>OZ012677.1:58999654-60199654 GCA_963942445.1 Argyra leucocephala | reverse complement strand
TAACATAACAATATAACTAATAATTAAACTAACAATTTATAATAACGCCAATATTAAAGACTCCTATCATCTTATTTAGTTTATTATTAAGGTCATGAAAATTCCAAAAAAAATTTAAATGTCAACCATTTTACTTTTTTTTTTTTTCTTAATTTAAAGAAAAATATTTTAATCGCGATTTTCCAAAGTATGAATACGAATATGTACACATGTACAATGTCGGAAATTGGATGTCCTCAACATCAACATCAAATTTTTTACAAGAAAAAAAAAAAATTAAAAAATTAGGATGGAAAACGAAATCAGTGCATAATATGCAAATTTTTCATGCAACAACAACAATGTATAGGAAAATTGATTGAAAACTCTTTAAAAAAAAAAAAAAAATACTTTTTCCGATCAAAATTTTTTTTTCTTTTAATGTATTTTCCACGTTAATATTTCCGTCTTATGTATATATATGCATGTATATCGTAAGTAAGTAGTAATATCGATGAATGGTAAACTTCAAATCTGCTTAAAAAATTTTCCTGATTTTCTTTTCATTCACGGTAGTAAAATTGGTAAATTTCACTTTAAAAACTATTAACTTTTATTTTTTTTTTTTTGCTGCACATCAAAGTAAAATTCATTCGTTCCTTACTAATCTATGATAGACTCGATAGAGTACTGAAATGATATTTTGTTGTTGTTAGCTTATTGTTTTTGTTATTTTTACTACCTTCAAGGTGTGGTTGGTGTAATGTTTTGTTAAAAAAATTTTTATTCCATTCATTTCCTTCAAAAAAGCATTGAATGTTGAGAATTTATTTTCATTGTTGGGTTCTGGGGATTCTTTATGCAAATTTAAAAAAAAATAAAAACAAAATTTTGGTTATTTTTTTTTGTGGCAACGTCTATATTTGCTTTTCATATTACCAAGTATTGTTGACATTTTGTTGTTATTTTCTGTTGTTGTTGTGTTGTTATTGTTGTTTTAAAACAAGAGTGTCGATGAAAATAGGTTTTTGTTATCGTTTCGACAAAAGTTTTTAATTTTGCATATGAAGAACTTTTAGTATATATATACTCGGAACAATGTTACAGCATAACTTGAAATGGCACATAATAATATATAGTAATAGGTATGTGTGATGTACTGCAGCAACCAACAAACAATTGATATTTTGGTAAAAATAAAATCGTAATATAAGTTGCATTTAAAAATTAAATTTTTTTGAATTTATAAGTTTGATATTTGACCGGGAATTTAAAAACTGTTTAACAGTTTTATAACTATAAAGTATTAGGATTTTTAAACTGTGCAAAGAGTTGTTATTTAAATAAGCAAAACTAAATTTGTACCACATATTGAAATTAATAAATCAATTTTATAATAGAATTGATATCTGTATTCTGTCGCACAAACTCAGCAACAAATTAGAATACCTGGAACAACTTGCCAAACATGTCGGAGTAAAACCTGGAGAACCTGGAGAAAATCAAAGTTATGAAAATTAAAAAGAAAACATATAATTTGTGAACAACTTCTGCTATACTTGGGAAGTATCATAGTTCTTGGGAAGTATCGTAATCTGTTTTCTATGTCTTCTTAAGGTCCACCACTAGTTACCTTAAGAAGACATAGAAAATAGATTAAATAAAGCAAGAGCAGCATTTGGAAGATTGCAACCGATATGGAAGAACAGGCAAATTTCCAGGGCAACTAAACTTAGAATATTCCAGTCTTGTGTCAAATTAATCCTGACATACGACAGTGAAACTTGGTTTGTTAACAGCCTCAAGAAGACGTAGAAAGGGGATTAAATAAAGCAAGAGCAGCATTCGGAAGATTACAACCGATATGGAAGAACAGGCAAATTTCCAGGGCAACTAAACTTAGAATATTCCAGTCTTGTGCCAAATCAATCCTGACATACGACAGTGAAGCTTGGGTAACATCAAAAATTCTTAACCAAAAGTAACAAGTCTTATATTACTAACCGGAGGATACTAACCGGAGAAGAACTCATTATGAAACAAATTAGATGAAGGAAATGGAGATGGATAGGCCATACATTCAGAAAGCCGTCAAACAACATCGGGCAAATTAGCTTAGAATGAACTCAAAAGGTACAAAAAGGCCCGGTCGGCCATATAAGAGCTTGTAAAAACAAACATAACGCGGCAATAAGTGAAAATATCAGCTAACAATCGAGTACGATGGAAATGTCAAATGCAAGCCCTATGCACCCAAGTGGGGTGAAGAAAGAAAAAATAATAGAATTGAATTGTAAAAGTATAGTATCTTGTAATATTACATATATTTATTCCCTTAGAGGCATAATCACAAGTGACAGCTCACATTTCATACAAAAAATCTAAACCAAAAAATTAGGCAATAGCGTATGTCAAGCAAATGAAACTGCAGTAAAACTTCAAACTTTAAGGTAACTTTATAACTTATGAACTTGGATGAACTTGGAAAAACTTGTTAATTTAGTAAAAATAAAGCAAACAAAAGGTTTTCAAAGTTGTATGGCTGGAAATCAAAAGCACGAAGACTATGAATTTACTTCTGCTTAATAATTAAAAGCTTGGGAAACATTAGTAATAATGTGTTAACTATGATTGCTCAGTTCCTTCGTATATCCAATCCAAGCTTGCAGAAATGTATAATATGTAATTAGCTTCACAAACAGGTACAAGATTGGAAATCAATATAACTGTGTTATTAGCAAACATACCGAAGGCTTTTGGATTCTATTCGAAGACAGTGATGAAATACTCTTACCCTAATAAAATTTAGGATCTAGCCGTACTGAGTGGATAATTCAAGGGCAAAAGTAAATGCGTCTATATAACTTTTTCAAAAGTCGAATTGATTTTGAGAAGTAGTAATTTTTCAGATTAATTGAAATTATCAAAAGAGAATCTATAATCGTTCTATTTTCCAGCTGAGGAGATTAAAGTGAATGACTCTGCGGATTTAAACGCACTAAAAATAACTTATATTCTTTAGTTAAAATTAAAACTAATCTAGACCAACCCGTTAATATAAATTTGTGTATATTACTTCAGAATTAGATATATTTCATCAAACCTAAATCCCATTATGATTATTAACTGATTTGAGCTTAACACAGTTTGAATGACTTATATATTTTTTTTTGTTTTTTATTTCCCATTGAAACATTACAATCTGTCTCTGAAGGAGACATTCAGTAGTTTGTATGACATTTTTTATGCAGGTAAATTGCACTGACTAGCGTATGAGATAGTCCAGTGGTCAACCATCAATGCTACCAACATTATACTCCATTGTATTTCTTGGCCCCAATTTTTTTTTTTTTTTATATTATAGCCAAAACTTAGATTATGAACCTTTAAGTACTTGCGTACCGTTGACTATTTGAAAAGGAACGGATAGTTAGAGGAAAGGAAAGAAAAAGGAAGAAGAAAAGTTTTGTGGGAAAGAGCGAACAATGTTGTTAATATTCGTCTTAAACCTCTGTAAGTCATAAATAAATTTAATTGTTCCTATTGTCTACTGGGTAGCTGCAAGATGCTAAGACGCTTAAGGTGACTTGACTTACATCACTTGTAATCAACAAGGTGTTTGCTAGTCCGTTTGGATCTGCAGCTAATTGGATGTGCTAATGTAGATTGTATCGGTTTACATGAAAAAATGTTATTGATTTATCGATACTAAGTCGGCTTTCGGTTTACATGAGTCAATTTTAGCAGCCACTTCCACAATCATGTTAAGTTAGATAAGCAAAGTTAATTTCTGCAACGGTAAATATAAGACAAATTAATGCTAAGTGCATGGTGCATTAATTTGTCTTATATTTCTATCAGATACTAAAAACTGGGAGCAAAGAAGAATATTTAAGGCAATATGAGAAGAATATGTGATATGTTCTAAGAAAATAGATAACTTGATGAATTAATACAAGTCTATTTCGACCTAAAATTTGTTTTGAAAATTTGTGCGGCATCTCATTTATAATTTAAAAAATAAATAAATACACTATTATCTACTATTTTATTCTTTACTTTACATTTAGGACTTGAAATTCAACTCAAATTTACAAAATTCTGAAATTAGACCAGATCTTTATGAACTCAACAAATTATATTTAAGCAGAAATTTAATTGCAAACTTTGGATTAACTTGAGTAGATAATATTTTTTTCTTATTTTGTTTTTGGTGAAGACCCCCAAAGAAAAAACAAGTGCACGAACTGACAAATTAATATACAATATTTTAAAACAATACTGTTTTCATTAGTCGGACGTAAAATGTGGCAGTACTTTCCGCATCACAGTTTTTCAAAATGATTTTATAATCAAATTTTTATTTTCAAATTTTGAGAAAAACATTTTTGTTCTTTATTTGTCATGTACCTATTGAAGTTGAAAATAATAGTAAAGGGAAACCGGATGTCTACATTGTTATAGGAAATTTTCTCATAGGTTTTCGTTTTCGACGAGTTTTTTTTTATTATTATTTTTTTGCTTGTATTGTAGTTTTATTCAAAGGAATTTTTTGAAAAATTTTATGATAGAAATTGTTGCTGAGTTTTATGATTATTAAAATGGCTAATAAAAAAAAAAAAAAAAAAAAAAAAATTAAAAAATCCCTATATTTACCTTTAATCTAGAAATTTTCAATATTAGAAAAATTTAAACTAAACGTTATTTGAATATCCTTGTTATTAAAGAATATTAATTTAAAGTAGATAAAAGAGATTTTGGAGAAAATTAAAATATATTTTTTTAGATAATATTTTGGTACTCATAATTAGAAAGAGAATGTTAATTTTAATATAATAATCGGTTTCAGCCGATAGATCTAAGCAGCAGATTTATGAATAGTCAAACTAGTAATCCCCACTAACTTGACCAGAAATATAAGACTTTAGAGATGTGCCAATGGGCTCACTCACCACCTGTTAAATAAAAGAAGCCAAAACAAATTACTCAATATCGTCTAATAGTGACATACTATTATTAGATAAAAATTAGATAGACTGTAAATAAATAAACTAAAAAATAAAAATATAACAAAAAATTAAAAGAAAAAACTACGAAAGCCCAACGAAGATAGCACTTTGAAAGTATTCGAGAAGGAAATGGAAATATATAATAGAAATTAAGCTATAACGTAAATGTACCTTTCACCGCCCTAGTACATTATGCCGCCCAAACCCTTTATTTGTAAATACAATACTTCCACGCTTTATATTCCAAATTTATTTTTGAAATAACAAAAGAATATTATTTCCTCGTTGTAATGCAAAATAATGCACATTTGTATTCATATTAATAAATAAGTTATTGATAGAAAACTAAACTAGGTAGACATTTTAGTGAAAATATTGGTTCAAAGTCAAACGTTTAAAATTTTTTTTTATTTTGTTAAGACCATAATAATTTAACTATGATGTTCACTTATTTATTTTATTCAAATAAAAAATTATTGTAAATAAAAAATTGTAAATAAAAAATATTTAAAATTGCTAATTTGTTTTGAGCGGGAATTAGGTACACGTAAATTTATGTTGTACGTATTTACGATCGACCGGGCGGAATTAGGAAAATGATATATCGAAATAATTAATTAAGTTATTCACCTATTTTTGATTATATAAGGATGCAACTGGACGATTTTAAATTGAAATTGAACAAACTAAGCTGGACCTAATTACCACCTATAAATTTAATTTCACATATGTGTTTTTTGTTACAACTAACTTTTGAGTTTTTATAAAAATTTGTATGAAAAAGCGGGTCGGTAATACATGCAATATGTCCTAATTCCGAACTAAATATGCAAGTGTAAGCTATTTTCACTAAATTCATACCAAGTCTTACATTTAAAGAAAAAACTATATTTTAATTGTTGAAAATAAGCGAATATTTTCATTATATTAGTAGACGAAATACGCGTATCCTGTATGATAAGCATATTTAGTAAAATTAAAAGGAAAATATTCGACTATTTTTAACAATTAGATAAATTTTATTCTAAGGCTAACCCTAAAGAATAAGTTTTTCCAAAACTATGTTTTATTCATATTATATTTTGTATGATTTAAAAAATCTTTGGAATTGCCTTGCCACCAAAATTTTATTAAGGCGTCCATCATAAATTACCAAAATAATTTCTTTGTGCACATTTCACAATAAGTTTAATAGAGGAGTGAATAGTCTGGCACATTTTGGAGATGGCCTGTAAAAGAAGATATTCTAATATATTCAGACAGTTACATAGTCTGCAAAATTGAGCCTCCAGTTTTAATGAACATCAGAGGACAATATAATGTACTCGAAATCATACAAATAAAAAATGCCAAAACTAAGAAGTAATAAATGTGATTTTTACTTTGTATATATATGAAATATTTTGTATTTTTATTTATTTATTTTAAATGTGCATTGTTATAATATTTAAGTTAATTATGTTATAATTATTGAATTATTTTTTTTTGTGTTTGAAATACTGAATCGTTGCATTGTTTAATTTTTTTTAATTTTCATATTGAAATAAATGTATATTTTTATGTGTAACAAAAAATTCTACTTACATTATAACTATTTATTATTTTTTTTTTTTTCAAATTACATAAAGTAATATTGATTTTTTATTATAAAAAATATTTTTTATAATTTAACTAAGTAAGTACTTCCTAGTTAATTATTTAAAAAATTAATTATTAATTTTACTCTTAATAATTATTTTAAATAGCTTTTTTGAATAAAATCGTAAAAAGGTACTGCGAATCGCAAATAGGTTCAAAAAGCGAAATTGAGTTCATATAAGGGCGGAATTAGTTCAGATTGAAATTGTCGAGTGGAATTACGTACAATCAAACTTTTTTTGGGAGTTATAATATTTTATTATTTTATTTAAAAAAAATTAAATTATAATTAGATAAAAATATATTTTGTTTTAATTAAAAAATACTAATTATTGTAATTTAAAAAAAAAAAAATAAAAAAAGCATATATTTTGCTTATTTTGTCAACTTAATTTAATTTTTCCTTAAGGGGGCGGAAATTGGTACATTTACGTTACTTGAATAAGCATTTAAAACAAAACAAATTATTATGCGAAAGACAATATGGATTTACATGTAACTTAAGTACGACCGCAGCGCAGTTTGACGTAGTTGTAGATATACAAACAAATATCAGCAAAGTAAAACGAATAAGTGTAGTTTTCTTTGATCTAGCTAAAGCTTTCGATTCGATGGATAGAAATACACTATTAAAAATTCTGTTCGAATATGGAATAATGGATAATGAACATAAGGGGTTTGAAAGTTGATTTAAACATTGGAAACAATATGCCGAATGTGAGGGAATAAAATATTAAGATATAGAATACAGCGTAATTCAGGGAAGTTATTTAGGACCAGCCTTATTTTCTTGCTACATTAGTAAATTTAATAGTGTAAAGCTAAGTGGTAAAGATGATCTGGTAATGGTCTACCCTGAAATAAATTATAAGCATTTAGAAGATAAAATAAACAGTGATATATTAAAAATTTATGACTGGATGTGCGTTATGACAAGCTAACAGTAAACGTTAACAAAACTAAATTTAGCTTTTTAAAAGCCAAAAATGTAAATATATCTGTGTACGATATAATAATAAAATAATAGAGAAGGTAGACTACTATAAATATCTAGGCATCATTATAGATGACGAATTAAATTGGAATGTCCAAATTCAAAAATTGATACCAAAAATTCGACGTATTGCAGGTCTATTTTAAAAAATTAGGGAAAAGACTTCTCCACAGCACTATAACATATATGGAATAGGTATATACTTTTAATCAAAATATAAGCAAACTTCAAAAAATACAAAATAAAGCGAAAAAAAATCTTTTTGGGTTAGGACATAGAACTGTTACAAGTGAAATGCACAAAAAATACGCGATATTAAAGTTAAAAGATTTTAAAAATTTAAGTTAAGTGGTACAAATACATAATATTCAAAACCGATTTGCAAAATCCAATACAACAACTAGAAAAATAATGAAATACAGCAATATGAAACTAGATAAGCTCATCATATAAGATATTCAACTAGCTTCCATCTGCAAGAATTAAAACCAATTCTCAACACTGCGAAGTTCGACTTTTTATTGAACTGGCGGATGATGTGAAAAACTTGCCAACAAAAAAATTTAAAAACGTATAAAACAATACTTTTGTCTAAGCTCTAATTATTATAATAATTTAACTCTACAACGAATTCCATATTTTTTGGAGTATTAATATAAATTTTTATTTCTATTTTCTTAAATTAATTGTTTCATATTTTTTTTTCTACTTTTATTGTCTTTTGTCTAACTATTAAAATAATATAACATTAACGATTTGCTTGTAATATATTTTTATAAATTTTTATTCTATTTTTGATATAATTGTAACTTTTTTCTTTCTTGTTAATCATCATATACATTATATTTGAATTAATGAAATTTTACACATCATACACATGTCATACGCTTCATTTTAAAATAAATATATGAAATATATTATATACTCTGTACGAGCTCCTTAGCTCATTTTGGGAAACTTGAATAAATAAAATAAATAAAATAGTTTAGAAAACTGTAGAAATGTTTCGCTTAACATTAATGAAATTGTAAAAAGGATTTCTCAAATGGTTCCAAATGAACATACACAAACGATATATATTATGAAGTTAAAGCTCTCAGAACTACTTTGGAACGAATCTGAAATATGTTTATCGTACACTCATCAACTATATTGTAACATAATATTTTAGCACCAAAAAAATGTTCCTCATTATGGGCCTGAACATATTCCAAAAATGCAACTTCTTAGTTGCTATCATCCGTCACAATTACGTTACATTATAACAAAAGCAATATAATTTGGCACGTGCCAGAAATGCTATTTAGGTATGATTCATTATCAAGTAGGACTTACTATAATTGGTTTTCCTTTACAATGTTTGAACCACCCTATATACACAGTAACGCCGCATATTTTGTTAAACTTGAAAAGATCCTAATTTTGTTTTGAGTAGGTAGAAAATTTAACTTTAAATTGATTGACAGACACGAAACGTTACGGCTGATTGATAAACTAAATAAATCTAATTCTCATGTTGCCGGCAAAATTTAGCGTCGACATTAAAGTTATGTAAGAAGAACATCTGGATAGTTTAAAACATTAATCAATCTCTGCTTATTGAAAAGGGGGTTGTTCCTGTGATATGCAAAATTAATATTCCTTTATATAAGAATGCATCAGGAGATCAAAATAACATGAACAATAAATTTTAGATCAATGTCAGTTTCTTTCAGTAAATTAATTGAAATGTTCGTATGCACTCAACTCACTGAAATCACAGCGAAATTGCAAATTTAACTAATACTTGCGTTTAAGGATAATTCTCTCAAGCTCAAAGTCTCAAACTGCATTATTTGATTTCGAGCTCGAAGTTCAATCTGCGGTGTTGTTAAACAAAGAAAACTTGCTGCTGTATTTTTTGATGTATGCAAGACCTTTAATTCTGTAGATAGAAATACAATGTTAAGAACCCTATATGAATATTGTGGAATGGGGAATTAACTCAATTGCTTTAAAAGCTATTTCTCAGATAGAATGTAATTTACTGTGCGCGTAGTAGTAACAAGAAATATACGAAATAATAAAAGTGGGGTAATACAAGAAAGCTTTCTGGGTCTGAATCTGAATCTGAAATTTGAATTTGTATGATAAACCGTAAATGTTTACCAATAATCTCGTAATTGTGTATACAAAGAATTCTGTAGAAAACCTACAAAAAATAAGGTAAAATAATATGAAAAATATTAATGAGTGGATAAATAAACACAAACTGACAATCAATACTAACAAAACGAAGTGTATGATATTTAAAACCAAGTTAATATAAGATATAATTCATGTTTAATGGAAAAATAAAAACCTACAAGCATAACAAGAACAGATTACAAACCTAACAAGAACAGATTATAATAACTTTAAACTCCTTTTTGACCAGTTTAATTTAGCAGCAAAATCTCTGTATGACATCAATTATGTTATTGATATGTCGTTACCGATAAAGGATAACCCAAAAGCTTTCTGGAAATTTGTTAACACAAAAAAAAATGTGATCAGTTTCCTAACATTATGAAATTTAATGGGAATAGCAGTACTGATTCTAAAATAATCTCAGAATAAATTCGTGATTTTTTTTTCAAGTTCCTATTCTACAGTTGAGTTTGCGGCCAACCTCGGAGACGGTGATTATCTTCATAATT
Source organism: Argyra leucocephala (assembly GCA_963942445.1). Taxonomy (NCBI): domain Eukaryota; kingdom Metazoa; phylum Arthropoda; class Insecta; order Diptera; family Dolichopodidae; genus Argyra; species Argyra leucocephala. Next base: position 60,189,356 of record OZ012677.1, on the reverse strand, counting down.
ATTCAAAAACTTCGCTAACACATATTATTATTGATGATGATATCATAATTAAATACCTAAATAAACTTGACAAGAACACTTTTCCAGGGCCAGATGGCGTACCAGAAATTGTTCTAAAAAATGTTCTAATTCACTTGCCGCTCCACTATCATTCCTTTTTAATTTTTCAATTTCTTCAGGACCCTTTCCCAATATATGGAAAAAAGCTTTTGTAAGACCAATTCATAAAAAAAATTCTAAAAATGATATCATTAACTATCGGCCGATAGCCAAGTTATCTGCAATTCCTAAAATTTTTGAATTAATTGTATTTGATTCTATATGCAAACATTGTACTGACTTTCTAATCCCAAAACCAGCATGGTTTTATGAAAAGGAAATCCGCGGTAACTAATCTCATTGAATCAATAACAGTTTTTATTAAAAATATGGAAGAAGGCTACCAGACTGATGTGGTATACACCAATTTTAGTAAAGCCTTTGACCTTCTACCTCAAAGTACCATTTTATTTAAACTTAAAAAATTAGGTTTTCCACCTTTATTTTTAAAATGGATTAACTCATATCTTAGCGTAATATTCAGATCTGAGACGTCTAAATCATTTATGGCTAACTCTGGAGTTCCTCAGGATAGCCATTTAGGTCCCCTTCTTTTCATTATTGCAATCAACGATCTAGCATCTATCATTAGTAATAGTGAATTACTAATTTACGCAGACGATATAGAAATTAAAAAAAAAAAATAAAAAACAAAAATGATTCAGTTTTGTTTCAAAAAGACCTCGATAATTTTTTTGCTTGGTGCACTCGAAATAATCTTATACTCAACATTAATAAATGTGCTCTAATAAACATACACTTGCCGTTCTCATCCGTTTAAGTATAACTACACACTTAATGGTGAATCCTTGACAAGAGTTCAATCCATCAAAGATTTAGGTGTATTTTGTGATGAAAAGTTGACATTTAAAATTCACTATACATATATCATCAATAAAGCCAACTCAATGTTAAGCTTTGTTAAACGATGGTCGAAAGAATTTACTGATCCGTATATCATAAAATCTTTAAATACTTGTCTCGTACGGCTAGTCAAGTTTGGTCTCCTTTTTATGAGGTACACAAACTTAGAATTGAATCTATATCTAAACCCAAAGAAATTTCTTAAGGTTTGCCTTAAGTTTTCTTCCATGGTCTAACCCATTATTATTACCCCCTTATGAACATAGACTTAAATTTCTTCAAATGTGTTCATTGCAACTAAGACGTGAGACTGGAGATGTTATTTTTATTACTGAAGTAGTAAAAGGAAATATAACATCGTCTTTAATTTCAAATGAAATCGTTATTATTGATAATCCCCGTTTTCGATTTACCAATCATTTTTCCTTTTCTTTTCATAGCACGAACTACGGGATGTTTGAGCCAATTCATCGGATGCTAATGATAGGAAACAAATATAAACGGCACATACACATTTCAAAATCTAAACACCTACTAAAACAACGTAGATTATCTTAATAACTAAGATATAATTTATGTTTTGTTTTGATCATTGTTAAACTTTTTGTAAACAATTTATTGTGTATGGTTTTAAAATTTTAAACTTTAGTATTAGTATATTAGTTTGTATGTACTTCTTAATTTTAAGTTAAACTGTTGGATTATATAAATTCTCTATTAATAAGCTTTTTTTTTCTATTTGTAAACTGTTTGTGTTAAACAAGTAAATAAATAAATATAGAGCTAGATTTAATAGGATAATATCATACTCCAATATCTATAATAATTTAATTTAAAAATTTGACTATAATATGCAGTAAAAACAGAATTCACATCATTGAAACATTTCTATATGTATTTCTATGGTTTATATAAATAACTGTAACTATATATATTACAACATATCAAATGTCTCAAGAATAAATAGAGCTATAATGACTCGAATTTAGACATTTATTTCCCAAAAACAACCTCCTTTGTTAATCTTTTAAGTAATTTACAGATTTAAAGGTTATCGAATATTGGGAACGAAATACAAATGCTGTTGTGTACGAGTATGAAAACTTGATATAAAATTAATTAATATGCTTAAATTTGCACAATTTTATTCACCTTATTTCATATGATTCGTTTGTGTGTATTTCTATCACAATTTTTAGTACCTATTTAGTTCTAATCGAAGACTTAGCAATATCCCACAAATACTTTTTGTGAACAATAATTCTGAATATTGGCACTTTATTTTCAAATTTCAATAAAATTATCATTTTTATTATCAATATTTTTAGGAATTTATTCGAACAGTCCATGATATTCTTATACAGATTTAATTAGGCTTAAAAATTTACTTACTAAAATTATTATAGACTTAAGCTTGCATCGCATTTCTCAATCATCATTGTGTCTACGAAGTACATTGAATTATTTTTCACATTAATTTTAAAGTAAGTCAAGTTAAATTTTTTTATTAGAATACTTTCAAGTACTAACTTAGTTTTAAAAGATGCAGTAAATAAATTTGAAACAACTCTTCAAGTTTTTGATAAGCCAAGATAAATTGAAATTATGTTTTTAAGACTTTTAAATTATTTTTTCGACCATAAAAATTTGATAATAAATATTTCAAATGTCCTTTTAAATTAAAAAAAAAATTTATGCACTTTAAATTCTGATCTACTTTATTTTATCTTTTCAAACTCCTCGTATATAAGTATACATTTCCAATAAAATTAATGCTATTGCACAAAAAAAAAAAAAAAAAAAAACAGAATGAGGACAGTTCATAGAAATTAAGAACAAAATTAGGACATCTCATAGAAATTTTATGTAATTTTTATAATTTAACTTTAATAATAAATTAATTATTGTTGAGTCAACATTATAAATTTATAAAAATATTATTTTTTTTTTTTTTTAAATTGTTTTGTTGTTTTTTCGATGCATTTTATTCACCTGAATGTTTTTTTAATTTTTTTCTTTTTTTTTTAATAAAAAAATTTATTATTAAAAATTATAATATAAAATATCCTTATTATAAATCAACTCTTAAAATTCATTCTATTTTGTCAACCATAAACCTTATTTGCTGAATAGAATTTTTAAGATACAGAAAAAAAATGCAAAAAAAAAAAGGACATCAGGATGTTTGTGCTAAAGTCCTTAAATATAATAACTAAGGAAGTACAATAACAGAAAAAAAAAATAAATAAAAAAGATAATTTTCATCTCAGTCATTTATAAGATCATTTATATTCTAATAATTATAAATAAGAATTGAAGGTCCATTCAATTCATTTCTGTAAAACGTGACATACTTGGCAGTACTCAATAAATTATTTAATTAATAAATTAAGTAAAAAAAAAATATTTAAATTAATTGTAATTGTTAAGTATTTAGTCAAGTCAGTATAAAGTCAAAATAATATAGTTTATAGTATAATCTATAATTATAATTGAGAAGCATTTAAGGTCCTGCGCAGTAGACACCTTTTCATTTTATTTCGATTATCCTACTCCGTAATGAACTTTTAATATATGTAATATATAAGTTGTATATAAAACAATAATGCGCATACAGTTGAACATTTTTTAATCATATGTTCTTATTATTCACCAAATACATTATTCGTGAGTTCTTATTAAAATAAAAAACAAAAACAAAAAAAAATACAAAATCAAAAAAAATTCAGTTGAATTCTTCATATGACGGGCAATTTCATCTTTACATAATAGAGTCAAAGTAGCTATCTATAATTATAATTGACAAGCATTTTAACTTTATATTATTTTTTCAATTTACCAAAAATATTCTTAATTTATAAATAAACACCGTTTTGGTTAATGAAAATATAGACCCAAATTTTAGTAATTCTCTTGCAGAATTGTGAGCTTAATCTTTTTCAGAATTACATACATATTTATACCTACAATTTTCACCAAAATTAATTTTTTTTACTTATATGAAATTACGTATCTACATAAATCTACTTCACTCATATATAAATACATAGTATATAGTATATATGTACATTTGCAGTAGAAGATACAGTACAAGTACCAGTACAGATACAATAATAAATGTAAATTGAAAATTTTTAATTTAAACTTTTAAATCAATTTTATTATTTTTACGTACATAATATGTATATAGGTACCAGGCAATATTTTATTATTTTTGTTTGAATACATAACATTCATAACTAACCGCCAAATTTTATTGTACTATATGTTCAATCATCTTTATATAATAGAATAGATGAGTAACATATTTAAAAATGTATTTATATGAAAATATGATATCTACATATATATAGATATAGATAATTATTTAAAGTTTGTCTTTGTGGTCGTTATAAGTAAAAGTATCATCTATAATTATAATAGCAAAGCATTTAAGGACCTGCGCAGTAAACACCTTTTCGTTTTCTCTCTCTTCTCCTTAATAAACTCTAAATATGTAAATAAGTTGTATATACAACAATAATGCGCACATATAGTTGTAAAAATTTCTAATCATATGGTTTTATTATTCCCCATATACATGCATATGTGAGTTCTTATTAAAATAAAAAACAAAAACAAACAAATCAATTATTATTATTAGTTATAACTTACAATGAACCTACGTACGTACATATGTCAAATAAAAACAAAAAAACAAAAAAAAAAAAATCCCTTGAATTCCCTCTTCATTTCTAATTTTTTTGCGTAACTGTTTCCAAATTTTGGTAATTTGTAAGAATAATATAGTTTTGGTTAAAAATATTTATATGTATAGGTGTACCTAGCTCTTTAATTACAAAAATATTTAATTTTATCCATTGAATGCCACTAACAAAATATATCAGAAACGAAACAGTAAATTAGAGAGATGTGTTTAAGTGTCCTAAATAAACCTTACTTACCTCAAGACTTTTGTGCTGACATTTCTATGTAAATTACAGTTCTTTTTAAAACTTTTTAGCTTTCTTTCTTTTAAAAACTCTAATTTGGCTTCAACTTGAATTTAAATTACTCAACAGGGGCCCCTAGTTAAATTATATTGTATATAAAAATATTAGATTTATTTTTACTTTATTTATTTAGTACTTATAAATTTTAGTAATAATTAATAGTAGCTAGTATATAAATAAAGTAAAAAAAATAATTAAATCTTAGAGTTCAGTTTGATTGAAAAAGTGACTGGAGTAAAGCAGGTATTTCAAGACAGAAATAAAAAAAATAATTCTTGTGGTCAATGCATACTGGCCTTATTTTGTATCAGATCATATCTTAAAAGACCCTGACTATGAAATTTTGGATGAAATGGGAAGACAAGTTGAAGCTAATTTAATGGAATGGAATGGAATAAAAAGATCAAATCAAATAGCATCAAAAAAATAAATCCAGATTAAACGAAATTATGGTAAATCTTATATTAGAAAATCTGATTGCTTGTCTAAAAAATATCTTCAGATTTAACAAAATTTAAAATGTATTGATTGTACGTTGAAAAATACCAAACTAAACTAAGCATTTTATCGTATGTACAAGAAAAAAGCGTATTCTTTATCTAACTTCAGTTTTTAAATATTACTTTTAATTTACAGGTATGGTACTTAAATGTAAAAACCAAAAGTTGACAGCTGCCACATTGCAATCTACTTAAATCGAAAATTGATATTGCACAAAATAGTAATTTACCTTCGTTGCATACCATTGCATATATGCAATTATAACTTTATTAGTGTTTAATTCAGCTATGTTTTACAAATTTCTCTACAAAAGGGTTCAAAAATATTATTTTCTGTTATTTCAAACAAAATTCAGTCTCTTTTCTAATTTCATTACTCAAATACAGAAAATATGTCAGTTTTAATTGAATAGTGACCACGTGTGTAACATTTGTACGTTATACCAATTTATTTTCTTTTAATTAAAACTTGTTAAATTATTTAAATAACAAAAATGTAAATAAATTTTGAATTAAAAAACTTCAATTTAATTAAATTTTATTATTTTGTTGCATTTATGATTGAAAATATTGCTAAAATTCGTTTTTAAATGTTATATTGCAAATATGCAAGAACATGTGAGAACAGATTTTGTAAAATTTATGTCATATTTGCAAGAGTTGCATATATGCAAGATTGTGTTATAATAATCGTTAAAATTTCTAGGTCAAGAGCTATTAGTGACGAAGAATTGAAAAAAAATTATAGAAGGTTGGAGTTGTAGTGAAGATGAATTGTGTGATGATGGTGAAAATTTTGATGATGTAATTATAGAGAGAATAATGAGGGCTAGTGAAATGGTTGCAGAAAGTGTGTTTGTCGAATATGTTGATTACATGGACTCGAATAACGATAATATAGAAAACTTAGAAAATGTACCTCTGAATGTTATTGATGGTAGAGATGACGAAATCATAAACCGCGAGCAATATGAAGCAAAAAATGCTTTGGTAATGAAAAATAAGTATACCAACAAGTTTATGGGAGGTGTAGACTTGGTTGATAGCTTCATAGGAAGATATAAAATAAAAATACGTTAAAAAAAATGGTATATGCGTATATTTTATCACTTACTAGATTTAACTGTCGTAAATTCATGGTCACTGTACAAACGTGTAGAAGAACAACGTGGAACGGAAAAATCGGCTGTAATAAACTTATATGATTTCCGTTTAGACATAGCTAAAACTCTGTGTAAACTAGGAAAAACAGAAAGAACTGCTGGGCGACCATCAAGTGAACTCAATAAAAATATAGAACTGAAACGCAAGCATCAGTGTTCCTCTACCACCAAAAGATATTCGTATTGACAAAATGGATCATTAACCAATTTGGGCTGAAAAAAGACTACAGTGCAAGGTACTTAAATGCGACAGATATACATTTGTTAAATGTATGTAGGAACTGTTTTAAGTCATTTCATAATAATTAAGTTACTTTTTATTACTTGAATACCTATTTAATATTTTTTGTTTGTTTTTTTTTATTGTTTTTTTACCTGAATTGTTAATTTATTTTTATTTGTCAATTTTAAATATTTATTTTTGTTAAACAAAAAAGAATTAAAATTATTAATTTTATTTTTAAGAAAAACACTTTTATTTTAATAAATATTTTCATACACTTGATTTTGTACTTTTATTGCATAATGTTGCACATATGCAAGGATAAAAAAATGACCAAATACTCGGACCAGAACTATTTTTTTTGGAAAAAATTACTTTTTCCCTTTATTTTAACTATTTCACACTAGAAAAAAATTTTTTCATCTAAAAAAAAAAATTCATGCGATAAAGGGTTAAACATGTAATATTTTATAGCGACTTGTATCCGGGTAAAAATAAAAACGCCTTTGTCATTGCAATGATTATTTTATTTCTACAATATAATCAGAATATTCAAATAATTATTGATAATAAGTTTTTACTTCCTGGCAATACTCATATGGAGTGTGATATCGATCATTCCATAATAGAAAGAAAAAAGAAAAAAACTTAAATCAAAATACACCATCCAAGAGATAGGCTAACATTTGTTGAAGCAGTTGGAAATAGAATAAAATTTAATGTTATAGAAATGCAGAAAATCCAGATTTTTGCAGTTTTGCATTATTAATCAAAACACAAGTTTTTGTTGTAGGAATATGATATGATAAAGCTCACTTTGACAATTTTCTATAAAACATCCATAAATGAACCAGAAGAATTCAAAATACTAAATATAACTAAGAGATGTATTTCTACAATTAAACTTGTGAAATTGTCTCATATAGACGAAATTATTAAAATTTCTAGCAAAGAAAAAAGAGATCTATTGGACGTGTTCCATTAGTTGATCAGTGCTTGCATTCATTTTATAAAATGCTTCCATTTGATGATGCAATGCTTGTTTTTCATTCAGATTTCACTGAAAGAACTGAAGATTATAACAAAAATGCATAAATACAAAAAAATTGACACACAAATTTTTTTTTTCTTAAAAAATACTTGCATGAAATGCGATTTTATTTATGAACTTTATGTTTTTAAAACTAATTTATTTTTTTTATTAATTATTGATAATATTGAAGTATGTATAAATTTAGTGTTATATTTTTTTAAAAATTAAATAACTTTAATAATTATTTCAGAATTTCACTTGCAGAAACCTTTTTGTATATTCAGACCTATTAAATACATGGAAAAAAGTCCTAAATCGACATTAATATATTTCTCGATCCTATTTAGTTTTTGAAAAATCGCCTAACTGAAATTTATATTTTCTATTGTTAAAATCGAATTTTGGAAAAATCGCCTCTCTCTTATATTCTGCTATAACTACCAAACCCGTTACTGTTTTTTCTTTAATAACGTGATTCGGCCATTCATTTACTATAAATTTTACTTTATTTCATTTCTCTTATATTGCCCAGTTTTTTCAAAAATCAAAACGAACTTTTAAAACTGTCTAACTCAAAACACAATTTTCCGACTTAGGTTATTTTTCCTTATTGCCACATAATTAAAATCATAGTAAAATCAAAGAATAGCTACTAGAAAAAAAAAATTATTTTATAATTATTGTAAAATTCTTGAGTACCTACATACATACATATATTATTTATTTAAATTTTTTGTACAATTTTTTTTATTTTTTATTAATCTAATATAATCTAATTCAGATTTTAGATCTATTAATATATTTAAATAAATACTAAAACTCTAGGTATATTTCACAATTTTATTAAATATCTTAATCGATTTCGGTTATTACACCATCATCTCAGTCTTCTGATGATGGTGTAATAACCGAAATCGATTTAGCTATTTAATAAAAATTGTGCAACATACCTAGAGTTTTAATTTTTATTTAATCTTAATAATGTTTCACCTAGAGCCTATAGCATATTCTATAATTTTTATTAATATAACATAATATTAAGGTAATGACACTTCAAAAATGAACATATTATGTAGACATTTATTACTAATGTACACTATTGTAAATAAACTGATTATTTTAAAGTTTGAAGTAAGTAAATAAAGAATAAAAAAATACAACTAATTTAATAATAATAGCACAATTTTTATGTTCATATTAATTTAATATTTATTATAATTACTGTCAGAGTTATGGGGTATCAAAACAAGACATAAAAACAGACAAATTATGACGAGCGCTGGACTATAGTGTTAACGTAACTTGGACTATAGTGTTTTAAAAAACTAATTAATAGATTCAAGTTTAAAGAGAAGATTTTTATGAAAATATGGCCAGAAATTATAGGATAAACACTAACTAAAATCTTGTAACTGTATTTTGGTAGAGTTTGTTACTGCAAAAATGTTGGTCAGACTAAATTTCAAACAAATCATAAGACAAAAGTAAATTACTATTTTTAATCTTATGATTTGACTGAAATTTAGTCAAAATTACATTTTTACAGTAATAGAGTATTGTAATGTATCACATGAAATGGAACGAGGTATTTTTATAAGGATTTATTATTTGGAAATTAATAAAAAAATTTAATTATTTATTAATATTTAATTAAATTAAAAAAAACGCTTGTTATTGTTTCACTGATTAAGAAATTATTTTAGATTTTTTAATGATTTATTATTTTTATCAATTTTCTGGTATATCAACTAAATTAATGTTGGAAAATTAAATATTATGTCAGTCATATTTTATTTCAGTTATTATCACATTATACACTCTCTTCAAATTTTTATAAAATTTTATTTAATATACAACAATTAAATATTCATAACCTGAGTAGTCGGATGATACAACCACTAACCGGTATGTGTTGGCAATAAAACAATTTTTTATCTATGTGGCTCACCATTTTGTTGGTAAGATTTGTTATATAGTATTTAATAATTTAAAATACCAAACTAACTTGTACTTATAACAATTATACTGACACCACTGAAGTAAAGTCAGGAAGATTCACTTATTCGTTAATTTCGTAATTTGAAAATGATACAATAAAGTACAGCTGTTTTAGTACCTATATTATATTGATTGTTTTTTATGTAAATTAGAATAAAAATTTATTAAACAAAACCAAAATTAGAATAGTAAGTACAATATGTGAAATTCGCATTGTAACAATAAAAAAAAAAATATCGTAAAAATTATAAATTAATAATTTTAATATCGTTGTATTTAATATTCTAAACATACTTTTTTACTTGCATAACTTATATTATAGACACAGAAATTATATTATATACTTTGTGATATGCGAAATTCGTACTGCAAAAACTAAAAATTTAATATCGTAGCTATAAATTAATAAATTCAATGTCGTAAATATTGTTAAATTTAATATTTTGAAAATATTTACTTACTTACATCTATAATTATAATTTACAAGCATTTAAGGACCTGCGCAGTTCATTTTATTTCGCTTCTTCTTAATGAACTCTTAATATGTAAATAAATTGTATATACGACCGAAATGCGCATACGGGTAAAAAAAAAATTCTATTTGGTTTTATAATATTCAAACTTTTAAATAAATTAAAAGCCATTTTGTGTCATTCAACATCTTAATATTTTTATATATAATTAAAGGAAATTTATGCCCATATTTTTTTCAGTAACTGTCTCAAATTATTGTTTTCTATATTTTGGTCATTTGTAGTAATCATATAGTTTTGGTTAAAAATATGTAAATGATGTATATATACCTCTTTAATTACAAAAATATTTTATTTTTAGTGATTTAGCCACTTAGTATAGGAATATGTCGAAACGAAACAGTATATAAGGGAGCAGTATTTATGTTTCCTAAATAAAACTTACTAACCTCTAAATTTTTATGAAAACATGAGTGGTTTCTACTATAACGTGAGAAGTGTATGTCAGTACCAGTACGTAAAGTAGCTGTTCTGTTAAAAACTTTAAATTTGGCTTCAACTTAAATTATAGTTACTCAGCAGGGGCCCCTAGTCTATATTATAATACACAAGAGCACGATTTTGAAGGCACATTTTCGTGGTTTTTCGTGTGCTTCGTTTTGTTTTCTTCATTCAATCAATCGGCGATGATGCAGGCCATGGCGATCAAAATCAATTTTTTATTTTATCTATACACTAGAGCTCGATGTTGAAGACACACTTTTCGTGGGATTTCGTGTGCTTCGTTAGTTTTTTTATTTAATCAATTTTTTTTGTCGATTCTCTTTTGAGTTAAATTCTTTTTATTTATTTTTTTATTTATCGCATTTGGTTTTTTGCACTTTTAGTAGAAAAAAAAATTAATTAGTAGGATAATATTATTAATATAGGTTTTAATATCAAAAATTTTGTGAGTTCGATTCTCTATTAATGCAAAAAAAAATTTTTTTTTTATTAAACAAATATTTTTCTGTTATTATGTATTATAATAGGTAGGTAGTAGTGGCTGCCGACAGTACATCGACACACTTAGACCGGTGAGGTCCATTGTGATACCACGGGAATTTTCCTCGCGTAGTACCCTACTCGTTGAACCAATTTGAGCCTTTAATGAAGCGCCTACCTACCTACCTATGTATTATAATAATAATTTTTATAATATAATATAATTAATAAAAAAACAAGATTTTTTTTAATAAAAAAAAAGTAATTTTTAAATATTATTTCAACAAAATACGAATCCGTTTAGTTTAAAATAAATCTAGGCATACAAATTATGTATACTTATTACTTATCCATACATGGAATGCATTCACAGTTGACAGTTTTAACACTATGATGTATCATTTACATGTTTAAAAAATTGGTAATTGTCGATTGCAGTAATATATTATACCAATTAGCATTTATCCTACCTATATATGTATACTCAAACAGCTAAAATGTATGTACAATTAATATATATAATTTGTACTGTATTTTGGTTAGGAAGTTTTATTAGTATATTGGTGAAATTTTATGTATGTCGAACTTAAAATTTTATTGCTCTTTATTTTATTATATTTAATTTTAATAAAAAAGAAACATATTTTAATTTATGACTAAAATTTTTATTTTTTAAATTTAAAAAGTTTTGAAAAATTTATTAAAATATCTGACATACATACATTGTATATGTATATTATTATAACTTTATGATAAAACTGAAAATTTATTTAAAAAAAAAAAATAGGAGCAAAATTATATATTTATTAAAATCTACATAAAAAACCATCTGACGGCCAATAACCGAACTAAAATTTAAAGTACATACAAGAAAAATAGTATGTAAAATATTAGGTTTATTCAGTAATCTGTTCCAGATAGTTCTATATAAATAGTCATACATTTGATAATTTCTTTAATGTCATTGGTCATAGTCATTTGAAAATACATAACTTAAGTATGTTTAATTTATAGATTGAAAAAGTACAGTTCAAATCTGAACCATCTAACAACCGATGTTCATTATTATTTTTTAAAATGATAGATATTTAAAAGTAGACTAAGCAAAATTATTTATTTTTTTAAATTTTAATATTACTATTCTATATATTGTTGTCAGATACTTTCAACGTGTCAAATGTATAATTGTATTAAAAAAATCATTTTATTGTGCCGTTTCACAGAAACATTCCGTTTGCTAGGCCGGGTATGTACCCGAGGGTCTCTTCTAGTTATCCTATATTTCCGATAGAAATTTACAAAATTATTATCGTAAAAATTACCAAAATTTAATATCGTGAAAATTGATAAAACTTATCTCATAGAAAATAATAAAATTAATATCGTAAAAAATATTATCGTAAATCTGTTCAAAGCTATTACAAAAATCTGTGAATTGAACCAGTCCAGTATGTTTTTGTTTTATTAAGGGTTATGTGCCCGTAAAACAGTAATTTATTTGATAAATTATTTGAATTATTTAAGCTACAAGAACCTATCTCTGTAATTCGGGGCCCACTCTTCTTCTATTTCTTACTAAATTTACAAGATTTATAATGTTGAACATATAAGTTTGTACTTACACATACTACATCGTCGACATTTTAACACAAAAAGACAAAACAAAAACTAAAATTTTTGGCATTAATTTTTGACTAGTAAAAAAAAAGTGTTTGTGAGGATAGAAAAAAACTGTAAACAATTTAAATAATTATTTTTCTATATTTATTTATTTTAGGCATTATTAATCCATTATAAACCGCATAATACTATTAAAAAGCAGATTTCCTTATGACTTTGAAAAAGAAAAAAAAAAACACTGTATCTTTGTTTTTCTCCATAACAAACAATAAAAAAAAAATAAAGAAATTCTATTTTATTTTATAACTGTACAATTGCAGTTTTCTCTGTATTTTCGGTCTGGATTTCAACAAATAAAATAAAAAGGACTCAAATCAGTGTTTCGTGAATATTTTTTTTGTATTTTTTGCTTTTTTTTTTTAAATTTTAATATTTGTAGTTGTACAAAAAAAAAAAAAAAACAAGAAATCAAAAGTAAAAATATGAAACTGCATAAAAGACTCATTCACTTGTTAAAAAAAAAAAAAAATATAAAAATTGAAAATAAAAAATGAAAGAAGAAGAAATGAAGAAAATTTCTGCATTTTACGTACTTTTCATGATTATTTTCGAGTCGGCTACAAACAACAATTGTAATGTATTTTATATTCATGAATGTTGAGTATCAATGTATATTATGTACCTATATAAAATAACTTGTACAGTATGTATCGAAAAAAAATCATCATCATCATCATATTGTTATAAACAAACACAAAATTTTAATTTGGAATATTAGGTATAATCATGCTCTTCTCCGGTTTATCGACCTTTAAAACTATTTTTCTCTTATATTAGTTTTATGTTCATTAAATTTGAACAACATAAATTCATATCAAAAGTGAATAATAGTTCTAATTATCATTATTAGTAATAGTTCACATCACTTTCTTTGTCGATTTCGCTCATGATTGTGCCAAATTGAATTTTTTCTAACATGGAATTACAGATTTGAAATTATTTTCAAAGAAATCGTTTTAAGTAAAAATCTATATTATTTTAATGTTATTTTTGAGTCAGTTCAAGCTCTTCTTAGATTATTAGAGTAATTGTAAGTACATAATTAGATATGACTGGAATAATGGGATCTATCCAGTATACTATTGAATAATATCATGAGTGTGATCATAAACACAGGTATATTTAAGGGCTCAGATGATTAATACCACTAACTAACAGGTTCCATTTGCGGCTGTGGTGATATTGGAGCCATCAACTCTCTCGAAATTACACAATCTAATCTAATCTAAAGTAGATATAACTGAGCATTTATAAATGAATTACAGTATGTTCTTCTTCTTCGTCTTGTGGCAATACAGCTCATTGTGAGCACTGGCCTTCTCAATTAAGACTCTCCACTTTTCTTAATCAAAAGCAACTGAACATCATTTTCAATATTATGTAACCATGTTTTTCTAGGTTCTACTCTTGATCTTCCTACATTTGGAAGATTGTACATATACAGCATTAAATATTACACCCAGAGAAATGAAAAATCATTATTCATGATTATTAAAGGCATAATTTTAAGTTTCTTTAAATTTTACAGAGATATTCCTAGAACTTATTCAATATGCCTTTTGTGATTAATACATTAAAAAATTTGGAATAGATTATTATCAATTAAAACATTTTCCAAATCAGTGGGTATGAATCTGAATCATAAGCTTATAAAAATTAACAATTAAAAGAAACAGCAACAATTTTAGTATGCACCCGCATAAAGCATAACTTATACCATAATTATCATAGTGTATGATTATGATTTCAGTGTAAATTTGTAAGTATAACGGACATTTTACATTATGTATAATCATACCGTATGATTATGATTTCATATTATAATTATGTAAAACGTTTTGATCAGCGTCAAAATCAAATTCAGTTTATAAAAGTGTTGTGAAGAGAACATAATAAGTAATTAATTTTTATATTTTAAAAGAAAAACAATATTTAAATATATAAAACAAACAAATGTATAAAACAAATAAAAGTGAGCTACATAAATTTAAAAATTAGCGCAGAATAAAAAATACTTATACATAGTTTTTAAAAAGGAAAGGTAACATACAAAAAATACTACATAATTATAAACTATGTATTATATAAAATTAAACTAATATGTGTAATATACTTTTACGTAAAGAACACCTATTTTTAACATTTTGTAATTTCTTTAGTACATTTAGTATATTCACAGTTACATCCGAGGATGATTCAAAAACCAACTGAAATATTAGAAGAAGTTCTCACTGATAAAACTGACTTTCTTTGTATTCAACTTCTTTTGAAGTAATCGAATTAAAGTGGAAGAAAACATTTGATTTGCGCAGAACTCAAATTACTTTGACTAATGAATTGCTGAAATTTTTGAAAACTCGCCATTTTATAAAAAAAATTTTGGACATCGTTTAGTAAGTTTTTTTTATTGCCTTGAGCAAAATTTATAATTATTGTTCAATTTATATACTTGTTTTCTTCTAGGTCGATGGCAGCAAATATTTTAAAAGATCTATCTTCGAATTCAGGTACGTACACATAATACTGTAAAAATTCTCACAAAATTATAAAGTCTCTATAAGAAATAAATTTAAAAAATTAAGATCAATTTTTATTAGAATCTAAGGTACTTAATAAATTATTTTTTCATTTTTTTTTTATTCTTTTCAGAAATACGACACAAGAAGTTTTAAAAATTAA
Organism: Argyra leucocephala; assembly: GCA_963942445.1. Classification (NCBI taxonomy): domain Eukaryota; kingdom Metazoa; phylum Arthropoda; class Insecta; order Diptera; family Dolichopodidae; genus Argyra; species Argyra leucocephala. Next base: position 60,173,668 of record OZ012677.1, on the reverse strand, counting down.
ATACTTCTGAAGCCCTCTGCACGCAAAAAAAATTGATGTTTAAATTTGGAAGGTAACAATTGGAGAGTTACAGTTATTTTACTTCGAATAAAATATTATATCACAAATCAATAGTAATAATTTATAACAACTGATAATATATGTTAATTCATAATAAAAATTAAAAATAAGGTAATAAAATATGAAAAAAAATTATGTATTTTTTTATTTGAAAAAATATGGGTTATAGAAATACTTGCATAATATATAAAAACTAGGGGCCCCTGTTGAGTAATTATATTTCAAGTTGAAGTCAAATTTAAAGTTTTTAAAAAAACAGTAATTTACGTACTGACATAGACTTCGCACGATATAGCAGAAACCACTCGTGTTTAATAAAAAGTTTTGTGGTTAGTAAGTTTTATTTAGGACACATAAATACACGTCCCTCATATATTGCTTCGTTTCCGATATATTCCCTATAGTAGGAAGCATTTAGTGATAAAATTACTAAAAATAAAAAGTTTTGTTATTAAAGAGGTACGTATATATATACCTACATAATACATAATTTTAATAAAAACTATATTATTACTACAAATAACAAAAATTTAGAAATAGTTACTTAAAAAGATAAAAATGAAGAATTCAAGTGACCTACTATATCAAAATGAAGTACTCTAACTCTACTATATAAAAATAAATTTGCTAGTCATATGAACAATTCAACTGATTTTTTTTGTTTTTGCTTTTTTATATTTTTTATTTGTGATGAATTTGTTTCTTTGTTTTTTCTTGGCATATGTACATAAATTCATTTGCAAGTACATAATATAATATATAATAACTGATTTGTTTACTTTTGTTTATTATTTTCATAAGATCTCACTTATGCATAATGTATTTGCTGAACAATAAAATCATATGAGTACAAAATTTTCAACTGTGTACGCATTTTTGTTTTATATATAATCTTATATATTATATATATTAGAAGTTCATTAAGGAGTAGGAGAATCGAAATAAAATAAAAAGGTGTCTACTGCGCAGGACCTTAAATGCTTGTCAATTATAATTATAGATAATTTATACTTTATGCAAAAGAGTCATAAGAACTAATTTTTATTTTTATTTAGTCATATTCGTTAATCATTATTTAGGAAGATTTATTATAGCATTTTATGATTTAAAATCATAATAATTGACTTTTTCAGGATTAAATTATGTTTATTAGTTACAAAATATAATTTAGCTTTACAATTTAAGTTTATACATATGTGCATAATTTGTGAATCCTATTCATAAATTGTGATAAAGAAATCATAACTGTCTATTCTTTTTAGTTATAATAAATGATTTTGTCGTTAAGATTAGGATTTATGATTTCAAATCACACTTATATAAATAAGCGATCATAGCACGCATTTGTGACTAATTTATACATGGGGTATGCATTTTAGTTTTACTGAATGATATGATTTCTTTGAGTGTACTGTGCTTTATTTTTACTCATTTAACATGCAGCTAATGCAACTTATCAATTTTAATTAACTTTATTAATATCGTGTTTATTTCCTCTTATATACCTAATCGTCATTTTTTAGCTCATCTAGTGGCAAATATCTTTCTGAGCATTTTCGTTTCGAAGATATGTATTAACAGTTATGTGCTTACTATTACTATACTATCAATATTGATTAATATAAAAAAATAAGGAAAAAAAATTATTTTTTTTTAGAAATATTTGCCTTCAATTTAAGCGTAAGTCTTGAGATAAGATTAAGAGATTTGGTAAAAAGTTCGGCTAATTTGCTTTTTCCGTAATCACAATCATAACTTGATATGAAAACATTATATCAAGCTGCAATTCTAAAGTTTATTTTTGTAGTTTTAGTACGCTTAAATTGAAGGCAAATATTTCTAAAAAAAAAAAATTTTTTTTCCTTATTTTATTTTCGACTTTTTAGTGAAAATATTTTTTTAATGAAAAATAATATATTTTCAAAGAACAACACATATAATCAAATGGCACTAAAATTCACTCTAACGCAATTTGGTTATTATTGCTCATACTTCAAATGTGTAATTATATTTTATATTACTGAAACAAATTTTATAAAAATATGTATATTTTTAAAAATTTTTGGGAGATTTTTGATTAGATACCTTTGAATTTTTTAATTTACGTATTAAAAAATTTTCACCAATAAAAAATTACGCGCTTTATAAAAAGAAACACTGTTAAATACAAAAAATATTTGACGTAAAATCGTAGATTAAATCTGAGAAAAAGTCTGAAATGTAAACACTCATCCGACTTTATCTACGATAAAATTCGAATTTGTCCGACGTGTAAACGCTGCCTAAGCATAAATTGGCATATAAAAGTATAATATATACATGCATAAATCGAAATTGAACTTTTTTTTACATGCGAGAAGAGTAATTTGTAACTGAGTGATAGATAACTGATAGGTTCAAATTTTGTTTTCTTCTATAAACAATGTTTGCACATTATTTTCAATTAAACTAAGCCATATGATTATGTATGTAACAAATGCTAGCCCTATATGACACATGTACGTACATTTCCATATACTTAGTGAGAGAAAGAGAAATAATAAAAGAAAGAGATTAATAAAAGAAACCAAATTAAAAACACAAAAAAATATAATGAAAATATAATTGAATAGTAATAGAAAATGATTGAAATATAATGATAATGATTTGTATTGCACATATTTATTTTGTATTCCTTTTTTGTTTTTTTTTTTTTGCTTCTTTACACCATAGAAATGTCAATAAATATAGTGAATTTAAAGAGAAACCAAATTTTAACTTTATCAAATATCCATATTCCATTATTAGTACACACACATATGTAAATTTCACCTTAGTTGAATGCAAAGAATATCTATAATCTATATTAACAAGAATATACACTCCCATTTTACGTAAACCTAATTTTTAAGAAATATCAAACCGAGCAAAATATCATCAGTTAAAAGAGGTAAAATTTACATTTACTTATCGTATACCAAATTTATTATGAGAGAGAAAAGGTACAAAACAGATGTTTGCCTTTTGCTTTATACTGTAAAATAATTTTGCGTTCTCATTATTCTCCTTTGGATTTGTTTACGTTTCCTCCCATTTTTTATATGAGGCAGGGTGGCAAAAAATGTTAGTTCTAATTTAGTTTGTTCCCTTATACGCGGATTAATTCTGATCTTTTATTATTTTAATATTTTCGTTTTAAACATTATTATTTTCGTATATACCTATTAAAAATATTAAATTATAATTACATTACAATAATATAAAATATTATTAATATTTTTGTCAGTAATAATTTAGAGTTACAAACATTATTATTTTTTATTAATTATATTAGTAAACCTAAATATTTATTATATTGGTATACGATTATAAAATAATACTGAGGACAACATCTATTTACAAATCACAGAATTTAAAGAATATGATAACGCTGTTTTAGTTAGGTCTCCTAAAAATCTTATGCATAGTTGATACAATTTAGAAAATAATATTGTTAACGAAATTTTTGTCGAAAATTTTTTTCAAAATAATAAAATTTATTTATTTAATTTCAGCCAACTTTTTTTGTTATTCTCTTTTGTTTACTATATTTTTTCTTTTTCTTACACGTAAAATTCTTATTATCGTCTATTTCTGACAATGTTTATCAAATTTGTATATGAATTTGTGTGCAAACAAATGAATCCATACATGAGTTCATATTCTTTTTATGAATATACTTTGGTTGAATGGTTATTGAAATGGGTATTTTGTTGAATTGAAGCATATTGAAACAAACATATAAAGCCCAAGGCAAGTTAATTAAGGCAAATATAATAATAAATACAGCTAAAACAAAATATATGTTATTTAAAAGAAACACAGGTCATGACTTAAATATTTACTATAACAAATGTAAGTTGGATCCCGTTGGATCAGTTACAAATATTTGGGAATATTATTAGATGAGAACTTACAGTGGGAACAGCATATAAAAGAACTAATAAAAAAAGGAAGAAAAATTGCAGGACTATTCAAACTAATAAATAAAAGAGTACCACTAAAAAATAAGAGATCAATTTATTACAGCTTATTTCATAGCGCAATTATGTACGGAATTCAAATATGGGGAAACACTGTGAATAAAAATTTAAACACATTACAGAAACTGCAGAATAAAGCGATAAAGAACTTGTTTGGATATAAAAGGCAAACTTCGACACAGGAAATTCATAGAAAGCACAAAATATTACAATTGAATCATGTTATAAAATGCAAACAGGCCACACAAATACATCTCATACTTAGTAAGAATATTAATACAAATATTACTGCCATTTACACAAATATACAAGCCGATGTTGAATAATGAAGTTCATACATACTCAACTAGAAATGCAGCTCAAATAAGGGTAACATCTTCAACAAAAAGATTTAAGAAACATGACACAATATACAATACATACAACATACAAAACGTATAATGATTTACCAGTTGAGATCAAAGAAACTGCTCAAATATCTAAATTCAAAAGTAGTGATTATTTTCATCAATTAAATAATAGTAATAATACTTAATATTATATAAAAAAAAATCATATTTAAATATCTTCTATAAAAAACAAAACATTCCTTATTTTAAAATTAAAATTGCACTGAATTAAAACTTAATTAATTATAATTATAAGTAAAATTGTAAAAAACTAAAACGACTCTGTACGAGCAATGGAGCTCATTTGAGTAAATAAATGAATAAAATGAATAAAAAAAATGAATAATTCGTTCATTGGGATTATGAATTCGAATTGTACATATAAAGCTTTAAATATTACTGTGCTTTATTTTTACTCATTTAACATGCAACTAATGCAACTTATCGATTTTAATTAACTTTATTAATATCGTGTTTATTTCTTCTTAAATACTTACTCGTCATTTTTTAGCTCATCAAATGGCAAATATCTTTCTGAGCATTTTCGTTTCGAAGATATGTATTAACAGTTATGTGCTTACTATTACTATACTATCAATATTGTAATATACTATCAATATTGATTAATATAAATAATTCGTTCATTAGGATTATGAATTCGTTTATTAATACCTATTACGATCTTGTTCATTAATATAATTGTATTATTTTTTGCATTTCTATCAGTTTGGTTATTATATTGAAGAACCTTTACATCGATTTAAAAATGATGAATTTTTGATCAATTAGATGTATTTTTTCGTTACATTGATGTTACTAATTTATTCAGTGCATTTGTAGGTATTGATTTTCCAACCGTTTTATACAGAATGAGCTTCAGTTTTCTCGGTAATAATTATTTTAATTGTAGTATTTTTTATTCGAGAATAAATTTCTACTTCCGGTTTGTATTCTGTCATGAATGGATAGTTGCGTTCTATTATCATTACATAACTTGCAAAATTATATTTTCCGATCGGGTTATTGTTTTAAGGATTTCTATTATGCGATTTCTATTATGTATTTTTATTAACTAAAATACATTAGTTATTTTAAATTATTACTTACATAAAATATTTTGTTTCCAAAAACCTTCTCCAGTTAACTTTTCAGTTTTGGTATTGCAATTCTAAAATACCCTGTACCTATAATATTTAATTTTGAAAAAAAAAGCAATAATAAAAATAAGAAGAATTAAAAAAAAAACACAAATACGATTGCATTTGTTTTTTTGTTTTATTATCCTTTTATGTTAAACAACGAAATTTATAATGGTGCGTGAATATTGTTCATATTCCATGGTAAATAATAGCTGGCATAAAAAATTGAAATATCGTTAAAGAAAAGCAATGATTTTTTACTTTTTTATTTTTTCTATATAAAATGGAACATTGTACGTATACGTATATGTTATAAATTCTACTAAAAAATGGAGGTGATTGTTGTAACGATGATGGTATAGCAATGGTGTTGTTGTTGATCGAGATGCAACTATATTATACTTAAATCCTTAAAATACAAAGAAGTTTTTAAGTTATATTCTCTATATTATAATAAACTTTATTTTTAAGTACATACTCATAAAAATAATTTTTATAATACCATACAATGAAGGATTTACCACACATACATATACATACATAATATTATATAATACCAGAAGATGAAGTTAATCCATTATAAATTAAGAAATTGAAAATTCGAAATATTATTATTTTTTCACAATATATTCCAGTTTTTTATTTTTCATTTTGCTGCAATAATAAAGAAACCAATAACAAAGGATTTTAATTTTATATAAAATTAAAAAATTAAAATAAAAAAAATTCTTTTTAAAATAAATTTTATACAAAGAACATATTTTATTTTTATTTCTTTTAAAATAATTAAATTCGATTAAAATAAACTTTAAAAAGTATTTACCTACCTATCTTTGAGAATTAAGAATAATAATTTATGATAAAAAAATTAACATTTCAAAAAGTGAAAAAAATCGTTAATGTTAATTTAATTATTGTTATTAACATTATGAACAAAATAAAATAATTAAAAAACAAAACAAAAATGTGCGATAATGGAAAATATCATTTTGTTTTAAATTTATTCAACAAAAAAAAAAATAAAGGTAAAGTTAAAATTATTTTACGTACCTATTGAAATTTATTTTAAGAACCTCAAGTTACAATATTAAGATAATTGAATCGGTATAGGATGGAATCCAATAAAGTATAGTAATAGTACACACCCAAAAGTTAACGATAAATACGGTGAAACCACTTTCTTATATATTCCTTAAGTAAATTTGACATCGCTAAAGACATTTTAAGAGTAAAATTATAATTAGCTATTTTAATAAAAAATATATTTTAACCCTTATCCGGAAATTTAATTTGTATCATTTACAAGGAAATTATGGGTCAAATTGACTCAATGCAAATGTTAAACAAAAATTATACAAATAATTGCGTAAGAACTTTTATTTGATATTTAAATTTTTTTTTAAAAGAGATGAAAATTTAATCTTCTGAATAGGTATGGTACCACCATAGTATTTGGTTTTTAATATATTTCTTACAAACAAATTTAGTTTGTATCTTCCTGATACCATATTTGAATTTGATGTTTGCGGGCATGAAAAGCATCGTGATCATTTTAATTGATTGAGACATTGAAAAGGTTGTTATTGTTGATTAACTTGGAAGTTGTATTTGCTATACAACGTTCCGTGCCGATAAGCCGTGAAATATAAATGGTTCCTCTTTTCGATATATGGTGTTATGGTAGTGAACGACCAAGTTCTGTGAAGTACACTCAATCGTATTTTTATTTAACCTTTATAATTAATGGTGGACCCACATATAAATTTTTCTCAACTTCTTTTTAATAAAATATCTCTCAAACTTTGAGTACCTTCATTCAGTCGTCACACGAATGCACATTGATAAAGACGAATTTCTATTATTAATAAAAAGTAATGTTTTTTAATTTATAAGTATAATGTTGTGTCCAATGGACCCACAACGTTGTTACAGTAAATTATTTTATTTTTTTAATTTATTTGTTTTTTAGAAGTATAGTAAAAATTAATTTAAGTAAAGGTGGACAAAGTACAATAAATATATTTGATGATGACGCGGAAGATGTAATTAATGAATGGCTTCAGGAAAATATTGTGAAATAGAAAACGAAATTGAAAGTTTTAGAAATTCTAAATCTAATACGCAACAAGATCAGCCTACTCAGTCCGATAAGGATAATTCGCCATAATGAAGACAGTGATTACATATTATCTGATCATGACAGCGATTCCGAAATGTCTATGGATTTGGATGAGGAGGGCGATGAAGATGATTTACATTTTAGAAGATACTAGAAATCATTTTTATGGCAAAGATAAATTTAAATGCGGTCCAAAAACGAGCCAACAAGAAATGTTCGCACCTTGTCTCATAACTTGTTGAGAATAACACAAGAAGTAAAGATTTGGATCATAGTCCACTCGATACTTTTAGAAGTATTTTTAGTGCGGAAATCGAAGAAATCATATTGAAATGGACCAATGAAAAACTTGACCGTTTCCGCTTCAAATACAAAGCATAAGGAAGAATTGAATGCTGAAAGTTAGCATCACAGGAATTAAAATGTTTATGCGGTTTACTGATTTACACGTTCGTGTTCAAGTCAGACCATGAATCAGTATTATCGTTATTTTGCACTGATGATACGGGTTGAGATATTTTTAGGCTTGGTATGTCAGCAAAGAAATTTTTTATGCTATTATTAGCTTTACGATTCGATAATTTTTTGGATCGAGAAGAGAAAAAAACGAATAAATTTAATAACAGCAAAAAAAAAATGTGTTTGTATTAGTTCCTTTGTAAATATTGAAATAATTTAAGTTAAGATGTGTATTTTAAGAATTCTATATAATTTTGTGAACTTTTTTTTTACAAATTTTTGTTTTTAATTTTTTTAATATTAAATTTGGACTCTAAATTTTGTGAATGTATACTATAAGCGTTAATTTTTGTGGTTTTTAATATAAAATTGAATTAAATTATGTTAAATAAATTTAATAAATGGATTATAAAATAAAAACTTTTAGAAACATATTTCAATAGTTTTTTACCCACAACGCTTTTACCGCAGCAATATTCCACCACACTATTAAAGGGTTAATTTCTACGTTGGGTTCAGTTGTCCAGACCATAGCTGCTCAGTCAATAGAACAAAATCATTATATGCGTTATGTTTTGCGTTTACAAGTGTAGCTTGATCCAATTAAAGCGATCAAATGCGTAAAAACCAACATTTGTGTTTTTGTAATATATTATAATTTCTATGTTTTTTTGTCACGTACATTAATATCTGGGTTGTGATGCAAAATGCTGTGAAAGATAACTTGTTTTTATATCTTAGGTACGTAAGAAGCTGTATAGTTGATTTTTCTTTTAAGTGTCAGAATGTCTTATGGCAAATCTTTTTATTTTTTCGAACAGTTCCACCTATTATTTTTTTCTCACGCAAATTTTGAGTTGTGAAGAAGTTGTCACATGCAATATTATGGCCACTAGGCAGTGGCTCCGTGATATCAAACACAATCTATGTAGATTTATAAGGCAAAAAAAGTAATTGTAACAATATAAAAAATTATATTGGTTTTTTTTCTGCATGATGTGAATTACGATCACGACTCAAATAAACTTGTAAGTTCCATAGTTTGGTTAAATTGATCCGATTTTCGCGATAAGAGTTAATTAAAAACAAATACAGATACAAATGAATTAATAATTTTAATTTTATTTTTTTTCTTATTTAAATAAAGCCAACTGTCAAAAGTCCTTATAGAAATATGTAAGAGAGTACAAATTCGATATATACTTCTGAAAGAAATTTCAATTTTGCCATCTATTCTATACTACTACTGCCATCTATTCGAAAACAGAATATTACCTCATTTTACTTGTAAATTGAGTAGGTACCACTTTCAAAACAAAAAAAAATATTTTTACTTGAGCATTGCTTGAGGTTTTTCTTACGTTTTTTTTTTTTTTTACATAGAGTTTAACGGTAAGACAAATTAATTTTAGGTGAGTATCAGCCTTAATGATGGAATTAAACATAATTTGAGCAAATTTTCTACAATGTGACGTCCGAATGTTCATTAATTATTGTTGTAGCTTGTCTTAGGCATTCCTATTTTTTAGACTGCGTTTTCACCAAAATATTTTTTTTTTTTGTTATATTAAAAATATTTTGTTATTAAAAACTAACTAAGAATATGTTTTATATTAAATTATTTAAATAAAAAAGGTTTTAAGACATTTCTAATATAATAATTAACATATTTAAAAATTAAGACCTAGCAAAAAGCTGTCTGGTCGTATAGAGAAAATATATTCACATGGTTTTATGATTATTTTTTTTGTTCTTTTTTTTTTTTTACTTATACATCTTTAAATATACTCATATAATTATTCTTTTTTCAGAATATATAGCTTTTAATGCGACATTACATATTCCATTAAATGTATTTGCTTTTTGAATTCCAAAATACAATTAATCATTTTTAGCTTCACCAGTAGGTTAATAAAAGGCATTCAAGCAAATATATTAACAAGTATTTTTTTGGTTACTAGTTTTAAATAGAGTAAGATAGAAGTTTGTTTTGTTACATTTTTAGTGAAAAGGAATAAATAATTCTTAAATGCTAGACCGACGCAAGGTAAGTTGTTGAATCTAAATACTGCCTAATACCTAGGGGAATTCAATTAAAAGATCAATCATAACAGTGTAACTCAATAACCATTTTAAGTTAATTTAAGTTCACTCTATCCATTTTTTTGTTTAGATTTCTCATATTACCTGATAAAAATTCATAATTAATTTACCTAATTACATGATTTAAATATTTAGAAACAAGTTGCATTAACTTAAGTGTTTTTTACTTTAAAAATTAAATTTTCGTATATTTTACACAAAGTCTTTAATTCTTCTAATAATTTTTACTATATTAATTACAGTATACATTTACAAAAATAACATAAAAGTAGAAAATACAATAATTTGAACATGTTATATATCTTAGATTATTTGCCTTTTTAATTTAAGGTTAAAAACAGATATTTCTTACAAAAATATGAAAAAAATATAATATCAATTGCCTAAAAATAATATGGAAAATAATAAATTGAATACTCCTACATAATATTTAAAGAAAATTTCTTTGAACTGACAAGCTGATCCGTACTTGAACATTTTTTTTGCGAAAGAAGGCTATACAATTTAATTTATTTTTTATATTAGTCAATTTTACTTTTAACAGGCCAACCTAAATAACCAAAAAATTTTTTTCCAACAAACTAAAATGTTATACAACTAAAACACATACTTACAAAAGAAAGTAAAATAAAATGACACTTTTTTCTTTCTTCGTTTGTAATTTTCACTTGAAATATTCAGACTTTGTTAACATAGGATGAGATTAGACATTAAGGATTCAATTCGCAGAAAAAACCTTCAACTTGTAATAAAACCTTGATTTTTAAATAAATTTTCTATATTGTACAAGTACAAGGACATTTATTTATTTCATATTAAAATATTCACTAGCTACTCGCAATTTATATCAGTTTTGGTAAATTTTACTATAAAAGTAAAATTTTAAATTTGTCTGCAACAGAAAAGCATGTTACTTAAAAAAGGGATATTAAAATAATATTTGTATAGTTATTAAAAACAAGAAAGATAATACAAAAAATAAATTTTCAACAAAAGACGAACAATTAACAACATTTTTATTGTTTTATTTCTAAAGCATTTAAATCAAAATATCCCACTTTAGTTAATGGGAATCTAAATCGAATGATTATTACAGATTCTTAATTAACCCACCCACTAAAATTAAAATAATTTATTTTATTTTACAATTCGAAATTTGTTGACCTTGAAACCAGAATCGAAATCCAAATTTAAAATTAAAGGCAATATGTATAATGTTTTCAAGTATAAATACAAAATAAAGTATCCCGTCGGGCTTAAAACGAAAAAAGACAAAAATATCCAATTTAATTTTTTTTTTAAATTTTATAAAATCAAATCCTATGTTCTGAAAATCCTTGACATGTGCAATCAAATAAAACAAAAATACCAATTATAATAAAAAACAAAAAAAAAACATAAAAAAAAAAAATATTTTTTAAATTTTCTAGCCAAAAATCAAAATAGAAATCGAAAAATCTGTTCATAAATTTCTGAATTTACACAAATATTGAAAAGTATCTATCTACAATCAAATACCAACATAAATGTCTGTATACATTGACCAAAAAACTTTTTAGACTTTAAATTAAATTTTATTGGTAAAGACGGAAATTGCACCATGTGCATGTACATACATTTGATATAATTTAAAAAATTCGATCATTCGCATGGCGGTTTCAGATGAGTAGAAAAATTGTTATTTTTTTTTTTATATTTTAAAGAAAATGGAAATTTATTAACCAATACCGCTTTTAAAATAGGTGTCTCAAAAAATTACAAAGGCATTGGTTTACTTTATGCAGTATTTAAAATATCTGACAATAAGAGAGTCTGTTATTTCTCTAACTGTCAGATATTTTAATAAAAATACAAATAAAATATGAGCAACAAGGCTTCGTTCAAAACAGAGACATAACTGATACATTATTCAAATTGAATCAAATAGTCGAAAAAGTAGTTGAATACTGATGCACTCCCGGTTTTTATTGTTCAATGGAATTTAAATGAAGTTGTCAATAATATGCTAGAAAAACATATTGATATCCTTAAATATTCATATTTTTCAGGACCTAAAAAACTGAGATGAATATCGAAAACAAAATGAAATTCTTTAATGTAATACTGTGTTTACCCCTTTTTGTTATTAATGGATCAAGTGATGTGAGTCGCTTTAAGTGTCCTAGCATCCTGCACATACACAATATACAATAGAAACAATCAACTGGGAGTCAGGAAATACAATGGAGTATAATGTTGGCATCTAGTGGTCAACCGCTCTATCTCATCCGCTAGTCAGTGCAATTTACCTGCATAAAAATGTCATACAAACTACTGAATGTCTCCTTCAGAGACAGATTGTAATGTTTCATTGGGAAGTAAAAAAAAGAAAATAATGGATTTCGGAAAGAAGTTAATGTTGGGTGCACTAGCAACTGAATCAAATTAGAATATGACTTTGATATTTTCGAAGAGGGCGAATGTGATGCTCAAAAGGATTTTTTTTTGCTTTTTACAAATTTCAACATTGGAAAAAATTTAATTTTAAAAATAATTGTGCTATGCAAACAAGTTGTGCAGAACAAATTGATCGAGAAACTAATTCAGGTAAAATACCAAGAACTCCAATCACAGAATATATAGAGATTTAAAAAAGAGTACAAGGAACAAATATACCAAAAATGTATGGCATCGGAATGTGGACGTTTGTACATTTGTAGCAAGAAATATATGAGCACCACAAGTGTGGTGAAAATGTATAATACGTACATAATACTTATTATGATCTGAATGGCAGCCTACATTACCTACAGCTACATTATCTACGGCCTACAATTTTTTTTTTTTTTTTTTTTTGCGTGGATTGGTGGGAATCTTTATAGACACAATGAGCCCCGTAGCTTCCATTGTGCACCAGATTTTTACTAACTAAACCACACCCCTCCCAGTAATACTAGTCCGACGGACTAACCATTAATTTATTTCTATTTTGATTTTCTTAAAGAAAAAGTTTACGAAATTCTATCGTATTAAATATAGTGGCTTAGTTCTTTTAAGCCTTCTGACATCATTTTGATTATCTAACAGTTGAGTGGCCTCAACGTTAACATGACCATCCAGACGAGCTATATGCTTTGTTGCATATATTTTTATTTCATTTTCTATGCAAGGAATTTTTAGATCTCTGTGCAAATCACTGTTGCGAACATACCAGGGGGCATTTACAATGTTGCGCAAGACTTTATTTTAGAATTTTTGTATACAAAGTACATGTGTTTGTTTGGCACATCCCCATATTTATATGCCGTACAACCATATCGGTTTGATTATCTGATTATATAAAAAAATCTTGTTATGTATAGGTAATTTAGAATTACGACCTAAGAGCCAGTACATTTCTCTATATTTATTTTCAAGCTAAGTTTGACATCTAATGTCATTCCTAGTTATTTAGCATTGTTTTCTTGGGGTATATTGACCCCATTCAGATTTACCAATGGTTGATTTTCTAATTTTTTATTTGTAAAATTTACATGTACTGATTTTAACTCATTGAGTTTAATTTTCCATTTCTTTGTCCAGAGGTATAGCTTGTCGCTTGCTCTTTGCAATTTAATTGTAGCCTCGTCAATATTTGATCCTACTGCCATCAACGCAGTATCGTCAGCAAATGTAGCTACAGTTATATTTTCCATTTCTGGTAAATCATTGGTGTAGAGCAAATACAGTATGGGACCCAGAATACTACCTTGAGGCACACCCGTTTTAATATCTCTAATAGTAGAATACTCTTCGTCTTGTTTTATTCTGAATAGTCTGTTTTCTAGATATGATGAGAGTATATCTACGTATTGTTTGGGAAACATATTATATATAGTTTATTTGTTAAACCTCGATGCCATATTTTATCAAAAGCTTGGGCTTCATCTAGAAATATGGTAGAACATACTTTCTTTTCCTCTAAAGCCTTTTCTATTATGTCTGTTATTCTATGAATTTGATCGATTGTCGAGTGCTTAGATCTAAAGCCAAATTGATAAATTGGAATCAGATTACTATTTTCTATGATCGGTCTCATTCGAATCAATAATAGTTTTTCAAATAATTTTGATACTATTGGTAGTAATGATATTGGTCTGTAGGAATTGACCTCATTTATGGGCTTACCTGGCTTTGGTATTATAATTATCTCAGCTATTTTCCACATATTCGGCACATACCTTATTCTTATAGCAGCGTTTATAATGCGTGTTAGCATTGTTATAGCTTTTTTCGGAAGTTCTTTCAGGACTTCTGATATAATTAGATCAAAACCTGGAGCTTTTTTATCCCTGAGTTTTTTAATTTGTTCAACTATTTCTCTCTTCGAAAATGGTGATATGACATTTTCTTACCAATTATTATTTTCTTCAGTGAGATCATCCGAATCTGTCTCGCCTGGACAAAAAATTTCTTCAAGATGATCTGCGAATGTTTCAGCTTTATTTTTATTATCTCTCGCCCATTTACCGCTTTTCATTCTGATTGGCGGGATTTGAGAGATCGAGGTTTTTGTACTCTTTGTTGCTTTCCACAACGAGTAGTTATTTTCTCTTTTAGCTGATAAATTTTTTATATATTTTTCAAAATTTTCATTTTTAAGATCTTTAATTTTTCTTTTAAGATTCTGAGTTAACCTATTTAGCAGAGTTTTGTCTGCCGGATAACGCGATTGTTGCCATCTGCGTCTAGCTCTTCTTTTTATTTTTATCATATTTAATATTTCTCTAGGGTAGTTGAATCCTACCGATTTATATTCACAATTTTTTGTATTATTCCATCCAGCATTTTGAATAATTTTAATAAAATTTTCTACTTCAGAATCTATATCACATTTGGATCTTAGTTTTGTTTTTATGTTTATTTTCTTTTCTATTTCTTGTTTAAAGCTAGACCAGTCAGTTGTCTTGTTCGTTAGCAGAGGTTTCGACTGTTTCTTAATAACCTTTTCATATAGATTTAGTATGACTGCAGAGTGATCTGAGTCCAAATCATGGTTATCTTCTAGCTTAATATAATTTGGTGAAATTTTTTTTGTTATTTAAAAATCAAGCAGATCAGGAGTTTTATTTCTATCAGTTGGCCAATTATTTGGCTTACCGGTAGATTGGTAAATGCAGCCTTTTTCTTTTATAGCTTTTCTTAGCTCTCTTCCTCTCGTAGAGGTTACTCTAGACCTCCAATCTATGTGCTTGGCGTTGTAGTCACCTCCCAGGATAAATCTTTCACCAAGTAGTTTAAGAAGTTCTTCAAACATGTTATTCTTTATGTTGTATTTGGGTGGACAGTATAATGCGCCGACACAAAGGCTTTGTTTAACAGACATAATTCGTAGCACGATTAGTTGGAATTCATCTATTTCTAGACTAAGTTCCTCATGGTGCTTAATATCTTTCTTTATTAAAATTGAGCTACCAGCTCTGGGTGTATTACTTAGATAGTTTGCGCTGTAGCATGTATAGTCATTTATTTTAAGCGATGACTTATCTGTGATATGTGTTTCTGTCAAGAGACATACATCAATATTTTGTGTTCTCAATAGAATTTCCAAACTATTTTTCTTGTTCAGAATACCATTGGCATTCCACGTGACTATACGAAGTGCGTTCTTGACCATGTACGGCCTACAATACCTACATAATATTTATTATGATCTGAATGGCGGCAGAATGTTAACTGAAAATTTCACAAACAAATCTGCCATTAATATCCGAGGGAAAGGTTTAAAAAAAATTACTATGTAAACTTGTTGAGATCTATTAGAGAAGTGAAGAAATTAAAAATGTATGTAACATCAAAAGGTGTTTTCGTTTTTTAGTGCAGAGCAGCTAACGAACTGTCAAAAAATATTAGTATTTTTTTTTTGCTCAGACGATTCAGATCTTGAAATCCGTTTTTCTGCGTTCAGACCGCGCTCAGAGTGTACTCTATATGTGCTCGATTTAAATTGACAGAGCACGTAGGGCATTTGAATATTAAATGTCAACAAGGGATTTGAATTTTAAAACAAAATAGATGACACGATAGTAAAATTAAAAATAAATATTAACAAAGTGATTTTTGGAATTTAAGAAATAAAATGGACGACGATATAAGCTGTTATGGTAAATAATTAATATTTAATTATTTCTTAGTGTAAAATTTTATAAAATAAATATTTTTTGATCACTAAATTTTAGTGTTTAGTGAAGTAAGAACTCAACGCTCCTCTTAATAGATTTGATTTGATAAGGAAATTTTTTTCTCAGGCCTAATCCTATATTATTTTCAGGCCTGATCCTGAGCCATAAATCCTCTGTATTTATTCTAAAGTGCGATTTAAAAGTTAAATTGAAAAACCTTGGCCCAATATTTTCGGCATAATCCTAATTTTTTATTATTTTCACATCACCATTACTTTTAGATATGTCATCTTCAAAATAACTTTTATCGAAAAGCGAATTAAAAGCTTCTTCAATTACGGCTTAAAACTGAAACATTTTGTTTCTAAATTTTGTAAAAACTTTTGTAAATTTCAAAATTTAAAGTTTAAATTTGATTATTGACAATTTGAAACAACAATAAAATAAAAATGATAGTTTACTCAAATCGTGTTTTGTTATTAAATCTGAGCACTTGGATTTTCACATGCTCTTTTTAGTCAGATCGTGCATATCTATGATCTGATTTCGCATAAATAATCTCAATATCATACTATTTTGTAGAATTAATTAGATAGGTTCTATTTATTTATTTCTGAACTTATTTATTAACTATGTTTTCTTAATAGAGTCTGAATAATAATTTATCATCAAAATAGACTTCTAGGTCGTTAATTGAATAAGCCTATGTAGGTTCAACGTTTAGAATATATCTAAAATTAAATGACTGGGCTCGACGTGTGTAACACAACAGTGTGCATTTACTAATGCTTGGTAAGCAATAATTGTTATTAATACACCATGTATAAAATTTGTTTAAATCATCTTGAATGATGTGAATATCTTGCATCGACGTTACTGTTTCGAAAATCTTCATATCATCAACATCCATTTTCAAATCGCTATTATAAATTATTTTTAATTAAATAGATAGTGTATCATGTTGTCTCAGATATAGAATTTAGAAAAACAAAAATACGAGGGAGAAAAGCTATAAAGCATAAAGTATGCAAAAACTCATAATAACTAACGGCGTAGAAAAAGCAGCAGTAGGTTTTAAAAAAACTCAAAATACTTTCAACGCAATACAAATGGAAATAAAGCTGGACCTGTTTAAATGTTTGCTTGATAAATGAAAAACCTCTATAAGATCACATTAAATTCACGCCTTCGAATTTTTTGCATGCGAGCTTACTCTGATAATTATAACTTATTTTGAAGAAGGTCACTTTGACAGTTTTTGACGTTTCCTTTCTTTTCCGGTTACCAAGCCAATAGAGTATACAAAATGTTTATGCCAAAAGCGCATCGAGTAGCTATCTACGAGTACCTCTTTAAAGAAGGTGTAATTGTAGCTAAAAAAGATTTTCATGCACCTAAGCATCCAGAGCTTGTAAATATCCCAAATCTTCATGTAATTAAAACCCTTCAGTCATTACATTCTAGAGGATTAGTTCAAGAACAATTTGCTTGGCGTCATTATTATTGGCATTTAACTAATGAAGGTATCCAATATTTGAGATCATATTTGCATCTTCCTCCAGAAATTGTACCAGCAACATTGAAGAGACCACAAAGGTCAGAAACCTCAAGACCAAGACCAACAGCTGCACCTAGATCAGATTCAACCAAAACAGGTGAAGATAGGTCACAATATAGACGTGCTCCAACTGGTGGAGACAAAAACAGTGATGTTGGTGCTGGTGCTGGTGATGTTGAATTCCGCGGAGGTTTTGGACGAGGAGCCAGACCACAATAATTCTTTTTAAAATTGAAAGTAATTTTGAAAATAAATTTCTAAAAATCTAAAAAAAAAAAAATAACCTCTCCAAAAGGAAAAACCGAATAAAGACATACAAATTTTAAAGCATTTTTAAAATGTTTAAAACAAAACGCCCCGATGAATGCAAGGCTAAAAATTAGTAAATAAAAAATTTCCAGACACCAAAATAATGTTGCTAAGCTTCAAAAAAATATTACTATAAACAATCTGTTTTTTAACTAGAGTTTGCTGGATGATTCACATGTGTATGTATTATTGTCAAATTATTGATATTATTTTCCCATACTCAGACCTCGAATAAATGCACTTATTTTGCGCATTTAACCGGGTCACAAATAATTTCACGAAAAGTTGCCTTTATCCGGGGTCTGGCTTATCAAAATCCGAATAAAGGCAAATCAAATTTTGGAATTTTCCATTTGCATTTATCTGGGTTCGACTGCATTGCTGTCAATATTCTGACACACCAAGCTCAGCTCATCATCATCATAAAGCAAATCATGATAACGTACGAAAAATTTATTCAAAATACTAAAAACATTTTAAAATTAGGAAGCAATAAAATAACAGATTGGAAGCACCCAGCTAAAAGAATTATCCGCTAATGCAGAAATGGTAGAAAAGCCCAACATTAGCGGACAAATAAATGACTTACTTTATGCCATAAGTGCAGCAGTTCAGATTGTATGTTGAATTGATAATAAAAAGAAAAACAAGTATTAAATTTCCTACCTTCTGATACCTTAAGTTAAAAACAGAGCTCAATATTAATTGTTCTGAAACGTATCTATGTACTATATAGCACATCATAACAATATTATTTATTATCGTTATCATCTTTCTTTTTAAATACTTTTAAGACTTAAAATTAATTAACATAACTATATTAGTATCTGGACACAAACTATGCTTTCTGTAAGTTCAAATTATAGTTTGTAGTATTCAGGATCATTCTATGAAAAAAAAAAATAAAAATGTAGATTAAATTGGTCAAACATTTTTTGTCAATACTGTACAAATGGTAAGGTAATACAAATGTATAAACTAGACAACACTGTAAACTATATCATAACAATCAATGATTTTTACTTTTGATAATATTACGTCAATGATAGAAAATTATTGAAATGATTGCTTATCAATTTTTTGCTACTCTAGCAATGTTGATCATAATGATGATGATGATAAGGATATTTCTATCATTGATGTTGATGATTAATACTATTGATTATTTGAAAAGAAATTTTAAAAATTTTAAAATGACCACATGTAGTTTATTCTAAAAGATTTTATAAAATCTGGTGTAGGTAGATAGCTACCATAACAATAATTTTTCATTTTATAATTTCTAAAACCTCAAAATAAAAAATAAAAATAAAAAAGCATAAAAGAAAACGAAAAAAATAAATAAATAATAAATACCTAAATAGAAGTAAAAAATTTGATACTATTATAATATAGGTAACTGTGTGTATGTGTTGTATTGAGTTAAGAATTTAATAATAAAATTGTTTCTTTTACCTTAGGTGGTCAATATTGAAAGTAATAAGTTTTCAGGCGACATAAAATGATATCACGTAGAGTTTTTAGAAACATGGATACGACGACGAAGGACGAAAAAAGAAAAATAATAAAAAAATGTTGTGCAATTTCAAATATAGATGTGTATACATAATATACCGTAATTTAAAGAGATGATACCTATGAAGTAAAAATTATATTTTCCTATGTCATAACATTCTCAGAAAATAAGGAAATAAAGAAACAAAAAAAAAAAAGTTATTTGTAAAATTTGAAAGAAACAAAAATAAAAACAAAATAAAAAAATAAAAATTGTTGATTATTTGTACAACAAGTGTTCCATGTCACAAAACCCATATGTACATGCAGGTATGTTATAAAATATCAGAAAATAATATCAAATAATATTTTCTATCATTACGAGATATTCTTCAAGCACCTAGGTATTTACGTATGTATAATAATTATTTGAATTTCTATTAAACCAATTAAAAATATTTTATAAATATTAATTTAAAATAAATTTCTCTTTCTGTCAATGTCATAATAATATGTTATGCAATCTATAAAAACTCTTACATAATATTATTAGAAATATCATAGAAAATTTTTCTGCATTTTTAGTTGCGTAATTAAAATTGTTATAATATTTCAAAAAATGGATCAGATGAAATAGTTACAATTTGGGGAAATTTAATTTCCCGAAGGCAAACCATACAAACAATTTGATACTATAAAGAACCAAAATTCACAGATATTTGAACACAAATTTCAAGTTGGCAATAATCTGCGAAATGAAAAAGTTAACTGATGGTTGAGACACAATTGAAATCATATATTGCAATAGAGGTAGTTGTCAACATTTCAGCTCAAAATTATACAATCTATTCATCAGAAATGAGAGAAAATAAATCACCCCACCACGACCGCAATTACACCAGTCAACATCATATTCATACAAATTTCAAGAGAGTGCATAGCATTGATATCATATGAGTTTTATTTTCATCTTTAAATGAAGGTAGGTACTTAGGTATAGACAATGTAATGTGTAGCGTAGTAAGTAGTAAACAAAACTATTATTGTTCTTTTTTTTTATACCTATAATCATGGTTTTTTATTTTGCCAATGTGTGAATTAAATTCAAATAATTTTTCAATAAATTCCAAAAGTTTTTTATTTTGCGTAATGCAACATTATGATTTATATGTACCTAAATGTAATTAAAGCAAATTTAAATTTCCATAAAAAAAGGATCTCCATCGAAACATTTTCCAAATAAAAATACTCGAAAAAATTTTTAGCAAAAAATTACAGTACTTAAATTATGCACGAAACGGTAATTCTACTTAAAATTACTGTCAACATTATAAAAAAAAAACAAAATAAAAACTATTATTTATCTAAATGCAACAATGTTCTTATACAAGTTAATAAAAAAAAATTATATTGATTTAATATAGGGAAAAGGTAGCAAGGTTCATGGTAATTAAGAGGTATTTTATTTTTTCAAACCATATCAAACCATTACTTTTTATGAAAACATGACCGTTTACTGATTGATAGTGAAAAATATCAGTATATTTAAATCCCTGTTCTGTTAAAAATGTCAAATTTGGCTTTAGAGATCTCTAGTTAAATTTATACTTTATAAAGCTCAAAACAGAATTCGGATTAAGATTCTGAATAAAATTTCTGGTTTGGCGAAAACGATAACTGGTTGCAGAAAAATACAAATGAAATAAAATCTATACTTTATAGAGCCGAAAACAAAATTCAGATGCATGTTCAGAAATATTTTTACAAATTATTTGAACTATGTAATGTCAAATGTACAATCTAAAGAATATCCTATGTACCTCTAAATAACAGAAAAAGAAAAAATTAACTTATAATTAAGAATCGTGTTGATGTATCCATAGTGGGAGTATTCAGTATGAGTTAGATACTAGCTATAATTATAGTTTACTTATTACTTTAATAGTACTAGCTGTCGCAACCAAAAAGATGTGAACGAGAGAAATTTTTTAAGGATTTTTTCAGTCTTAAGCCAGAATAACTCTTTAACGATTTCAAATATTTTTCTCCAAACAATTTAAATATGCGCAACAAAAAAGAAAGTCAGAGTATCTTTATTAAATTTTTGCATGGATCTAGAGTTTTATGATACCTAGTATGCTCCAAAAAAAAGTTACTATATATAGCTCACCAATAAAAAATTGAGATAATCAAAACAATTATTGCATCATTATTTCACGTTATATATATTTTGTAAGCAACCTCCTAGCACTAATATTTCTATCACAAAAGTTAATTCAATTGAACAAAGTTAATTTCATTGGCTTTATTATATTTTTAATTTTTTTTTTGCATTAACAGTTTGTATGTTATTCAACATGCTCGCACTGTAAAATTAGTCAGCTACCCCATTTCAAGCCCCCCAAATCAATACATCAAAACGTACTATGAGGAATTCATACGAAATATTTTTTTGCAATGTTGATCCAACGCCATTTCCTTTGTCGGATTTTTACGTATATTAGTAGTAGTGTAAATAATATGGGTGATAAAATACAGGCATCTCTTACGCCCTAACACACTTCGTAGCAATTTGTCAGCTGTCGTCGATGTAAGACGAAACTTTTTGCATCTTTGTAAGATTCTTCAATTATGGATATTCTTTTCTTCTTCTTCTTCTTCATTTTCACATTTAAAGAGACTATGATATGAATACCGTAACTGATATGCACAGAGGTATACAAAAAACAACACAATAAGTTTTATTTTAAATTTATTTTATGGTCCAACAGAAAATGTAGTATAGTACATAATTATGTGGAAAAATGCATGTATTGTTGAGTAGGTAACCTGATCTTCATTATACAAAGCTTCCATTTTTTTTAGGGATAACTGAAGTTTATTCTCAATTAATTTAAAAAAAAATAATAATAAAACAAGATAATAATACAAACATAATATAACAACCTGGGAGTTTTAACCAGCGAACATGATAGTATGTTCAAGACATACCCGCTTTTCTACCATATCGCCATGTTATATATTAACACGCTATAATGTTTGTAAAACTTTGCACCTCGGTGAATTAAAGCAAAAACCTGTGAAGCTTCTTAAAAATATTACCACAAAAAAATTTCCGATTAAAAAATACTATATTTCAAATGAATAATTAACTTATAGAAAAATACATCCAAGTTCTAAACCCATATAAAATTATTTTTATTAATAAAAAATGCCTCTAACTATTCTCTCTTTGTACATTTAACAATAATATTAAATTAGTTTTCTGTAGTTTTAAATCATAATTAAATTATTTAATTATAGTAAGTTTTTCTATATTGGATTATAAATTTTAAGATTTTTGTAATTATTCTTTGCGATGGTACCATTAATATATGGAACCAGAACCAGCTATATAGCCTCTATCAAAAATATGATTTCTCATGATTCTCAGAGCGAATTCAAAAGTACCGTTTATTTTTGGAATAATTTTTCTTCAATTTAATCATTTAACGTGTGTAATTAGTCAGTAGCATTTCATCTGCTTTAATGATATCAATTTGAGAACTAATGTTTTTTATGTATTAAAAAAATACTAAATATGAGCACGAGGAAATTGTAAGTATTATTATTAGCATATCTCTTTTAAAAAATTATAATTAAATAAGAAGGATATTAAAAGCACACATTTTATTCTATATTTTAATATACTCCATTAATCTAATTAAAAATACAAAAGATTGCAATTAATATATTAAATCTTCATATTTAAAAAAAAGTGGTCCCATATGGTACCGTAGCGTTGATACGATTATGATCATGATATTTAATATTATGATTATTTCCGGTTACAATAATATACCAAATAAATATTCATATTGGAGTCGTGATATAGATATGCATAATGAATTGATTTCAAAAGGTCTATCTCGAGATTGTTATCGTGAGATTGAGCGTTGTATTCACTTTGCTCAAACAACTGTTACCAATTCAAACGTGGAAATTTACGTGACAAATTGAATCAAAACTTCCAAACAAATTTCCATTGTGAAGACCATTTGTCTTATGATGAAACGCTGATAAAATATTTCGGC
This sequence comes from Argyra leucocephala, assembly GCA_963942445.1. Lineage (NCBI taxonomy): Eukaryota > Metazoa > Arthropoda > Insecta > Diptera > Dolichopodidae > Argyra > Argyra leucocephala. The sequence continues at coordinate 60,149,824 of OZ012677.1, read as the reverse complement.
CGCCATTGTTTGAATTCACCAGAAGGCTACTCAATTAATTTTTAAATTTAATTTTAGTAGCACAGCTTAAACTTTTGAATAAAACTTTTCCAAAACAGTAGGTTATTGTTAATTTGTGTTTTTCATGTATTTCACATATTCTAAGAAATCATTACGATGCTACCATATGGTATCGAATGATTCCAGCAAAAGTAAACATCATGGAAGAAAACCAAGGACAAATTTTGATTCCTGAGGTCAAAATTAAGAAGCGTATGAAGTTTTATAGTTAAATTCGGAAAAAACCTTGTCCCGCAATGATTGGGTTAACTTAACTGCATATTTAATACAAGAACTAAATATCAAAACATTATAAAATCAATAAAATATGAAGATTTTCCACTTCAGAAGTACTTTTTAAGCTCATCAAAACAATGGGATTAACTCAAAAGATAATAAGTAGCTATTAAAAAATTTAAAATATTATCTGGTTCGTGTCCTTCAATTAGCCATCTCAAAATATTTCTAATTTATCAATACATTTTTAAAGGAAAAATATCGGAAGCAAAAATATTATAGATGGTATAATCAAGAGCAATATTGAAATTACAAAACTACCATCTTCTTCATCTCGACATGGTGAGTCCGTTGTATTGAAAAGAGAATTTTGAACAACAATAGACAGCAGTTGTACATTCGTAAACTTCATAGAGGTAACAACGAAGAGATTAGTGAAAAAAACAAATACCGTATGCAACAAAAATGTTATACTGAAATTGGACGATATGCTAAAGAAAATGAAATGTTTTCCGGAAATAGAAAACTTGGTTTTCGGTTAAATAGAGGTAAGAAATATTTTTTGATGCCGGCAATAGTTCTTTTTTTCAAAATAGAATTTATTAACATAAATATTTCTCAATTCTGGTAGAATTAAGCCAAGAACCAATATCTCTTTTAACCTTTCCTCTGTGCATTGGGGTCAAATTGACCCCAAACGTTTAAAAAAAAAAAAAAAACAATTATTTCGCGTCAATTAAGTCAATCAATCAGTCTATGAAAGCCTGAATTAGTATTTTCTAAACACAAAATCAAAAAACGGGATTAAATTCGATTGTATGTCAAGTAGTTATCCCCGTTTGAAGAAAACTATACGCATATCTGTGCATTGGGGTCAACATGACCCCAAATTTGTTTCATGTATTTTCTATGTATACACCATCTAAGCCAAGGAAGTATGGAGTCAAATTTTTTGGATTTGCGATGCGGCAAACTCGTACCCATTACAAGCTGAGATATATGTAGGAAAGAAACCAAATGAGGGACATTCAACTGATTATGCATTGAATTTAGTTCATCGTTTATCTGAACCATACGTCAACAAAGGGCTAACTATAAACATGGATAACTTCTTCACAAGTTTTATATTTGTTGAAGAGCTATTAAGAAAAAAAAAACCACAATAATATTATATTCTTTCAAATAAACCTAATCTGCCAAAAGAATTTACCAGCAAAGCACAAATCAAGAAGAGAAATGTGATTTCTTCAGAGTTTTGTTTTGATATAGTTAAGGTACATTCCAAAGCCAAATAAGAACGTCTTGTTACTATCAATTTAGCATAATGATGAAGGTGCTGACTCTGGTTGAAATAAACCCAACATCATATTTGATTATAATTTAAATAAAGGTGAAGTTGCTACACTAGACAAATTGAAAGAACATTCACGTGCAAAAGGAAGACTAAACGATGGTCAATGGTTTTATTTTTGAATATGATCGACATCGCTCGTGCTGCAGCAGTTAATTTGTATAAAATTACAAACCCTCAACTATTCAGCCAGCCGAAATCTTCTCAATGAAAATTGTTCTTAAAGGAGTTGACTATATATATAAAATATAGACTTATAAAATATATAAGTCGTCTATCCAATCCTAGAACGATGGAAAAAAATGTTAAAATCGCTATGAAGAAGATTGGATATAAAGTAGTAAACCTAAGACGCGTTGCAACAGACGAAAAAATAGCTATGAATACAGCCAGTGAACGTTAACGGTGTCATATTTGTCCTCGATCTGCTGATGTTCAAACACGAACATTATATTGTATTTGCAAAGAAGCCTCTTGTGCATCACATTCTAAAATTATTTGCATAAATTGCATCAACGAAGAAATGATGGATTCCCTCCAAGAAAAAATCGAGGTTCCAACATCGGACCATGTTTAAGCTAAGGATATTTTTCTTTATTTTTGTTATGATTAAATTGAATTTTGTACTTAAGCGTTGTTTAGTTTTATATTAATTATATTTCTTTTGCTTCATTTTGTAAATAAAATCGAGATTAAATTAAAAATAATTTAAAATTTTTATATAAAATATATGAAAATACATATTTATTTATTTATTTATTTCGAGCTTAATTCAAGCAAGTTACAATAAATCATACTTAAATTAAATTTAGAAACTAAAAATTAAATATTCAAAACAGAATTAATAAAAAAAAAATAACAAAATTTTTATATTATAACAAAATTAAAAAAGAAAACAAAATCTTATATTTAACAATAATTAAAAAATAAAAATTAAAAAACTTCAATTAAGAAGACAGGTCAAAGATTAATCAAAAAAAAATCAGTTACATAAATACAGATTATTTTTTAATGATTGTTTAGTTAGGGAAAAGTTAATATGGGGTTTGTATGCATTACAAAGAGACATCATCCTATTAATTGGTTCATATTTACCATAATTAGTCCGATGGTACTGCAAATTAAACATATTAGCAGTTCTTAGTCTAGAATGAGAACAATAATTAAGTTTAGCAAACAATTGGGGAGACGAAATGTTGCCTTTACTTAACTCAATTAGAAATACAATGTCAGCAACTTTACGCCGTTTTTCAAGGGTATTAAGATGAATTAAATTTAGTCGATGTTCATAAGGAGGTAATCTTAAAGGATCTTCCCAAGGAAGAAGACGTAAAGCATATCTAAGGAATTTTCTTTGAACCGATTCAATTCTATCTATGTGAACACCATAAAATGGACACCAAACCTGACTAGCATATTCTAAATTAGGTCTAACCAAGCAGGTTAGATTAATACATACGGATCTTCAAATTCTCTAGCCCAACGTTTAATAAAACCGAGCATAGAATTGGCTTTGTTTAAAATATCTGAATAATGGAGATGTAATGAAAGTTTAGTATCGAAGAGTATTCCTAAGTCTTTAATTGATGTAACCTTTGGAATACTTTGGCTATTAAAAGAATATACATAAGAAATTGGGCATAATCGTCGTGTAAAAGTAATGTAAGCACATTTATTGACATTACGCTGCAGATTATTATACGAACACCAACTATAGAAACGATTCAGATTAGCTTGTAACACTAATGCATCCTCTAAATTAACAATTTTTTTGATAAATTTTCATGTCATCGGCGTAAATTTTAATATGACTATTAATTAATAAAGATGAAACATCATTAATAGAAATAATGAAGAGTAAAGGACCGAGATGACTACCTTGAGGCACACCTGTGGGAGCTTCGAACTCAGTGGAAATTGACGATCTAAACGAAACACTATAACTACGAATTAGGGGTCAGATGGACCCCAGTGCACAAACTACGATAAAAAAACTGTGCATAATTAAGGTTAATTGAAAATAATAATCGTATTTTTTTTTACTGAAATTTAAATTTATGGTGAATAAATATAACTTTAACCTCTTCAGTGTTGCAAGAAAACTAATGAAAAATATTCCTGGATTTTTAATGTTTTTAACTGAATTATGTCAAAATAAACCAATTCTGTAAAAAAAAATTAAAAAATGTGATTGGAAGTAGAAGTTTTAAGAAGTACACATATGTGTACTCTGACCATTCGGTCCAAAAAAAAAACCTATAAATTTTTTTTTTGGTAATATAGGATTTTTATTTCTTCTTTACTAAATTCAATATCAAACAAAAATAAAATTAATAAAAAATAAAATTATCTTCATAAAATTAACAAAAAGAAACCATTCGACCATCTTTGACAAAATTCTTTCGACCATCTTTGACAATTTTGTACTGGGTCTGCTCCGATGTATGATGAAAGGGGTAAAATTCCCTTATTGTCTTTCCATTTTATTAGAGATATTAAATTATTTTCTCTGACCCATCCTTCAAATTCACCTCTTTTCATTTTCTTGTCGTCTGTTAATTTTTTTATTATTGGACGAATACGATTTTTCATGACAGTCCCTGTTCTGTATAAATTTCTAGAGGCTGCGTATTCAATGCTCTTCAAACTGGTAAAAAATCTGTCAAAATATATACATCCTTTATTTTTTATAGTTGAACTTAATAATTTAACTATAGATGGTCCAAGTCCAAAATTTTTCATATCAACTTCTGAAACAGATCCTTTTCCGGTATATATTTGAAAATTTAATAACAGCCTATCGCTAGCAGCTAAAACGAAGTTTTTTAATCCCAGAGGGTTCGGCTTTGCTGGCATATATTGTCTAAAATTGCATCTACCAGAAAAAAAGGTATGATTTGTTCATCGATGGCAGTATGATACGGTATAGGCAATGACCGTGGCAGTAAGATAACGATAGGCCATAACTATGTTCCCAAGTATTACTAAATCCTTTTAGAAATAATTTATTGAACATCATTATTCATATTAAACCCAATTACCTAAATACAGCAACACTGATTGCAGCTCTTTGAAATATTAAAATAGCTCCCAGGAAGTTTTAACAAATTTAAAGTTTTTTAGAAAAAAAATCTTTTTTAATTTTATACCACTTGTAGTCTTTAAATGCATCATTTTAGTCCTAAATTAACCAATCTAGTTTTTTTTTTACTATTTTGTAACTCAAGGGTCTTAAAGTATTCTTTTAATGATATCTTTGATCTTTAATATGATTTAAAGGTGAGGGATAAAAACCATTTACAAATACTCATTATTTTCTTCTAACAAAAAAAAAAAAAAAAATTCACCAAATTAAGGAAAACTCACAATAAATGTAAAAATTAAAGAAATAAACAGTTTGTTTTAAGGATTTTTTTTTTCAAGTTTTCAAGAAAATGGGGAAGTATTTTTTGTCTTTTTTTATGATCAAATTGTCCTTAAGGTGTTATTTTCTTCTATATAATCCAGCCATATTGCAAAATCAAATATGAAACAAAAAAATTTAATTCTTCATCAAAACATTGTTGCATTTTCCAGATGCTATAATTTCAAATAACAAAAAGGAATGTTTCCTATTATACCCAACTAATGGATCAAAACAAAAACAACAACAACAACAACAAAAAAGAGAAGACAAAAATTATATACCCATGGGCGAAATCAAGGCAAGAATATCAAATATGAGAAGAAGAAGAAGCAAAAAAATAAAACAACCAGGGGTAAGTTACATCCTATGTTTTCTTACTCTAAATGAAATATAATAAAAATTCCTTAAAAAGAAAAGGAAAACCTTTAAATTTTTTTTTTATTTTTTTTTTTTATTTTTATTTTTAGAGTTACAATAAAATGATTACGCACTACGTATATGAGCGTATATAAAATCAGTATGCGTGGGTGTGTGTGTTAATTTAAGTAAGTGATGAAATCTTTAAAATAAAAAATAAATTCCTTCATACCTTTTTCCACCCAGGGGCTGATGGTGCGTGTAAAAAAAGCGACTGATTAATGTCTATGTAATGTAATGTATTATAATCCTCTTTTTTCTCTTCCTCAACTACTCAACTCCTTGTCGTCTCTTTTAAATTACAACTTATTATATAAAATTGTCCTACGGCCTAAATGACACTATATTTAACAACGCAAAGAAAAACAACAACAAAACAATAATAAAAGATACATTTTTTTTGTCTGGCTAATAAAAAATAAACAAAAAAATTATTTTTTTTTTTAAAGTTACAAATACGAGTGCAAAAAGTAAATCCGGAAATAATGATTGGACCACTTGAATACATAAGTATTTTTAGCTATAAGATATTATATTTTAAATTAAGTATTCTCTAAAGTTTCTTCACACTTGCTCTCTTCCAGTTATGATGTATTGTGCATTTAAAAAGATAATATATTCGAAAAGAATACGTTTAAAAGCCACTAAGTAGGTTCTCGCAGTAGTCATATATTTTGATTTGATCAACACATTTTGAATAATTCTTGAACGCAATCTACTAAATTTAAAGCACCGCTATATCTCACCACCTTTCAGAAAGACTTTGATATAGTAAACCACGACTATATTTGGGAATCACTTAGTATAGGAGGGGTATTCCAGAAAAAAATTTTAGCCATAATTAGAGTCCTAAAAAATTCCAAAATATTTTGTCTTAACTCGAAGACAGCTGTCAAATTGCTTCCAGGTATGTCAATGAATAAGGCAGGGCTGCATTTTATCACCAATATTGTTTTAGTAGTAATGTAGGACATAATAACTAATACTGTGGGTGTAAACCAGATTAACGATATCCAGTGGTGTTGCTTCGAACGTATCAGCGACTTATATAACGTCAACAATGTGTGTTTGAATCATTATGTGCCAAAAGCTTTATGACGAGGCGAGGCTAAAAGTGTAAACAAAAAACATGCGTACAACTAGCACCTCTTACATCCGCTCCTCCATAAAGAAACGCAAAACGAAGTGGTGAGTAAGTTCAATTACCTGCGCAGCACATGACATAAAATGGAAGTGTTGATCCGTATCAGCGAAGCCTGTACTGCTTTCCGGATGCTCTCAAAAATATGACGCGCAAACAACATATCTCAACGAACTAAAATAACAAGTGATAGCATTAACATATGATACTGTGATATAACTATGCCACAGTTATCGACTTGCTCCGCAGACCATCCCAGATGTCACAGATTACGTAGACTCGGACCAAGCACGCGTAAGGAAACTCTGGTCCAAAAAAACATTAGGAAACAGGAAACCATTCGCTGTGTTAAACGAGATGCAACAGTGTAATGCGAATGGGTAGATCGGTGAGGATATAATCGAAACTTTGTGATTAGACTGTTTTCCTGATACGGCCAAAGCTTTGTTGTAAGTTTCTAACGACCCACTGTGAAAATTAACGATTATGGCAGACAGAGTAATAGAGACGGCCAATTGTCACATAATGGCGACGCATGGTGGCACACAACCAGTTGACAGGAATTATCAGTCTCTTACTTCACTCGAACAGAAATTGGACCAGGTGATTGCGATGATCGACCTATTGAAGCGCCCATCCAGATATAATACCAAGTTTTCGCAGTAAGTCAAGAGAACGGCCTAGAAATTCCCCGACGTATCGTTCAACGTCTAGCGAGAGATACAATCAATGTTACTACCATTACAAATTTGGAGATAGAGCCCGGCAAACCATGTTGTAAGCACAACTAGAATATAACAATACCCTCGAGACTGGAAACTAACATGTCACTTCAATGCAAGTGCAAAATATGCTATCTTGTTTGCCTGTGAAGCATTGAAAGTTTTCGTAGATATCATCAGGGAACTCCAACCCACAAACCGTATGCAACAGAACACTGTTGCAAAAAAATCAATTGAAAACAAATGGATGTGCAGTGCAAATCCTACAGAAGAAATGTTAGATAATATCAATTTTCCGAATGCGATCCTCAGGATACATGTCGCGTTAGAAGGTCGAGAAAAACATGAAGAATAACATTCTTAGCGAAAGCAAGTACCCAATAAAGAAGGGCCACAATTGAAGAGGTTAGCAGTAGATTGGAGCCGTTAGAAAGGTTTTAATTTCACTCTAATTACACCCCGCGGATAGTCAGGACATATTCGGGTTACAGAGTGAGCTACGGTTGTGATGAGTTTCAAAATGGTTTCTGTGACATTAGATTTTTGTATTACTCACATTTGAATTTCTTTTGAATCTACATATGAGTTTTGAAATCAAAATGAAATTATGAGTTGTTTAGAGGTAGTGCAATATTACTATACCGAGTTATGAGTTTCACTAGTGCTGGTGAGCGATACACACTTTTCATTTAAGTTGAAATTTAAAATAATCGATTTGAAAAACACTGTTATTCAAACAATAGACTGGTCCAATATAAGTAATCAATTACACAAACTGTATTTACGAAAATATGCGTAGACAATAGACAGTCGATTGGACAAAAATTTGTAAGAAATTGATTAAACTGAAATCCCAATGTTAGAAATAGAATAGTTGAGTCAAATTATACTAGAATAAAATGAATATCAATCAGAATAAAATAATAAAAAAAAATCAGTGGATGATTTCAAACCGAGGCTCGAGGCGAATGATATTATTAATAGTTGACGAACAGTGTGCATGTAATGCATTATAATGGGCCCAGGCTTTAAAAATATTTATTAAGAAAAGTTTCTAATATTTCCAAGAAAAATTCAAGAGCATTATCCACAATTTTATTTCTTCAGTTTAACTACTGTAGCTCTAAATAATGAATTATAACTTATGGTAACCTATTACTTGGGATTTCTTAACTTAAGATATCCTCATTCTTTGTATTGTCAAATTTTATTAGTCTTTTATTTTTCTTGCACAGCACTCTTTAATTTTGTTTTATTTTTCCCGATTAGAACGATTTTTGTATTGAACATAATTTTTTGTTGTGATATTTTTATTAGACATTATTAAATATTTCTTTTGATTGGTTGTCTATTATAGAACTCCTTCATTTGTTACACTCGTTCCATTTTGGTTCTCGATCTCATCATTTTTATTTAGTCCATTTTGTTTCAGCTCAAAATCAGTTCAAAAAATTTATTTCAATATTTTTTAGTCTTAATTTGATCTTTGGAGAAAGTCTATCAACCTATAAAGTTATAATGAAACTACACACAGCATCTAACTATTCTGAATCTATAAATTTCAATTTTAAGCTTTTTATCAAGACGTTACGCACGGAAATTGTATATCACATTTTTTTGGCAAAAAAAAATTTGAGTAATTGAAAAAAATTTAATTTTAAAGAATTCCCATTTTTCTTTGTTTTGCTGATGCATTAATATTTTCTTCCTGCCTAGGATATGTTATTAATACCATACACTGGATCATCTCCTTTGAAAAAAAAAAAAATACCTAGTCTATAAATAGGTTAAAAAAAAGGCAAAATACGGATTAAAACATACATATACAAAGTACAAATTTAGGTTTATATGCGCCTATAGAATATCATATGAAAGATTATCCCTCTTTTTTATGTGACACTTTAATAGCAAACAAAGATTTTTATAGAAAGAAGACGAATCGGGACGAAAGGGACCAGCAAACAAATTGAAGCGAAAGGTAATAAAATTTTTTCTTTGACTTTTGAGTAATTTTTATTTTTCTTAATTTAATGAGAACGTTTCGGAGTAGGAGTGAGAAAATCTTAACGGTAGATACAAGTTTCTATATAGAAATAGAAATGGAAGAGAGAGAGAGAGAGAGTGTAATAATGAAAAAGAATACAATTTTGTTTATTAGGTATTTTTGTTTTTCTTGTGTAACGGTAAAAGAAAATTAGGTAATTAGGCAAAACGAATTTATTTTTTTTTTGTTTTGTTTTTTTTCTAGTTGTAAATATTACTAGAATAGACTTATTTTGATATTTAAGCCTGTTCGTTTAGGTATTTTGAAAATTTTGAAATTAAAATTTATAAATACCGTTATAACTAACATTTTTTACGGTTTAATATTATTTCTTCCCTAGATTTTTGTTTTACACAGTATGACAAAATAAAAATATGTAATAGAATTTTTTAGACAATTCAAATTTTGGTAGTAATCTGAAGAAGCGATGAAGTGAAAATTCAACAAAAACAAGTATATAAATATAGTTGTGTATTAAAATGAATTCAACAAAAAAAAAAAAAAAAAAAACAAAAAAATATATTTACGAGAATTTTTTCAGATTTATTTTAAACGATGAAAAATGTAATGTTAAAAAAAAAAATTTACGCGATGAGAGCATTAAAGAAAATTTCACAATTTATTATGAAATTTCTCTCAAATTTGAGTTACAATTGATTGTTTGTAATTTATATTTGCGAGAATAAATATTGAGTATTTTACTTTATCTTTCAACTTGATTTATGATAATCAGAGCAATTTGAAAAGAGACATGTTTGCAGGGGTGGAGGGGATGAATATGAACGTGAAAAATTTATACAAACATGAAGAATTTTTAATGGCAGGTGGATTTTAATGTTTTATCACTTGATTTAAGAGATTTGTTTTTACCAAGCCCACTTTATATTACTGATTTTATGAATAGAATTAATTTGATTTCAGCATTATACTGTTTTGTAGTAAGTACATCGATTTGTTTAATTTAAAAGTTATTTTGATTTAAAATTTAAAAATCCATGCAAATAAAATTTTTATTTATTTAAAAAAAATATATATATATATAAAATAATAAATTGTAAAAAAGAAAAATTTAAATTTAGTTTTACAAAATAAATTATATAAAATTGAAAATTTCTGATTTAGTGTTAGCAGAATTAAAATTTAATAATTTTTAGTGTTTTTTAGATTTAGAAAATTATTATTGAAGCATAAATCCTTAAAAAAATTTTACAAATATTTTATACAAATTAATTGTTTTGGAATTTATGAATATAGATGACTGATTTACAAATACAGGTTGTTGTAAAATTTATTCTAAAAATATTTTTGTAAAATTAGTAATATAAAAATTATAATAATAGTAGAGGCAGTCAAAATAATTAAAGGTTATTATTGTTTAAATTAAAATCAATAAATAGACGTTAGTTAAGATTTAGGTTAGGTTTGCATTAGCATAAAATAATTAATTCTGTAGTTTTATGACGAAAGATGATAACTGCATTTTTGATATTTCCTGTAAATCGCAATTGAATAAAATTTAGTATTTAGAACTTGCTATACTTTTCTAGTTATTTTTGATTTTTAAAAAATATTTTTAATGTATATCCTTTGAAAATCTTTAAAAAGATCCGATCATTGGAATCATTTCAATAATTTTCGTAAAATGTTTACCTTTTTTTTTAAAATTTCAAATAACTTATTCATATTTGTTACATCAAAGTTTTTGCTCAAGAACATGATAACTTCAGTTATTCAGTTTATATAAAGAAACAAAAATGTATAATACTCCCTAAAATTTTTCAAATACAATGAAATGCAAAACTTTACATCTTAACATATGATTTTTTTGTTTTGTACTATTCGGTAAGTGTTGCCTATATAACTGCATAAGTGAAGTTATATGCTTATGTTAGAAAAATTTACAACAGCAATTGTTAGTTATTCAGTTTTAAATTCATAAATTACTTAATATTATAAATTTTTTTTTTTTATTTGAAAGAGCTTAAAATTTTATATAAAATGGCATTCATAACTAAAATTCGACAAAATTGCAGTTATAATTTTTCGTTATAAAACCACAGAATTAAAGGTTTTTACTTGCCATTTTTTCCTTTGCAAATTAAATTTATTCTAAATATTTAAACTAAGTTAGTCTAAATAATTACAAATCAAAGGTGTAAATATTCTAGTAATATAAGCTCTTATGAAATATAGAATTAAAATATATGAAAATAACATATTGTACAAATACATTAAGGCAATAAATAAAATAATAAAAAATAATAAAAATCAATAATTTGGAATAATCTTAGATATTAAATGTGTTGCCTGTTGTCTCACTAATTAAACTGATATTTAAAATTCAAGATTCATTTTGTAATTGAAGCTAATAATACACAATATTTAGCCAAACGTCATGGAATCTTATATTATCTACTTATGCCATTTGATTACAATTATATGAAAGTTATGTTTTCACAAAAGTTCAGAGTCTACTTGTATCACTGATGCTGCAAACATTTCTCCATTAATCTTTCAAATTAATTTGGAATATAATTTGATAATTATAAAACTACTAAGGAACTATATCTACTATGATGGTAAATCTATTCTAAAATAAATGTCATTTTCCATATTTAAATTAGTACCACAAATTGTAAAGTAAATGTTAGTCTTGACATTTATTGTTAAACAAAATAATAGTGAGAATTTTTTTCGTTTACTTATGACTAGCTATATTATCAGGTCAGTTTGTTTTTCTATCTGAAATAAATCATAATGTTAATTATTATACAAAAAAAAAAATTATTCTGATATAATATGTTAGGCATTGATTTTCTAAATAACAAACACAATAAAAATCTACGAGTACTTTTGAACTTTTCGTATTGTTTCGTAAAAATTCATTATCCTACATTGATGAGAATATAGGTAGATAATTATATATATATATTATTCTGCATTTATCTGGATGTTTGTAAGTTCGACAGAATACTCCAACCCATATACAACTTACCATATGTATACAAATTGCTTTGGTATTCTTTTTTAACCCCTGTCTACCATGCTGAACCTTTGCAGGAAAAAATACCATTGCATGAAATATATTTTTTTAATTTAATGTTAGTTTTCTTCGCAAATAATAAGGAAAAATAAAAAATAATAATAATAATATAATTAAAACAAGCAGTTTTTTTGATTTATAATAAGAAGGACTTATGGAAATTTTATCAACAGTTTAATATGGTATAATAACCAAAAGGCAAACAGCATTTAACACAAAAAAAAACATAATTCACTCAAAGGTTATTCTTATTACTTAAAATTATACATAATATGCATATATGTCTACATATTGTGTTTTTTTTTTGATTTTTTTTGTTGCTATGATAATGATCATAGCATCATAGTTTTGCCGTACCGTATGCAAGGCCTGTATAGTACTATAGATATAATATATATACTCTAGCCAGAAATGTGATGCGATGAAGAGTTAAAATTGTTATCTATTTTTATATTTTTTGTTTATTGTTCTTTTTTTTAATATATATATATATATCTATATGATATATAAATTTATGATCGTATATAATATTTAGTATGTATTATGGGGTTAGGTTTTGGTTCTGCTGATTTACACATAAAAACAATAACAACCTATACATTTTTAAAGAAATTAAATGAAATTTTGTACTATTATTTTTTATTTCTTATCTTTGTAAGTTTATAATTTTTAGGTATATTTGTTTTCTTCAAATGTGTAGAAATGTATGTTGTAGAGAGTGATGAATTTTTTTTAATATAGTAGGTATTTATATATAAGTATCGTATCGGTTAAACCATATGTATGTTATGAATAATAATTATGAATGAATTTTAATATGAACAACGATAATGAATTTTTTGAAATTAAATGAAATTTTAAATAACCGATCAATGGTTCCGAAAAAAGTTATGAACAGTTTTGTAAATACCTATTTATTTGCAGTAAATTTTTTTATTTTATTTTTTCTCCAACATGACTTCTTATTTTATTCATCAAAATAAAAATTGTGTGTACCCTACAATATTATTGTTTTTTTATATTTACAATTTTATTTATTTTTCTTTTTAAAATTGTTTTCGTTCAAGGTTTGGCTCATTTTAAAATATTATTTGTGCGCTATAAACTTTGACGCTAAGCTTACACAGCGAATGTTATTGAATGTTACCAGGATTAACTTGATTCTGAATTATATGATAAATTTTCAATGTTGGCAAAAAGGATGTCGCTACCCAAGTAACAATTTTAGCATTATAGAAGCATTAATGCTGCATTTATGCTAATTTACTATGCTTAAAGCATGCAAAACTAGTCATATAACTGCTATAATGCATTTATACTACACTTATATCTACAAAGTGGCGACTTTATAATGCTTCATTGTTGATGTATGTGTCGAGTAAATGCACAATTACAGTACGGCGTGCTATTAAACGACTTTTCCTATGCATTTATAAAGCAATTTCAGAAGCATTATATTAGCACGGTAAAAGCATTTTCATAAATTTAATAATGCACCGTAAAACAGGAAAAAAAAATTATTTTTTTTATTTTTTCGGATTTTTATTAAATGTTTAAATATTATTTTTTTAAGATTTTTTTTTTTTTTATCATTCCTTCTATTAATTAAATTTTCGTAGAAGTCAGTATTTTAATTACATTTTTTTTAATATTTTAAAATTACCTCGCTGAGATTTGAACTACGTACCAGTTGATTTTCAGTCCAACACGCTAACCACTGAGCTATCGCACTTGTTTTCTTGAGTATTAAAAAAGTGGTACACTATATTATAACGCATTACAATTCATTTCATAGATATAGTTGTAGGTGTAGTGTACAGAGAAACCTTAGCGACAGATCTGTTATTCGACTAATAAGTCGAGTAATAGCATTCATGCAATTATATTACATTTATAGTGCTGTTATTCGACTAATGAATTAGAGTTTTTTTAAATGCTTGCTTTTGTTCTATTGAAAAAATTTAAAGGAAAAATAAATTTATTTATCTTTCAAAATAATCCAGAAAAGCAAAACTGTAGGGATAATGAATCCAAAAAAGATTTATTCCCTTACAGTTATTCCAGAAGCAGAGCACTTTGGAAATAATTTGTTTCTCGAAGTGGTCAAGCGAAACTGGCATTTATATCACTTAAAAACATTTTAGACTTCACTTTCGAAATAATGTTGATGAAAGGTATATTTTTTTTTACTTAAGTATATTTTATTTCATTTATTTATATTCAAGATCCAAATTACACAAAAAATCATTTAAAAGATTGGCTCAGTATTCAAATAAGAAATAACAAAACAAGAACGAAAGAAATTCTAAGAGAGCCAGCAACTAAACGGAGTCACATGCACTTAAATACTAAGCCTTCTTTTAACCTTGAAGATGTTGCAGCTGACGTCGAAGAAACGGAATTTCCTTTAAGCTCCGACACCAAAATACATATAGCTTTTAATAACATTTAATCGTCAAACTTAATTATGTAATACGAAATACCTAAAATAAAAACAATGTTCTTACACTTACTTCTAGATAAAATTAAAATTAAAATATTTTTATGTTTAGAAATTAAAGTAATCTTTATTTATTAAATAAATATTAGAATTTCATTTCTTGATAAATTAAATTAATAAAAAAAGTTGAATGCTCACTCGAGTGTAGTAAAAATGTTCGTTTTATATTTAATCGGCTTACATTTAATGTCATCTATCATGTACAAATCTGGTGAATTTTCTTCTCTACAGTTAGATACGAATATATTCAAAATAGAAGATCTCATTGGTATTTCAAATAAATTATTTGCGCTTTTCAAAGAAACACCAAAAATTTATTTTTACTATTTGATTTGTTTTTGTCAAAAACCATTGGTTTTCGAAATTATCCCCAATGAAAATAAAATCTAAATTGTGTAGATTACTTGAAATATATTGAATTCCATTACATGCTGATAAAACTTTCGACAAAGTACATTATTTTCAATGTTGTTATTGAAAATTTCATCTTCACCATCTTCAATGTTTTCATCATTAATATCAGATAATTCCAAATCCCAGTTACTGGTACATTCATCATCGTTTTCTGTTATAAAATTTCTTTCTGCTAAACTAGACTGCGGATCAGTAGTTACATCAGTTGATACAAAAAATTGCGGAATTATTGTTTTTAACATATATACAATTGTATTATTTTCGGTGAATCTAAAAGCTAACTTTTTGTCAATTGTTTTTGCACGCCTGTATTAAGTGCCACTTTTTTTGAATTTTTCCAGATCGAAGTAAATTTATCCATTTTGTAAATTTAAATTTAGTTTAACTATAAATTAGAAAAAACTCTTTTTTGAAAGACGCACTTTATGAAATTTATGCGAGAAACCACCTTTCGGGTTAAGCGAAATAAAAACACTATATAAAATATAGAAAATAATGTAGTATTGTGCTATAAGTTATAATGCACATGCTATAATGCTTAAAACATTATAAGTTATTATGCTACTAGCACAATAAAATAAGCATTATAGCAGTTATAATGCACCTTATATTGGCTTTAAAGCATAGCATGAAATAAATGCTTATATACTGTTATTCGACACTTATAATGCTTGTACAATAATTGTCATGCCTTTATCATGCTACTTGTTGCTTATACGACAGTTATAATGCTTATTTTGAATTTTTCGTGCTATAAGCATTATTGGTGTTACTTGGGTAAAAGGATCGAGTAAATGACCCTTAGGAATTAGAAAATTTTGCACCTTACTACAAATATTCTGTTTATATGGTAATTAAAAGCGTTATAATACAAAAATAAAGTTATGATAAATTAGTAAGCAAATACGTATTTTTCTTAAACTTGAAATGGTGACTCGAATGAAGGAAAGAAATGTTAGAATTTATTTTGCTTCCGTCTTTTATGGCGGGTTACCATGGCGTCTTTTATGGCGGGTAAGCTAGTTTGTTATAAAAACCGAAAATATTTGACCAGTGAAACAAAGCTGCGAATTCTTTATTCATTAATCAAAATATCTATTTTGAAAAATTAAATTTTTTTTGTAATATTTTTTTTCTTGTAATAAAAATTTTAAAAACAATATTTAAAATAATTTATAATATATGTATCTACCTGTATCATATAAATATTATAAATTATACTATTATATATATATTATTCTGCATTTATCTGGATGTTTGTAAGTTCGACGGAACGCTCCAACACATATACAAATTGCATATGTATACAAATGCATATATATACAAATTGATTTGGTGCTTTTTTTTAACCCCTGTCTACCATGCTGAACCTTTGCAGGAAAAATTGATTGCATGAACTATATTTTTTTAATTTAATGTTAGTCTTCTTCGCAAATAATAAGGAAAAATAATAAATAATAATAATAATATAAATAAAACAAACAATTTTTTTGATTTATAATAATAAGGACTAATAGAAATTTAATCAATAGTTTAATATGGTATAATAACCAAAAGGCAAACAGCATTTAACACAAAAAAAAACATAATTCACTCAAAGGTTATTCTTATTACTTAAAATTATACATAATAATACAGATGTGTATCAGCATATTTGTATTATATAATATTATACATTATACTACTTTATTGCTTCTACCTTTTATTTTTGTCATTATTGTGTGTGTAACTCACTTCACTCAAAAGAAATTATTTTTGTTTTTTTTTATTATTTGCTGTATCTGTATTCTGTATGTTCTGCATGCTCCATTCCAAAAATATTATTTTAGTTTCAGTGTTAAGTGTTCACATTTCACTTCACTGTTCAGGTTAACTGTTCAATCAATAGAACTTGATAGAAGTAGAGTAGGATAATTAACTCTACTTCTACGCCGGATAATAAAACATTGTTTTTTTTAAATTGAAAATTATTGATGAAAATGTTTTTGTATTTTTTGTAAATTTTACCAATTTAGATACAAAATTTTGAATATTTTTTTAAAAATAACACAATACCATAATAACAGTTTATTCATATAGCAAAATAAGCTCCCTATACAGTATACAAAAGACAAAATTTATATGAAAATAAGATCCCATTTTTAAATTTGCTCTCCCGGAGGACTCAATAACGCTAATACGGTATAATTTATACTAAATGGAACCCAACTAACGAATTATAACTAAATGGAAGTGAGTACGAGTATACCATACAAAAATACAAACATTTTATACAAATTTGTTGGTATGGTACTTCTTTTTCTGTTATATAAAAAAAAAAAAGATTAGTGTTAGGCCAATATAAACATAAATAAAAATAAATAAAAAGTGATATAAACATAAGTACTGTAATTTCGGAACAAAGAAAATAATGAAAGAAAAAAAGAAACTAGGATTTATTTTGCTTCCGTCATTTATGACGGGTTACAAAGCTAGTTATACAATAACTAATAAACACTCTGTATATTTTAACACTCTTTCTGCCAATAGAAAAATAGAATAAATATGTATTTTGAAAAATATGTTATGAAAATTTGTAATTAAATCGATTAGCCCGCAATTAAATACTTAATTTAAATTTACAAGCACAAATTTACCCACACACACATTAAATACATAATATCAATTCATTTATCATGAAATAAATTTATACAATTTCATAATTAGTGTTATCTCTGCCCATAATATATTTTTAATAACTTATTTTGTTATTTTATTGTTATTTTTGCTTTTTTATAATTATAATTTATTTATTTGACCGTTATAATAACAGAAAATTCTCATCCACGTGTATCTAAATAATTATATTCTATTTTATAATATTTTTTTTTGTACTCAATATTCTGATTTATTAATATACATATATAACAACATCACAGTATTTACAGGTTTTAATTAACTGTAAATTGTTATATAATTTTAAAAATATTTTATTTTTATTGTTTTTCTCTTTCTTTTATTATTTCCTAATCAGCAACCCACGTTTTGTATAATTAAAAGAAGAAATATTTAAAAATTATTCCCGTTATTTTCTATTTTGGTATATTTATTGGTAAATACGTAGTTATAAAAGTAAATGATACCAATAAGTATTGAGTTTTGGCAAATTTTAATTTAAATGAAATTAAATTTTATAGAAAAAAAAAATAATGTGATATTAGATAAATTATTTAAGATCCTGCAATCGTAATTTTAGTATAAAATAATTAAAAGAGAATTCTATTTAAATTATTATTGATGTCACTATACCTCCACTTAAGTAAAATTATAATACAACGACACTCTAAAACTATTAAAGTGGATAGGAGTAAAAATTTTAATAGTGACAACTTTAAAAACATTAACAAACATTATGTAATGTGATAATATAACAGTCAATAAAATTAATTGATTCTTTGAGTCCGACTCTGTTTAACATAACAAGGGATCGAATAATTAGAAGCATAGCATACATCTCTTGGGGATGTCGAATTGACGATGAGAACGTTCATATAATATATTACGCAGATACGCAGTATGACGTACTACTCGCAGAGAATGAAGCCCACGTAACAATTTTATTGCTATAGCATAAATACTCTTGTGCACACTTATAACACTATTATAAACACTCTTATAGAAGTATAAGTGTTCAATTGTTGCCTAAATTGTTGCGAATCGTTATAAATTCGTTATAGCACTAAAATGGAGAATGACATAAGCTACCTGAGCAATTGTTGTAATATTGTTATAGGATTAGTATATTTACATAATGAATTAGTATATAATGCTTTTATTTTGAAATGAAAGTCTTTGAGAGTGAGATAGGTAGCTATTATTTTTTATTTCAAAATAATAATTTTATGGAGTTTATATTTAATTCATGAGAAAGGGAGATAGATCATAGATATTAATTAAATATTTTTGTATTTGTTTGTAAATGATTTATAATATAAAAAATGTCTTACTAATAAGTAATATTTTGCGGTTAAGAATAGCTAATTATTGTATTAATATTTATAACTATTATAACCAAAATGCAAAATTTGGCTGGGAAAGAAATTTCGTTAAAACTTATTATAATAATACTTTGAAAAAATACATTGCCCTTCAAAAATAATCAATTTTTGAATAAAAAAAAAAAGAAAATATATTTTTAAATTGCATCTTTAAAATGTTAAACTATATGTACGTTAATTACGGAATTACATCAATTTTGATATTTAAATAATTATTATTTTAAGTAACTTTTCAGTTTTTGTTTGTTTAAAAAAAATTTACCATGTTTGTAGAAAATAATGGTCGTCGCAAAATATTTTATTCAAAAGCTAGAGAAAGTTTATAAATAACATTATAGGAATACAATAAAATAATAACAACACTACTGCTATTCCAGCAATTCTATTCTTATATCAACACTTTAGCTCTTGTTATATTAATAGTATAAGTTAACCAGGTTTCAGTTAATGTATAACAATCAAAATCTAAAGCTATAGAGTTAACGTACACGAGTTTGGTTTTAGTACGCAATCCTCTGACATTTTGATAATAAAACGAAAAACTAGATTTGGTTTTTACGGTGGTACAACTAGGTATAGATACTTTTTTCAATACAGGCACTGAGGTTAAGTTAGTAGGACACAAATTTAATGGATTAGCGACGAAAAAACTTGCCCAGCTTTTCACTAGCCATTGCTGAGTAATTAATTTTATAAGACGAGACATGAAAACGATAAGTTTCAAGATCATGCAGCACACACTCCTTGTTAACACCTAACGTTTCGTGGTAAGTTATAAAAGCTCACGAAGGGCACTATACTCGGTTGGAAGGCCTTCTTGCTGAATCAGAACCCTACTGTTAGTTCTAGTTTTCCCATTTAGCAAGTAAGCTAAGAACAACCTACTATTATTTCCCAATTGTGCAGCATTTTGAGTTAATCTGACTACAGGTGGAATTAAAGGGTTAATGAAATTAGGTGATTTCGAAACTGGCCCTTGTACATAAGTTTTTCCTTGCTGGAAATTCGGATATTTCTCGCTTGATTAAATAGAAGGAACACCGTAATGCGACGTAGTTATACTTCTCTTATCAGTGTTACGATTAGTATTGTTAAGAATAGGATTAGATTTTAAATTAATTTTACTATTACAAGTTATCCTATCATTAATAGTGTTAAAAGTATTAGAGCTGATGGTGTTATTCGACTTAATTCCTACATGAGTTTTTTTTGCTATTAGTGTTGTATGTGTTGTTACTATAACTCGATCTATAAGATCTGTTAGAACTGTTAGACTTGGATTTCATATTTGTTTTGTTCGTTTTATGAACAATTTTATTAGGGTTATTAGTAGTATTATCAATATTAGAGGTTTTAGTTTTATAATTATTAAGAGAATTTTGATGACTAATTTGATTGGTATTCTTCTTAACCATGTTAATGGTATCTTCCTTCCAGATAGAGGCTGATCCCTTAATTTCCGTCCACCATTTACGGTCCTTTTTTGATAGAAGAGTTTTTATTGAGTGAACTGACTCAACGCTAATTCTAAATAGGTCTAAATTATATTTCGGACGCTTAATGTTTTCAGGCGTTATTTTCTTACAATTGGTAACCTTTACTGCAAAATTATTTGCCACGTATGTAGTGAGCCAGATAGAAAAGTGTTGAGTAGGAATACCGCTAACAAAGATAGATTTTTCCGGAAGAGCTAAAGTTTTATTTGCTTGTTTATTCTTGATTGATAACTTACGCTGATTTCCCATATTAGCTTTCATATTATTAATAATTTGATTTTTGTTATTACCCCCTGTATTATTTGCTGAGTCGAGCCTTTGCAGACGTAACTTCCAATCTTCATTTAACCATAGAGTCCCAAGTTTTGAAATTTTTAATTTTGGATTTTGATGAATTAACTGTTGCACTCCTGGTCTCTCCGACATCTGATTGTCAAGAGCAAAGATTTCTGCTTCGATATTTAAACCAGATGTACTAGGGTCGTTAAGTAGCTCATTTCGATTATGTGTGGTAATACAAGGAACTGACGGTTGGTGAACATTAAGATAGATAATGTTATCGATCTTCTCTTCCATTGTGCGTAAACTGCTTCTAAGAATATCAATTTCAGCTTGTAATACTTTCATTTCAGGTACAATAATTTTAATTGATGACTCACTTGTTCCACAACCAGTGATTAAAATGGTATCAACTACATGCTTCATTTTAGAATTAAAATTATTTTCTAATTCATTAATCATTGGTATTAGAACGTCCAGAAGTGAATTAGACTCTTGGGAACAAGAGCTTTTAAGATCAAATTTATTTTCTAATTCTTCAATCATTGGTATAATCAATTGTGATGTTTCCTTTCTTATTTCTACAAGTAAATTTTCTGTGTTTAATTTCATTTGGGAATTCCACCTTTTCAGTGCTTCACCGATGCTCGCCTGTTGTTTAATAATGTGATACGATAATTTATTGTTTAAAATATCAAAACTATTACCCATGTGCCCAAAAGATTCAGTATAGGATTCGAAATCTCTTGCATTCCGGTTCAGTAGATTTGAATTTCGGTCGTTTAATTCCTTAATGCAATCTACTAAAATCTCGTGCATTTTCGTTAATAGACTGTGAATATCCTGACATTCCGAACATATAAAATAATTAGACATAAATGTTAAATTATTGTCTCTTGGTGCATTTAAACAAACTCCATGAAATTTTCCTTTACAAAAATCTTTACATGATATGATTTTCGAAGTTTTATCATAAGCAGCTTACAATGTCACATTTAAAACTCATTTTGTTTTTAATTTATTGTAAAAATATTTAATTGATGTACATATAAGTTATTCTATTTATATAAAGTGTATATACTAATTTAACAGTCTAATTAATAAATTAATTTTATTTATAAAGAAATATTATCATAACAACTCCCGCTACTGCTATAAGAACATTCTTATAGCAATATTTATCCCATTATTCCCATAAAAACATCATTATAACACCTTTAGTGCTTATCGAGAGTCATATAGGAGTCTTATAGGACTAAATTTGTTTTTATAACAATAAAATGTTGCAGATTAGTTCAGCTGCAAAGATTGTTATTCAAATTTAGAAAAACTGCTAAATAGTACAACTTGTGTCCACAACAAAAACAAAATCCAAATAACCCATCAGATGACGTAACTTATCCATTAGCAATCACATTATCGAACAAATGCTCAATTTTAAATATCTGGACATAAATATTACAAGCTTTCACAACACAGAAATAGAAATAATAATCCAAGCAGTAAAAGCAGTGGCCATTTCAAGTTATATCCGAAAGGAAATATGTGAATACACATTGAGAGATAAGAAACGTAGAAACGACATCTAAGATGCATGCGACATCTAAGATCCGTTAGAGTTGAAATTGACGAAGAAACTGGGAAGACAATGTAAATAGAGTGACAGAAAATCAACTAGTTAAGGTAGTAATAAATGGCCAAATCGATGTCAAACGTCTGGAAGACCTTCAAAAAGATGGTATGAATGTTGGATGTCGTCATCACAAAATTGAAGAGAAAATATGTACCTATATTGAGAAAAACAGGCTCTAAATGCTTATTTCAAAGAGAAGAAGAAGAATAAATTGATAAAACCAATATTGAATATCGATACCTTAACTATAATAGTACGTAATTTGTCAGAAAGCGAAAAAATGTATTTTATTTAAAAAAATTATATGAAAGATATTTTTTTTTTTACTAAAATATTGAAAAACTACAGTTTGAAAATATTTAAAAATTTTACATTAGATAATATTTTTTATAAATTATTAGAAAAATTACATACATTGTATTAGAATTAAAATTTGTTCTGACTTAAGTTTTATTAGACTTTAATTGGTTCTATATTACCTCTGTAAATACTATTGGTACTATTTACTCTGTTACACTGACTTACTCAAAATTCGAACAAGAAATTGTGATCAATTTTTATATACTAATAATATGTAGTTTTATTTCAATAATTCTAAAATATTACACAAACTTAATATAATATTCAATAATTTAAAAATGAAAATTCCACCATTAAGTTAAAAAAATATTTACCAAAAATGTTTTAAAATAATGACTGAATTGCGCCAAGGTTGTAGTAGTGCGTGCATAAATTTCAAAATGAAATACTCAGAAAAGAATGAGATACTCAAAATTCGAATGAATTCTTTTGTTTTGATTTACGGCATATTTGCAAATAATAGTTTTCTATCTTTCGCATTTAAAAAAAGTTATATTTAATAACGCAGAAATACGTATATTTATCTCTTTCACCAAAATATATCAATAATTCAATTTTGCCATAATTCAAATGACTGACGTATTATTAGATTCATTTAGCTATCGATATTGCTTTTTTCAAGTATTTTTGTTTTACGTCAGAATAATTGTGATTTGTATTAATAAATTTTACACAATGTTAATTTTTGCTCATTTTAAAAGATATGCAAACTTAAGTACAATGTTTAATGGTAAGAAAAATGTATAAGAAATGTATGAGAAATAGTTAAAATATACAAATAATACTCTACCTATAGACTGAAAATAGATTGAACTATCTAGCGACCACTCTTTTGTAGATAGAGACAGTAAAATTTGCGATATTCATATCTTTTTATATTTATGAAAACATAAAATATTTCTAAAGCACATCTTCTCTTTTTGTAAAATTTGTTATAATTTTATTTTTAGTTTTATATGTATTATCAATAAAATTTTATTTATTTATACTAATGGATTCCCTGTGCAACTGCACAGAGTGTACTTTTAATTAAAAATTCACAATCCGCTCATAAGAGCAATTTTAGAATAGGTTTTTATTTAGGCTTATTATATAAGCAGTGGTAAGTTTTATGAAAAACATAAACATTCAAAAAGGTTTTTTGTCGCCATTTTTCCATTAAATAATAAATAATAAATAAATTAGTCAGCTAGCCTAAGTAGTAATTAAGAATAGTCATAGGTGTAAATACAATAGTACAAGCTCTAAAAAATTTAATATTGTTAAAAAAATTAATGAATATGTATCATGCAAAAAATAAATAAATAAAATATAAATAAAAATAATTAAAAATTTATTTTTAAAACAACATAATTTAAATACTTTAGGATACAACAGCTTCTTCCCTCCTTCTATATACCCTATTCAGGACGTAGTGATAATATATACACTAGTGACAAGATAGTTTAACAAGGGCTCAATTTATTATATATTTAGGGTTATTACTGATTGAATTTGTTTATTATATAGATACAAAATAGTAAGTAGATACTATGTGAAATTGATTATTTTCTTATTTTTTATTTTTTGAAAAAGTAATTAAATAATAATATAAATAACGGGTATTTTGGAAATTGAATTTTTAAAGCTAAAATGTATTGAGTTTAATGGAAAATAACTTTTTCATTTTAAAAATGCAATAATTTTTAATATTTCTTTTCAAAAGGGCCATTACCAAGGTCCATTCATCGCTTTTGATTATTTGTCAAAGTCTGAACTTCATAACAACTACAATGGAAATGTTTGTATATATTTTTCGTTAAAATGTATAGAGTTAAGAAAATTTAACTTAAAAATGAATATAAAATATGTAGTTTAGAGAATTTGTGGTAATGTGTTTTGTGATTTTCTTGCTTATATTTTTTTTTCTTGCATAAAATAATGATATGAGATATAATTATATAATATTATAAATAAATTTATTTTCAGTTGTCCTTTTCTAAAATTCTCTTCACAACTTTTGTATTCATATTAAGAGAATAAATATGACTAATTTCTCTTTACCACGGAATTTATTTTTGTTTTTATGTTTTTAATTGTATTATTTTCCAAAAACTAGAAATTTCTGTATTTTTCTACGTTTAGCTAATTACTTTGAAAATCTTATCATTAAAAAGGCTTACTGCTATAGAATAGAAAAGATAGAAATAGTAACAATAAAATAATAAAGTAAAATATTTTTAAATCATTTATGAGGAAAAATTAAATGCAGCAGTTGTGTAAATAATAAAGATAAAAAAAATTAATGCTTACAGCTTTTGGCAAATTATTTTTCTATTTACCTTTACATACAATGTTATAATAATGTCTAGTCTACTTTTAATATTCCAACCAATGATATACAATAGCACATATTATGAGTATTAAATAAATAGATAGGTACACATTCAATTGCATTGTACATATTTGTATGAATGTAATGATTTCTAATATTAAAATTAAATTTTAAAGCAATTTTTTGGTACGATATAAAATTAAAGATTTTGTTTTTCGTTTTGTCTACACATTTAACACAACAGTATACTCCTATATAGTATATACAAAAAATAAATTAATTAAATATATATAGATGCAATTAATTTTTCTATAGAATCACGCTTACTTAAATAATTACAATTTAATTGTTTAAACAATATATCATTTTACATTGAATTTGTGTATTAGATAGGATTTTTATTAGAAATTAGTTAAAATTTCATGCAATGAAGAATAATCGCAGTTATGTGGTACAAGAACCTTTTATATGGCTTGCGTTTAACGGCGGTTGTTTTAATTAATTCATGTAATTGCTGATAAACCACATGATGTTATTTGATTAGTAATTAGAGGAGTCTGAGTTGATGCTAGCGTTCTTAACCCTTATTTTTGGCAATTTAAAAAAAATCGAAAATAATTATAATAACAATAATAATAATTATATATATATTATTCTGCATTTATCTGGATGTTTGTAAGTTCGACGGAACGCTCCAACACATATACAAATTGCATATATATACAAATTGCTTTGGTGCTTTTTTTTAACCCCTGTCTACCATGCTGAACCTTTGCAGGAAAAATTGATTGCATGAACTATATTTTTTTAATTTAATGTTAGTCTTCTTCGCAAATAATAAGGAAAAATAATAAATAATAATAATAATATAAATAAAACAAACAATTTTTTTGATTTATAATAATAAGGACTAATAGAAATTTAATCAATAGTTTAATATGGTATAATAACCAAAAGGCAAACAGCATTTAACACAAAAAAAAAACATAATTCACTCAAAGGTTATTCTTATTACTTAAAATTATACATAATAATACACATGTGTATCAGCATATTTGAATTGTATAATATTATACATTATACTACTTTATTGCTTCTACCTTTTATTTTTGGCATTATTGTGTGCGTAATTCACTTCACTCAAAAAAAATTATTTTTGTTTTTTTTTTTATTATTTGCTGTATCTGTATTCTGTATGTTCTATATGCTCCATTCCAAAAATATTATTTTATTTTCAGTGTTAAATGTTCACATTTCACTTCACTGTTCAGGTTAACTGTTCAATCAATAGAACTTGATAGAAGTAGAGTAGGATAATTAACTCTACTTCTACGCCGGATAATAAAACATTGTTTTTTTTAAATTGAAAATTATTGATGAAAATGTTTTTGTATTTTTGTAAATTTTACCAATTTAGATACAAAATTTTGAATATTTTTTTAAAAATAACACAATACCATAATAACAGTTTATTCATATAGCAAAATAAGATCCCTATACATTATACAAAAGACAAAATTTATATGAAAATAAGATTCCATTTTTAAATTTGCTCTCCCGGAGGAGTCAATAACGCTAATACGGTATAATTTATACTAAATGGAACCCAACTAACGAATTATAACTAAATGGTAGTGACTACGAGTATACCATACAAAAATACAAACATTTTATACAAATTTGTTGGTATGGTACTTCTTTTTCTGTTATATAAAAAAAAAAGATTAGTGTTAGGCCAATATAAACATAAATAAAAATAAATAAAAAGTGATATAAACATAAGTACTGTAATTTCGGAATAAAGAATCTAATGAAAGAAAAAAAGAAACTAGGATTTATTTTGCTTCCGTCATTTATGACGGGTTGCAAAGCTAGTATAATAATAATAATATAATAATAATAATTCTTTATTGCATTAACCCACTACTGCCTATGGGATATTTAAATACCCAAAAACCTCAGTGCATTAAAATAGCTATATCTGGCGTTGGGTAATAGATATTGAGCTAATTTTGCTAATTTTATTAGAGAGAAAAAAGGCCAGACCATAATTCGTTCTTAGTGAGCTAATCAAAATTCTGAAGAGCTGCGTTGTTAGTGGGACTCAAAAACTTAGGATTTTTTAAGTCCCGAAAATATCCATAAAAAATGGATATGAAAAAGTCTATTTTTCGTCCTATAATAATCGATTTTTGGTTTTTTATTTAATGGTATTAATATATGCAAAGACCAAGTGTTTGTTTCATTTCATCTATCGTAACGTCTTTCCATAAATGAAGATCAAATTTTGTAATTCGTGGCAATTTTTTTATTTTATGTTTTTCGCGAATATTTGTTCACTTTATTACATTTTCTATTAATTTATCATCAAATATTTGCGAAAAATAATCAACTGGGTTTTGAATCAGGCGGTAAATTTAATAAAATGTTTTCCTGTCCAGTAAAATTTATTTAATTTGATTCGGGCTCAATGTTAACCCAAGAATGCTCTTCGATTCTTCTTTCTTCACAATATACCCCTTCTTCCACAACTTTCACGAAGATAATGAACAAATAGAAATAAACAACAATAAATTTCACATTAAAAATATTCGGAAAATAATACTAAATATTTTTGCAAAATGTCCGTTACACAAAAAACAAAAATCCCACCAGAAAACTACTGTACAAAATTAGACTGCGGTGTAAACTTCAGATTTATTTAATTATGTTTCAACTTGTACATTTTGTGTCACTTACAAATGACATTCAGTTTTTTCGGAAGTTCACGTGTCACATATATGTAGGAGTTAAACTATTAATGGAAGTAGCTCGTATTTATTTACACTCGTAATATGCTCAAAGTAGGAGGTTTTTGTTTCTTTAACCTTTTAGAAGTAGTTATTTTTCTGTGTTTGTTCTACGTCGAACTTCTTCGTTTGTAATGGAAACTGGCTACGATATTGTTAATATTTTTCTGCCCAATCCAAAATTCGAAAGCTTCGAGTTTGCTGAGTTCTCTTTATCTATACCATATAAGAGTATAGACCAATCGTAGCATTTAAGGAGTGGTAAGCGAAGGCCTAAGTTCTTTTTCACGACACCAAAAAGCTTTTTTGTGTTTAAAAATGCATTTCTTGATTTTTCAATTCTGCATCTAGTTTCCTTTTCGCAGCTCCAATCTTTGTGTAACCAACATCCAAGATATTTGTATGTAGTTTTACATCACATTTATTTAATATAAATTAAAAATAGCTAAAAATTGACTAAAGTACAAATGTTTACCCTTCCAGCCATTCAATTAATAAAACTAATTTGAATATTCGAAAACAAAAAAGCAAGGTCACTTCAAATTTGTTTTAATTTTCCAGACACCATTATTTATTTTTTATTTTTTTGTTAACAAATAAGTCGTAATTAATTTTCATGTTTATTTTAATTTTCTTTTTTTAACTTTTTATCTTTACCCCCATAAAAAATAAATGTCTAAATTCGAGTTGCGAATTTTAACTAAAAAAACAAAAGAACTTTTGTACTTTTCTGAAATTTTCACTTTGTAACTAAAACCCACACCTACCTGGAATACCTTACCTTATATGAGAATATTAATAAATTAAAAAAAAAAAAACTAAATATATATATTGTGTGAGTATTTACAAGAACATCAACTAAATAAAATACAAATGAGTAAAATTAAAATAACGAACGAACAAGATTTGATCATACCTACTTGTTATTTTTATTCTTGAACATTTCTAAACATTCTCTCCATCTTCTTTCTCATACTCTTGTTAACTAATTATCGGCTCTTTATTCAAATCAGAATTTTTCCACTCATGAAAATTAAAAGTTCACCATTACATTACAAAATGAAACTATGTTAACAGTTAACTTAATTGTTACATGATAAAAAATTTGATAAGATAAAA
This sequence comes from Argyra leucocephala, assembly GCA_963942445.1. Classification (NCBI taxonomy): domain Eukaryota; kingdom Metazoa; phylum Arthropoda; class Insecta; order Diptera; family Dolichopodidae; genus Argyra; species Argyra leucocephala. The sequence goes on along the minus strand of OZ012677.1, from coordinate 60,120,483 downwards.
ATTGTGAATTTTACTTTGTTATTGTTGGTGTTGTTGGTGTTGTTGTTATTAGTATGGTTCGTGTTTCTTGTTGCTTTAATAAATAAATAAATTAACTGTATTATAATATTAATTTTATGTACCTAATATTTGTGTGTATATTATTGTGAATATATTATGTATGAGTGTATAAAAAAAAAATCCCTAAGAGAATCAACAACAAAAACTATAATTTTTTTCATTCGCTTTAATACGCCTTCATCATATACTCAAGAGGAAAAATAATTACCGTTATATTTATTTTCATTAACCATGCAATAAAGCTATTAAGATAAAATAAGGTGGCGCGCGGTGTTGTCTATCACATTGCTAAAATTCAAGGTTCTAAACAAAAATTATAAAATACAAAAGCAAAAAACAATAGTAGTGAAAATATATACCTATACACTCGCACTCGTAGTAACGATAATAACAGTTTATTATAATAATATTTATGGTGAAAAAGGATTATTGAATATTTGAACTGTTAGGCTGACCTCAACAACAGCTTAAAGAAATATACACACAATTAATGTATACATATGTGTGTATGAATAAATAAATAATGTGAAATAATATTAGAATATAACGGTACATTAATTTAAGATGAGCAATAATTTTAATGTTTTTTTTACGTTTTCAAATCATAACAAAATAATTTGAAATTTTTTCGGTTAGTAAAGTTAAATTGAAAGTAGGTACTTCATATTTTTTATGGTATCCAATTATAATGTACATGAAATATTGAGATTACATTTTTTTTGTCGGTCCTAAACTCTATTAGTTAATTAGAAGTGTTTTAGTATTGAGTCAACTATGGGTAGGTGGGCTAACAAACATAACAGAATAGAGTTTTGATGAATAACTAACAGGATTTTATACTATTAAAAACTGCGAACAGTTCCTTTGATTTCTCAAACACTTCAATATGAGCCTTGTATAAATAAAATATCATTTAGATTAACCTTGCTTTATTTATTTATTTCGAGCTTAATTCAAGCAAGTTACAATAAATCATACTTAAATTAAATTTATAAACTAAAAATTAAACATTCAAAAAAGAATTAACAAAAAAAACAAACAAATAACAAAATTTTAATATTATAACAAAATTAAAAAAGAAAACATAATCTTATATTTAACAATAATTAAAAAATAAAAATGAAAAAACTTCAATTAAGAAGACAGGTCAAAGATTAATCAAAAAAAATCAGTTACACAAATACAGATTATTTTTTAATGATTGTTTAGTTAGGGAAAAGTTAATATGGGGTTTGTATGCATTACAAAGAGACATCATCCTATTAATTGGTTCATATTTACCATAATTAGTCCGATGGTACTGCAAATTAAACATATTAGCAGTTCTTAGTCTAGAATGAAAACAATAATTAAGTTTAGCAAACAATTGGGGAGACGAAATGTTGTCTTTACTTAACTCAATTAGAAATACAATGTCAGCAACTTTACGCCGTTTTTCAAGGGTATTAAGATGAATTAAATTTAGTCGATGTTCATAAGGAGGTAATCTTAAAGGATCTTCCCAAGGAAGAAGACGTAAAGCATATCTAAGGAATTTTCTTTGAACCGATTCAAATCTGTCTATGTGAACACCATAAAATGGACACCAAACCTGACTAGCATATTCTAAATTAGGTCTAACCAAGCAGGTTAGATTAATACATACGGATCTTCAAATTCTCTAGCCCAACGTTTAATAAAACCGAGCATAGAATTAGCTTTGTTTAAAATATCTGAATAATGAAGATGGAATGAAAGTTTAGTATCGAAGAGTATTCCTAGGTCTTTAATTGATGTAACATTTGGAATACTTTGGCTATTAAAAGAATATACATAAGAAATTGGGCATAATCGTCGTGTAAAAGTAATATAAGCACATTTATTGACATTACGCTGCAGATTATTATACGAACACCAACTATAGAAACGATTCAGATTAGCTTGTAACACTAATGCATCCTCTAAATTAACAATTTTTTTGATAAATTTTCATGTCATCGGCGTAAATTTTAATATGACTATTAATTAATAAAGATGAAACATCATTAATAGAAATAATGAAGAGTAAAGGACCGAGATGACTACCTTGAGGCACACCTGTGGGAGCTTCGAACTCAGTGGAAATTGACGATCTAAACGAAACACTATAACTACGACCAGAAAGGATATCTAGAATCAAAGCTAGATTCGGTTGCACACAGTCGATTAAAAAGCAAAATTATTGCAGCAAACGAAAATATATTTGATATCGAACTCTGTTAATCTCTTTACTTTACTAAGTCCCCCGGTTTTTTTCGCTAAACTAATTATAGAAAATTACCAACACGGAGCATCTTAGGTTGCAAGAATAACAAATAGAATTTTTGAACAATTTCTGCTACTTGGGAAGTATAATAGCAACTAGTGTTGGGGCTCAAGAAGATGTAGAAAATAGATTATAGAAAGCAAGAGCAGCATTTGGAAGATTGTAACCGATATGGAGGAACAGCCAAATATCCAGAGCAACTAAACTTAGAATATTCCGATCTTGTGTAAAATCAATTCTGATATACGGCTGTGAAACTTGGTAAACTTGGTCTTTATTAATAAATGTCTAAGGATAATATGCCGAATATTGTGGCCAAACACAATAAGTAACACGGACCTAACTGGATACTAACTGGCGAAGAACCCATAGTGAAACAAATTAGAAGAAAGAAATGGAGATGGATAGGCCACACTCTCAGAAAGCCATCAAACAACATCGCGCGGATGACCTTAGAATGGAACCCACAAGGCACAAGAAGACCCGGTCGCCCAAAGAACACCTGGCGTAGGACCGTAAAACAAGAGCTTGAAAAAATTAACATAACGTGGGAACAAACGAAAATAGCAGCTAGAAATCGAGTACGATGGAAATGTCAAGTGGAAGCCTTATGCTCACAAGAGGAGTAAGAAAATAAAAAATAAACAAATCATAGAAAATTAAAATTAAAAATAAATTAATACCTACATTAAAATTAAGAAAAAACAAAAAATTGAAAATTTTGCTGAATCATAATATGACGCATTCTTGGCTTCTGAATCATTGATCAAACAAATTTCAAGATTGTTTGGTCCAGGTTTAAATAAGGCGGGAAAAATTCCTGGTCTTTTGTTTCACAAAAAATCCATGGTTGATAAAATTGATGAAATTAAAGCTATAATTAAATTCTAAAATAAAAAAAATTGTGTAAAACACAATATAATATACAAAAATTTAATATACAAAATACAATATAAATGTAGCTGTTGGTCATGTTGCAATAAAACCCGATCAATTAGTTCAAAACATCCATTTATCTATTAATTTCCTAGCATCATTGATGAAAAGTATTGCAAAATGTTATTATGTCATTACTGTTACTCATTTTAGGTTTATAATGAGACCACCACAAAGACTTTATTAACAATTGATTTTATGTCATTAATTGATGAATTTATTTTAAAACTTAATAAAAATTAATTAAAAAAATAACAACGGAAGAGTAGCTGTCCACCCCGTAATTATATTAATCTATGGAAGAATGGTCGTTATATATGGTAGGTCGTTATGTACCCACAAAACTCAATAAATGGAAGCTACAAATTATATTAATTAAAAACATAATTTAGAAAATATAATTTTTGCCGTTTGCTTCTTCATCTCTTCTAAAATAATGCTTTGTTCTGTTGTTTAATTATCATTCTACAGCCAATTTTGTTGTTGATATTTAGTATAATTTCTTGAATTATGTTTTTACTGCCTGTTTAGGTATCGGTCAGTTCACACATCATACATATCGGTTTTAACCAAATTAAATATCCTATCTATTGATCAGTTTATTACAATTTTAAAGTCCAAAGAGTGGAGGGTTAACATTTGTAATTTCTATTAGAAAATTGCTCTTTATGTTTGATTTTTATATTATTCTGGAATACTATTTTTGATACAAATATTAAAATATTTGAATAAAATCAAGGTAACTAACTGTAAATTAATTTGTAACTAGAATTTACTTGCTCCACAAAATTCGACGAAGTTTGATAAAATATAGTTACTCAATTTTTAGTTATAAATTGTTTTCCTTAATTTCAATTTATCGTGGACTAGATATTTTTTGTTTTTTTTTCTATATAATTCTACTATGTGTTTTATTGATTTATCTTAAACAGCAACCTCATACGTAATAATTTATTTAAAAACATAAAATAAAATTTTTGAATTCGCCACGTCTCCTTGTAGAAATCTATCATTTATTTAAAGGAATATCTAATAAAGAACATTGAGCTTGAAATAATTCCGATTTTTGTACCTTACTTTTTTCAATTTACAGATTAGAATAATAACAACCCTTAAACGTCTCGTGTATCATATTTGATACAAAGCATTCAAACTTTCACATTTTTTAATATATTTAGTCTATTTCCACAAAGACCATTCATTGTATTTTATTTAATACGAAATTTTTTAACTCAAAAATACTCTGATTATATGGTTTTTGTGTATGTTTGAGTAGAAATTTAAAAATAATATTCAGTTTTTCACTGATTGCAGAACAGCTTTCAATCAAAATAAGTGTAAATTAACATATTTTTAAATATTTTTGGCGCGTAAAAAAATTTTTAAGTATTAAAAAATATTATTTTTTTTGACAAATAAGTAGAAAGTTTTAAAATATATTTTGATTTGGTTCATCCAGGAAAAAAATGGTTTGTTGGATAAAGACATTGAAGGAATTCTTGACGGTTGGGAGAGCGAAGATGGTTTGGATGATTCTCATGTTGACTTTAACGACTCTGGCATAGAAAATATGCTTTTAGATTTTTTTGGGGAAGATCTGGAACAAGAAATTTAAAATGGGGAGCCTAATATAAAATGAAGGATTCATGTTTAAATACAAATATTGTATTGCAATACAATTATTATAGTGCATACAACATTACATACAGCATTACAAGATACATATTATAGTGCATACGTTTCAGCAATAACAAATTTTCAGCTGAAAAAAATGGAAGTAAGGCTGAAAAAATTAAAAATATTTTGTGACGCACACGTAACATGTTAATAGAAGAAATTATTTTACGTTTTATACCTGAAGAGTATGATTCTCAAATTAATAATTTGCATACACTTTTCCATTTTTTAAAATACTTCTTCGATGATGAAAATATTCTATTATTGTAAAGAAAACAAACTTGTACGCACCACAAATATGCGTTACAAACTTACCAAATATTTAAAAAAATTAAGTAGAATGTTATGTAGGTATAATTCTATATACTTCAATAATTCAGTTGCCAAACATTCGTTCATATTGGAGTAATCGTTTAGGTTACGAAGGCACTTACAAAGCTATGAGTAGTAATCGTTTTGAAAATTTGTTTACATTTCAATGACAATAACAAAAGGTTGGTTTGAACAGATGAAAATCATGATCGAATGCATAAATCACGCCCCATAAATGACCAATTGAATACGAAATTTAAAACAGTTGCATATGATAGAGATTTATGTGTGGACGAACAAATGTTTTCAAGCTAAGGCAAAATCTATTTGAAGCAGTACATGCCTAACAAGCATCACAAGTGGGGTTACAAAATGTTTGTATTTTATTTTTAAACGAATTGTTAAAATATTTTTTTTTTAAAAATAAATAAATTAAAAGTTAAGAAAATAAAATTAAAGATTAAAAGAATTAAAGAAATCAATAATTTAATATTATGTAAATTATTTTTTTTGTTCTCTGAAACTCATTGTACCAAATTTGGTACCATCCTTAAAATTATTAATTCTGTAGCCCGAAATCGTCAAATTAGAATGTCCCAGAATAAAAAATACTTTTTTGATGAACCTTCACACAAAAAAATTTTTTTTTTGTTCAAAAATACCAGGTTGGTCTTTAAAGGGTTAAGTTATCTTTGAAGTTTTATTATCTTTTTTAGTATACTTTTGTCAAAGTAGAAAATAGTGCTTTACATTTATATATTCTGTATTTAACATTTTTACACACTTTTATTTTAAATAATATTTTTAAAATTTAATTCAAAGAAAATCCATTTAGCTTTAAAAAATTTTAAAAATAATACAGATTTACCCACCATATTATGCAAGTTGTTCTTCTATCCAATCTATACAATTAAATGAATTTTATTCCTTCTTTTAATTTTTTATTAGCTATAATTTGAATTTTAGGGGAATCTAGATAATTAATTAATTAAATTATCTCTTTAAATTCGTTTAGAACTTACCTGCTCGAGATGAACATTAATAAGATTTTGTAGAGCGAAGCAGACTTCATTATCTCTTGTAAAAAATTAGAATTTTCCTTTACTGTTATGTTATTGCAATATTTGACTGAAGTATATACCGTTATTCATAGACATTCATAATATATTATATTTAGAAACTTATGTTTTATAGTGATAAAAATAACTCCCTTAGAAAAGTAATATAGCAGTATTAGAGTTATCCTACTTTTGTTGTGTAGAGTATAATATATCTTATGTTAAACATCAGTTTATTTTAGTAGAAATTACAAAAGTGCTTCAGAACTAATTTTTTTTTTTTTTTAAACTTGTATAGTAACATTTAAATCTGTTATGTTTCGGTCATTTAACATAAACTAATTTTTGTAAAAAAAAAAAAAATTATTTTAATGAATTTTCTTTCTCAGAATAATCTAATTGTATTTCATGGTTTGTGCGTGTTGAAATAAATTTCAAATCAAAATAACACCTTGATTTTAAATGAAATTTTGGTTTTGTGGTTAGTTTTTTAATTTAATTTTATTTTTGTTTTGTTTGCTATTTTTTGTTTTTATAATAGTGCTTATAAATAGAAATAAGAAAATTTAAAAATTTTATTATTTTTCATTCAGTGTCTTTAAAGTAGCTTTAAGATTTATAATAATTATAAAAGCAAATATAAAATAACTAGAGATCTTCTGCACCTTCGCGCCTTCTAAATCGTGATACCGACAAAGCACCTGCTGTAGTAGGGCTAATCAGACCTATTTGATTTTATAAATAATTTTGGAGGGTCAAAATCTCGATGTCTGGACATATTCAGGACAAAAACCATTGTCGTTAATTTAAAATTCTACAGTCAGAACTGTTGTAAGAATTCAAACAAAGTATGTACGACCTTCCCATTAAAAAATTATTATTTATTGTAACTGAAAGTCTAGTCTTAATAAAAAATAATAACAAACTTTCAACACAAAAATTTATGATTTTGAAATTTTTTTTTTAATTTAACAAAACTGTATGTACATTATACATATGTATGCATTTATGCTAAATTAATACTTTTAATTGTTATGTTTGTTCAATGAACTGTTCTAGTATGCTCTAGAAAAATTAAAATCTGATTTTTTTCTGAAGTTTTGCTAGATTTCTAATGTTGCTAAAAATTTGATTTATTTTTAAACATTGCGTACAATGATTACACAGTGATACAGTTTAGTTTTATTTAAAGCTGCAAAATTTTAATAATCTATTTTTAATTTTTATAGGAGGCTGCCGCCCCCAAACCTCCGCACCATATTATTGAAACCCGAATTGAGCTGACAACAGGAAAAAATTTTTTTTTGTTAAACTATTTTGTAAAATCTCGACTAGCTAATTTTATTTCATACATACTTAAAATGAGAGAGCCATCGTTCTCAAATCCTCGATTAGTGGGTAAATATATTATGATATTGAGTGAATTGGTTGGTATGGTATTGGTATATAATATACATGAATACATAATTTGTATACTTGGATTTATTGTAACCGATTTCGTGTTATGTTGAAATAATTGAGATGAAAATAATAATTAAAAATCACTTTTTTTTATTAAAAAAATATTTTTTCTTGTTTAAAAAAATTAATATTATAAATTTTATAATATAATAACAAAAAAAAAGATTGTTTTAATAAAGAAAAATATTAGCTCTACAAAGAAGTGAACTTACACAAAATTTGCGATATTAAAATTACCCTTTAACAAACTGAACTAATAACTGATTAAATTTATTGCATCAAAATGCAAACATAAAATAAAAATTTATTTTGATCCACACAAAATGCAATAAAATAAAATGAGTAAATATACCCAAATATGGGGATATGTACAATACAAACGCATACAATCAGAGTACTCGTAAAAAAAAAAATTGTATATATATATATATATAATATAAGACGAATATTCAGAAAATGCGTATTCTAATCTATATTATTATTGTGTGTTGTATAAACCAATACATGCAGGCTTCTTGAAAGCAATTTATATAAATAGTATTCGATTAAATTGAATGGGGTTGGGGTAATTAATTTTAAACTTATAGTACTTTCTTTGCATTCTTTTTTTTTTTTGTAAACATTCACGAAATTCAAAATATATTTAAAAAAAACTTAAAATTTGTATTGAAAATATTTTAAAGTACAATTTAGTAACTATTGATTGTGTAGTGTCTAAATAACAATAATCTAAATTCCCTATCTCAATTTCAATTTAAAAATTTTAATTCATTTTTCATTCTAAATTAAACATAACTTTGAATTCATAATAATGGTAACACTGACACTGTACATTCCTCGTCGATCACGCCATAAAGCATAAAATACAAAACGACGCTTAGCATAAGCAATTTTAAGTATAAGCATAAATTATAATTTAAGATATATTCATTATGAGTTGAGAATTAAACGAATTGACAACTACAGTAAATAGTGTTTAATTAAAGTAAAGAAATTACGGCTATGATTCCAGAACAATGTCGCAAAACTGCTGTTAAAATTGTGACTGTATACAAATATTATTTCTTGTTTTAATTAATCGTTAAATAATCATTGCGATCGCATAACAGGAGCTGGTACTGCGGGCTACGGTAATGATGTAATAAATGTGAATCTTTCAATAACTGTAATTGATAGAACCGATGAACAAAATATAATTCAAATATGTGGCAACATGCATTCAAAGCCCTTGCGAAATAAAATTCATCTCTTATACTAGTCTCTTCTTTAAAGGGCACGAAAGATAATTGGTAGAATGACAACAGCAGACTAAACAACTACTTTAAGAAAAGTTAATAATTATTCAAAATTGCTTACCTCAAGTTACTTTAACTAGTAGAGGGTAGTAAACTAATACGATATACCGGTTTTTAATAAATACAATATAAAATATAAAATATAATAAAATATAAAATATAAAATATAAAATATAAAATATAAAATATAAAATATAAAATATAAAATATAAAATATAAAATATAAAATATAAAATATAAAATATAAAATATAAAATATAAAATGTAAAATATAAAATATAAAATATAAAATATAAAATATAAAATATTAAATATTAAATATAAAATATAAAATATAAAATATAAAATATAAAATATAAAATATAAAATATAAAATATAAAATATAAAATATAAAATATAAAATATAAAATATAAAATATAAAATATAAAATATAAAATATAAAATATAAAATATAAAATATAAAATATAAAATATAAAATATAAAATATAAAAATATAAAATATAAAATATAAAATATAAAATATAAAATATAAAATATAAAATATAAAATATAAAATATAAAATATAAAATATAAAATATAAAATATAAAATATAAAATGTAATTTTTGATAATATCTACTTTCTGTTAAATTACTATTTATCTACTTAAAAAAAAAATATAAAAATCCCTCAAAACCATAATAATTATGCACATACCACATTGATATTTGATATCATCCCACCAACTACTGTCAATTAAAAAATAAACCAAACCTCATAATAATAATAAAACTAACAAATAAATAGATTGTTTTTAAATTTATTCCATAAAATATTTTAAATCCAACAAACAGTTGAATAGTGCTTTTTCAGCAAATGCAAGATGTTGAAAGGAAAGAAACAACTAAAAATAATGTCAATTCCATTCAATTCATTTCACATTAAAAATTTCTATGAATTTTTTTGCAGGATAACAGTTCTCGTATACACTTACATTGAAACTACCATATAAACTGGGTGTTTAGAGACAAAAATAGAACATCATAATATCCTGCTGTTATATATAAGATTAATTTTAAAAAATTTAACATTTCGTATATCCTGTTGGAATACAAAAAGAAACCATAAAAATTTCACTTCATCAAAAATAAAAGAAAAACTTTATTTTTACGATTTTCTCACATTTTATTTCAATAAAAAAAAATAACAGTTAAATTAATAATAATAAAAAAAAAAACTATAAAAACACAGTAATGAAAAACTTTCCTGTTATACTTATTTATGTTTTTCGTTTTTCATTTTATTTGAATACATTTTTGTCTTCCCGGAAATTATAAAGCTTTTATCGAGCTAATGCCAGATTTTGTCGCATTGTCACAAAATATTTTAGATACAAATCTTAAAGTAAAAATAGTTACAAAAGTTTACTGGAGTCGTCAATAAATTCCATAATATGTATGTGGGTTAGATACGTATTTTAAATTATAGTAGAAATATTTAATGTTTATTTGATTTAAACATAAATTCTTCATTTTATATTAGGATGTTATTGCAGACTATGAAGATACTTTCTACACAATATTAATAGCAATAACATACTCTACTGATAAGCAAAGTTCTAGAGATATGAAAAGGAACATAGAATATGTAATACAAATGCAGTCAATTTCCATTTCACCATTATAAATATACCTACAGTAAAAATAGCCGTTGCATTTGGTGACAAGTCTCTTAAACTGTTAATATAGTTTATATTCATAACAAATTATTGCATTGGAGTGGATACGGATAATTTTGATGAGGTAATAATTGGAGACTTGGATTTGCTCATAAGCTTTCAAATTAATATATTGAAAAAACGTTAAATATAAGAGAAGTTTTAATTCGATAATTAGTTTCTTGTTTTTTTAAATCACAAGATGAACGACGTGGTGAGTAAAAAAACAAGAATAATTGAATAGTAAATTACACCACTAAAATATTAAAATTTTAGCAAGTTCTTGGTGTTGAATACTTAAAATATTTCAAATAGTATTACACCAAATAAATTATGGTTATTTCCAAGTTGAGGTGATATCTATACTCTAAAAGAAATTTCAATCACGGACAATTTTTAAAAAGGTTTCATAAAAATTCTGTCATAATAAATAAACACACAAATTTATAGAAAAAAGTACAAAAAAACAAAAACACAAACAAAAATTGAAAACAAAAATCAGATCGATCATACTCTTCAAAAATGATATACTAAATGTTGGTTCATTTGCTTCTGCTATTATTAAAAAAAATATAATGTACAGTAAAACACGATTACCTATAGTCATTCGCTAAATTTCAGTCATATTTCTGACTAGAACCGTTTTGTGACGGTAGGCGTAGTAAAAAAAAAATAGCATCTTTATAAACCAAATCAAATTCAATTAAATATATTTCGTATAACAATTTTAAACTCTATTTTACATATATAAAGAACAGAAAACGACTCTAACAAAGAACAGAAAAAGACTATATATCGCCGGGTGAGTTCTTAAGTGTCCAATATCATACATTAAGCACTTTTTGATTTTTTGATTGATCTAAACTAAACTTGACGCGCTCTTTCTAAATTTTTAATCAGTTTTGTTCTATCTATAATAGTTTTTGAGATATTTAATTTTGCTTTTGTTCAATATCATACAAAGTGATTTTTTTTTTTTACATTTATAGTGCTTAAGTGTCCAATCTGCAATTAATATGATATTGGACAAAAAATGTCAAAAAATATTTTGCGCTTGAGTGAGTAATTAAAATTTTGTGCTTAAGTGTTCTATTTCAAATATATGAAGTTTTTGTATAGATCAAGGCAAAGGTTTGTTTTTATTGAGAGAGTTTTATGAGTGTGAATGTGAATGAGAATAATCGAAGAGCAGTGCTGTCGAAGTATTTGTACTGCAATCTTAGCAGCTGTACTACGTACTGCAACCTCACTCTAAATATCAAGGAAGAACTGCAATACTTAATTAAATAATTTTTTTAAATTATTAATTTTAAATTATTTTTTGTATACTAAATGTTTAGTAATTTTGTGTAAATTTTTTTAGTACACAATAGGTAAAATAAAATACAAATTTCTAGCTTTAATTCAACTAACAATAATTTTGATTGTTATTTTGATTGGTATTGAAAATTTGAATTTAAAAAAAAATGGTATAAATGAAGAAAATATGATAGGCTTCGCTGCTAATAATACGTCTGTCATGATGGGAGCTAAAAGTGCAGTTAAAGCATTTTTTAAAAAACATAATCCTAATCTTTATTCTATGGGAAGTATTTGTTACTCAATCAATTTGTGTTCTGTTGCTGCTTCAAAAAAACTGCCGAATAATTTAGAAAAACTGGTTCGAAATATTTATTACTTTTTTTCTCAAAGTCCGAAACGCCAAGGAGAATTCCGTGAGCTTCAAGAAAATTTTGATACCAAACCTGTGAAAATTCTGAGATTGGCTGAAGCTCGATGGCTTTCCTTATAACAAATAATTACAAGAATACTATCTCTATGGAATAACTTACTTTAGGTTTATTTTTTATAATTTATTTAATAATTTTTGTAACTTTGTCATAACATAAAGCAAGAAAGGCTGTTTAGTTTTATTTTTTATGATTTATTTAATAACTTTTTTAATACACATTGTGATTTGTTTTTTAGTTTTAGCGCTTTAGTTTAGACTGTTTTGTTTTATTTTTATATTATTTAATGAAATGTGTTTGAATGAATAAAATAATGCTTCTCCTTAATATTGAAAGTCTTTGTTAGTTTTATTTTTTGTTCCCAAAACTTGAGAAAAATGTTTAGTTTAAGTTCTTAAGTGTCCAATATCAAATGAAGTTTTATTAACTGTGTTAATTCCCCCATAAGATTATGGACATTGAAAAAATTTTTTTTTTCAAAATATTTTTCACCCATACGTTTTTGTCCAATATACATTTGGGCTATTTTATCAAATTTCGAATATCAACAGAAATATATAATTTTTTTAAGAAATCTAAACATAGTATCTCAAGGCAAACAAATTACAGATTATGTCACAAAAAGTTTGATTTTTTATATCCTTAAAAAAATATGTAAAAATTGCTTTGAAACTTAAAATGCGTTTTTTCCCATTTCATTTTTCGGTATATTGGACACTTAAGAACTCACCAGGCGATATGTACCTATAAAACAGTTTTTTAATAAAATATTTCACTAATTTTTTTGTTTTATTGAAAATTGGGGTTATATATTAATGTGACTAATAAACGACAACGGTTGTATGAACTTATGAAGGTTATTACTTTCCTTTGTTGACTATTGGTATAACAGAATTGTGACTACAAAGTTTTTGACTATAAACGAATTAAAATACATCGATCTACTATGTTCAGAGTAATGAGATTTTATTGTGTTAAGTTATATTGAAATTAGTATAAATTTCGTCATAAAGTATTGGGTATTATACTTTAATTTCATTGTAAACTACATATATTGAAGTATCAAGCGATTCAGAAAACGACTACAATTATACCAGAACAAATATTTTCTTTTTATATAAAATCGTACCTGAAAGAACTGCTGCAATTGCACAGGGGATTCACTAGTTTATAATTAAAAATAAAGTAGTATTCACCGCTTTCTCATAATTTGATTAAGTTTAAAAAAATTTAATTATTCGTACTCAATTTCATTATTAATTGTTTTCCATCATTTTAATTTATCGTGGACTACTACGAAATGATGTAGTTTAGTTTTCTTTAGCATTTAAACAATATTTTCGAAAATTATTTCACTACTGAGCAAAATAAAACACATAGGAGATATTCTTATTTTTACGAAGTGATGCTAAAAGGTATTTCATAAGAATTCAAAACGATGAAATAAAAATCCTTAAGTTATTTTTATGAGTATTTTGTTATAAAATACTTAATATTATTATTAAACATATTAATTAATATAATACATTTAGTCTTACATTTTACATGAATTAAAAAATATAGAATCAAAAGTTACACAGCCTTTCATAAGTAATTTTCAGGTGAATTCATTAATTAAGAAACTTATAGACTAATAATTAAAAATATTGTTTATTTAAAAAAAATAATAAAATATATAGGAACAAAAATTGTACAGTCCTTCAGTTCAATTCATAGGCATATTACTTAGTATTAAAGACTTATAGGATAATTATTTAAAAAAATAGTAAATATTTTATTTTTCCAGGTATGGTAATTGATCATAAAAATGCCGGCATTTCTCTGGAATAATAAATAAGTTTTAGTTGTTGCAGATGAGTCCATTTTTGAAATGTTATTGGAATTCTATTTTGGTTAAGTGGAGGGAATTCAAAATTTGCATTTAAAGCTTTCGGTCTTATGGGAAGGATCTGCCAATCATCATCATAATTTATTTTAATTTTAATTTCTCCATTTTCATATTGTAGTACCCTTAAATTTGTGACGGTTGGATCTCCAGCCCTTTTCCCTGGTCGGATAGAATTATACACCATGCCCATCGTATAGTCTTTGAAAAAATCGTATCTTCAGGAATAGCTTCATAAGGTAAAATATTCTTCCTGGCTTCCTTACAAAAGCGAAAATAGTCTGAGGGTAAATAAATATCACGATTTTTTATTTTTCGTTTAATACAACTGTGAACCGAATCGCAATCATTTTGAGTATGTCCTTTTTCAAGTATTTTTTGAGTTATCAACACCTGATGTTTCGCAGAAAAGTGATGCAAGCCATTCGACATAGTAATATTTCGGTTTTGATAGGTGCAATGGTGCATCCATCAGAATAAATTATGATAGGTACAGGATTCTGTAAGCAATATTTCTCCATAAAATCGACGAAGCAAGAAACAAAGGTAAATGCTACAAGTTCCGCGTCCACTTCTGTGAACCAATAACATGTCCCATTTCGAGACTTATGATCATAAATATTAAAATTGTGGCAAGATTATTTTGTTTTGTAGTACACAGAGCTGTCTTGGACAATATGGACAAATTTTTACGGCTTGTAAATCAATAGTTAACACAATGCACAAACCCGTATTTGCCATTTCCTTATCTATTTGCATCTCACTCCTGGCTCTATTTTTGGCTGTCTGTTGATCATTATATATTTGAATTTCTAAGAATTTCTAATTTAAAGTTTCCTATTTTCCTTTTCTAAATTATATTCATTCTATGCATAATCTTTTTAAACAAATACCGATTGAATATTTGCTTCAAAATATTTTTTACCAATCAAAATCATCAAACTTTCACGAGCACTTCTAACCACTGACAATTATCGAACAAAAATTGCTGTTAGAAGGTATTTTTGGCGCGAAACTGATACGAGGAATTTTTATTTCTTAAAAATAACACATTTGGAGATTTGCTGGCATAAACACAATGCTTTTAAACGATGCAGAATCAAAAAATCTATCGAATGACATCAAAATGTCATTTAGTGAAAAAGTGATGATTGGAGGAATTTATCTTCGTCGGACGATATGTTGTTATAATAATATATTTCCAAAAAAGAAAATTACATTTAAAACCCATATAAACCCAGAGTGTCGAAAACCAAACATATGACGTTTTCCGGCATAACGGTCACCCGGTGTGTATTTTAAATCAAACTAAAATTTATTATTTAATTTAAAACAAATATCTAATTTACCTTTTTTTTTTTTTAGAAACGTGACAAAAACATGTTTGCCGATGGGTTGAAAAGTCCGAATTTCGAGTTTTTTTTTCATTCTTGTTATAATAAAAAAAAATATACAAAAAAAAAAAAAATGAAAAAAAAATCTTTTAAATAAACTAGCTCAAATCCATAATAATAATTTAATTACAATATAAAACAAATCCAACAAAATTTGTAGCTACAGGGTGACTTTTTCAAGCAGTGTATCGAAAACGAAACATCAGGTTTAAACGATATCTAAAAATTTTCATATAAAAAAAAATGCTAGATTCTTTTTTGTTGTTTTTTCCTCTTCCAAGCTATAATTATACAAATACTGTCTTTTTTTATTACGGACCTCGTATTCTGCGATAGACTACTTGGAAATCAAATAACAAGTTATCCTAAATCGGCGTTAATTGCTTGATGATAAGAGATACCTGAGTTTGAATTCTTGGAAACACAATAGCAAGACACCCTAAAATCGGCGTCAATACGTAGCTTACAAGCCAAGAATTTAATACCTGTTTTCTTTGAATTTATGAAAAAACGGTTTATGCAATTTGGAATATTTTCTCACAATTTATCTATAGATAAACAAATGATTGCTTATTTTGGACACCATTCCTGCAAAATGTTCAACAAATCTAAGCCTATTCGATTTGGCTTCAAGTACTGGTCTTATCATGTCAATTCTATCTGGTCATATCTATCTGGTCAATTCTGCCGAAGGCTACTTGTTCTCATTTATACCTTATGGAGGAGGTTCAGAAGAAAATGATAGCCTATATGGACCTAATGTTAGCCTAATGGAGGAGAAAGTTTTGTTTTGCGCTTATTAGCAAATATATAAAATCGAAACCAACACACCGTTACGTTCAATAATTTCTTTACATAACACAAACTTATGTGCTGTCTTTCATCAGTTGCTTATTTTGCAACTGGTAAGGTTTTTGGAAACTGCGTTGTTTACTAAGAAAAGTTGAAAAAAAGCATTATACACCAAGTTGAATTGCGAGTTTTTTTTGTTGAGTGCTTGGTGAAATCCGCGAAAATACCTTTAAGAAAAGTATTAGCAGTAAGAGAGAGCGGACAAAGCTCAGGTACTTCAATTAGATATGGCCGTGTGGATCACAATATCATCCATAGTGAGAAACGAGCTCGATGCCGTCACGTCAAAAATCAAGACGTTTTTTCGTGCACCAAATGTGGCGTTAATTTGCATACGAAATGTTCTTTACCATATCACAGCTTGCCTAAGATCTGATAATTTCTGAAGATTAAAATTTGTTAAAACAATAAAATTCTTTTTTTTGTGTATAAATCGTTTTTTTTTTATTCGTAAGGATATTTATTCACTATAGGAATTTATTGTAGTAAATTTTTGAAGAAATATTTTTTTGAAAAAATTATATCGTTTGATCCTGCAGTTTCGTTTTCGAAACATGTAATATATCCTTTCCAGGATGTGATATCTCCTTTCCAGGATCTGATATCGTTATTTTTTTTTTCTTAATTAAGTTAAAAGTACTTTATGTATAAATTTTTATGACTCTGGGTAAACTGGATCTAGGTCCGGGACTATATGGGATAAATCGGCGGTGTTGTTTCCGCAATTCAGCAAATTAAAATAATTTATACATTGGGTAAAATTGGGTGAAACTTAAAAAATATTTTGATTCGCCACGTTTTTGTTTTAATACCTCTCACTTTAAAAAAATAATAATGAAAATCGGTTTTGAAACGGTTTAGATATTCGTATCGTACTTTCTTTTTAATTTACAGATTAGATAAAAGGATTGGCATTAAAAAAAAAAATTAAATAAAAGTAATAACAAATGAATTTAATACAAAAATGATATAAAAATATGCATTAAGGCTTATTACTGGTCAATTGTCATAAATTTCTTTAAAAAATAACAAAATAGTGCGATAATATTTTCAGAAAGTACAAAAACAATAGATTATATAGGAAGTATTATAAAATAAAAATTATTAGAACCTAACATCAAACTCAGTTCAGCACCTTTCTTTTTTCGTTTAATAAATTATCTTTTAAAAATTTTTTACTTCAAGGTATCATGGAACTTCATACACCCATACATTTATATTAAAAATATTGTTTGAGAAAAAAATTATTTAATAAATCAAAACAACACATAATCATACATACAAATAAGATACATTATGGTTAATCAATAAATTATTAAATTAAGAATTCTTAGAAAATTAATTAATTAAAATCATATTTTCCTTCATACGAATTTTACAACAGTAGTTCTGTTTACAACAAATTAAATAAAATTTAAACAATTAGAAAATATCATAATTATTATTTTCTGTTACAACACGCGCGAGTATTATGTAAGAGAGGAGAATGAAAAATATTTCTAATTAATATTATTTGCACCTACCAATATGGTAGATAATATTTGAAAATATTAATAATTTATCTATTAAATCTACATAATATTAATATAATTTTAATCCAGTAATAATAATAATTATTGTTTCCTATAGCAACAATAATAATAATTAATTAATAAGAATTTTCAAATTATTAAAATAATAACTTCAAAAATATCAATTTACAAATTATGAATAAAATTCAAGATAATCTATAATGAATTTTCCATTTAATTGTGAGATTAGAAATTTTTCATCCGTGAATAATATTGTTTATAATTTTATTAAAATTAATTTTATGGTTACATTCTAGTTTCTATCTGTAATCTTTCATATAATATACATATCTGCTTTCATAACATTGAGATTGAGTATATTTGGATAATTTAATTGAAAATGTAAAATTTGGAGCAGATAATGATTTCATTATAAAAATCAAATTATCAAATCCTAAAGCTGATATAGATTATAACGATCGGTTTACTAGATAATGCTAAGATTCATTTTTGTACCAAGAAGTATATAAATACTTTATTAGCGCTATCATTGAAGATCTGCAACTAATTTATAATTATTTTAACATGCAAAATTTTTAATATATTAAATTGCACCAACAATACCCTACCCCTCCTTACCCTATAAAAAAATTTTATGAAATAAATGATCATGTGTAGTTGAGATTGTACTAAAAACTTAAAAAAAAATAACTGCAATCAGCTACACTGAAAAAAAAATTGTTCGTAATATCAATGAACAGCGATTATTAACATATTTTTTGTTGGCTCAATTAATTATTCATTAATATTACGAAAATATAACATCTCTTATTTTTTTTCTTAATAAACTGTTTATTGATTCAACGAATTAGGATTTATTGACACAAATATGCAGTTTTTAATACAATAATTGAACAATTAATTCATTAATAGTACGAACACTTTCATTAAAATTAAATTAATAACAGTGTTCGTTGTTTTAACAAATTCATTTGTTAAAATCAATAATTTTTTCTTTGATTAGTAATGCGTTCATTATTATATATGTATACTTTTATATTTGTTACTTGCATAATGTTAACAAAATATAAAATATTTCGTTATTTCAACGAACTCATACTTTAAAATTCGGAATTTTTTCTTTATTTCAACGAACTAGTTTATTAAAGCTAATAATTTTTTTGATTACTTAATGACGCGAAGCGTGTTATTTTTAATTTATCTACTCGTATTTTAACAGAATTTTTCAGTGTAAACAAGAACTTATAATTATTATAATGTCTTATAAATTTGCGTAATTTTAAACTTATTTTTTTTTTTAAAGGTTTAATTAAATATAAGAAAGCAAAATTACAAAAAATTATATAAAAATAATTACACAAAAACTTACAATAATTAGATGGTTCTATCATACCCAAAAATAAAATATAACAAATTAAAATTAAAAATCAAATGTGCAAAAAAGAGAATAGTTAGTGACATTTTTTATTTAAAAAGTAGTCTTAATTCCACATACAAAAAAACATTATTTACAATAATTAAGAAGTAAATTTATTGTGAGAATATAAACGAAAAACCAAAATAAATATAACAAATAAAGAAAATAAAGAAAATAATAATTAAATAAAATCTTATAAATTACTTAAGCATATAAAATAAAAATTGTTTAAATAGATAAAATCCAAATAATTAAAATAAAAATACACAAAAAGTAAAAAAACATTGTATTTTTTATTTAAAGAAGTGAGTGATAAGTGGCGGAGAGTGGGAAGTAAGAGGAGAGTTCAGAAAGCGGGGACAACGCTCAAATAAAGAATAGAAGTGGAATACACAACCGACAAAATGCCGACAAAATGAAATGAAATTTTCAATGAAATATTTGAACAAAAATTTATGTTATTAAATTAATAAAAATATTTATTAAATCAATGAAATGTTTTATTATTTCAACAAAAATGTTTATTGAAACAAAAATTTATTTTAATAAACACATTTAATAATTGTTCATTGTATTAACGAGGAGGTTATTAAATTAATAAATAGCTATTCATTGGTTCAATGAACAAGTTCATCGGACAAATATTAATAAATTTTTAATTGTCTCAACGAATTTTTTTATTGTATTTACGTACCTTTTTAGTTCAGTGAATTTATCATGTCTGTAATACAAGTTGTGTTTTTTGGTGTATACGTCTGTGTACGTCATATCCGCCCTATGCTGCACCCATAGGTTTACAGGACAACGTGGATGTCTGTGAACAAATTTTAAAATCTTCTACAAATTATCTCCGATGAAACCAATATAATTATTTTCATTGGCCCTGATAAAATATTCAAATATTTCATCTCAGAGGGGTTGATGATACTAAAAAGGAATGCTATTTGTTTTTGTAAGATGGTAATTTTTATGTTAAATACCTGCTTTGTTTTTCCAATGAAAATAAAAATTAAGAAAAAATGTTTTATAATAGTTAATTTTTTTTCTTATTATTATTTTTGATAATCAAATAGTTACATTATGTAGGTAATATGTATTCTAAATAAATTTGAATATGAATGTAGCATAATGAAAATTTATTTGTAATCCTTTAAATTCAAATTCAAGCTAAACATTTTCAAGGCTGAAAATTAATAAATAATTAAAGTTCTCAAATGTTTAGTGTTACTAAGTTTAACAAATAAAAAGGAAAAGTTATCATTGTTCGTTTTTTTAGTCTCCCAGATAGAACAGGCGCATATCAAAAATACAATTATTACAAAATAAAAACATTATTTCATTGTACAAGTTGTCGGCTGAGTTCTATCTTGCTCGATAATTCAAAAGGCTAAAGTTAAGAAAAATGAAACGATTTTCTATGGAGTATGTCAATATTAAATTTTGCTGCATAGCCATCGCATGATAAATGCAACTTTTAAGATTTTGTTACACATGGAGCAAAATTTGTTCTACATGGAGCAAGTAAGAAATCATTAATATCAATGAAATATACCCGACATACATATGCCGTGCCAATAGAGCAAATTAGTAATTTTTTTTCATGTTAATTTTTTTAATTCGTTAGATATTTAATAAACTAAAAAAAAATTTTCTATTAAAAAAAAATTAGTTTCCTATGCTGAAAAAAAAAAACAAAAACAAATTAAATTAACAAAACAAAACCTAAAATCTTTATTTACAGTCATGCTTTACATATAAAATATTTTCTTTATTCACAGTCATATATAAAAAATTTACTATATTATGATTAATATTCCAATAAATACTTGTACAAGGAAGCAAACATAATTAGAATCGACAATTTTCTAATAATATTGTTTCGAAAACATTATGACAGAGCACAAAAGACTCCAGAAAATGGTTTAATATCGCATATATTCTACCACAATGAGGAGCACATTACAAAGACTTTGCTCACAGGCTTTATGGCACCTCAGCACTTTATCTTTTTGGATAAAAATCGTTATATTCAAACCAAAATCATGTCCATACACTATAGTAGACTGGCTACATGTAAAAATATAGAGTATAATCCGGGCAACATTAACGGAGAAAATAACATATAATAGAGACTATTGATGGTTGGAAAATACGCTTAATTAGCACTAAGCATTACAAATACAAGGTTTAAACAGTTGTAGTTAGGTTTATTTAGGTTAAGTTTTATCTTAAATCATGCGATAATATATTGGTTTTTACACCCAAGGTTTTTTCTAATAGATTTATATAAGAACTTAAGTAAATTAAAACCAACCAATGACAATCTTATATTATAATACACAAGATGAACGACGTGGTGAGTAAAAAAGCAGGAATAATTGAGTAGAAAATTACATCCCAAAAATATTAAAATTTTAGCAACTTTAAAATTTTAGCAATTTTAAAATTTTAGCCAAAAATAAAAATATGCAAAAGGGTGGTGAATACTTAAAATATTTAAAATAGTTACACATTCCACAAACCAAAAAGAAAAAAAAAGCATTTAAAATTAAATACAAATAAACCAAAAATAAAAAATAGAAGTAATAATTAATATACAATTGTATATTTTATGGCATTGAATCTTGGGGTTGTCAAATATTTTACGCTCTGTGGTACGCAAGTAATACAAAAGTGCAAATAAATTTGCTCACTAAAGAAGTAAAAAAATATGGAATAAATAAAATACAAGCACATTAAAATGATCATGTTGTTTATTTTTATTATTTTCAGACTGAACGATGACCATCCGAACTGTTCAAGGGATTTAATATCTACAAGATGGCATAGACAATAACATTGTCTATTTTGTTTTATATAAAATTGTGTCTGAAAGAACTACTTCTCTGCAATTGCACAGGGGTTTCACTAGTAATAACAATAATAATAGTTATATAACATAAATTAACATAAAAAGCACACCACTACTTTACATGTTAATAATAATATCACAACAGCTATTTTTTTTATTAACTTTATCTAGGCTAAGTAATTATAAGGTTGTACAAACAATGGGTAAAATAAAGTTTAAAGAAAAAAAAAATTATATTATGATTTCAACCTAAAAATTTCATTATAAAAAAAATTTTATGTACAAAAAATAAATAAAATCAATCGAAAGTATATTCACAGCTAATTAAAAAAAAAAAAATAATTTCAAATTTCAATTTAGAAAAATTCTATTACAAAACTATTTTATTAATAAAAAAAATTATCAAAATAAATTTCGATATTTGATACAGGATTACATTTACCCACTTTCTGTTACTGACCTTACTGAAGAGAATGAAAAATTATTCCCTTCTCCTTCAATTGAATTTGTGTTTCTGTTAAACCCACGACAAAATTTGTGTATGCACTGGCAGCACTTAAAATTTTTGAAATGACAAAATAAAATATAATATGAATTTTTTGTTTATTTTGTGTGAAGTTGGGAACAAGCGGGACTTAAAGGTTTCCTGCATTCGGAATTTTCTTTATAAAAATCATTTAATTAAAAAAGAATATTTTTTGTACTTACTTTTCCATTTTTTTTTAAATAATTGTTTTAAATTTTCAAAAAACTTAAAAAAAAAATCCAAAAACTTTTTGGCGCGAGTACCTTTTCTCTTTAAATTTTCAAATGACTTAAAATGACTGTCGTTTCTCATGAAGAGTTTAACAGAAACACTTAAGCGACTACTTTGACAGTTTGACTCACGTCAATATGGCGATGGGTTTAACACAAACACAAATACTTTATTTTTCCATGACGGTGGTCCGACATACCAAGAAATTTCCCATATGTCAGGCAATCAATTTAATTACAAATAAAAAAAAAAATGATGTTGTATTGTAAATATAATTATATAATGTGAATATAAATTATTTGAAAATTTAATTAAAATATAATAAAAAAAACGTCATAGAAAAAATCGAGCGTGATCGGTAAATCAGCACATGTGAAAATCTTCCTTCAATATTAATAAAGTAAAAGAGTATAAAAAAAAATCCTCAATTGTGCTCTATGTGCACAGAAAACTATAATGTAAAAATTAACAAGTAGAATAAAATGAGTTCATGAGGCAACAAGATCTTTTTTATTTTGTATATGTATATTTTGCTTCACTATCATATCTCTTATACATAGTAAATGTAATTAGCTAATATACATGTAGCAAAAACATTTTTTTAAAAGCTAGTTCTATTTTGCGCCATGTTGTAAGGCAATTCACATTCAACCAGCATTATAGAAATTAAAACAAAAAGGCAA
This sequence comes from Argyra leucocephala, assembly GCA_963942445.1. Classification (NCBI taxonomy): domain Eukaryota; kingdom Metazoa; phylum Arthropoda; class Insecta; order Diptera; family Dolichopodidae; genus Argyra; species Argyra leucocephala. The sequence continues at coordinate 60,096,600 of OZ012677.1, read as the reverse complement.
TATTTTGATATAAAATTGTAAAAGAAAGCCAAAAGATATTGCCGTATGGAGAAAAAATGTTTAAACAAACTTGAAAAGTGAGGCTTATGGAGCAAAAGCAACACTAAGTATCTTAGAACTGAAAATGGGTAAGTGCATTGTAAAGAGCGCCATTAGAAGCCCCTAAATCAACTTTTAGGTTAAAAACATCAAAAAATGGTGTATGGAGCAAGATAGAACTCAACTGATGAAATGTTATTTAAAAAATTGTATCAAAATCACATCATAAAAAATTTAAAAGTGAAAATGAATTATAATAAAGATTATAACAATAACGCTCTTACTACATGAATATTCTAATAATAAACGTTTTATAATTATGAAAAAAAAAAAAATCCTTTAAAAAATATTACTACTTCGATTTCATATCTTAAATTATTAAGTTAACTGGGCCCCATTTCATTAAAGTTGACCAACGACAGTTGTGTAAAATTGTCAAATATTTTATTTCATAAAAGTTTGGCAAGCATTACTAATTTTAAAATCACAATTATTTTTATAAACAAATTTAACAACTGTTTTGTAAAAATTTTCTAAGAATTGTAATTTCAAAATTATACAAAATCTGTTATGTGCCTATTTCACATCATTCTTTTCATCAATGTTCTTGTCCATATATTGAAAATATATTGATGAAAAGAGTAATGAGCAATTGATCATGCAGTCATTAATCTTTTTATACATATTTTGACATTTTGCAAGGACAATATTGTGGAAGTGTTCTGAATATACTGATAACTTGGAAGCATATATGAATATTGAAAATATAATTTCTGGGGGAATGTTTTAGACTTCAGTTTAAATTGAATTTTTAAAGTAAATGTTTAGTAAACAAATTATTTTTTTGCACATTTAAATAATATAGATATCAATTGTTTTTTTACAATAATTACTATAATTATTAAAATTAATATAAAAATTGTTCTTTTTAGGATTACATTATAAATTAATATTATAACCTTATCTGAACATTCCCCAAAAAGCCATTTTTTTGAAGTCATCTCAATTGATTTTGACAGTAATATTGATGAGAATTTTGACAGCATGATTGATGAGAATAGAACCACCATCAATCATTTCTTATCAATCAACGGTCAATATATTGACCATTGATTAACTATTGATTGATGTGTAATGAGGTCTTATTATATTTGCCTTACTTAACTTGCCTTGGACTTTATATGTTTGTTTCAATTTGCTTCCACTCAACAAAATAACCATTTCAATAATAATTCAACCAAAGAATACCCATAAAGAGAATATGCACTCATGTATGCATTAATTTATTGTTTCCGCACAAATTCATACGCAAATTTACTAAAAATTGTAAGAAATAGACGATAATAAGAATTTAACGTGTAAGTAAAAGAAAAAATAGTAAACAAAAAAGAGTAACAAAAAAAGTTGGCTAAAATTAAATAAAAAAAAATTAATATTATTTTCTAAATTATATCAACTATGCATAAGATTTTTCGGAGACCTAACTAAAACAGCGTTATCATATTCTTTAAATTCTTTGAATTGTAAATAGATGTTGTCCTCAGTATTATTTTATAATCGTATACCAATATAATAAATATTTAGGTTTACTAATATAATTAATAAAAAATAATAATATTTGTAATTCCAAATTATTACTGACAAAAATGTTAATATTTTATATTATTGTAATCTAATTATAATTTAATATTTTTAATAGGTATATAAGAAAATAATAATGTTTAAAATGCAAGTATTGAAGTAATAAAAGATCAGAATTAATCATCGTATAATGGAACAAATTAAATTAGAACAAACATTTTTTGCCACCTTGCCTCTTATAAATAATTTGCTTTTTCCGTATTTACAATCATCACTTGCTTTGAAAACCTTATATCAAGCTGCAATTCTAGAGTTTATTTTTGTAGTTTTAGTACTCTTAAATTGAAGGCAAATATTTCTAACAAAAATTTTTTTTTCTTTATTTTATTTTCCAATTGTAATTATAAATGTAGAAAAAGTGAATAATGAATTCACTTAATGTTATAGTCACTTAATAATCAAAATAAATTACTATAATTCACTTGTATACTACTATAACCAATGTCACCATAAATGGCAATTAGTATGACTTTATCTAAATATTATTCTTTAATTCTTATTGATTACTTAGTACTTATCTAAAAAAATATGTAATATGCCATTATCATTTTCTACAATAAATATTTTATATATATTTATTTTCTTTTTATTCAAAATAAATAATAGGATAGCACAACACTATAAGTAGAATTTTATGAATAAAATTATCATTTTAACATAAAGGTTAAGAAAAAAATTAATATTTTGATAAGCATTTTGATTGCTAATTAATTATTGTATTAATTATATTCTATCTATAATAAATTGTACTAGTGAATTTAACAACAAATAATAATAGACGAAAATATGGCTCACATATCAGAAGGTGAAGGGTAATAAGATTAGGTTTACATATTTATATACGAGTATGTAACAACTAATTAGTGAATGTGTAAGTAAATAAATAAATTTAATAAATTAAAACAACCATCATAATAAGCGATAATTTTGTATATTTTATTATTTATTACACATAAAATATTAAAAATTATTATTATTTTTTTTTTTTTTTGAAAAATACTGTTTTAAATTTGAAAATTTTTACCAAACTAAACGACATTTTCCACGTCGATCTGGTAAATAATTTGGTTGACATGGAAAATCTACCATATGAACTGGTGAAATACCATGTTTATTTGGTATTTCATTTTCATCATCTTCGTTACCTTTATTTTCATTTTTATCTAAATTAATAAATCTGAACCAATTTTTGTGTGAAACTGAAATCTCTTCATTGGTACAATTCAAAAGTGATAATAAATATATTGTGCAAACTCTTGAATTTTGATGACGAACTTTTTTACGACAAACAAAAGAAGGTGTACAACCTGGTGGATAATATTTTGGTCCAGTATAATTACCATCTTGTAATTCGATAAATTCAACTGGAAGTGAATCAATAATATTCGAATGTTCATTTGTTAGATCAAAATTATTTGAAGTTGTTTCTGCTATTTTTTCTGTAGTTGTAGCAACAGTTTTATGAATAGATGTTAAAGATTCATTATAATTTTTATTATTATAATTATTTGTTATTGGTTCTTCTTCTTCTTCTAATATTTTTGTTGCTGTTGTTATTTTAGTCAAATTAAAATTAAAACTATTACTTAAATTTAATAATTTATTATTTAATGTTACATCAATTTTTATACGAGGTTTTTTTTCAGTACTATTATCCAAATTATTAACACAATTTTCAAAATAGGAAAAATCATTAATATCGATTTCTTCTGAAGCATCTAAATCCACTCTTATGCTTAATGTAAATCCTGTAATAACAGTTTTTGTATTAATATTTCCACCATTTTTTTTTTCAACTTCCATATTAACACTTGTTGTTTTTGCCGTTGTTGTTGTTGTTGTCAACGTTGTATTCAATAACGAATGTATTGATTCTGTAATTTGTTCACTGAAATTTTTTGAATTGTGCCAATTATCCGAAAATTCATTGGAAATGTTGAATGCAATATTGTGCTCTACAAAACTCAATATTATAAACATAAAAATTAATAAATTTTTTGACATTTTTCTTTTTTCTTTGCTTTACTAAAAAATAGTTAAAAAATGAAAACAGAATAATATACAGTTTTTTTTTTCAACTACGATACGAATTTAATAAGAGTTATAAAATATGTATCTTTTATTATTTTTATATCCTTTATAAAGTTTTTTGTTTTTTTTTTTCTTGCTGTTTTTATCTGAGGAATTTAATTTTAAACTTGTTGTGAAATTTTCATTCAAAATTTTTTATTTATTTTTTTTTATTATATTAAGCTGAAGACTATAAAAGTTAAAATTGATTTTGACAAAACAAAAAGAAAAATAAAAAAACAAAACAAAAAATGCAAGTTTAATGGTGCAGAGCTTTTACTAGTACTATAGTTAAGACCCAACTGAATTTTTGAGATAGACAGAATGAATCGTTTCGAATAATTTGTTGTTTTTGTTTTTCAGAGATTGATTAAAAAAAAATATTATGAAGTTCTCTTAACTATGTGTATGGTGTTCAGATTCTTGATAACTTTATGACCTTTTAAGTCAAGAAAAAAAGCTAAAGCTTTTATTTTTTCTGCTACATAATTAATACAATGGGATTTTTTTTTTTTTTTTTTAATATTTCTAGGTATTTGCTATTTTTAAATATTATTTTTTTATTTCTAAAATATTTTAATCACATATTTTGATTAATAATAAATTTTTTTTTGTTTTAAATTGTTTCCTCGTATGACGTGCGAATTAAATAAAGTAAAAAAAACAAATGTATAGCTATTATCTCTGATATTCTGTGATCGTCTTTTTTTTATGTACAAAATAATTTTATTAAAAGTATCGGAATTAACAATTTTAAATGTCAGACAAACAAAAATGGAAAAGGAAATATTTTTAACCCTCGTGTTGATGTGAATTTTTAATTATAAGTATAAAAATTTTAGTAACACCTATGTTTATTTTGTATGAAAATTATTGAATTCTAATTCGTGCAATATAGGTAACAGGCAATATAACTCAGATAGAATAAATATGTATTAAGTAATAATATTATGGATGTGTATATCATTAACATTACAATCACCATAAGCAATAATGGTACAAAGTGAGGGCGTGTGTAGAGAATTATTTTTTTTAACGATTTTCTATCCTTCGGGAAATTTTTTCGATTTTACTTCTTTGGTTGGTATCTTCTATAACTATTTAGTGTTTCGAAATCATCTATTATAATAAAATTATTCCATTTGATTATATAGCTAATCTAAATATAGTCCATCTAAATATAGTCCACTAACGTCACTGTGCGAAAAGAAAGTACCAAATTATTTAGTAATTTCAAACTATTTGATTTTAATATCGTCAAGTAATCAATGTCGAATTAACACAAATAATTAAAAATGATTATTCAAATTAAACCCGTTCGTGTAGGTACATAATTTTTATATTATTTTGATCAATTATAAAATTAGGAATTATTTTGTTAAAATATTATCTTTTATTTTATCTTATATTATGTATTATTTTAATTTAATACTTTTTTAAATTTAACATTACAGCATTTTTAATAAAATAAAATATTGTATTAAAAACTTAAACAATAAATTTTAACTAGCCTTCAAATTGTATTTTAGTTTAGTTTTAAAGTTTAGTTTTAAAGTTCTTTATTCTCAAATTTACAATTAAAGTGCTTACAAATAAAGATCGATTTTTATATAAATTTTCTTTACAAATAAGAGAATGGTTAGTGACACTTTTTATTAAGAAAATAGTGTTAAGCGTCACTTCAATAAAAATTTACAATTTGAAATTTACAAAATTTTTTATTATGGGGTAACAATAAAGTATTAAAAAATCAATATACCCAAATAAATAAAAAAAACAAAAAATTAAAAATAATACATTAATTAGGTAATAAAAGAAAACAAAAAAGAATAAGAATAAAAATAAAAAAAAAACAAAATAAGTAAACTAAGATAAAATAGTATGAGTATAAGCATGTGAAACAAAAATCAAATTATTCACAAACAAAATATAAGTTCAATAATTAGAAACTCATATATTCAAATATTGAAAAATAAATCATAAATTCAATTTAAATAATAAAAACAAGTATTAAAATGAAATGAATGTAATAAAATATTTTAAGTAAAAGCTAATAAAAGACAATTAAATTACAAATCAAAAGAAGGAAAAGAAAAAGTTAATAATTCAAGAACAAATTATAATTCACAATATTATTATACTAAAAACTCTAGAAGAATTTCGATTTCATCATGATTAAAACTGAGAAGCCAAGATTTAGTCAAGTTTAAAAAAACATTTCTATTATGTAAAATATGATTATTAAAATTATTATATAAAAATTATTATAATAAATTATTATGTCGGATTGCATGTGGAAGTTTGTTAAATAATCTACCTGAAACTATGGAGTATGAATTTCGGAAATTTGTTGTGCGGAAATTAGGAATGTTAACTAACAGGCTATTATTAATTCTTAAATTGTGATTACTAGAGATTCTAGAGTTTACATATTCGCTCCGAACAAAAAATTTTTTAAAGTTTTAAAATAATACAAATGTCTAACAGATAAGATTTTAAGACTCGAAAATAATTGAAATGTTGGATAGAAGCGATTCTTGTTACAAATATTTCTGATAATACATTTCTGAAGTATAAGTAGAGGGGATATTTTATTATAGTATGATCCTCCCCAGCAAGCAATACCATACTGTAATTTAGAATGAAATATTCCATAATAAATCATTTTCAAAGTGTTAGAAGAACATAGTTGTCTAAGGCGATAAAAGCTACGTAAAGTAGATCGTAAATACTTTTTTAAAAACAATGAATGTTCATCCCAACTCATATTATTTTCAAAAGTAACACCCAAGTATTTAAAGCTTTTCACTACTTCAATTTTGAAACAATTAACACTACAAAAAGAATCATCACAAAAGGAACGCTGAATAGCAATGGAAGAACAATTTTCATTAATTAATTTAAATTTACTACATTCAGACGCATGGAAAATTAAATCTAAGTCCGGATAATCTTGTTGAAATAAACTAAAAAACATCAATTTGGTTTTATTACTCACAACAAGCCTATATTCTGAAAACCAACTTCTTAACACATTTAGATCGTGATTAATTTCTGCAACCATATTAAGGGGACTTAGCGAGGTATAACAAGAGCCGATATCATCTGCGAAAGCAGTTAGTTTACCTTTAAAATTTTTATTGAAATGTAAATTAAAAAAAGAATAGGTCCTAAAACTGATCCTTGTGGTACACCATGTTTAATAAACTGAGGCCTAGTTTTTTTATCACCAATATTAACCCTTTGCATTCTAAAGTTGAGATAGGATTTAAACCAGTCAAAAATTGCACCTCTAAATCCAATATTATATAACTTTTTTAAGAGAATTTCGTGACTGACCATATCAAAAGCTTTCTTTATGTCGACAAATAGTCCAGCGCAAAATTTTTTACTATCTAATCCTTTATTAATATTTATGCAAAAATTAAGTAGAGCATCCTCAGTAGATAGCCCTTTTCTGAAACCAAACTGTTCTGAGTTAAAAAACTTGATTTTTCTAAATAATTCAAAACTCTATTCTTAACTAGCTTTTCAAATATTTTGGGAATTGAGGAAAGTAGAGAAATAGGTCTATAATTACTAACATCCTTAGGGTTACCTTTCTTGAAGAGTGGTATAACAGTTGCAAGTTTTAATGACTCAGGAAAAACTCCAGAATATAAACTCAAATTAAAAATATGTGATAAAATATCTATGATATTAAAGGCAACATTTTTTAAAAATACATTCGAAATACCGTCTTCACCACAAGAGTTAGAACTATTCAGGGCATTAATAGCAATCATTAATTCATAGGGCGAAATCGAACTAAAATATAAACTGTTCGTACGATAAAAATCATTAACAAGATTAAGATTGTGACAACAAGAACATAATATAGATGGTTGACCTGGAATAGTGTTCTCAGCTATTGAAGTAAAGTAGTTATTGAATAAGTTACCAATTATTGCTTCGTCATTTATTAAGGAACCATTGTTTGACAATGTAAAAGATTTATTATTATCAGGAGACCTATTTATGATACTGTTTACAAGCTTCCATTCATTTTTTAAATTTCCATTGCATTTTCTAAATTCATTTTGAAAATAATTATCACGACATTTAGGAATTTCTTTTTTTAAATTAATACACATTTTAATATAGGATTTTTTAATTCTTGCATTCAGTGGATGTTTATAGCATATCATTCGGAGCTTATTTTTCCTTCTTATTTTGCGGAATAGACTCAGACTCATCCAAGGTTTCAATCTTTTTTCATTCAATTTTGCTCTAACCTTCCTAGTACATGGTCTCATATGTTGTTCTAATATTTTTATAAATTTATCATACGCAATGGAAGCATTATTTTCTTGATGTACCTCTTCCCAAAATTCAAATCTTAGACTTTCATTTAACTTAACGTAATCTATTTTAACAATAGTTGGTAAGGCAAAGGATTTATTTGCAACATTTTTTACCAAATCCTTTACAAGAATGCCAGTCATGCAATGGTCTGAAATTTGTAAGTCGAAATTGGCACTTTCACAAGAATTAACTGAAATATGAGTAAAACGAGCGAAAACGTGATCTAAACATGTTCCGGAAGTTGAACTTTGGTTGGTGCGTTAATAAAACAAAATAAGTCATATTCATACAACATAGTAAGATAAGAATCAACATCTACATTCACACTTAAAATATCTAAGTTAAAATCACCTAGTATAATAAGATTACCAGATTTTTCTTTAGCTAAAAAATTTGAAAAATCGTCGAGAAACATTTTAACATTAAAACTATGTAACCTATAAATACATAAAAACGTAAATTTGTAGCTGTTAATATCGCAAGTAATTTTTATAATATCAGCAGTTTTAAGATTAAAGCTAAAAGTTTCACAGTAATAGTTACTTTTAACAAATACTCCAACTCCACCAGCCGAAAAAGAATCATTTGTAGTAGCATAAAAATTATAACCGGGTATTTTAAAATCATTTTTCTCATAATCATAAATCCAGATTTCAGAAACAAAAATAAAATCTGGAAAATTGACAAAGGCTTCAAGGTTTGAAACAAGTAAATCGAAATTCTGTCTTAAGCTTCTAATATTCTGATGTGCAACAAAAAAAGAATTGGAATCATATTTGAAAATATTATCACAATTCTTACTATTAATATTCATATCTAAATTGAAAATAGAATTATCGTTTGAAAGGTTGTAGTTAAGGTTCATTTAAAAATATTTCTTGTGAAATAAAAAGAATTATATATTAAAGCTATATACAAACGGCGCTGCTAAATATTGAAATATTCGATTGAAATAACTTCGATAAAAAATTCACAATATTTTGTCGAAGTTATTTCACTTTTAAGTTTAACCCTTAAACACTGTTGTAAAATCAGTCACACAAACACTGTTTTAGCACCGCAGCGGGCTCTTATGTAAATTTCCAATAAAACAAAAATTTGTTTTGAATTCGTACATATAATTAATTTTTTTTTATTAAAATAACAAAAATAATAATATTTAATTCACTTCAAATTTTTTAATTGACACAAGCATTCCAAAGAATTTTTGCATTGTCAGTACATGTTGTTTTATCGCATTTATTGCACACCTGAAATATTAACTTTTTGATAATTGCAACGATGACATTCGACATTCGACAAGTTCTGATATAAAACCTGATGAAGTTTTGCGTACCTTATTGCGTACCAAGGCCGCTCTACAACTTATATAACGTTCCAGTATTTCTTCACAATTTTTTTGAAGAAAAAAGTTTCGTCGATGTTTTGTTTTTATTTGCCAATCCTATAATTTAGTATATATATAATAAAACGGACGTTCTGACTCTACACTCGTTGGATAAATAGTCATCCCAGTTGACCAAACTTGGAGTTTTTGTACCAGTACCAAGTTTTACCACGTATATTTCCTAACTCAAATTAAGGGTTTTTAGATGGAATTTTTCCGAACTTGTACCAGTACCAAATGTACCAATTTCCAGATTCAAATTAGCAATTTTACATGGATTTTTTCAGAACTTCTACCACAAGGAATTTTTCCTACATAGTACCAATAATTTTTCCTTACGAATACAGAAAAGTAGTGGTACGAGTACCCCTTAAAATTCTGTATGACGTCATAAAATATTTTATTTTAAAAGTACCGTATTTTTTTCCTACAAAAAATCTTCAATTACGTCCTATCAAAAAAAAAATTTTTTGACATTAATTATACCAGCAATGTTTCCAACAATTATTCCAATTAATAAGTATTATTTTTCTTACCAACAGGAAAACAGAATGGAAAAAAATATTGGTACAACGATTTACACATTTAGAAAAACATTATCGTACAAAGTGTACCAATACTATTTCCAACAATTATTCCTCTTACTTAAAAAAACACTGAATTAGTACCAAGTCTTATTTTTCAATTGGGATCGGGTCAATTGGGATGAGATGGTGCTCAACATAAATTCTAATTTTATATCAGCTGTAAAAAGATTAACATTTTCGCAACATAATGCTTTAACAGTAACTTTTAAAGGCTGCAAAGCTGCTATTATGTTAGATATTTCGTCGAAATTGAAGCCTTATATATATATTCTATAAGATTTTTTCGTATAGAATTTCTAATTATATAAAAACGCTCCAACATCGCTAGCAGGGTACTCCATCGGGTTCGAGTGTCCAAAATTAATGAAAGATTGTTACATAATTCGTCTTGTATATTTTTCTGGATTCACATTCGTTTCAGATATTAGCTCTAAACCATCGTCATCATTATCGTCGTCCGAATTTTTTTTTTACCGAATTTACTTGTTCAAAAATTCTCCCACCAATATTATGGTAAAATTTTTTTTTCATTTTCCTTTCCTAAATGGAACAAACCACTTGGTAGATATCCAGTTGAAAAATCGTTTTATTTGATACATTAATATTGAAATTTATACGGAGCCGCCGCAGCGGCGCCATAACAGTGTCTATGTTTATAAATGTTAATTTTGTCTTATATCAACACAAATTTTACAAGGATAGGTCGAATTATTTAAACATTATTATTTTAAAGGGTCAATTGAACATTATGTAAATTTTTAAAAATATTATATTATGTCAAATAAAGGAATGGCAATAATTTAAAAATTTATTGGAATTTATTTCATTTTCTATGAATTACGAATTTTAACGAACTTTTTACATAATTAAAAAATTTAACTTATATCATTTTTATTTCATTTCAAAATTATTCTTCTAGAATCGAATTGCACATTTTAGTTAAACTGAATTCGGATTGTAGAGAAAAATAATATAAAGTGCAAAAATAGAGCCCAATATGCAAGATATACATTAGTGAATATATTATTACTAGAAGAAACCCCCGGGTACATACCTGGCCGAGCAAAAGAAAGGAATTTTTCTGTGAAACGGCAAATAATTTTTAATACAATTATACATTTGACACGTTGAAAGTATCTGACAATAATATATAGAATAGTGATATTAATAAATGTTTGCATATAATATATTATATTATATGCAAACATCTACATGATACATCATAGTGTCAAAACTGTCAACTGTGAATACATTCCATTTATGGATAAGTAATAAGTATACATAATTTGTATGCTTAGATTTATTTTAAACTACACGGTTTTATATTTTGTTGAAATAATAATTAAAAATAATTTTTTTTTATTAAAAAAATCTTGTTTTTTGTTATTAATTATAATATTATTGTATAAAAATTATTATTATAATACATAACAATAAAAAAAATATTTGTTTAATAAAAAAAAAAAATTTGAATCAATAGAGAATCCAACTCACAAAAATTTGTGATATTAAAATCTGTATAATATTACCATACTAATTAATTTTTTTTCCTACTAAAAGTGCAAAAAGCAAAATTCGATAAATAAAAAAAAAAATAAAAAGAATTTGACTCAAAAGAGAAACGAAAAAACAAATTGAATGAATGAAAAAAAAACGAAGCACACGAAAAACTACGAAAAGTTTGCCTTCAGAATCGTGCTCTTGTGTATTATAATATAGATGTATGTCACAAAAACAGAAATATTCAATAATTATAGAAGTAAAGCTTTAACAAATTTTATATTCGAAATTCATTTCAAGACTTTTCACAACAATACTACTAGCGGAGCTATGCTTTTCGCTAGTGTGTCACCAAATATTACAGAAAATATTTTTGTTTTTAAAGCGTTAGAGTAAATTTCGTATAATTGTTAAAATAGAACTTATCTTAACAACAACGCTATCTACATAACAATGGTACAAATAAATTATATATAAAAAAAAAAAATATTTTAGAAAAATAAGAAAAAATATTTAAAAATTTCACTTCCCTTTTTTTTTTTAATTAGACCTTTCCTTTAAGTTTAAGATATACCAAAAGCAAAAGAAAGTTAACGATCAGTTAATTGTCTGAAAATTGTAAGAAAAATCTTAGAAAAAAAAATAAAAAAAAACACTGTGTGTCCTTTAACAAAAATTTTTCATTCACAAAATCTAACTTTAAATCAAAACCGATTTTAATAGCTTTCAGTAATTTTAGTTTCGAAAAACGAAAATATTTCAAGGTATCTATTTATCTTATATAATTATATACATATATATTGTATATATACAAAATAACTTAAATTAAATTTAAATTATTTAATCCTTAAAAATATCCTTTGAAATTTTTCTTTTGTTATTACCTAATTTTTTTCTTCTTATTTACTTTTTCAGTCATTTTTTCTTCTATTTAATTTTTATTGAATATTTTTAAAACAAAAAAAAAATAAACCAGTTATTCTAAGTTATTCTAAAGGACATAGTCAAATATAAGACCCATTTAAATGTAGGTTTATATACCGAGATATCATTGAAAATATTTTTATTTCAGCTGAACTCGTAACAATTATAAATAAACTGTTGCAAGTCATTGAAATTATGACAAATTTGTGATTAAATGCGAAACAAAGTATCGGAATTATTAAATTTAGATAGATAAAACAATCATCAATTATTTAACATCTCCGCCGGTGTACTACAACCGAGCGTATTAGCACCAGCTGTTCTATATTCATTATTTACTGCTGATTTGCCAGCAAGACAATAGATCCTAGTTACAGCATTTGCAAGTGAAAAATATTGTATTAAAAACATAAACAATAAATTTTAACTAGCCGTCAAATTGTATTAAAACAACATACAAACAGTGCTGCCAAATAAGTTCAATTGAGATAGCTTCGATAATAATTAAAAGTGAAATAATTTCGATTAAAAATTCACAATATTTTGTTGAAGCTATTTCACCTTTAATTTTAACACATAAACACTGTTATAAAATCAGTCACACAAAGCGGCTCTTATGTAAATTTCAATTAAAAATTTGCTTTGAATTCGTACACAAAATTAATTTTTTTATTTAAAATAACAAAAATTATAATTTGTAATTCACATTAAATTTTTTAACTGACTATTTGCATGGTTAGTATATGTTGTTTTATCACATTTATTGCAAATCTGAAATATTTACCTTTTGATAATTACAAAGATGACATTCGACATTCGGAAGTTCTAATATAAAACGAAGCTTATGTCATAACTTAAAATTTTGAAATACCAGCTTTGAGCTCTTTACAATTCTTTACAACCAGCTTAGATAAAACAATTATCAATTATTTAACATCTCCGCCGGTGTACCACAACGGAGCGTATTAGGATCTGTTCTATATTTATTATTTACTTCTGATTTGCCAACAAGACAATAGACCCTAGTTACAGTATTTGCAAGCGATACGGCTGTTCTTGCCTCAAGTATTTCCCCTCAAATGGTTGAACAATCAGAGGAACTTAGATTACATAAATAACTGTTTAAAAAAGTTGAAAAATAAAGCAAACTGAGTCAATCTTGAATAAATAAATATTAAAACTCTAGGAATATGTTTCACAATTTTTATTAAATATCTTAATCTGTCTGGTGATGATTAAGCAACCATCGGAAGACTGATAGTGTAATATCCGAAATATTTAATAAAAATTGTGAATACTTTATAATATTTATAGTATTATATTAATAATTTTAATAATGTTTCACCTTAGACCCTCTCTAGGTATATCCAGGATATTGATATTCTCTAAATTATATAGGGAAATAAATTTTTCCTCCAGTTAAAATAAATAAGAATACGTTAGCAATTACGGATTCGGTGAAATATTTTTTTTATTACTACACCCACACGGTCAACCCAAAAATTAACCTGGAGGAAACATATCGTAGCAAAAAGTAAACAGCTAATACGTCTAAAATTTTCCAACTTATACTGCGCCTAATTGGCAGAAATTTACAACTCTTTCTATAAAGAAAAATATTTTAAAAGTATACTGAAACCAATATGAATTAACAGTATCGAGCTGTTGCGTACGACAAGCAATTCAAATATAGAAATTATTGAATGTTTTCGAGTAAAGGTACATAGAGTAATCGTCAACGCGCCTTCGTATGTTCGAAACTCAGTCATAAGAAATCGCTTACAAGTGAGATTTGTGCAAGGGGAAATAACTGCTAGAATCAAAAGATATTTGAACCGGTTATGCTCAAATGCACTGGTAGAAAAACTGAAGATACAACTAGGTGATCAACACAGAATATTAAGACGCTTCTCAACAGCGGATCTTACGTCTAGGTTTACCACTTAATGCTATCAAATAAAAATTTAAACCCTAGGAGTAAATTTGTTGAAATGTACTCTTACAAGCCAATTTACTATTCAAAATTGTATACATTGTGATAAAAATTTTGTCCGAATGTCTATTAGATTGATAGATTGATTGAAAATAAGAGAAGTAATAAAATCAGTAAATAGATGTATAAACCAAAAACTGAATAAAAATAAATATTTCGAAGTTTAGGACACTTAGTATAAGGATATAAATTTGGACTTTGGATTTTGCTTTATCAAATATTATTCAACGGTCCCATTATGAATTACAAGCTTAAACATTATTCCTGTTGACTATAATGCAATAAACGAATAATCAAATTTATGATAAATCTCTGAAAAAAATGTCAAGTTTGAGGTAAAATTTATATATTTTATATTATATATTTAACATTCTCTTTATTATAATTTAAGAATTATTGTACAGTTATTTTTTTTTTTTTGTTTTTAATTCTGTAGAAATCTCGGACAGACCTTGAATTGAGAACAAAGTTTTATATCCTTTTTTCTTTGTTTAATTTGTTTACTCTTGCTTTTTTTTTTTGTGAAATCTTTATCTTTTTCATACCAAATTGAAAAACAAATAAAATAATAATAAAAAAAAAGAAGAAAAAAAAAGAAATTAAACTTTTTATGAATCCGAGGTTTATTTTTACCGAAAATGAAAAGAAAATAATAATAAGAAAAAAAAAATTATATAAAAGATAAAAAGAAAACAAGTAAAGAATTCCTGTTTTTTTTCTTTTTTTTTTTGTTTGCTAAAATTTAAAAACAAAACATTTTAAAGTAAAGGTAATTTATTCTTAAAATTGGACTTTTCCACAATAATGAATAAAAAATGGGTTTTTTATTGAAAAAATAGCCTTGATGGTTTTTTTCTTAAATTTTGCTTTTTTGTTTATAGTTTCGTTGTCAATGATTATTGCAATTGGGTTGAGTATATTTTACGTACAATGATTCACAGTTAGCAAGTTATTTATAGGTTTTTATTATTTACTCCACAGTATTATTTATTACCTTGAACTAAATTTACGTGTTATTGAAAATTAATTTTTGATGACAAAAATATTGGGATACAATTTAAAAATATTATTATTTTATTGGAAATTTTAGGTTATTATAGGTTATTGTATCCATTATTATAGAAGTTGGTTGGTAGGTTATAATTTTGAATATTTAATTATTTAGTTCTATGAAAATTTTTGTGCCAGATTCACTTAGATTCACAAGATTCATGTGCAGCTGTTGGTATAAGATATCAAAATTTTAAAGTACAAATGGAATTTGTATTATTATATTTGCATATTTTATAAATTAATACGCTTAAACGTCTGTTAAACTTTTAACAAAGCTTTTACAACACCAAGCTTTTTTCAACAAGATCAGACAACTTTATTAGAACTATTAAGAATTACGATAGTGTGAAAAATTTTATTTAAAGACATAAACCACAAAACGATAAAACCAAATAAAACCAAAAACAAATTAAAATTAACCTAAAAACAATTCACCTATTGAGCAATAGCATTGATTATATCTGATTATATGAATTAATTTAAAAAAAAAAAAAAAACAAAGTAGCAAAGACAAAAACCGAATTATCAGAATATAATTATTATATCGATAAAATAGCTTTGTTAAAATATTACGATATTACGATATTACAGCAAAAAAACTAACCGGTAAAACAAATAGTAAATTTAGAAAATATATTTTTTACCCCACCCATGTTCAGAAATTGCAATAATTGAAATTTATTTATTTTATTAACAAATAATTCAAAAGTATAAATTCAAATGCGCATTAGCATTGAGTAAATATAATATTGTGAATGGAGAATCATAAACCGAAATTTACGATCTGCCAAGAACAAGAAAAACAAAATATGTTATGACATTATTATCAAGTTCCAATTCAATACACGGCAAATTTAGTACACATAAAAATTAAAAAAACTTTAAAAAGAAAAATCACAGACTACCCTTACCTACATCAGAGACCCTAGCGGGATAACAATAGAAACTGAAGAATAAGAGAAAAACCATAATTATTGGCTTTACCCTTAACTATAATAGTCATAAGACATCATATGATGTCATATGATACTTCGTTAAATGGCCTATATGATTCGATATGATTTAACAAAGTCTATATGGTCTACCTAATCGTACCAAAACGTCAAAATCAAAATTTAAAAGAAGTGAAATAAAAATATAAATTCTATAAATAAATGTTTTGTTTTTTTATTTTGAGTTTTGAAATAGTTAGGGCTATTATGATAATAAGAAAAAACACAAAAAACGTATCTATGGCTATTTTAAGGTTTATTTAATGTGGGTGTAGTATTTTTTTTTAAATGCATTTAATTTCATACCTATACTGTCAGCGATATCTCTGTTCGCCACATTTTGTTCAAATGTACGTCTCTATTAATAATATTTGTTAGGGAGCGTTTAGACATCAAATTTTGTTTCATGAAGGTTTTGTTTTACTTATTTTTATTACATTTATAAATTTTATTGCCATTACATCAAATTTTATTTCAAAAGTTTTAATTACATATCTCAAAGATAAACAAATACAGTTGCAAAGTATACTATATTTCTTCATGCAAAATCCACTTTCTAAACTTGCAAAATACGAAGATACGAATATGCGTTACGAATACTAATAATAAATACTTATAAACAAATATAAATATACTGTGTAATTTCAGAACATTTGTGAAATATAAATATTTAAATAATAATTCAATTATTCTAAGTATTTGTATTGATTAATAATAATAATATTTAATACACATTTTTTGTATTTTTTAATGTATATCTGTCAATATATTGGCATAACACAAATAGAAGTTTATAAATACCTTTTCTCGCAAAATTCACTTTTTCAACTTGCGGAATACAAAAATGCAAAAAAATAATGATATTCTATAACAAAGTCGGATGTCAAACTTTAATGAACATCATTTAAACGTTATAAACACAATACAAAAACGTATAAACGCTGCTTTATATAAAAGTTTTCTTCAAAACTATTAGCGGTCAAAATTAATTTATAATAAATAAAAAAATACCTAAATAAAAAATATAAAAAAAATAGTTATAGATAAATCAAACAATATTGTAAATTACTACTTATTACATAAGTAGCTTAGCATTCGCCGGTCTAGCATTAGCGTTATAAATGAAACAATTTATTTTATTTATTTATTTTCTTTATTTTCTTAAAAAAAATCAATGTTTTACATATTTTTTTATTACATAATAAATAAGTTAAATTGAAAAACTTAAAACTAAAATTCACTTTATTTAATATCTTAAAAATAGTTTAACATTTTAACACTTATTCAAATATTATTTTAATTCAGATTTTTACGGAATAAATTAAGGTATTTTTTTTTTAAATTCAGTAATTTTTATTTTAAATTCAAGAAAAATCAATCTAGATTCTATCTGGCACAGATAAAAAGATGGGCATGAGACGGTTAAGTATAAATCAAACCATTTTAAAATAGATGAACGAAAACATAATGCATTTAATTTATAATCAAATAGGTTCACTTTAACTCTGTCGAATGCTTTGCTAAAGTCCAAATATATGGAATCAACTTGAAAACAGTTGAACAGCTTAGATGTTAATTGAAGAAGGAAGAAGATGTTAAGTGACATTTTTTTGAAAATCAATATTTTTGCAGTTTTGAAAATATTAAGTCATATTCTACACATATAAAATTGTATTTGGTTTATATTAACGTGATTTTCTGTTTTGGTGGGTGTATGAAAGTGTTAAGTGCAACAATTATATACTTTGCATAGTGTAAGAAGGTGTTAAAATCCCTTAGCACTAACTCGTAAATATGATAAAGATCCGTGACTCCTTTGGAAAATATGAAAATGTCGGAATTGGTTTATCAATTACCTGAATACATTCAACAAAAACCTGAATATCCCACGTAACATTTTATTGTTATAAAAAACAAAATTAGTGCTATAAGACTCCTATATGACTCTGATAAGCACTAAAGGTGTTATAATGATGTTTTTATGGGAATAGTAGGATTAATATTGCTATAAGAATGTTCTCTATTGGAGTTGTTATAATGGGATTTTCAGCAAGTGCTACAGCAATATTGCATTTGTTATAAATCTTAAAGTGCGTAGGTAATCCTATAACAAGACTTAAAATATTTTTATAATAATAGAATTGCTAGAATAGCAGTAGTAGTGTTATTATTTTACTGTATTCTTATGATGTTACTTACTGTAGCTTTTGAATAAATATTTTGCGACGAATATATTATTATTTATTAGTAGGACACTTTTTATATTTCAACTATATAATATAATTTATTCAACTCTTCCCACACATATGTTAATTTAACGAATTTCTAAAAAGTTTTTTTTTTGTTACATATCCATCATACATTTACTTCACTATTTTTTTAAAAAATATTTCTCTTATCAACTATTATACAATATATAACAATATACCTTGTAAATTACTATCCAGAAAACTGCTAAACTAAGCTTTGTACTAAATTTTTAAAATAAAAACTTTAAAAATGTTTCGTCATTTTTTTTTTTAAAACAGAACAAAAAGAGAAAACTATAAAAATTCTGTCTAATAAAATGGTTCAAGGACATAAAATGTTATCGCTATACCTACATAACATACATATACCTGCCTACATACAATATAATAATATTATTATTTTTTGATATTTGTGTGAGATTATTAAAATTTACAATTTGTCGACTGTAGTCCTAAAAGTTCAACAGACCAGTTTTTCTCATTTTCATTTTATAATGATTATCAATATTTTCAGCAATCTTCTATCTGAATTTTTTACCCAAATTGCTCTATATTAAGTATATTTTTATACATATACATGTAGAAATTATTTATAAATTATATTGTGTTAGAATATTTATTGGTTAAAACAAATTTAAAATTACAAAATGAAAATGTGACTATTTATATTTACTTTATATTTATGAATAAAGAAATTATATAAACAATAAGGTATATTTCTTCATTCACGTCCACCTTCCACGTCCACGGAGATAATAAATGGAAAAGGGAAACAGTTCCTGTTTTCCACTTTATTTATATGTTTCAGCCCTCTACGGAAGTTGTGGTTGTTCAAAAATCTATTACTGGTTGTCAGATGATAATTTTAGGTGGAGACTTCCGCCAAACATTACCCATTATTTATTTATTTATTTCGAGCTTAATTCAAGTAAGTTACAATAAATCATACTTAAATTAAATTTATAAACTAAAAATTAAATATTCAAAACAGAATTAATAAAAAAAAAAATAACAAAATTAAAAAAGAAAATAAAATCTTATATTTAACAATAATTAAAAAATAAAAATGAAAAAACTTCAATTAAGAAGACAGGTCAAAGATTAATAAAAAAAAAATCAGTTACATAAATACAGATTATTTTTTAATTATTGTTTAGTTAGGGAAAAGTTAATATGGGGTTTGTATGCATTACAAAGAGACATCATCCTATTAATTGGTTCATATTTACCATAATTAGTCCGATGGTACTGCAAATTAAACATATTAGCAGTTCTAAGTCTAGAATGAGAACAATAATTAAGTTTAGCAAACAATTGGGGAGACGAAATGTTGCCTTTACTTAACTCAATTAGAAATACAATGTCAGCAACTTTACGCCGTTTTTCAAGGGTATTAAGATGAATTAAATTTAGTCGATGTTCATAAGGAGGTAATCTTAAAGGATCTTCCCAAGGAAGAAGATGTAAAGCATATCTAAGGAATTTTCTTTGAACCGATTCAATTCTATCTATGTGAACACCATAAAATGGACACCAAACCTGACTAGAATATTCTAAATTAGGTCTAACCAAGCAGGTTAGATTAATACATACGGATCTTCAAATTCTCTAGCCCAACGTTTAATAAAACCGAGCATAGAATTGGCTTTGTTTAAAATATCTGAATAATGGAGATGGAATGAAAGTTTAGTATCGAAGAGTATTCCTAGGTCTTTAATTGATGTAACCTTTGGAATACTTTGGCTATTAAAAGAATATACATAAGAAATTGGGCATAATCGTCGTGTAAAAGTAATATAAGCACATTTATTGACATTACGCTGCAGATTATTATACGAACACCAACTATAGAAACGATTCAGATTAGCTTGTAACACTAATGCATCCTCTAAATTAACAATTTTTTTGATAAATTTTCATGTCATCGGCGTAAATTTTAATATGACTATTAATTAATAAAGATGAAACATCATTAATAGAAATAATGAAGAGTAAAGGACCGAGATGACTACCTTGAGGCACACCTGTGGGAGCTTCGAACTCAGTGGAAATTGACGATCTAAACGAAACACTATAACTACGACCAGAAAAGTAAGAATGAACCCAATTAATAAAGTAATTAGGAAATCCTAATTTATTTGACTTAAAGATGATAATGTTATGTGGAAGCAAATCAAAAGCTTAGCTGAAATCTGTATATATTACATCCGTTTGAAACCCATCTTCCATAAAAGTTTGAAACCATCTTCCATTATACTCCATAAAAGGTAATCATATGTTATAAGCCCTTACATAAAATTCAGCAACCTTTGGCCTAACTTTGAGCAGTTAAAGTTAGTCCAAAATGTTAGATCTCTATATCCAACATTTAGCTATTAGCTAATTGGTTATTGGCAAAGTTTGCCAAATCTAATCAAAGTTCAAAAATGATTTACAATAATTGTATCGTTCAAGGAATTTTTGGAGATGATCTAAATGATAGTCTAAATGAAAAATTTTGCTAACTATTCAAGAAAGTTAATTCTTTGACCAAAAATTCTGATGTTGATACAATTAACACATAAACTGATTTTGATATGTATATAATATATATACATATCAGAATTTGGTAGTATAATAAAACTACTGTGAAACCTAAATACTATAAACACGGCCTCTGCAATTTGACTCGATTAGCTGTAAAAGCTCTAAAATCCAATTTAATAATCGCGAAAGTCCTAAGTGGCACAGCTATACATGAAAATTTATTTATTCCTAGAATAGATTTAGCTTTAACGACCACAGAACTGCTATTTATTCTTAGACGTCGGCAATTTCCCGTTTAAAATGGCATTTTCTATAACCATAAATAAATCGCAAGGTCAAACATTGGAAAAAGTAGAAGTTTATTTGTCTCAAACAGTACTTAGCCATGGGCAACTGTATGTTGCAATTTCCGGTACAGTGGTCTGGTGATATTCAAATAAAACTTACTGAGGGAAGGGAGTAAGGAAAATGAATTCCAAATTCCAATAAACTATATACAAAATGTATATAAACGGGTTTTGACATCTAATCACTAAAGAAAAAATAATAAAATGCTGCCTTCGTCAACTGTGTTTTGCGAGGGATTGTGGATTAGGCCTATTGGGAAACCACAAAAAAAAACGCTTTTTCTTTACGTCTTGGATGATGCGGAAAAAAGTAAAATAAATTTTCATAAAAAAAAAATTGTTCTTGTTTAACTAAATTTGTTTTTGTAAGAAACAATTTTTCGATTTATCGAATTAATTCGATCTTTTCGTCAAAAAAAAAAAAAAAAAAAATTTGCATCTGACTTAGCGTAATACACCTAATATTTGATTACATTTCTCAGAATTCGCTTTTTTTGTGCAGTTTCACAAGAACTTATTTTTTTATAATTACAACACCATCTTAGACAAGTAGACAACTAGTTTTATATAATTGCTCAAATGCAAATGTTTTTCCTTTGAATATATTATAATAAATATAAAATATAAAATGGTAATGGTATGGTATAAAAATAGTTAAATAAAGGAACAAAAATTATAAAACGAATAGCAAATTATTTATATTATTTATTAACAAATTATAATTGTGTTATGTTCTATATCAGCAAAAGAGTGATCTCTGATGATATCATCATTAAGAGTCTGCACATAAAGGTGTATTTTGGTCTTACATCGTAGGATCATAGGATCGTCGAAAATTTTTGACAAAAATTGTTCCATGCATAAAATATTTCCTATACTTAAATATCCTACACTAAAATATTCTATATCTCAACCCTATTGTATTTTGTAAATTACTTACTATAGGATATTTTTGAAGTTTGTTTTTTAATTATTTTTTTTTCCAGATAGTAGTAAATCATCGAAAGAGGCTTCAGGACTGGACTTTAACCCACTAAAAAGGAAATGACTGTGGGACTTTAACCCACTAAAAACTCCTATCATTATTGCAACATTAAAACTAGTCTCATAGACTAACCATTAATTTACATTTAACTCAAAGAAACTAAGATACCTTTGATCTACCAAAATCCAATAAGGTTTTAATAGATAAAAGGTTTTAACTTAACTGAAGTGGTCTTGTTCGTTTTAGTCGCTTCGCAAAGTTTTGATTGTCAATTAAGCTAGAAGTTTCGGTATTGACATGTTGGATCAGACGAGTTTTATGCCGTGCAGCGCATTTCATTATTTCGTCTTTTATCTTCAGATCTTCAGAACTCGATGAATATTGGCATTGCGAACATACCATGGAGCATTGACTATGTTGCACAGTACCTTATTTTGGAACGTTTGGATATTTTGAAGATGGATTTGTTTAGCACATCTCCATATTTGAATACCGTATACTCAGACTGGCTTCAATATTTGATTATACATCAAAACTTTGTTATAGGTTGAGACCGTAGAATTCCGCCCAATCAGCCAGTATATTTCTCTATATTTGAAGTTTTTTAATACTTGATATTTCAAATTTGGAGTTTTCAATTGAAAAAATAGATGTGAAACGAAGCCCAACAAGAAATGGAAAAAAGGGAACCGATACGTTATCTTGTTTTCTTTAATCTTGCTTTTCAAAATCTTGTTTTTTTTAATCTTGTTTTTTTAAAATATTGTTTTTAAAAATCTTGTTTTTCAAAATCTCGTTTTTTTTAAATCTTGTTTTTTAAAATCTTTTTTTTTTAAAATCTTGCTTCTTTCAAAAAATCTTGCTTCTTTCAAAAAATATTGTTTTTTTTTTAAATTCTTTGCAAAAATTTGAAGAAGTTATAAAATTTTGTTGCCGTCACTAATAACAAGGTTCCAATAATATAGGACGGAGGTTTGGCCGGAAGTTGGGCCCTCGATTTAAAAATAAAATAGCTTTTTTTTTAAATTTTTTACTAAACTCTTACCGTCTACGTATACCTGCCGTCGGCAAAGAAAGGGTTTCAATAAATGAATAGCGGGGGCTTTAAACTTTAAAATTAAAATACCTGCTTTTTATATTCCTTTCTTAAAT
Organism: Argyra leucocephala; assembly: GCA_963942445.1. Taxonomy (NCBI): domain Eukaryota; kingdom Metazoa; phylum Arthropoda; class Insecta; order Diptera; family Dolichopodidae; genus Argyra; species Argyra leucocephala. Next base: position 60,072,811 of record OZ012677.1, on the reverse strand, counting down.
CTTTTCACTAGCAACACCAGAACTTGTAATTTTATATTATAAAGATTTTTAAATGCCTTTATTTTTGGATATTCAGTGACGGTGTTCTATGGGCACTGCGAAATAACTTCGATATTAAAAACTTCGAGATACAAAATCCCCCAAAAAAAAAGTTTGTATCTTAATTATTTTTATGCGTAGCCGCTTTTGGATGCAAAAAGGGGGATATATTCTTTTTACGGTGGCGGGACAAAAATACATAAGACAAAATTACATAGGACAAAATTTCATATTTAAAAAATGACTGTGCCGTATGTGTTTACTTGCGGTCGGCAAAAACACGGTTCCAATAAATGAGTAGCGGGGGTCCCGACTATAAAAACAAGAGATCTGGCGTTCCAAGTGTCGGGACCGAAGACCTTTAAATTTTTTTTGTCATGAGTACAATAGCCCTCTAATGGGATGAAGACAATAGGTCCGAGATCCAAGAAATTGATGCCAAAACTCTATATCACGTATTTAAATTATCTTTTTCTAAAAAAATTTAAAATAATTAAAAAACAAGATTTTGAAAGCCAAGATTTTAAAAAAACAAGATTTTAAAAAACAAAATTTTAAAAAAACAAGATCTTAAAAAATAAGATTTTAAAAAAACAAGATCTTAAAAAACAAGATTAAAAAAAACAAGATTACGTAGTAGACCCGGAAAAAATATCTTATTTTTCTATTAAAATATGTTGTACACTTTTTTTAGGCATTTTGTTTTGTTCACAAATTATTTTAACTTTAGCGCAAATTATTTTAGCTTAAAATTTAAAATAAAACCCATTTAACAAGTTATTTGATATTACGCGTAAATATAATATTACCAATAAACATTTTTCTTTTAACTAATCAACAGTGCTATCATCTGATGTTTTATAATTATTAGTTATTTGTATTTTCCAAGGTCGTTCATGTAATAAAGGGTTTCCAGCTTTTATTTTCCTACGATGCAACTTTACATAAAGACCCTTATTGTATTAAATACACAAATATCACTAGCCTAAATATTTCTAAAGATCGAAATTTAATGAAAACGCATTAATTTGGTATAAATAAGATAGATAATAATTAAGGAATTATTCAACAACATCAGACAACTGCTTTGAACCATCAAATGTATTATACTGGCTCACACATTTTATGTGAAAGAAAACCGAAATTATTTGAAATCAGGAAATGACAGATAATTATGTATAAGTAAGTCGTGCAATGCGAACATGATTTTATTTTTGATTTTACTGATTTGGCTTTTTTATAATAAATTCTTAATCAAATATTAATCATTTATTCATTATTTATTCATTTATTCATTGAATAGTAAAAATGTTAAAAAAAATATGAAATATTGATTGAAATTTTTTTTTTTTGTTTTTACCACTATACAGTAACTTAGGTAGAATCACCTTGTCGTCCTTAATTAAGTACGGTACTGCAATTTTAAACTACAATCTACAATATTTCGAGTATTTATTTAACAAATTACTGGCTTATCAACTCATTAAATGTGAAAAAGTACTGATATTGTCAAGCAACTAAGCCTTCTTAAATAGAATAGTTTCATTTTTATTTAATTTGTTACCACCAGATTATACTCTCAATTATTTTTTGCCATTTATTATATCCCAATGACAAAGGGTACTGGACCAGGTCCAAAAATCCATAAAGAATTTTTTTTTTTTTTGCTCCATCGGGAATCGAACCTGGGACGTTTCGGTTAAAAAGCAGGCGCTCTACCTACTTTACCTACTTTCTCAAAACATAGAAATTTTGATCAAACAAAGTATTCTGTAGAAGTATTTGCAGTATGCAATACAGTTTAACCAATTAACTTAACGTAGAATGGAGTAACCCCACAAATAATCTGAGTACGCAGAGAGACTATAAAATAAAAAAAAAACAACAACATCATATGCTTTATTTGTAGTTAAATATTTGATCAGAGCTGTACACAGTAACAACCAAATCAAATCAATATACGAAATAAATTCAAAATTTCACTGTGATCAAAATTCCAAAGTCATGCTTTCAACTCCTCAAATAATCCAGCACAGTATCCTATTTCTCTAACCTTCACACAAAATTGAAGAGTGTTTTTTAATTTCCATTTTACGCCTATTTATCTTAAGTCCAAATATTTATTCATCTTTTTTAAATCGAAACTACTGAGTCACGAATGTATTGATTTAATCATTTTTTTCGAATTACAATATTTCTTTAATTCAAACTCATCGAATTGAGAAAATTTATTACATTACTATGCTTTGTAATTAATTTTAACTGATCAGTTTTCATTTATAGCAATTTTAATACCTCTAACATTAAAAATTTTAGGACCTAATTTATTTAAATTTTATATAGACGATTTAGCACGCCTTCCACTCCTGGGATCTATTCAGCTTTATGCTGATGATGCTGTGATAAAATATTCCGAGAGTAGTGACAACCACCTTTCTTCTGCAATATCCGATGACTTAAAAGTTATCGACAAATGGCTAATAAATAATAGACTACTAATGAATGTCAATAAAACCAAAATCTTGCTTTTTGACAATAAAAAATTTATCAATACCACATTCATGTACAATAATACATATTATATTGAAGTAGTTAAAAGTTACAAATATCTTGGGTTGATACTAGATGAAAAATTAAGATGGGATTAGCATATTAACTACATTGTCAAAAAAATAACATCATTTGTTTTCTTATTAAAACGATTGAAAAGATTTTTCAATTCTAATATACTATACACTAGGGGTCCCTGTTGCGTAATTATATTTCAAGTTGAAGTCAAATTTAAAGTTTTTAAAAAAACAGTAATTTACGTACTGACATAGACTTCGCACGATATAGCAGAAACCATTCGTGTTTAATAAAAAGTTTTGTGGTTAATAAGTTTTATTTAGGACACATAAATACACGTCCCTCATATACTGCTTCGTTTCCGATACATTCCCTATAGTAAGTGGCATTTAGTGGATAAAATTACTAAAAATAAAATTACTAAAAATAAAAAATTTTGTCATTAAAGAGGTATGTATATATATACCTACATAAAACATAATTTTAATAAAAACTATATTATTACTACAAATAACCAAAATTTAGAAACAGTTACTTAAAAAGATAAAAATGAAGAATTCAAGTGATTTGTTTTTTTGTTGTTTTTATATTTTTTATTTTAGATGAATTTGTTTTTTTCTTTTTTTTTTTTGCATATGTACATAGATTCATTTGCAAGTGCATAATGTAAATTATAATAACTGATTTGTTTGCTTTTGTTCATTATTTTAATAAGTTCTCACATATGCATAATGTATTTGCTGAATAATAAAATCATATGAGTACAAAATTTTCAACGGTGTGCGCATTTTTGTTTTATATATACATCTTATATATTATATCAGAAGTTCATTAAGGAGTAGGAGAATCGAAATAAAATGAAAAGGTGTCTACTGCGCAGGACCTTAAATGCTTGTCAATTATAATTATAGACAATTCATTCGTCATATATTATTTCAAATGTAATCTACGTTAATCCTATTTGGAACAGAGCTCCACAAATCTATCTGAACAAAATTGATCTTCTTATCAAAAAAGCCATTAAAATTATACATAACTACCTTACATTGCACCCCACTCATATGCTATATTCTGGAAAATATATCAGTTTCAATAAAATATGTAAGCAAGAACTATACATGGTTGCATTCAAGGTAATAAATATAACAAAATAAAGCATAATTTCATTTTAAATAGGTATATTGACATACACAATCACAATACACGCAACAAAACTAATTTTGTTTTAACATTCTTTAAAACTGAAAAGCAAAGAAATAATTGCGTATATAACTGTCTTAAAATCTATAACGAGTTACCAAATGAAATGAAAAGTATTGAAAATATTTTTGTATCTTCAAAAATAAAATTAAAAAATTACTTAATCTATCATAAATATTGGGGATTTTAAGAATGTGCATTCATTTCTTTGATCACTCTGTCTTTTATTTATTTTTTAAATTTTTCTTTTTCTTATTCATTAATTTAACATTATTTTTTATAAGCATAAGAATTTTACAAGTATATGATATTATGCTGTAAAATTCATAACAATAAGACCAGACAGCGAAAGCTTAGGTCACCGAATTTTTCATATCAATCAGAAATTATATAAATTATATATAAATAAAAAAAAAAAAAAAAATTGTGAATAATTCATTGTCTATAAGTATAAACATCAATGTATCATTATAAGCTAAATCAGAAATATATTTGAATAGTTTCAGTTAATAAATTCAGAAATATATTTTGAATTAATAAAGAAAAAAAAAGAAAAAATATCGGCTCCTATAAAATTTTACTTTTTGTACATTGAACACATAGGACTCCCGTGTTGGCAATTTATACAATATAATGTAGGGTAGGTGTATATCATAACTCATATTACATAATTTTCTATCTTTACAGACATCAAACGTAAATGTTAATTTACCACCCAGCGTAGACAAATACATACGTATATTTATTTTTTATTTTATTTTAATAGACAATCCGTACACATTCACATCGTCAACAATACATTCTCACTTTGATGTTTATATAAAGTTAAATTAAAATTTTTATGGTATCTTTATATTTTTTCATTAATTTTATAGAATTAGCTATATATAGCTCTCCTTTGCATTAATTCATACGAAAAATTATGTTCAAAAAAAGGTTGTGGGCGAGTTCTTTGCGGGGTATACTGCTTGAGAAATTTTTCGAAATATCGCATAATATACATAAAAATATACATAAGGAAAAGAAATTTACTGTTACTGCATTTTATGTTTCTCTTTTGTGGTTTTATTATGTAAATAATAAGTTCAGTTAATCAATACTGATTGAAATTGTTAAGAACGAGAAAACTGGAAGGATTTTCCAGATATTCCCGGTATATTCTTCACAGGTTTATAGGTTAAGATAAGTAGACGTTACGCTCTACTGAAATAATTGTAATACAAACATTATAAAAATTTAGCCAAATATTAAGTTTCAAATGAATTTTATATAGATTGGGTTAGTTGAGGATTGGTGAAGGGAAAGTATAAGGTATAAGTATTGTTAGTATAAAGAAATAAATTTATTAATATTTCTCTTTAACTTTTAAAAGTTATAATTGGATATGTTTTTCATTGTGGAAATCCGTTTGATGGAGTACGATTCCACTATTCAATAATATTTGAACGAATTTTTATAGTAATTTTTTTGGCCATTGTTTGTCTTAATGTGGCGAAAATGTTTATGACACAACATTAATGTAACATTGCCATTAATATGGTATTAATCTTAACTTTTTTTATTACAAATTTAATTAGAAAATTTCCACAAGAGTTTACCCAAAATTAAATATTTTTAATAATTCAGCAATACCCTAGTTAATGTTAGTTTTTATTATTTATTTATTTATAAGATCTTTATTATGGGCTTATCAACCACGTGGGTTTTGTCAAGCCCTCGTTCTTTAAAGTTGTTTTACATAATTATCTTTAGTTTATTTCATTATTATTTTTTAACATAATGTTGTTTTAAATTTACATTTTTGATTTACTTTTTTTGTTTCTTTTTTTTGTATTTTGATTTTAAATTAATTTTTTTTCCTCTTTAAGTTTATAATTTTGATTTTAGCCTAGTTTATGTTATATTAGAAAAATTAAATTTTTTTTATTGGTTTTTATTGAATTTTATTATATTTTATTGAAAACGTCAGTTTCTCTAAGGAATGCCATGATATTAATTGTTGCTTCTATAGTATCCTGTGTGAGTATATCAAGTCCCGTGATTCCAAGCCTGGCTCTTACATCAGTGTATAAAGGGCAAGCCTCAAATATGTTGTTAGTTTTTATGTAAATTCGATTAGATTTCGAACTATTTAAAACCAAGTTGGAATCCAACCTAATGTATGGAAACTTTGAGTTAATAATATACTTTGAAGTATGTTATATCTCATCATAAGTAAGTAAGTAAGTTTTATAAGTCCATCATTACTAATAATTTTCATTCCTTGCTTTTAGATTTTATCGATTTACATAGTATGTTAATTATCTTCTGTTTAAAATCCACAGCTTTTAATAGAACTCGAAAAATAATGCTGGTACATTTTTATGTTTTAAAAGTTGGCTATGTATTTTAATTTTAGAGATTTTTAAGACCTCAGGATTTTCAGATCAATAATTATCAAAAAATAGTTACACTTTCTAATAGAATATCTTGATTCGGAGTATAGTTAAGAACTGATAGTATATTTGTAGTGTTGGCAAGTCACTTACTTTATAATATAGGCAAAATGAACTTATTAAAATAATTTTTAATTGTAGAAAACTGCCAAAATTAGCATTACAACATTACTAACATTCGAAAACAACATTATAACTCTTTAATAAATTGTAAATTGAACTCTCAAGCGCATTCGCCTGCTTCCAATTGACATTAGGAACAACACAAATCAAAAAATGATGCTTGAAAAAATCTGCTCATCACACCACAATATTTTATCCTATCAAAACAATTAGTGTTGGACATTATTAATAATAAAATTCAAGCAGGATAGATTATGTTTCTACTACACACAAATGCCATTCCAAATCTAAAATTTAAAAAAAAACCAAATTAACCATAAATAGCCTATAAGTAAATAGTTTGAACAATGGCAATTAGTAACGAAAATATTTTTTTGTATGAGAAAAAGTATGTGCAACAAGAATACTTAGCTAAGATTTTTGGTCCCAAAATAAATGGCGATGGGGAATACGAAATATGATCAAACGAAGAGCTAGAAGTACTAATTGAAGGGTAGAATATTCTAAAATTTACTAACGTACAACTTCTGAAATTCACATCAAATCAATAATAGCGTTTATCAAGGACCGATAATTATATATATATTATTCTGCATTTATCTGGATGTTTGTAAGTTCGACGGAACGCTCCAACACATATACAAATTGCAATATGTATACAAATTACTTTGGTACTCTTTTTTTAACCCCTGTCTACCATGCTGAACCTTTGCAGGAAAAAATACCACTGCATGAAATATATTTTTTTAATTTAATATTAGTCTTCTTCGCAAATAATAAGGAAAAATAAAAAATAATAATAATAATATAAATAAAACAAACAATTTTTTTGATTTATAATAAGAAGGACTAATAGAAATTTTATCAATAGTTTAATATGGTATAATAACCAAAAGGCAAACAGCATTTAACACAAAAAAAAAACATAATGCACTTAAAGGTTATTCTTATTATTTAAAATTACATATACACAATATGTGTCTACATATTTTTTTTTTTTTTGGTTTTTTTTTTGTTATGATAATGATCATAGTTTTACTACCGTATATGCATAGCCTGTATTATAGTACTATAGGTATACCTATATATACACTCTAGCCAGAAATGTGATGCGATGAAGAGTTAAAATTGTTATTTATTTTTATTTTTTTTGTTTTTTGTTGTTGTTATGATAACTTTGTATGCCATACTGTATGCATATCCTGTAAAGTACTATAGGTATATATATACTCAAGCCAGAAATGTGATGCACTGATGAGTTAAAATTGTTATTTATTTTTATTTTTTTTGTTTATTGTTTTTGTTTTAATATATATATATATATATATATTTATATGATATATGTATAAATTTATGATCGTATATAATATTTAGTATGTATTATGGGGTTAGGTTTTGGTTCTGCTGATTTACACATAAAAACAATAACAACCTATATATTTTTAAAGAAATTAAATGAAATTTTGTACTATTATTTTTTATTTCTTATCTTTGTAAATTTATAATTTTTAGGTATATTTGTTTTCTTCAAGTGTGTAGAAATGTATGTTGTAGAGACTTAGAGGGTGATGATTTTTTTTAATATAGTAAGTAGGTATATATAGGTAGCGGTTAAAACATATTGATTGTTGTTCTTCTTTTTAATGTATGTTATAAATAATAATTATGTATGAATCTTAACATGAACAGTTCGGTAATGAATTTTTTGAAATGAAATGAAATTTTAAATAACCAATCAATGGTTCAAAAGTTATGAACAGTTTTGTTAATACCTATTTATTTGCAGTAAATTTTTTTATTTTAATTTTTTCTCCAACACGAGTTCTTATTTTTTAAAATAAATATTATGTGTATCTACAATATTATTGTTTTTTTATATTAACAATTTTATTTATTTTTGTTTTTAAAATTGTTTTCGTTCAAAGTTGTGGCTCATTATAAAATATTATTTGTTCGTTATAAACTTTGACGCTAAACTTACGCAGCGAATGTTATTGAATGTTAACAGGATTAACTTGATTCTGAATTATACCATAAATTTTCAAAGTTGGCAAAAAGGATGTCGCTAAAATGATCGAGTAAATGACCCTTAGGGAATAGAAAATTTTGCACCTTACTACAAATATTCAATTTATATGGTAATTAAAAGCGTTATAATACAAAAATAAAGGTACGATAAATTAGTAAGCAAATACGTATATTTTTCTTAAACTTGAAATGAAAACTCTAATGAAGGAAATAAATGCTAGAATTTATTTTGCTTCCGTCATTTATGGCGGGTTACCAAGCTAGTTCTAAAATAATAAACGGAGAAGTACAATAGCTCGGAAGAGGTCGCGCTTACATAGAATTCCACATCAAAGAAAAAAGGCACAAAGACTAAGATGGACAGGACATGTGATGACGATGAATGATCAAAGGATGATGTTAAAAATAATATTAGAGATAGTACTATACAATATAGCAATAGAAGTTTTGTAGATTGTAATTAGAAAGTACAATTTATTATAAACATTTTATATAAATAATAGTGGCCCCTGTTGAGTAATTATAATTCAAGTTGAAGCCAAATTTATAGTTTTTAAAAAAACAGTAATTTACGTACTGACATAGACTTCTTACGTTGTAGCAAAAACCACTCGTGTTTAATAAAAAGTTTTGTGATTAGTAAGTTTTATCATAGAAAAAATAATATACAGAAGTACAATGCCATATAAAATTTTTGTATGAAGATAAAAATAACGATTTATTATATTAAGAGTTTATTAAAGAGAAGCGAAATAAAATGGTGTCTACTGCGCAGGTCCTTAAATGTTTGTCAATTATAATTATGGATATTGGATTTGTTTTTGTATTTTATACTGTTGTATTTCTTATTAATTTATATTTTAATATTGTATCAATAATATACAAAATAAATTAATAAATACCAAAATCAATATGGCTAAACAAGATCGAAAACAATTTCCAAAATATTGCACTATGACATTGATATCATTATATTCCAAAAAAAATCAAAAGCATTCATATTATAATTGTCTTCGATGCACAATACAGATAATGTGGATGCAAAAACACATTAATTTAAAATTATATTATATTACAATTCTACAAAAGGTACTGTTAGTAAAGGTGCATTCGACCAAAATGGCTCATGCATATAGAACAAAACGAAAAATTAATCGTTGACCACTTGCTTATATTATGAGTATGATTCACACATCAGAAAAAGTTGCTTTTGTTATTTGAAAAAACACTTTCCCCGATTATAAATATCAACTTAACATGCAAGAACGATTTTTTTTACAGTCCATTTCTCAGAGTCTTGTCTATCCTCATATTAATAAAAGAAAAGCCATTAGAGTACATAGCTCAGACCTTAGAAATATAATAACAAAAAAATGTTATCATCTGTGCCCAACTAAACTAAACATACAACAGCGACAATATTGTGTATCAAATGCAAAAAAATGTTTTCAACGATTATTCAACAAAGCGAATATTTGCGTCAAAATTAAGAATTAATTTTTTTTAAATATTATGAAGTTCATAAGTTCATAAGTTGAGGTCTTTGGTCGTGACTTCAGGTCCGTTGGACTTACCCAAAAAAATTTTAAAAATTATGATAGTTATTAATAACGTTTTTTCACAAAAGTACAATTTAAACACGTGATTTCTGGGACCCAATTCCTGGGACCCCGAACCCGATTGAAGACCCCGATTGTCTTCATCACATTTAAAGGGCATTGTACTGATGACAAAAAAAAATTCAAGGTCTTCGGTCCCGACACTCGGGATGCCGGACCTTTTGCTTGCATCGTGTTTAAGAACCATTGTACTAAAGACAAGTTAAAAAAATAAAACAAAAAAAAAAATTTCGAGGGCTTTGTGAAACAGGTTCCGGACCTATTTTTGCTGGAGGCTGGTCAATTTCTTGAATTTGGTACTTTCCACCAGTCCCCACCTAGAAGATATAAATAATTTGTAGAACCGAAAACAAACTAAATTATTAGTTCAAAAACACAATAAATAATAATAAATCGTCGCATGAATTCTCTTTTGCTCCATACACCAATTTTTGACTTTTTGACTTATAAGTTGTTTTGTAGGTTTTGAAAAATTCTCTTTCTAATGCTGTTGTCAGAATTATCCTATCTGTTTTAGTTTTCGAGATATAGAGTGCGCACTTTGCTCCATAAGCCACATTTTTTTCATTTTGTAGTGCTCCTTTGCTCAACAACTTTTATATGAAAAAATCAGTGTTTATATTGTTAATTCTTTTTTGCTCCATATGCATTACCATGCGCAATGAGGCATACATAATTAGAATTATATTGAGTACTTATTGGCTCCATAGGTATTTAAGATTACCATTACAACCATTAAATTTACCTATACCTATGTAGCAAATATTGAAAATTATTTTTTAATGCTTGTTTACTCCACCTGAACACAGATACCACTTTTATTTGACTTTGAATGAAGAAATTCGTTGGGTATGTCGAATATTCTTTGTAAATACTCTAGGAATAAACCAAAAAAGAATATATCATAGTTTTAGCAATTTATGTCTACTTGATTCTAAAAAACCTATCGCTCGTAAAAAGGGAAAACATAAGAAAATATTTACCACTGAACAAAAGTTGGATGAAATTCGGAGGCACATAAAAAGTTTCCTGTAGTAGATTTTCACTACTGCCGTGCTACAAGTGAAAGAAAATATCTAGAAGCAGGTTTATCGTTGACCAAAATATACAATTATTATTTGAAGGTAACATCTATGCCATTAAAAATAAATATGTATCGCAAAGTTTTTAATGAAGAGTTTAATTTGTCGTTTTCGGTACCAAAAAATGATTTATGTAATAAATGTGTTTTGTTCAAAATAAATTCCAATCCTACGTCTGATGAGATTCATTCTAATGACTAACACAAGGCAGAAAAAAATATGGCGAAACCCGAAAGAGATTTGGATTGTACAAATATGGATCCAAATCACTGTATCATTTACAGCATCATATCATCGATTTACAGAATGTAATTACTGTACCAAAAGGTAATCCCTCCTATTTTTTTTACAAACGCAAATTAAATGCTTACAACTTAACTGCAATGTCAATTATTGTACCTGGACAAGAAAAAATTACATATTGTACCATATGAACGGAGGCACAAACAGGAAGAGGATGTCACGATCTAGCTAACGTCCTAATCAAATTTTTGAATAAAATTTGCCTCGATAATTCAAATTTGAGGAATTTTATTTTCGAGAGTTATAGTTGTATACCATGTGACATCCCTAAAATTCAGTATACAATTAGTTAAATAATCAATAAACTTAAAGTTGAAATTTCGACCATAGTTTTTCGGACCAATTTTTTTCTTTTAACGTCCAAACTTTCTTTTTCGATTATCTCGGAATATACTTTTATGCGTATGGAGCAAAAGAGAATTCAGGCGACGAAATATTTAATACACTCAATACACTCAATATACTCAATACATTTTCCCTATTCACTATATTTGAAAATAATTCATTTTAGCAAAGAATACAATACAATATAAATATAAATACAGAATGAGTATAATTGATATTCTCACTTATTTTTTATTTGTATTGTATTGTTTGTATATTGTCAAATGTAAGTATTCACAATATATGATAGGATTCATGCAGTACACTGTATGAACAATGTTTTATTTTATAGATTTACGCACTGAATATTTTTTTATTCCCGTTATATTATTGTATTTTAATGTATTTTTGATACTTAATTATTTTCATATGTGTCCACTGAACACATTACAGCTAATCATGTTACAAAAATATTTCAGTTGTATGAAAGTTAACGAATAGTGTTGACAGTTGCACAGAATAGAACAGAATGGAAGAAAGCTGAGAGCCAGGTTAAGGTTTACCTTGAACTGTAAAACCAACTTATGGTAGTGACAAACACAATTCGTTTATTTTAAATATTCCCATATAATTCTAGAAATCAAATTTTATTTTTTTGTTTTTAATAATTTGAAAAATTTTAAACAAAATACCTGCTCCAGGTAAAATAAATTCCAAATTTAGAATTTATAAAAGAAGAGTATTTTTTTTAAATCAAACTGAAAAACAAATTAAATAAAAATTTTTGTACTTTATTTCCTTTCTAGGAATACCTACCTAAATTGCAAATATATAAAATAAATTAACCTTGACAGTGATGTACACATAGGCGTCTTATGATTATCTTTTATCTTTTTTTTTTTAATGGTGGAAAAAAAAATTATTTTTTAAAAAATTTTCTCTTAATTCATGTCAAAAGTTGAATCAAGTTGATACAGTCGTTAGGTTAGAAATATTTTTTGTTGTTTTAATTTTTTTCTTGTAATGGTCTAATAAAAATTTAATTTTTTTTTAAATTTTAAAATTTAAATATTTAATAACGATTATTATTCAGAAATTCTATTTAGAAAATTTTCAATTTACAACAAAATAGAAACATTTTTTTTTTGCATTCAAAATGGGGTGCAAAGTATAAATCAACAACATTTCTTGAAACAACAATAACATTTCGTCTAAATAATTTTTTATTTTTTGAAAAATGACAATTATAATTTCTGAAATTTATACAAAAACAAAAACAAATCATCTAAACAAAAATAGGTTTTACGTTGCGTTTGGGTTTAGATCACACCTTTTTTACACACGTCATGTGAAAAACTTGTACCTAAACGTGCAATAATTAAAACAAAAAATGTTTTTCTTTTGAAAACTAAAATGTAAAATTCAAGTTATAACCAAAAATTAGTTAGAGGCAATAAAATGTACCTAGAACAAAGACGATTGTTTAAAATAATTTCGTAATTTGAATGGCGTATAACAGAATAAATTTATTGAATTTTTTTATTTTGAACAGTATGAGAAAAATTTTGCCGTTTAAAGTTCAAAAAATATCCAAAACTCGAAAGATAACTTCTTTATAATTTAAAATTTCAGAGTTGTGTAACCACAGATGGGTAGAAAATATTGGCCACATATGACAATTTGTTGATAGTAATGCATGTAATATGTAATACTATTGGCTAAACGGAGTAGTAATCGCAATTATCTGTAAAGAGAAGCTCTTTTTGGTAGCAACACTACCTAACCGTTGCCACTCATATGTGACAGAACAACAGGCATATTCGAAGTCATCGGGCAGAATCCCGTTGCGCCTCACATCATTTACATGGATAGTTTAGACATTTTAATACCCCTTAAAGCGACCAAAAGCAGAACACCAGAAATACGAAATACAATAAAATGAATCCCTGGAGACGCCGGCTTCCGTAATAACGGAAATGCAATCACCATTCACTAGATCCCCTGAAATCAAAGCAAGGTTAAACCGTGCAATCAAAGAACTTAAATTTTTGTTAAATAAACCCAGAGAAAGTTCGTTGAAGAATTACCTTGAAAGACTAACATATACCGATCTTAATGACTACTCACTGTGGAAAGCAACAAGAAAACTGAAACGGCCACAACAAATTATACCTCCACTAAGGAAATCAAATGGTAATTGGGCCAGAAGCGATGGTGAGAAAGCAGAGCTTTTTGCATCACATTTACAAAAAGTGTTTGTACCGTATCCACCAGTAATTTCAACCGACGAAAACAACAAGATTGAAAACTACCTTGAAGTGCCTTATCAAATGGATTTACCGATAAAGAAAGTCCGGATAAAGGAAGTACAGGAAATTATAAAAAACTCTGTGTCAGACAAGAAGGCTCCTGGGTATGATGGTATTACAGGCAAAATGGTAAAGGAACTTCCGTATTGCAGTATAAAATTCTTAACCCACATTTTTAATGGTATATTAAGAATTAGCTACTTCCCAGATATCAGGAAAACTGCTCATATCATAATGTTAGCTAAACCGGGGAAAGAGCCAAATGAGACTAGTTCATATAGACCAATAAGTCGTCTGCCAGTAATATCAAAATTAATCGAAAAACTAATAGCCAAAAGATTGATTATAATAAATAATGAACGAGATATCGTACCAGCTCATCAGTTTGGCTTTCGTTACAATCACGGGACAATCGAGCAAATACATAGAGTAGTGAACCATATAAATAATTCACTTGACAAGAAAAAATACTGTTCTGCAGCTTTTCTGGACATTTCGCAAGCCTTCGACAAAGTTTGGCACAAAGGTCTCCTTTACAAGCTTAAAAAACTACTTCCTCACTTTTAAAACTACCAGCAACTTTTGTCAACTTATTTATCAAATAGGAGGTTCTTCGTTAAATACAACGGGGAACAATCGTCACTAAAAGAAATTAAATCTAGGGTTCCTTAGGGCAGCGTCCTTGGCCCACTACTTTACCTGATATTTACAGCGGACCTCCCAACATCGCCGAGGGTACTCACTGCTACCTTTGCTGACGACAGAGCGGTCTTAGTAACTCATACTAATCCGAGATTAGCTTCAGAAGTTCTTCAGAACTACTTATTGGATATACAAAATTGGCTGAAAAAGTGGAGAATAAAGGCCAATGAATCGAAATCCCTTCATATCACCTTTACTAATCGCAAGGGAAATTGCCCCGCTGTTCACCTTAACGACATGGAATTGACTCACCAAGACTCGGTTAAGTACTTAGGTATGCACTTGGATAGACGCCTCACTTGGAAAAGTCACATCATCAGCAAAAATAAACAACTACGATTAAAATTCAACCATTTAATTTGGCTAATAGGTCGTTTCTCCAATTTATCCCTAGAATGTAAAGTTGCAGTGTACAAAGCTATCATCAGGCCAATCTGGAGCTACGGGTTGGAACTATGAGGTACAACTAGTAACTCCAACATCGAAATAATAGATAGCTTCCAGTCCAAAGTATTAAGGTCTATAGTCAATGTGCCTTGTTATGTCCGAAATGATACAATTAGATCAGATTTAAATATCCCATCTGTTAAGAAATTCATTAAAAAGAAAGCTGAAAAATACTATGTTCGACTGGAAAACCATCCAAATTTACTTGCTCCTCAACTCATCAATAATGAAAGAACAAGCGAGCGCAGATTAAGACGCTTCAGACCGCTGGATTTATCTACTAAATTCACTTTACCTGAGACTCCATAAATATAAATTTGAAAATTAAGTCAAGAATCAATAGATTTTTAACTTAGATTACATGTCAGTTACATCACGTCAATTTTAATTCCAACATTATACTCAATATCTTTTATATTTTATGTAGATTGTTGTATAGAATAAAGACAAAAAAAAAAAACACCATTCAGGTTATAGAAAACAAGCAAAGACACTCGTAGGACTCAATCTCTCAAAAGACTGAACTGATGCCCAAACCCTAATAAAACCATGCATATTAACAACAATAGGCAACAAGCAGAAAGATCGCAAGAATCAAAGTAGGTTGTTTGCTTGCGACTCACAAACACCTTTTCGATGGAACAAATCAACCAACCTGCACATTTTGCAACGAAGCTCTCAAATTCAAACATATATTCCTAGAATGTGCAAAGACACACCACACTATTGGTTTGATATTAGGATTATTAGTAACCATTTTGATAAACTTAATCTGCTCTATGTTAGTACGATTAAAACTATTTTATGTGTATATATGTGAGAGAACATTATGAATCAGTAATCATAAGTAATATATTCGCCCAAAAAGTCATTTGAAATTACTCGAGAGCCCACCAATACCATAGAAAAACATACGACTATAATGACTTTATGGCCAATATGAATAGACTCTTAATATACCTATATAATTATTGTTTTTAATTAGTCAGTTGAAGATTTGGAGCCCTTCTTCGAACACAGAAGCCGTTAAAGCTTTATACTTAAGCTTTTATGACACCCTACCTAAATACCAATTAATAAAACCTATCAAATAAATTGAATATTATAGACTAAAAAAAAAAAAAAAAAAATCTTCAGAATATCACAGATTAGCTAATATAAAATGGTATGAAACCGTTATAAGAATATTGTATGAGAATATAAATGACTTATACATAAAAACATAGCGGTTTAATAAATCGTTTCCGTGACTTATTTAACGGTAAAACACGCAAATTTTTACTTTTTGCTTATTTTCTTTTATAATGGTGTATTTTTTGTATTGTTTGTGCTTAAATTAGGGTAAGTTAGAAAATTGTATTTTGTTTTTATTATTTAAAGAATTAATAATATATTAACTTTATGAAACATTTAACTTTATGTAATAACATGGTGGTTTTTTAGCTGTTTAAACGTGAAGAAAGAATAATTATTGCAAATCAACAATTGTGAAAAGAAAAAACAATAATATAATATATATTATAAAGGAATGTACAGGGTAACGATAGTATTATATTTTATGCATGATTTGTTGAGATGAGAGTGGAACAAGAAAATATTCTAATGTTAAAATCTGAACAGCTTTGAAGATATAAAGTTCGTTTTTACAGTTTTTATGTTACTTCAACATATTTTTCGTCAATTACAATTTTTTCGTCATCGTTTTTGATTAAAGTGAAGTGTGAAAACTTGCAAAATACAATGCCTACTTGTACCATAATATTGATTGTATTCTTTCCTTAAATATTAATCAATTGAGTTTTATATGTGTTTCTCTTGTATTGCTCATTTTAATTGATGTAGGTAGGTACATCTAGGAGTTTAATAATGAATGATGTATGATAATAGTAGAGAGTTTATTGAGTCTATAATTAATTTAAATAAATTGAAAAGAAATAGAAAGTAAAATTAAAGCAAAATGAAGAAAATTTTAAAGTAAATTGACACAAATTTGTGTAATTGAATACTACTTGTTTCATAATTTGCATTCATTCAAAAACAAATTAAATTTTACTGTAAGTAGTTATAAAATTACACTATTTCAGCCGGTTCCGGTTTTGAACCTCGCTCAGGGCATAAATGTTTAATTGAATATTCGGTTTCATTATTCATAAAAAATAATTTCATTTTATAAAATTTGTTGAATAGTGTAAATATGATAATAAATTAATATTATACAATAAAAAATTTAAAGACCAGAAAATTAATAAATAAATAAATAAATATTAGAAAACAAAATTACACTTTATTTATGCAGTAAAAATTATTTAACTGTAAACTAATGTACGAAAAGCAATTCTGACTAATTAGTTACTGACAGGAATTTAGAAAAACATAATATTAATATATTAACTTCGAATAAACATTCAATTAAAAATATTTAGACTTACAACTAGATATTCCCGGAGTAACTTTCGCCAGTCCAGCATTAAAAAAATATTTCTTTCCTCTTTCTTTAAATATCTTCGGCTTATTGTAGCTTATTAATACATATACCAAAATGTAATTTTAGAAAAAATTGAAATTGAACTTTGAAATGCAATAGAAAAAAAACACAACGATAGAATCCGTTTAAAGTTGCAGAATATTTAGTTTACTTTTCTTAGATTGAATTTCTATTATAAGATCTAAAAAAACAGGAAACAAAAAAGGTTATGTTGAAATTTTAGAAAAGTAAAAAATTTCAGTTTGTTCCATATCCACTTTTTTTAATTGATTTGTACGACGTGGCACAAAAAAATTTGTTTATGGAACACACTAGCAACAACTAAAATAAATAATTGTATGCAACATGTTCCAAATTTGTGCAAATTTGTAATATCTTTCTACAATTGAATAAAAACTTAAAATATTATTATCTTATATGTATATACAGGGTGGGCCGGTTTAGAGCAAAAAGTTTTTAAGGGGTGATTCCTTGGAGTATTTCAGGATCTTGGAGTCTTTAAATTTACTTGGGCTACAGAGGGTTAAAGAAAATCGGATTAGAAAAATTATGTCTAAAAAATATCCACTACAGCTCAGAAGAAATTGAAACTAGAGCAACATCTTCTTTATAGCTTTTTTTTAGATTAGAATAAAATAATAAAATTTTTATAAACAAAATACACGGCTTTCATAGCCTTTAAGTTTCAATTTTAAACAAATATTTAGTATCTGTCTTTAATCGTTTTTTAGAGGTCGTTCTTGTAAAGTAGATAATCTTGAAAAATATAAATTTTTTGGAGTTGGTAATATTTTTTTGCAAGCTTTTGATTTCAATGTTATAGTTTCAAATTCAGTTTCACGAAATGATGTTTTGTATTTCATTGCAAAACTCCCTGCAGGGGAGGGGTATCTTTTTCATATGAAATAAATTTTATCTAAAAAAATGAAAATTTTCTAGTACTAAATGTTTTAAGTAATATAATAAAGTGTAAAGGACTGCTAATTTCTTTATTTTTGGAAAACGGGTCCATTGCAGACTGAACACAATCAAGCTCTTGAAGTATAGAATGCCCGTCTCAAAAAACTTTTTATTGATTATAAAATTATGTTATTTGAATGCAAAAATATTTTTAGTGCTGTGCTATTGATTTTATTTTTGTTTTGTGGAACACACGAGTCACTCCAAAGTGTTATTGTTTTAAGTTCCGAAAAATCCTCTACTAAATGATTTAAAATTTTAGCTAAAGAGCTAGCGGTATCATTACCGGAGCGACGAAATGGAGGCATTTCCTTTCGTTAAGCCTATAACTCTCTTTAAATCGTAGCATAAAATACAATGTGTATTTATTGCTCCTATCAACGGCACGCTCAGCTTTACAAGCATATTTTTTTATTTTGGTGATTATCATAAACTAGCTTTTATTTTTCTAAAGGTTGTTCATTTCAGGTAAATAGGAAGCATACTGAGAAAAATTTGAAATGTGACCGGGTTAAATATTATACTCCGAATTCATTTCATTATATTAGGTAAGTATATACATGGAACAGACTTAAGCAAGCAAATCGAACTTTTGTTTTGTAGTATGTATATTACCTTAAATGATAAAAATTTATTTATTTATTCACGTGGAACACACGAATTTTAACAAGTTAGAAAATATGTTTGTCCCACATCAATTTGAATTCAGTTATATACCGCAACAAATTTCTATCCAAGTGGTACATTTCAGCTCTAACCGCATCATTGTAACTATTTGCTCGATGTTCATTGTCATATGTTTTGGAATAAATAAGCAGCTACAAAATTTTTTTTCGAAAATACATGTAAATACTGGGCCATATCCAATTTTGGCATATGTAACAAACTAGCACAAGTAAATTACTAAAAAACAGGACATAGAACAAATTAACAAGTAATTATCTTACTAACTAAAGGAGATATAGTAAAACGAGTTAAAACTTCTGAAAGATTACATTAAAAAACCATGGAAAGCACTTCTAAGTAAAAAAAGACAAAAGTGGCGTATGGAACAAACTAGCAATAAGTCGACGATATATAATATGTCAAAACAATTTTTTTTATTTTTGCAAAAGTATTAAGTTTTTTAGCATATGATCCAGCAATTTAAGCAGAACATTTTTGTAACATTAGGTAATTTTTTTTCTCTAATCTTCTTATTGTTACTTCCGTGGCGTCATCGATGTACAACACTTTCCCGTCTGGTTTAAAATTTGCTTTTATATACAACGAAGACACCATTTGGAGATGAAGAAAATTGTAGTTTTGGAATTTCAGCGCCAATTGAAGAAATAGTCAATATTGCCCTTGATTTGCTTTCTGTAATATCTTAATTCTAGTGTTTTCCCTATAAAGAAGGTTTTTAGCAAATCTAGTGAATTTTTAAAGGTGGCAAAGCATGGCAACAAACGGAATATTTTTTTTTTGTTTGTCAATATTTTGCTTTAGAAAATAAACATTCATTTGAACTGGAAAACGTGCTTGCATTGGTCAATTAGAAACATTTCGAGGTGGCTAATTCAAAGACACAAACTAGGGAGAGTTAAACTTTTTTAATAGGTACATTATTTTTAGTTAATTTTAATTGTTATAAAAAATATTCTAATTTTAAAAACCTTCATATTTTTATTGTTTTTTTTTATGTTTTGCTATTTGATTTTTGCATTGAATATATAGTTTCCCAATATGGGCCAACAACGCAACACGACGCAACAAAAATGTCTCCATATAAAAATTAATTTTTAGAGAAGGGAACGAAAGACAAATAGAGAAATCATGCAATGCATTATTGTCTAACTAAGCCCATTGGTCAATTTGAAACATTTCGATGTTTTGATGACTTTAAAAAATACTTCTAATTTTAATAGGCTTAATATTTTATTGATTTTATGATATTTTGTAGGAATGTGCATGTTCAATACTTTCCAGTAATCATTACTACTCGATACTTTCATCATCAATACTCGATACTTTCTACTCGATACTTTTTAACCGATACTTCTAGATTCGTTAACTGAAAATTTTATTAAGGAAAAATGAAAAGCAATTTATTTGTATAACGTATGCATTTTTTCAGTTTTTTTCGTTACTTCAGTTCATTTAATTTTTTGTTTGTACATTTTGGGTTTTTTTTTGTATGAATAAAATACTTTTTATATTAAATAATGAATAAAAATATTAAATTATGAAAAAAATAACATTAAATAAAACATTATTCATAATAATTATTTTACTTTAAAAAATTAATATCTTTGGTGTTATATTATATTTCAGTTTTTTTCTTTATCTCAGTTCAGTTTGTTAATTAACAAAAAAAAAAATCTTAACTTAAAAAACTGATATTTAATTTTTCATAACGAACTCGATATCTATCAATCTCGAGTACCACTAAAGTATTGATCAACGAACTCGGTATCGAGTATCCACTACACTATCAATCTCGACTACCGCTAAAGTATTAATCAACGAACACGGTATCGAGTATCCACTACACTATCAATCTCGATTACCTCTAAAGTATTGATCAACGAACACAATAAAAACATTAATACAATATTAACCATTTGTATTTGCTTTGATATTCAGCAGCTGAGTATACATATTTTTATATCTTTATTTTTTAGTCTATTCTACATATGGTGTAGTAGTCACATTAATATACACATACACTATACACATTTTTAGTTTTTCAATTCTGGTTTGTTCCCTATTCTCTTTTTTGAACAAGAAAATTTTTTTTTATTGTTAGTACCCTTATCGATACTTCGAGTTGAAACGATACCAATACTCAATAGTAACAGTAGAGATTTTTATTCTTGATCAATATTCAATACTCGATATTTTTACAGAAAAGTAACCGATACTTTTATGCTTGGTCAATACTCGATACTAAGTATCGAGTAGATACTTTTCGCACATTACTAATATTTTGCTATGATGTTTTGCTATGATTTTATTGGTTCTTGCATTAAATAAATAGTTTCCTCATTATGGGCTTCGAACTTGGATAAGTTTTTCTATAAACGATTTATTTCTTAGTACTTTTTAATTTTAGCTCAATCGGTAATTATATTCTAATCGGTAATTTTTTGCGGTAATAGTTTGAAAAAGCTTGATTATATAAGTTTTTGGTTCCTGTCACTGCTTTTTGATTTAGTTCACGTAGGTTGAAATTTTTTTTAATAATTGGATCAACTGAATTGAAAAATTGTAAAAAAGTTTTTTTTTTTTTTTTTTTTTACTTTATATATTGTTTTCTAAAATTTTCAATTACACACAAATTTTTTAATAAAATTTCTATATAATATTAATGATTTTTTTATTTAATTGAATTTGACAATTCTATTCAATAATATTCTATTCAAAGCCTTAGCCGTAGCTGTCTGGCTGTATATCTAAATCTATTATAAATATATGACTTATAAAGTTAATAATTATATTATAGCAATAGATGGAAAATATTAATTAAGTTTGATTTATGATAAAATAACAATGTTACAAAAAGATCTGGAATACTCTAGAGTATAAAGCCATATAGGCTTTTGAATTCGTTAGAAGAAAACATAAAGCTATAATCATGAATGTTTATCAACCCGTACTTCGTCAGTAATTGGAAATCATAATTATAAAAATGATTTTTATGGCCTTATGCCACTTTCAGTCAGATATAAGGTCATTGGTGGTATCATAAGTAACATTGTTGTGATTCTAAGATGACCATAAGATTATTGGATGGATAAGGTTGTTGATAGGATTGTTCTTTTAATTAAATCGATTAAATCAATCTCATTTCGCCGTCTTGGGGTATGTAAAATCATTTCGATAAAAACAACTGTACAGATAATTACAGCATAACTGTAGTGCAGTGATTGCAACTAACTATTATTGATAAATTTTATAAATGAAAAAAATCATTTATAAGGAGTTATCGAAATATCGAATAAAGTATATGCATGTGTTCGATATGAGGTCTTTTATCGATCTCACAAAAGATCCATAAATTTTCGATTTATATAAAACAAATTAAAAATAATAATTGTTCTTAATTAAAAATATTTTTCGCTCATATAATTCAAAAAATTTCGCTCAAATAGTAAAAAAAAATAAAAATTGCTTATTTGTGTTTTCGACTGATAGGAAAAAGTACAAACCATCAAAGCAATTGAGAATTAAAGTCAAAGATGAATTTGAAATGTTATATCTGTTAACCCTTTGTTGCATGAATTTTTTTTTTAGATGAAAACATTTTTTTCTGGTGTGAAATAGTTAAAATAAAGGGAAAAAGTAATTTTTTTCCAAAAAAAATAATTCTGGTCCGAGTATTTGGTCATTTTTTTATCCTTGCGTATATGCAACATTATGCAATAAAAGTACAAAATCAAGTGTATGAAAATATTTATTAAAATAAAAGTGTTTTTCTTAAAAATAAAATTAATAATTTTAATTCTTTTTTGTTTAACAAAAATAAATATTTAAAATTGACAAATAAAAATAAATTAACAATTCAGGTAAAAAAACAATAAAAAAAAACAAACAAAAAATATTAAATAGGTATTCAAGTAAAGTAACTTAATTGTTATGAAATGACTTAAAACAGTTCCTACATACATTTAACAAATGTATATCTGTCGCATTTAAGTACCTTGCACTGTAGTCTTTTTTCAGCCCAAATTGGTTAATGATCCATTTTGTCAATACGAACATCTTTTGGTGGTAGAGGAACACTAAGGTGATGCTTGCGTTTCAGTTCTATATTTTTATTGAGTTCACTTGATGGTCGCCCAGCAGTTCTTTCTGTTTTTCCTAGTTTGCACAGAGTTTTAGCTATGTCTAAACGGAAATCATATAAGTTTATTAAAGCCGATTTTTCCGTTCCGCGTTGTTCTTCTACACGTTTGTACAGTGACCATGAATTTACGACAGTTAAATCTAGTAAGTGATAAAATATACGCATATACCATTTTTTTGAACGTATTTTTATTTTATATCTTCCTATTAATCTATCAACCAAGTCTACACCTCTCATAAACTTGTTGGAATACTGATTTTTCATTACCAAAGCATTTTTTGCTTCATATTGCTCGCGGTTTATGATTTCGTCATCTCTACCACCAATAACATTCAGAGGTACATTTTCTAAGTTTTCTATATTATCGTTATTCGAGTCCATGTAATCAACATATTCGACAAACACACTTTCTGCAACCATTTCACTATCCCTCATTATTCTCTCTATAATTTGTATCATCAAAATTTTCACCATCATCACACAATTCATCTTCACTACAACTCCAACCTTCTATAATTTTTTTTCAATTCTTCGTCACTAATAGCTCTTGACCTAGAAATTTTAACGATTATTATAACACAATCTTGCATATATGCAACTCTTGCAAATATGACATAAATTTTACAAAATCTGTTCTCACATGTTCTTGCATATTTGCAATATAACATTTAAAAACGAATTTTAGCAATATTTTCAATCATAAATTCAACAAAATAATAAAATTTAATTAAATTGAAGTTTTTTAATTCAAAATTTATTTACATTTTTGTTATTTAAATAATTTAACAAGTTTTAATTAAAAGAAAATAAATTGGTATAACGTACAAATGTTACGCACGTGGTCACTATTCAATTAAAACTGACATATTTTCTCTATTTGAGTAATGAAATTAGAAAAGAGAGCTGAATTTTGTTTGAAATAACAGAAAATAATATTTGCTAACTCTTTTGTAGAGAAATTTGTAAAACATAGCTGAATTAAACACTAATAAAGTTATAATTGCATATATGCAATGGTATGCAACGAAGGGTTAAAGTATTTGATGGATTTACATGTAACAACAGGTAAACTAATGGATGGGAATTAGTCTTTAAAATTATTAATATATTATAATGGTAACAGGCTATGTAGTTTTCGAGAAATTGGTATTTTAATTTTAATAACTTCGGGGAATCATCTAGCCCTGGTTTGGCAGAGTATAGTTCTGGGACTTGATTTGTATGAAAATAGATACTTAGTACTTTGATACAAATTTTCAAGAACATATGATTTGAAGTAGCTTTACAGTTAGAAAATGAATGCTCATAAAAATTATTTTAAATCGAAAAAAATAAAAATTGCTTTCTAACTGTTATCGGTAATAGACATAAGAGAAAAATATAAAAATTGAGAACTAACTATTTTATATGAGTGAAAATTTTTTTGATCAAAAATAATTATTACAATAATAATTGATATGAAAAAAAATGAAATAATAACTTTTTCAGCATGATTTTTTGAATAAAACTTATAACAGTTACAGACTATGGTAGTATGTATTTCATTTTATCGATAATACTTAGGTCATATTATTGTTGTAGTTTTTATAATATACTGAAGAATTTATATTTGTTATACATAATATTTCCTACTTTAGTAATTATATAATTTCTTTTCCAAAGAGATTATAAAATTTTACCTATAATAAATTTTTACTTTTTTTATTTTATTTACAAAACCCATTATCCTGCAATATGTTTCGAATTATAATTGATTTTTTTTTTTATTTTTTCGTTTTTTTTTTATCTAAATTCAATTACACAAATAAATAATTAAAGAAAATCTATTGAATCCAGTAAAAGTAATTTCTGATTTCTAAATTATAAATTCCATTAAACAATTTTTAACCGCATCCAAAAATAAAATTATTCTGAAAAATCTATAAAATAAAGATAATTTCCGAAAATTTTCATTTCAGATCAATTACGAAGAATAAAAATTTTCTTTTTCTTCTTTTTTTTTTTTGTTTTTTGTTTTGTTTTTCTTTTTCATTTTCATTCTATAATTATATGAAACCACAAAAATATTAAAATCTACTAAAAGCGAGAGACAAACTTTATTTTTGAAAAGTAAAATAAAAAAATAAAATTAAAAAATGGAGAATAAGGATAACGAGCAATTAATGTTCATATATACATATAAAATATACATATATATTTATATATAATTAAAAAAAAATAAAAATATTTTTCCTCTGGTGCCCACTCAGGATGAATATTTACTGCTTGTTCCTTTACGTTATTGTAATGTTGTTAATATTGTTATAATTGTATTGTTATAATATAGTAGAAGATAATTAAAAATTAATAATCAAAGAATTTTGAGTGCCCATAATGGAATCGAAAATAAAACAAAAACAAAATAAAAAGTTTTGCAAAATTTTCCATTAAATTGTACAAAAAAAAAAAAACCAAAACAAACCAAAAATTATTTTACAAATAATTTATTTTATTTAACCAAGGATACCACAGGGAAAACTATCAGAATATTGTCTTACTTTTCTTTTCACTAGAGGGAGAAACACTTTTTTAAACATTAGCCTAGAAACAAAATAATATTTAAACAAAAAATAAAAAAAAAATAAATATCTCTCAATGGTGTCCTTTTGATATAAAAGTTTATACCTATATAATATAATATATATAATTATATGTTTTATGTATAGGTATAAATAATATGTAGTTAGTGATGAACATTTTTTTTATTTTCATTTCATTTTGAATTAGTTTGGAAAATTTTATTCTCTGGTGAAAGAAAATTAAAATCTGAATAGAGTTTTTTTTTTCTTTTTGTTCCTGTCTATTCTTGTAAAGGATATCTGCTCTGACGCGGATATATTTTTTTTTTATTTTGATTAAAATAGGTAGTTAGGATATTAATTTGAAATTAATTTTATCTAATTTTTTTGTAATTGAATTTAAGTTAATTTTTGTATCACCTTATTGTTATTTAAATATAAGTGTAAATTCTGATACCGAGAAATTAAAATATCACTTTATATAATTATTATTATTATACAACATCATCATTTGTTTTACAATATAATTTATAACATAAAAGATTGCATAACATTTCGCATAACATTCATTTTTGTCATAACAACCCTGTCAACCACTGGTTAAACTTTGAAATAATTCTGATCTTACAATCTGTCCATCAGTAACAATAATTATCCAATAGAAATCCGAGAGCTAAAAAAATATAAAAGAAAAGCCAGAATAAAATGGCATCAATCGCGTAATCCAGCGGATAAAAACATACTAAATAGAAGGACAGACTAAAACCAGCTAAAACCAGAAATTCAGAGGCTGAAAGAGAAATTAGTTCGTAATTAAAGGGTGTTCTTTTTAGAGTGATAGAACTTTCAATTGAAATAAAACACATTTAAATTAAGATTTAAGACACATTTTACCACGACTAGCTCTGAGGAGCCGCATTCGATCAGACCAATTTTGGACAACTTTTTCGAGTAATTCATGCCTCATTTCATCAATAACACCGGTTATGTTGGCTTCCAAAGCATCTATTGTTTTTGATTTATCAGCATAAACCAATGACTTCACATAACCCCAAAGAAAATAATCCAATGGTGTTATGTCGCATGATCTTGGAGGCCAATTAATTGGATCATTTTTCGAAATAATGTTATCACCAAATCTTTCTTTCACTAAATCTATTGTTGCCGTAGCAGTATGAGTTGTAGCACCATCTTGTTGAAACCAAAACACTTCCTGGTAGATACCATTCAAATTTCGAAACAGAAAATCATTGAACATAGACGAGCACCATTCACTGTAACATTTGCTCCAGCATCGTTTTTAAAGAAATATGGACCGATGATACCTCCAGCTTTTAAACCACACCATACGGTGCATTTTTCAGGATGCAATAAAACATGCAGAATTTCTGCCATTTTGCTTGTTTACGTAGCCGTTCAACCAAAAATGAGCTTCATCACTAAACACAATTGTTCGATAAAAAAGTGGATAACTTGAAGCTGTTCTAGGGCCCAATCAGCAAATAAAGGACGTTTATTATGGTCAAGTGGCTTTAGTTCTCGAACCAGTTGAATCTTATATATGGGTGTAGGCCAAGATCTTTACGTCAAATTTTCCATGTGGTGGTTGCACACAGTCCAACTTGTTGTGAACGTCGACGAATAGACAAATTTGGATCTTCATCAACAATAGCTCTTACAGCACCGATATTTTCTTCTGTACGAACAGTTCTTTGTCTTGTTGTTGTTGTTGCATTGAGTAGAGAAAATGTTGTCCGAAATCTGTGGATAGTTCGACGAATAATCTGCTCTGATGGACGATTATGTAAACAATAAATTTCACGAAGTGCTCTTTGAGGTTGGCGAATAGAACACTGGTTTTGTAAATAAATTTCAACAATTTGTAAACGTTGTTGCGGCGTGAGTCTTTCCATGATAATTTGTCAATGCTTGCTCAACAGAAATGTCAAAACTACATGGCTTCTATCTTCTTTCAAATCCCAGTTATCCCTATCGAAAGCTCTATCATTCTAAAAAAAACAGCCGTTGCATGCTAAAGTTGACTTGAAAGATACAAAAAATAATAAAAAAATCCAATTAAGCAGGCTCCTGCAATAAAATTATCAAACAAATAGTCGCCGAGGAGTAATAAATAAAAGGAGTAAGTTTTTGCCAACCACCTAGAATATATATTTACGGCTAATGGAGCTGAAACAGATGTTACGATTTGTGGAAGTAATAGTACCCCAGATGAACGAATTAAATCTGCGACCACAGAAGGAAGTTTGGAATGAAATAAAAACAGTTCTGAATTGGAAAAAAAACACCCGAATTTGAGTTAATAACTAGTGACACTTGACAACGCAGTATTTAGCGGAAAGTAGCGAGTAGTCAAATTTCGACAGTAATTGCGCCGTTTAGTAGAATTGAAATGAAAACAAGTGATAGCTACTTTTTATTTTATAAAAATCTTTAATTTTTTTTATTATCTTCTATATTAGTAGTGGGCAGTAGATTAGAAAATTAATACTTTACGTTAACCTCAAACGATTAATAATTAAAATCGTTCGCTCAAACGATTATTAAAGTAAATATTTTGATAATTTCTATAGGTTTATAGAAATTCGCGTAACTAAAATCTGCTTCTGCATAAAATGACTATTGGTCACAATTCAACTATATTGGTCGTTCAAAATGGCGTTTAAGATCGTTCTATTTTTGTAAGCCCCTATCCAAATGTAACCTCATTCCTAACTTGTTCCATGGACATCGACATATATTTGAGGTGATGTCTCTATTTTCTAAATACTTACATCATAGGTATGAACACATCTTTAGAAGAAATTTAAGCACTGCACTCTTTATGACTTTTATTCAACGAACTTAAAAAGAGCAGCAAGTGCCCATTTCTACACTGTATGGCATAAAACAGATTACGGTAGATCGTTCATAGTTTACCCTTCAAGAATGTGAAATCATATATTCCCTCTAATGTGTTAAAACAATTTGCAGAAATTTAAGGAAAATGTTAATAAAATCTTTGCTTTAACTTCCTACTAATCTATCCCATATCTTTCTTCCTATCTTATTCTTTCATCATCTGTTGGTTCTACAGCTCGGGGTGAGCCTTAACCTTGTCCACAACTTTCCTCCATTCTGCTCTATCTTGTGCAACTATCCTCCATTCGTTAACTCTTTCGACAGTTGCCCTCGACTTCGTTCAGCCATCGTGATCTTGGTCTACCTCTTGCTCTTGCATTGTACGGTACTGCGTCTAATATTCTATTTGGCATCCTTTGATCATTTATCCTCACCACATGACTTGCCCGCCCATATTAGTCTTTGTGCCTTAATAAATTTAACAATATTGTGTCCTTCAATTAGTGCTTCTAGCTCTAATCGTTTGATCTGATTTGGTATTCACCATCGTCACTTATTTTGGAACCAAATATTTTTCTCAGTATTCTTCTTTCGAATACTTTCAATTTATTTTCATCACTAATTGTCATGGTCCATGCTTCGCATCCGTATGTTACGACCGGTTGTATTATGGTGTCTTGTTCATTCTTAATTTAATTGTCCTGGTTTGTGTGCGTAGAAACATTTTTGTACTGCTTGAATTCTATCATTAATTGTCAGATGCATGTCATTTTTATTATTTATTAAGGCACCTAGATATATAAAACTATTTACTCCTTCAAAGTTATAATCATTAATTGTTACATTTTGGGCGGATCGTCTTGTTTCCGTGGCGCCATCTTCATATATTTGGTCTTACCCTCGTTTATTTTTAATCCTACAGTAGCAGCTTCTTTTTCTAGGGTCAGAAATATTTCTTTTAATTCGTCAAAGGATGTTGCTACAATATAGCAATATCGTCAGCATACGCACTTATTATAGATGATTTTATGAATATGGGTCCGCCTCTGTCTAAATCTTTTATTGCGTGGAGGAGCATTAGATTGAAAATTGTTGTTGACAGGGCATCACCTTGTCTGACACCTGTTTTTATTTCAAATTCCTCCGTTATTTTATTTTGCACTGCTACCTTGCATTTGGTGTGTCTGAGTGTTAGCATACTTAAATTTGTCAATTTTCTGGGGATTCCCATGTTATTAAATATAGCTTCTACCATATCTCTTTTTATTGAGTCAAAAGCCTGGCGGAAGTCACTCATTAATAGGTGGACATTTTTGTTGTACTCATAGCATTTTTCCTCAGTGGAAAAATTTGATCGTTAGTAGATCTATTTGGTCTAAATCCACTTTGATATTCTCCTAAAATATTTTCGGATATACGTTTTAATCTGTTATTTATAATATTGGAGAGAATCTTGTACGCTGTGTTTAATAATGTGATACCACTATAGTTGGCGCAGTCAAGTTTATTTCCCTTTTTGTGGATGGAGACAATAATGCCTTTTTGCCATTTGCTTGGCAAAGTTTCTGTATCCCATATTGTACATATTAAACTACGTAGCTTGGAGATGAGCATTTCATCTGCATTTTTAAACATTTCTGCTACAATGTCATCTTCTCCTGGGACTTTGTTATTTTTCATTTGTAGAATTGCATCTTATTCTTTCATATCCTACACTAACCAAAGATAATTTAAATGCTACATATAATTCTCTAACGCTTTGGTTATAAAAAAAACAGTGCGACAATGCATATACGAAAGCACAAATCTTTTATAAAATAATAAAATCACCATAAATGATATACAGGAGGCGGTCCCACCCAGACTGGACCAATTTTTAAAAATAAAACAAAAAAAATATAATGAAAAATCATCGTGCAAAGAAAACAAGTAAAACTGAACGAATTTTAATTCAATTATTTTTCTGAATGGACTAAACTGCTTGAAGTGCAGTGTTGTGCCGCGTAAACTACATTATGTAGATTACGTTATTTTCTACACGTCGACAATACTTTGTAGACAATAAAATTATGTCTACTTCATTGCGTAGACAATGTTTACAATTAAATAATAACGAATTACAATTAAGTTAAATTAAAATACTGTTTTTTTTACTATTATATAATTTATAGTTTCCTGCATATATCTTTCGATTCGACGGAACGCTCCAATACATATACAAATTGCTTTGATCTGTTTTTTTAACATAAAATAAATAAATTTCGCTACCCAAAGTGCATTAAATATTAAAAAATAATTAAAAGTAAACAAAGAAGACCAAATAAATATTGTTAGACCAACCTACAATCACTTAAATTTGAAATCAAAACTCTAATGAAGGAAGAAGAAGCTAGAATTTATTTTCAGAATTTATTCCATCTATGGCGGGTTTCAAAGCTAGTTTTATATATTTATTATAAAATGTGTAACATAAATTTAATCCGAGTCATGCAGATCTTTGTTTCTCGAAACACTCTTACGATTGATAAGTATTAATCAATTCACATAATTGGTACAAAAAGCTTTATATTTTCTTTAATATTAATATCATAAAATTTTCTATATATTTTTTATCATAAAATTTTCTATATATTGATTCAACCATTCCAAGATCACACATGGTTTATTGTTAATCCCAATTCTACTTTAATTAACTAAAAAAATTTCAAAATCAACTTGATTAAATAATTCTTTTAAAATAGATGTCACGTGATTCATTAATTTTTTAATTTAAAACATCTTTTGCAAATAGATTTGCAGACGTAGCCTGTTACAGTTACTATACCAATACTATGAAGTGTTGAGACAATTTTGACTGTCGAATACAATAGCATAAACAACAGTAGGTATTCAGAACCTTTGCAATATCAAACAGACTCCACAACAATTTCAGACAATTTCTCAGCTGTTTCAGAATCTCTTAGTTAAGTATGTAAAACAAAAGCTTGATCTCGGATAGCAGTGTATATATGCAACATTGAAACAATCGTTTTATCATTGATGGAACAATTTTTCCACCCATCAATAAATAAAACTGATTATAAACTCATACTAACCTTAGCTGACATAATACATTTTCATAAGCTTTATCAAGCCAAGTTGATGACAGTGTTTTCCTACTTTAGGAACTTTATGTAAATACGCTGGCCGATTTTTTTTAACAATGTACTTGAAATGAAGCAAATCTATACTTATATATTAAAAAATAATTATGGTTTACATCATAGTTGAAATTGTTTTTATTCTATACAGTATAGTTTACATTGTCTACAGTAAATTGCTTGTTTTATTTCATAGTGTAGACAATTAAAAAATACGCGTAAAGAACAACACTGTTGAAGTGATTAACCTTTTTTCTATTGCAATTTTATCTCTAAAGTATTTTTTTTACATGATCCATTCTGACTCGGACCGATTATAGTAGCCATATATATTCTTATTTACACTGTACTTTTTGCCATCCCAAAAATTTATTTTTAATTTAAAATATATTTTTTTGACAATTTCTTGTACTGTTCTAATTTTAACATATCATTTTTTTTTTCAAAATATTTGTCACTTCTTTGTTAATTATTTATTGTAAGTTGAAATCCGGGAAGTATTTCCAATTCATTTGTAGTCGATTCAGAACCAAAAAAAAAAACTGATATTAGATAGTTAGTTACAAAGAAAAGAATACGAATATAAAAAACGCGAAAAAAAATAATTAGAGAAGAAAAACCACACCATCGTTATTGAATTAAAATGAGAAGAAAATGAGAAAATGATAAAAAAAAAAACAAAAATGGGAAAGAAGGAAAAACAGTGTTATACCAGTGGAATGCCAATTTTCAAATTAAACCATACTGAAATTAATTATTTCTACCCAGAATATTATTTGAATTTCTAAAACAAAACTTATTTTTTCTTTTAATTTCTATTATTAGATATTGTATTATTCATGTTTAGTAACATTGTATAAATTTTTATTTATATATATACAAAAAAAAAAACAGAATAGTGTTATAGTGTAGATGGAAAAGGACAAAATTATTCTTTATTTGAAGGTGATTGTTGAATACAAAATAATTTAATTTCCATATTTTTCGATTGTTTTAGATTTTCATATTCTATACTTATCTTTCTATCTCTATCACATTTTCCATTATTTTATTTTGAATTATTCGAATAACGATCTATCAAGATTCAAGAAGAGAAGTAAATTGTAAATATCGTAAATATATTTTTTTTTATATGTATATGGATATGTATAAAAGTATATTATGGTGGTATTTATATAAAAGAAGATAAGATAAAATATACTACAATAATTTTATATATCTACAAATTGTTGAGGAAGATGAGATATATTATACAAAATTGAAAGGTGAAATTAAGATATCCTGAATACCGGTGTGGTGATAATATTTTTTTTCTATATACATACCTACAATAAATAAATCTATATTATGTATACCTAAATATAAAAATGATAACTTTAGAGTGTCTTTGGAGATTTTTTTTCTCTTACTCTGTGATTTTAGATTATTAATTAAAAGGTCGTTATTTTTAATTAAAATCATCAATTAACGAGAAAATATCGAATGCTATGCAGAGAAGGAAAAGCAAAAAACAAAAAAAATAAAAACAAAGAAAATAAGATAAAAGCAAAACAAAAAAAAAAATTGAATAAATTAAGAGACTGATTTAGATAGCAAAATCATGTTTTGATTATCGATTTGAATAAAACATAAAAATTTTGCTATAGGTGGTATATGTATATACAATGTACATATTATATAAAAATAAAAAAGAGAAAAACAAATGATAATTTACTTTTGAATTCCCACCATTTTGTTGTAATTAAATTACATCGTGATAAAGGACAAATTAATTAAGATTTTTTTTTTTTTGCTTTTTGCTTTTTTTTTATTCAACTATCTTTTATATCTGTTATCTTTTACCTATATCTAAATTACATAGATTTATTTTATAAATATCTGCATAAAAGATAAATTGATTACTGAAAGTATCGGATTATGAAATAAAAAAAAAAAAAAGAAATAAAATAAAATTACCCGAAGCATAAAATGTAGAAAGAAGAAAAATAAAGGTTATCTTCCAAATTAATATAGAATTCATGAGATTGATCTGTTTTATAAGAAAAATTAATTATAATACTTGAAAAAAAAATGTGGTATAAATTTTAAATTTAAAAAGAAGAAAATGTATAATAATTTGTTATGTAACAAATTTTCAAAATTACAAAAAGAAAATGTCAGTTAGCATAAATATCTTATAACAAAAAGATTTTCATCACGTGGCTCTTGCATATGTCCAGTTTTAGTTCAAATAATTAATTTTTAAATTTCTGTGCAAGAAAAAGATGGAATTACAATATAAGAAACAATTGAATGTTTTTTTTTCATTATTATTATTGAATTTATTTTGTAAATTTGTAAAAAGTAAATAAAGTGCAAATTTTGTGTAGGATTACAATTATTGTATATCGTTTTTAACGTGATGCAACCTAGTTATTACTAAATGAAATATTACACATGAAAACAAAATTGCTGTTTTCATTTTGTTGTAAAACAATCTGTATACAATATAATAAAATAAAGCTATATATTTGTAATCGTTTCACTCAAGAACTACTGTCTCAGCTTTGACAGAATTTATGTTTTTAAATTTTATGACTTATACGCATGGTTTATCTCAATTTTGGACCCGCAACAACTGATTCTAGAACCAGAGTTCAATATAATTACATGGGCCATGTTGTATTAGAAGAATTTTACGTCATAAATTTTTTTTTTTTTTTTATTAACCTTTTTTTTTTTTTGCTTACAATTTATATTACCTTAACCTACAAAAAATTTTATAAAAATGGTTTTGATTACTAAAATATTTTTTGGTTGGCACTGATGAAACATAATTTTTAGAAATTAATACAAAATTTATTTATTTATTAATTAATATTTAATTAAATTAAATAAAACACTTGTTATTATTTAACTGATTAAGAAATTATTAAAATTTTTACTTTTATATTTTATTTTAACATTTTCATAAAAAATAAAATTTGAGTCGACATGTTTTGTCCTTCTAAGACATTATCACGACTAAAGAAATACAATAAAATTTAAATTTAAAAGATGAAAATTAAAATGAAAAATACATATTCAAGTTAACCTTAATATGCTATTTTATAATAGTGGGTAAACAATAATCAATATAGCTATATTTTTTATTTTTAGAGAACAATTATATATTTCAGTATAAAAAATAGTAACTGGTAAATTACTAGAAAAATTATACATTTATTAAAAAAAGACATATGATTTTGATATTAACAAAGATTGACATGTTGTAAGTGACAAAATTTAAAATATATAAAATTTGATTTAAGATGTAAAAAATTTACTATTAAGTAGTTGGCTCTCATTAGTTAAGTCTAACTGGTTATAAGTTGGCTTATGAAAAATTTCATATTTATCCAAAACTCTGCTAACTGTTGATTCCTTTACCAATTCTAAAATGTATCGGTAAAGTGGACTGAAAATTTTAAATGTTGAGTTAAGCCTGATGACCGATAAAGAAAAAATACCGATTTCATATGTTCGGTAAATCTAGTTTGGAGGGTTCGTTTTGTTTTGCCAACATATTATACTACATCACATCCTCCACATTGAATTTTATAAACTCCACTTTTTGTTAAAATATTTTATGGCTTCGGTTGTCTTATTTTATTGTTAACAAAAAATTTTTTTTAAAGAGTAGTTATTAAAAAATACCAGTTGTATATTAGCAGCCCTAAGTGGTTTTGTTAAATATTCGGAAATGTTTTTGATATACGGTATTTTTCTATAATTAATTATTTCTTTATCATCGTCAATTTTTGGAGATATCAAATTAAAAATGTATTTTCTAGATTGAGATGTTAAAATTTTGTAATCCAAGTCTTTTTTATATTCATTATTTCTTGCAATGTCAATTATAATACTAAGCCCCTCTCTAAATTTATCGTCATTTATAGGTATGCTAATTAATCGAATTACTAAATTATGGAAACTGAATAACCAAGATTAAACCAATAGCTATTTGTTTTGTTAATTTAATATAAACTTAGCTAATTTCTACGCTAAGTATTCAGTCAATTCAGTGTATGTCAAACAAAATTATATAATGGTAGTTTTCGGTTTTTCAATTAAAAAACAGTTTGCCTACATACATGCAATATAATTTTTTTTTTTTATCAAAGTCATTCGAAATAATATTATAAATATTGTAAGAAATTGGTGGCACACACTGGTATTTGAATTTTATTTTTCGAAGAGTATATGACAAATTTTTAGGAGAAAAATTAATTGGACCAAAAAGGGATAATAAATTAATTAAGATTTAGCTGTTTTAAAAAATTGTTTGTGTCATAACATCTGACATGAGGCAGTAGATGGTAGCTTTTGAACGAAAAAGGAAATAAATAAACTTTCTAATATTGCAAGGAGTGCCAATTCGCCCAATATTTTTCGTCTTAAAGTTAAATTGTTTTCTTCCTGCTGGATCTTAGAATATGTAATTTTATTAATTAAAGTAAAATAAATTGGACATGTTACACTTTTTTGATACATCGTTTTATACATCGTTTCCAAGTAAATTTATTAATAAACATAGTTAAACAGAAAAAAAAATAAATATAAATAATGATTTTGCTACGAAACATAAAATATGCACTACGATTTTGCAACGGCACAATATTAGCTGTCAATAACATTATATGGGTAATTTTATTGATGAAACAACACTTATAAATTGTATATACAAAGGAAAACATGTTTTAACACCACGTAAATATACCAATGATTCTCACAAATGCGATAATCCAATTTAAACGATTACAGGTCCTATTCGTTTAGAATTTTTCATTACAATAAATAAAGCCTTGCAACAATATATGCGAATATGTGGCTTGGGTTTAGAAAACTCATATTTTTCTCACGGACAATAATATTGTACACTGCCTGTTCATGTGTTGGAAGACCATCCGATTTAATTTTTGTTTAAGGATAGGATGTTCATGCATTAGCATTACAATTATGCATTTTTGATTGACTAAAAATATTCGATTACACTAGAAATCGTTCTAATTTTTACTTATCATTATTTAGAACAAACCAACAAAAATATAATTGTTTGTTTAACTGCTTGAAGTTATATAATTAACTTCCGACAAAATTTAAACAAATTGATTCAATTAGAATTTTCAAAAATTAAATAAAAATATATATATATATTAAATCAAAATCAATAGGGGATAATAAACCATGTGATGATTAATAGTAATGATTATAATTTATAATAAAAATTGCATGAGAACAATATTGTTGTTGTAATTGTGTTAGAAGGTGTAAAAAAATTTAAGATAACAATAAATAATTATGTAATTATAACTCACAGATGTACTAATGACATCTTCTAATAAGTTATAAAATCAATAAAAATAGAAATCAGGAGTTGTATAGGTAGTCTAACACTATAAATACCTACTGCTGAGTTCTAGTACTGTTATGATGAACGAAAAAATTCTTAAAAATATTTTGTTTATTATAAATTCTTACAATAAGTAAGTATTTTTTATAGATACAATGGTGGTATAAATTAATATCTATGTATCAAT
Organism: Argyra leucocephala; assembly: GCA_963942445.1. Classification (NCBI taxonomy): domain Eukaryota; kingdom Metazoa; phylum Arthropoda; class Insecta; order Diptera; family Dolichopodidae; genus Argyra; species Argyra leucocephala. The sequence goes on along the minus strand of OZ012677.1, from coordinate 60,035,244 downwards.
GTTTAAATATTGAGTATTAATAAATCGAACTAGTTCTTTTTATTAAAAGTAAAATGCTATGGAAATTTTAATAATTTCTAATTAAATTTATAATTACATAAATTTATTTTATAGTTATATAATTACTTATCTGTGCTTATAATGTACTAATTAAAAAAGAAAAAAAAAGAAAAAACAGGAAAAAATTAATCTATTTAACTTGGAAATTATATATTTATTTAAAAATTTTTTTTTTTTTTTCGTCTTTGTTTATTTTTACATTAATTTTATATTAATTTTATATAATTTTCCTTTTCGTCTTCTTAATAAAATCTCGTTTATAAATATTTTATACAACGTATTTATACGTAAAATAAATTAAATTAAATACAAAAAAAACAATAACAGAGAGCTTAAACTTAAGCTATGATCAATAAAACTAAATTCAATTATCTATTACGTATATCAAATACATGATTTATAAAACAATAACATTTTGCTACTTAAAAGAAAAAAAAAAAAAAAAAAAAAATAAACGCTATCTTTCATTTTCATTTTCACTTTATACATATTATAATTATTTTTACTTTTTTTTTTTCTGTTATTCCATGTATGAGCAGCATAGGGTATCAACTTGCCTCTTTCATTGTTCTCCAATTTTTACTTTAAGAATTGTATAACATTATTTTTTATTTAATTCTATATTTCATTTCAATATATCTAGATTTAAGATTTAATTTATCTATTCAGACTCTAATAAGAAGCTTACAAATTGCATTTTCACTAGGGCGAAACAAAGTTCGCCGGGATCCGATAGTGTCTTATAAATATCAAAAGATTGATTTTTTTAAAATCTAACTAGCCGTTCATCAAATTTATATATTATTTTTGGTCTGATAAAATTTAATATGCTTCTTGGTATATCAACATTTTATCTTTTTCTGGATAATGTACAAATTACTAATTATTTATTTAACACTTACGATTATTTAAAAAAGGTTTGATTAATTTTTTTAACTATTTTTCAACTGAAAGTGTTGAAAAGTTTTAGAAATTGTATAGTTTAAGCAATAATTGATTTCGCTTAGGATTGGTTTCAAGGGAATTTTCTCTAACAATCCCTAAAATTAATTTCAATCTCTAATGCATTTTTTCATTTTTCAATAACACTAAAAATTTAATTTTTCATTACAAAATTCATCTGACAATAATTATTTAAAATAATTCTATTTTCTGCTTTAAAAAAAATGCACCAAATTGTCACAAAATTTATTACTTTTGAAATATTCGTTATTGTTTTATTAAAAATAATATTTTTTATTTATAAATTTAAATAATTTAAATTATTTTTTGAAAAATATTTCCCATTCGTTATTTTATTTAATGTAAAGTTCATTATTATATTTCCTTATTGTCTCCGCATGGAAAAATATATTATTATAAATAGAATTTTATATTAATGAAATGAAAGAATGCGATATTATGAACTTATTTTCATCATTTTTTTTGTTTGTCATGGTATTTTGATGATTTTAAAAGTTGTCCAAAAAATCAGAAAAAAAACTATAAAATTTTATATTTAGTTTAATATAACCTTGACGTAATACTTAACTACGGTCACTTAAATATTTATTGTTCTCTTGTTCACAAAATAAAATTACTAGTGATTGATAAGATAATTTTTCGCTTAATAACACCGGTCACTTATTCATATTCAATAAAACTTATCAACTGGTGTTTTTTAAGCCAGGCAGAACTTCAAATTGCAAGCACTAATACAAAAAATTAAATATTAATCAAAAAATTTGATTGATTCGAAAAATAAAATGGCACTAACATTTAAAAATGATTACATGATCACTGAGGTTGTTCAAAAGGCCATGCTCCTGCTCCAATGCACCAATTGCTGCTGGCTAATCAGCATAAACCAGTGAATTTATGTAGACCGACAGGAAATAATTGAGAGGTGTCAAATTGCACGCGACTTCATTTAAAAAGTATGGGGTATGAAATTTATTTACAACTTGGCAGATTTGTTGCTCAGATGGACGATTATGTGTGTTATAAAAATCATGAATTCTATAAATTAAATTAATTAAAATTAATTTATATATTATTTATATTTTTTATGTATTTTTTAATTGATAATTTAAAACTTTGTGTTTTTATTGCCAATTTAAATTATTGTCGATTGATTTATGTTGGAATTTATAGTAAATTTGGATAATTTTTGGTTACGTTTTTCAAGCATGAGTCTATTCATGATAATTTGTCGGAGAATACTTATCATGGTAGGTAGGTAGGTAGTAGTGGCTGCCGACAGTACATCGACACACTTAGACCAGTGAGGTCCATTGTGATACCACGGGAACTTTCCTACTCGTCGAACCAATTTGAGCTTTTAACGAAGCGGCGGAGGTATTTTGATACCAGTGTTTTCAAGATCACCCAGCGAGTCCAGAAAGAAGGCTCCTAAATGTTAAAGGTTTTCCTTTTTTTGGTAGAAACCAGGGCAGAAACAGAGTAGATGTTGGACAGTTTCATCCTCCTCCACCTCTCTACAAGTTCTGCAGAAGTCGTTTGAGGGGAGTCCCGGTCTTCTTTTAAATTACAGGGGGCAAGAGGTGCACCCAGATTGCTCCTTTCCGGAAGGAGTTCTAATATAGTACCCTCTCTAGCAAGTAGATCTGCCATGCAGTCCCGGAATATCACTGTGTCCTGGCACCCATCCTAATAATATGTTGAACCTATCCGGTAGTTCGTCCAAAGAACTACGACAGGCCAACACGGTTTTTGAGTTGATAGCTGCCGACTCCAGTGTTTTAATTACGGCCTGACTGTCTGTGAGTATACAGATATTTCTAACAGATAATATGCTGGATCTCAACCAGTCTGAGGCTTCTTTTATTGCCATCACCTCCGCCTGAAACACACTACAATGTCTTGGTAGGCTGAAGGATAGACTAATATTCAGGTTTTCCGAGTAGACTCCACCCCCCACTCTATCATTCAATTTTGAACCATCAGTGTAGACGTGTTCCTTGTTTAGAACCGTGCTACTCTTCCAACTTTCTCTAGACGGAATATCGATTTGATATGATCTCTCAAAGAAGTACCCTGTAAGAGTCAGATCTAGGTTCTCTGGAATAAATTTCTTGTATTCCATAATAGAAGAGTGGGCAATTAATTGTGGTTTCCACTGGGAATTAGCTTTTAGCCTGATTACAGTTCTGGATTCCATTTCTTTGCCATGAATATCTAATGGTAAGAGATGAAATAGCATATCCAGTGCCGCGGAAGAAGTTGTTCTAAGTGCTCCGCTTATGCAGATGGAGGCTGATCTTTGAAGTTTTACAAGGAGGTTGAGGTTTGTACCAGTGTTGAGTGCCGTCCACCACACCACGACACCATACATTAGTGCAGGCCTGACAACTGCTGTATAAAGCCTGTGGACAATGTGTGGATTCATTCCCCATTTTTTTCCAATAGCTCGTTTGCAAGAGTACAGTGCTGTTGTAGCTTTCTTTACTCTTTCAATTATATTCAGTTTCCAACTTAGTTTCTTGTCTAAGATAAGACCCAAGTACTTAGCTCTATCAATACTAATCATAAATGTCACAAATATGATTGCCTTATGGTATGACAGTTCGTTTGACAGTTCAGCCTTTCGTAGATTCTTAGCAGCCAAAAAAAAAACATCCACTACAAGTCTACATCCGCATCTGCATCTGCTTGTTTTTTTATTTTAAATTTTTGATTTCATTCTGAGACATTTATAAATTTTTGCTTCGTGACTGTACATGACGATTCAATATAATCTAAATAAAAAACTGGTGAGAGCCAAATAATCTACAATACTAGATTCAATGAAAAAGTTTAAAATAAGAAATTCAATTATTGAAGACATTCGGACATTTGTATACAAAACATGACACTTGAGCATAAACTTCCACTTCTGTTTATTTGATCTTACCAACAATGTTAAATAAAAGAATGCAAGAAGCTCAATAATAGCTGGAAATAAAAACAATAATATGTTAAGTAAATAAAAACAATTTTTTTTTTTTTTTTTTTTTTTAATAATACAACATTTTATTTGAATATCAGTAGGGGTTTTCAATGTTGTACATTACCTTTAATATTAATATTAACTTACTATGTAAATTGCAGCAATGAATAGTAAAGAAAGAATTTCTTTTCATTATTATTATTCAACTTCTCTTTCTTTCACTTATTTAAATTGTTATTTTGTGAAAGAGACAGAAATTAAAATTACAGAACTGAAAAAAATAAAACAATAACAAAACAAACAACAAAATATTATGAAATGAAAAATTTTTAATTCAACATAAATAATGGTGACAAACAGGAAAAAAAGAAAATCCAGATTCATTTTTCCCGTTATATTTTTTGTTCGCTTTTCTCTGTTGTTGTTCTTTTACATTACTTTTCTATTTTTTTTTTTTTTTTTTTAAACCAAGAGAAATTTTTTTGAGTAAAAAATTTGTGGAAGAAAATGTTTGATTTTTGTTTTATTTTTCCCATTTTGTTAAAATAAAAACATACTTTGCAGAAACTTTTGCGAAAAATTAAAAACTATAAACAGGAACAATAAAAATAATGTTAAATACTATAATGGTAGATAGTTAACGTTATAATCGAAAAAATAAAAAATATACAAACAATACTGTGAAAAAATTTTTTAACTCTGTGGCGGTGGTTTGAGGTAGAAAGCTTAGGGTAAGACTAAAAGTCTACAAAAACAATAATAACGATCTTATAAATTGTCGAGACTGGCAAACTTATCTTCTCTATAGCAAATCAAAAAATTAATACGGTAAGAATTCGTAGAAGACACCATCAATTATTTCCAAAACTCATATCTATATTAAAGCTCCAAGAAGAAAACAAGAAACAACTGAAAGACCTATATATTATCGAAAGTCGATTAAATCATAACATGCCCTGAAATCCCCATATTTTCAATAATGCTAAATTGTTACAAAATATATTGTTTTAAAAAAAGTTGATAAAGGTCATACCTTTGATGCAAAGATCTGCTTAATATGTAAGCCTAGATATGACTACGACACAAGATATAATATGATTTAAATGTATAGGATAGTGGTTTTAAAAAATAAATTGTGCTTTTTGATAGATTATAAAAACCGGCTGTACGTCAATGCAAATGTTTAGTCAAAACTACCTTCTAACTTGCTGATCGTTCTACTGCTGGAGTACTCACTTTATTTTATAGATGATTTGAAAGAATTGGCACTTATTTTTAACTGAACTTAATTAAGTACGGTACTGCAAGTTTATACTTCAATAACCACGATATCTGGAGCTGGCTTTACAACTAATTAAATATGAAAAACTCCCTGTTATTGTCATAAACTACGCCTTTTTAAATAGAATAGCACCATTTTTTTTTATTTGTTACCAGAAATATACTTTCAGTTCTTTTATGGTATTTAGTTTATCCCAACGATAAAGGGTACTGGACCACCAGGTTGAAAAACCCATAAAGCATTTTTCTCCTTCGTCTGGAATCGAACCTGGTCCCTTGTGGTTGAAAGGTATACGCTCTACCTACTGCATCACCCAGCGTGTAACCTTGCTTTTTACAATTAAAATCTTTATGCCAAAAAATTAAGATGGGTAATACGATTAGTTGTCTCCTGGTTGTTGAGGATTGGTTATGAAAATTCATTCGTATTTAGGGCGTCCATAGAATGTGCAACTGCATATCATTATTGGCATTTAAAAGGGAAGATGATTTTTGCAAATGTTCAAATATTTAAAACGAACATCATTAATATTTTTTTGAAATTTCCATCAATGCTCTTTCTTTATTGTTTCTGTTTTTGCTAAACTAATCGCTGTTATTGCCAACAGTATGAAGGTATAAGGACACATTTAATCTAAGCTTTAGAAATTGATACCATTATAATACATCGAATATATTATTTAGTTCAGTGCGTCAGTTTAGAAATTGGATTTTAAAGCTCAAAACCAAATAACTGTTGTTCTTTTTTACGATTTTTGTAATCGAATTACAAAATGCTTTTATCTAAAGAAATAGAAATAATTTTGAGTCCATTCGAAAGTGGATGATAGAGCTGTTAAAGACAAAAAACGATCAAAAACTATCATATTGCCGTATTAAATTAGCTGGCGGTATATTATAAAAAGGGGTTGTGCTCGAAATCTTATTTTTGAAAATTTTATTTCTGAAAATCGTAGTTTTTAAAATCTTATTTGATCAAAATCTTATTTTGTATTTTTGCATACGGGCAAAGTCTTAGTAAAAAAATGTTTTTAAAATAACTATTTTATTTTTAAAGTCGGAGGCTGCTGCCCCCAAACACCCGCTACTCATTTATTGGAACCCTGTTTTTGCCGGCGGCAAGTAAACGCATATGAAATGCATGAAAGCATGTGATATTAAGTTTCGACCCCAAATTCTGGGACCAGGACCTATTTTCATCACATTTAATGGCTGTTGTAACAAATCCATTTTGTGTATAAATTAAATTTCACAACAAAAAAAGATTAATATGGACGAGAAAAAATTTTACAGGAAAGAATAAGATTTTCGGAGAAAAAAAATAAGATTTTTAGAAAAAAATAAGATTTAAAAAAATAAGAATTTCAGAAATAAGATTTTCGAAAAATAAGATTTTGAAAAAATAAGATTTTCAAAAATAAGATTTCGTCACTATCCGTATAAAAAGAAATAAGTGATACTTTTGGTATGGGAACGGAATAAATAATATAAAATCAATTTGCTCTGGTAAATTCTTTATAATCTTATCAGCAATAAAGTCAATTCTTTACTAGGTTTCAGAAAAAGATGGTCCAAAGAGTTTGATGATCCACATATAATTAAAGTCTTATATACCTTTCGCTCCGTTCAAATATGAAAATCCAACTTGGTTGTCATTTTTTTGTAATCATCTACACTAGGTGGCGCAGGAGGTAGAGTGTCTGCTTTTCAATCGAAAGGTCCCATGTTCGATACCCGATTAGATATACCTTAAAAATTCTACAGAAAAGCTATGTTGTATGTGAATGTGTAAATAAAATTTCTGTTAAAAAACAATTAGGACGGTTATCCCGTAGAGTTGGAATTATATAAAAAAAAACAAATAAACTTCATTCAATCCAGAAAAAATTTCTTCGTTTTGCTCTCCGTAGTTTATAGTGGTCTGACCATGTTATTCCCCTCCTTATACAAACCGGAATAATTGGAATCCAAAAGGACAGTTAAAATAAAATGCAAATTCTAAATGGACAAATTGATTTACAGGCTATTAAGCAGCTGATCGACACCCAGTTAAATACAAGTACTCGTTTCCTAGCATAAATTTGTTTTAACTTTGTATTTTACCGAACTAGCTATGGGAAAAATAAACCGGTTAATAGAATGTTTATGGCTGTTAATGAGTAGACAAATTTTATAGATTAAAATTTTATTGAATATAATAATAATTATAACATACTATAATGTACTTTTAATAATATAATATTGTGGTATTTTAACTTTAATTGCTTTTTCTAAATTTTAATTTTATTTTTTTTTATTGTTTTATTAAAATAAAATATTGTAATTGAATTAAGCATAAATAAATAAATAAATCTAATCTCTACCTAAAATATTATACTTACAAGATATAAAATTTTAAAACGAAGACCATTTTAATAATGAACTGAATTTGAAACATCGAAACTTACTCATCTCGGTACATAACACTCCAGCATATGCAATTGAACTGATCAGTTATCAATGTTATACATTAATTAAAATTTGTAGAATGTTAATTTGTTCTGACGTTTTAACAAAACGAAATATTAAGTTTATAATGACATTTGAATAAAGTTTATTCTAACGGTAAAAAAATAATTAAAAAACAAACATAAAAAAAAAATTCAAATGGAAATCAAATACGGAGTGACCTGCTAGAAAACTTTTTAATTTCTAAGGACTTTCTTTTACGAAAAATCTCTTTTTCCTCTAACAGGATTACTATTTCAGTTGAAGTGACATCTTGAAAGAAAAACTAAGATACTGGAACAGCCAAATAGAAAATTTAACAAAGAAGTGAATTTAGTTTTGTAAGAATTGATAATGGAAATAGTAATGGTGGTTCTGCAGGTGGGTACTACAACGTAATAATTTTTACTTGAAAATAATTAATAAAAATGTCAGTGGTTTTAAAATAAAATAATAATAAAGTTAATTTAAACGATTTTCGGCAAATCATATTTTAAAATAATTATAAATACCGAAGTTTTAATTTACTGAATTTAATTTTCTATATTATAATAATGCATATATGCTTTGTAGTAATATATTCGAAATCCATTTCTAAGTCAATCAAGATACGGTTTTAGAATTGAAGATATGGTTGTATAGATTTGGAAACGGCTGCCTCAGTTAATTCGGTAATGGTGTATGTAATTTTTGATAATCTCGAAAATGTCAATTTTTGAAGTATGTTAAAAGAAACAATCTCATCATGTGTGTCAATTGGACTCATCACGCGTTATTCATTTAGATATAAACAATATAATATAGAAGTAATCGGAAATGTCAAACTAAGATCAAACGCAAAAAGATTTGATAATCAAGCAACAAAAGTTTGGAAATATTGATGGAAAATGTTTTTTTTTTTCAATTGTATTACACGTGATTGTTGTAGTTTGACTTTTGGAAATGTTTAAGGTGTGAATTTACACCAACTAGATAATAAACAAAATAAATTTTATTTTCAAGATTTTTTTTTTTTTTTTTTACACTCTACTTTACACGGTAGAATTACCTTTTCGTGCTTAATTAAGCACGGTACTGCAATTTTACACTACAATATACAATATTTCGAGTATTTATTTAACCCTTCGTATGCAAACCATTGCAATATGCAATTATAGCTTTATTAGTGTTTAATTCATGTTTTAGAAATTTCTCTACAAAAGGGTTCAAAAGTATTATTTTCTGCTATTTCAAACAAAATTCAGTCTCTTTTCGAATTTCATTACTCAAATAGAGAAAATATGTCAGTTTTAATTGAATAATGACCACGTGCGTAACATTTGTACGTTATACCAATTTATTTTCTTTTAATTAAAACTTGTTAAATTATTTAAATAACAAAAATCTAAATAAATTTTGAATTAAAAAACTTCAATTTAATTAAATTTTATTATTTTGTTGCATTTATGATTGAAAATATTGCTTAAATTCGTTTTTAAATGTTATATTGCAAATATGCAAGAACATGTGAGAACAGATTTTGTAAAATTTATGTCATATTTGCAAAAGTTGCATATATGCAAGATTGTGTTATAATAATCGTTAAAATTTCTAGGTCAAGAGCTATTAGTGACGACGAATTGAAAAAAATTATAGAAGGTTGGAGTTGTAGTGAAGATGAATTGTGTGATGATGGTGAAAATTTTGATGATGTAATTATAGAGAGAATAATGAGGGCTAGTGAAATGGTTGCAGAAAGTGTGTTTGTCGAATATGTTGATTACATGGACTCGAATAACGATAATATAGAAAACTTAGAAAATGTACCTCTGAATGTTATTGGTGGTAGAGATGACGAAATTATTCCAAATATTATCAAGGAGTACAACAAGTTTATGGGAGGTGTAGACTTGGTTGATAGCTTCATAGGAAGATATAAAATAAAAATACGTTCAAAAAAATGGTATATGCGTATATTTTATCATTTACTAGATTTAACTGTCGTAAATTCATGGTCACTGTACAAACGTGTAGAAGAACAACGCGGAACGGAAAAATCGGCTGTAATAAACTTATATGATTTCCGTTTAGACATAGCTAAAACTCTGTGTAAACTAGGAAAAACAGAAAGAACTGCTGGGCGACCATCAAGTGAATTCAATAAAAATATAGAACTGAAACGAAAGCATCAGTGTTCCTCTACCACCAAAAGATATTCGTATTGACAAAATGGATCATTAACCAATTTGGGCTGAAAAGGACTACAGTGCAAGGTACTTAAATGCGACAGATATACATTTGTTAAATGTATGTAGGAACTGTTTTAAGTCATTTCATAATAATTAAGTTACTTTTTATTATCTGAATACCTATTTAATATTTTTCGTTTGTTTTCTTTTATTGTTTTTTTTTTGTTTTTTACCTGAATTGTTATTTTATTTTTATTTGTCAATTTTAAATATTTATTTTTGTTAAAAAAAAAAGAATTAAAATTATTAATTTTATTTTTAAGAAAAACACTTTTTTTTTAATAAATATTTTCATACACTTGATGTGTTTTTACTTTTATTGCATAATGTTGCACATATGCAAGAATAAGAAAATGATCAAATACTCGGACCAGAACTATATTTTTTGGAAAAAAATTACTTTTTCCCTTTATTTTAACTATTTCACACCAGAAAAAAAATTTTTCATCTAAAAAAAAAAATTCATGCAATAAAGGGTTAACAAATTACTGGCTTATCAACTCATTAAATGTGGAAAACTACTGCTATTGTCAGGAACTAAGCCTTCTTAAATAGAATAGTTTCTTTTTTATTTAATTTGTTACCAGATTAACTCTCAATTATTTTTTGCCATTTATTATATCCCAATGACAAAGAGTACTGGACCAGGTCGAAAAATCCATAAAGCATTTTTTTTGTTTTGCTTCATTGGGAATCGAACCTGGGACCTTTCGGTTGAAAGACCTTTCGGCCACCCAGCGTTTCTAAAATAAAAATTAAAGTAAAAATAAAATTTTTTAAAGGAACACAGTTCAAATCACAACATTATTCATTAAATTAAAAGTTAATAACAAAAACAAAATCCATTCATTGGGTAACAACAATATTATTTACATATTAAACAAAGTTTATAATAAAAAATCAGTAATTTTAGTTTGTTTGGATTTGATTAAATTTTTAAATAATTTTTCTTCTAAATTTTGAAGTTCCTCACATTCCATGTTTCTTTCCGAAGTGAAATTAGAGTTTTTATTGCATCCTTATTTGTTATTTTTTCTAATATTTCTGTATTATTATCATCTGCATCATCTGTTATTTCAGAATTTTCGTTTTCTAGTATTTGGGAAAATATTTCGTTTTCTGATAAATCTCCATAGCAAGGCACAGTTGAATCACCATGAACATAATTTTCAAATTCCATCTCAGACATTGGTAAATCACTTTAAATTAGCTCTGATAATTCATTTTCATTCTCTTCTTCTTCCGTATTGTTGTTAGTTGTAAATCCAGTCTAAAATATGAAAGCAGCAAGTGTTTGAAGAAATTCTGAATTTGGAATTAGGCGATAATGGCTTTTAAAGCTGTGAGTTACACTTGCGTTTAGTGGCTGGATTATGGAGGTGGTGTTTGGTGGTAAAAATATTATTTTGATCATATGTAACTTAATTGTCACTTTATGACAAGCTGCGTTATCTATGAAGAGAACAATTGTTCTCTTTTGCTTCAGCATTTTTTCATCTAATTTCATTAGAACTTCATTCTAAATCGCTGTTGTCATCCACGCATTTTTATTTGCGAAATACGGTAGGCGAATTATTTTATCCCGGAAAAATCTGAGGTTTTTAGATTTTCCAATTACAAAAATTTCTTTATAATTACCTGCAGCGTTACATAAGTATAAAATTGAAATGCGATCTTTTTGTATCTTAAAACTCTTCGCTTAGTCTTCTTTACGAATCACTGTAAATTGTGGAAGAACTTTGTAAAAAAGTCCGCTTTCATTCGCATTAAAAATATTGGCGGTTAAGTAATTTTCTAAAATCTGTGGTAAAACATTTTGAACAAATTCTGCCGAGGCTTCTGTATCGGCAAAAGCACTTTCACCTATAATAAAAAATTTAACTTTTTAATTTAAATTTAAATTTTTTTACCTTGTATTTTTTTTACTTTTATATTTTCCCTTTTCTGCCACCTCTATTTACACAGTTAGCCATTTGTTGGCTTAAAATCAGATGAAAATTTGGTTGCAAATTCTTTTGTTTTTTCTAGTAAAACAGATGTTGAAATAACATAATTTTTTGAGCGCTTTCTTCTTAAAATATTAATGTTCGGTAGACAATTTAGTTATCTTCGACTGATTTCTTATTATCCTATTATTAATACTAATGTCACATTTATATTCTTCTACCAATTCATATTTTGTTTTTAATTTGTTTTTAAAACTTACTTACTTACTTATTCAAAATCCATAACTTTCTAAACTACCATTACTGACTTTTATAACGACATTCATAAATGCTATGTTTTTTAAACTCAAATTCTTAAAAAAATTTTAAGGTTTGAGTCTCAGGTAAAATAAAATTGCACAAATTTGCTAAAAATTTTAGAATAATTAACCGGGATAGTAATATAACCGGCAGGTATTTAACCGAAATATTTTATCAATCTTTTATTAGGGAATTTCAATTGTCAGTAAATTTTGAGCATATAAACGGTTAACGTAATTAATCGAGGGGTATTTAAGCGGGGACTACTGTATATCCAACTTTAACCATTCAAATAACAAAGCATTTTTCAGAAAATGATGGAACAGTGTCTAATGTATATTCTACCACAAAGTGCAGCTATTCTGACAGATGAAGATTCTGATTGACATAAAAAAGATAAATATGGTGAAATCTATGGTGAAATATTATAGTTAACAGTTCATTAAAAATAAGCCTAGATTTGGATACAAAGTTTGGTTTATGAACATAGAAAGTTGATTGATTTTGAAATAATATTGAAGAAATTCTAATTATGATAAAAATCTTGGAAGCTGTTTTATCTTATATGATTGACAAGATTTAGAATAGTCATCTAAATTTTTATTATTACTTCGATAATTTATTTACATCAATCAATTTATTATCACTTATCTGCAGGATAAAGGTAGAGAGGGCCCAATTATATTTCAAAAGAATGTAATTTACCAAAAACAGATTAATTAGAAAATTGAGAAAAAGGTAATTTTTCACTTAATACATTTTTTCCAATTTCCTGGTTGCAGTTTCATCAAACAGACATGACATACAATCTTTCGCATCAGTAAAAAGATATTCGTCCGTAGTAAAGAAATATTTAAATGATAAACGTCCTGCTGCAATAATAAATAATAAATATATGGAAGGAGACTGTGGAATGGATGAAGATGTAAATGCTTATAAAATTAGTATCAGGGTAGAAAATGATAATATCCATTAATAAGCTGGATGTTTGATATTTGTATGAACAACGCTTGAATTATCTATCAACGCATAATAAAGAAATTAGTAATATCAGTTTTCGTCAGATTATTTATCTGCTTCCAAGAACGTTTAAGCGAAAGGTAAAATTTAATTATTAATATTTTCACTTAACATAATCAGAATCCCGTTACCAGTGCAAAAAATATATTTTGGTCTTTAAACTTATTAAAAGTGGTCAATTTTATACTCAAAATAATAATTATCTTTTACTTATAAAAAAACTCTAGATAAAAAGTGGGTATGTTATTTTACGAATGTGGCATGTATGTTCCGGAGTATCCCATTTTCCGGAATAAACATAGAAATATTATATTTTACGTAGTTTTATTTAAAAACAATTAAGGTTTTGCAGGAATTAAAAATTCTGTAAGAGCCCGGATGTTCGAATGATTAGAGAAATATTCATGATAATTTATTTTATTTATTTATTTATCAGTGCACCTGCAGATAAACCCGAGGCCTACTTCAGGTCCTTTTCTCTTTCGAGATGTGGGCCTTTCATGATAATTTATTTTGTTACTTGTTGTAATGTTTTTAAGTACTTCTGATTAAAAATTTTAACAAAAACGTAGAAATTACAAAATTAACTACAATGAGGTTAAGCATGAAAGGGACAGGCCTATATCAAATTTGAAGATATATCTTTACTAAAACTTTGAACAATTTCTAATAATAATTTGACACCAAATGTTATTCCTCCGACACAATATGTTCACTAAAACTGCAAAGCGCCAATTATTTAAAAAATTTAAAAACATTGAAAACTGTGTTTTTATAAATACCTAACATGGTCTGTTTCACTAATTTTAATGCACAACTAGCTTTAAAGCTAGCAATTTAAAAAAATTTTGGATTAAATTGTAAGTTCACAAGATGCAACTGACTTGTAAATGATATTTTCGATTATGTGATTTATCTCAAATAATCGTTTACACTTCAAAAATAGTCATTTAAAATTTATATAAAAAAATATATGATTTAAATAAAACTGCTTAATTAATTAGATTGTAAATTCATTTGATTTTAGTTTGACATTTTCGATTACATCTTATGTTAGATTGACTAATATGCTTCTATGCCTCTCTACTTAACGATTATCTCTTTCTCTACTAACAACTATCTTTTTCTTATTTTGTTTCTCATTTATCGATTATCTTTTAGAGCTGGCTATATCCTACAAAGTCGGTCTCTTTCAGTATCACTGACTAATGCATCAACTGTATCTGCTGTTCGCATTTTTTGTTTTACGTTACTAGTTTATTGCCCTACATTAAAACGATGCTTTTTAAATATTTTATCAGCAGTATATTAAAAAATACTTCATCGGTATTTTCTGAACGTATATAGCATAAATGTCGTTACTCTCTTCCAAAATTCGCTATGTTTATAATTTCATCATTCATTAGGGCAACAAATAAATGATATATTTTATATTATGCTACCTTGTCTAGCCCTTTGGAGCATATCAAAAATTCTGTTTACTGTCAAACGCAGTCTCTTCTTATTATTTGTTTCAGATGATCCCTCTTCTATCGAATAATTTGCTAAAGCACTAGCGTGCTTAAACAGTATACTACAAAATACAAAATAACAGTACATTTTTATAATTCTTAGTTTTTCAATATAAAACAGAATAATATATAAAAGCTTAAGGTTGATATATAAATCACAAATTGTAACAAAAGACCATTATTACTCCCTTTGTACTCTAAAAATTATCTGAAAAATATTATAAAACTGTAATATTTTTTAAAATAATAATTTAAAAATGTTATTGTCTTCTTTATAGAAATTTCCAAAGAGTTAAAATAATCATCGCACGAGAGAAAAAGAACTGTTGAAAATGAAAATAATGACTCACATTAATTTTGATTGTACATTGAAATAGGTAAGGAACTGAATATTAAATAGCCTCTCTTATTACACAAAATAGAAAACATAAATCAACTGAAGTAAAAAAAAATAAAATAAATATATAATTTCATATATACACATCCATATAAATAAATATACACACATATTCATAATAATACACATAAATATGTTATAAAATGACATTTCACCAATTTTTGTGTCATTTTGATTGACACTATCAATTTATTGAAACAAAAATATGATATGAAAAAATAAAATATAATAAAAAACAAAGTAAGTAAAAAATTACATTTATTATAAATTGAATTTTAAAATAAAAAAAAAAAATTGAGAATATGTAGAAAAACAGAACAAGAAATGAATGATAACGATAACAATAATAATAATTTTTATATAAAAATATTTCCTACATACATATGTGTCAATCCAACAATTATTTTATATTAAGATCACGTGCTCTACATGTTTTCTAGATTTGATGGGTTGTAAAAAAGGGCTCAAGGTGTAGAACAATAAATTTTACAATAAAAAAAAAATAAGAATTTATATAAATTAAAAATGGTTACACTCTCATCTTTAGGTCAAGCTGTTCTAATAAAACAGATAACCATAATAGATAACAAATTCAATAATAATATGAAAGATATTTCAAACATCAAAACCAAAACTACAAAAATTTATTGCGTCCTTAATAGTTTTTTTATTTTTGAAATTGAGTGATAATAGATCGAAAGGTAATTTTGAGCTATTACTTTGTTTTTAAGCTTTTTGTTATTGGCATGTATTTTGAAAAAGAAAGAGTGAAAGGCTTAGGTACATTTGTAAGATATTAGATCTGATAATATCGATATTTATATTTATATTAGATCTGATAATATCGATCAAGGAAGTAAACATTAAAGTTTATAAAATTATATTCTTTATAATCGTTTTTTACTAAAAATTATTAGTTAAATAAATTCTATTATAAACAGTTTGTCAAGTTTACAACCCAATTTTAAATTACTTAATGTTATTATTTATTCACAAAACTTTATATATTTAGTTAAGGTATAATATTGCATAGCTAAACACATCAGAATATTTAAAGCTATTATGAAATTACTTTTTTGTTTATAACACCAATGAAAAACTGTAATCCAGTAAACAAATTGTTGTATAAAGTCTGAACAAGCTAAGATGTTATGTTGTTTAGCTTTTTTTATTTTTACTTAGCTTTTGAGTTATAGAGGTATTTCGAATATCTATCATTAATTTTTTTTTAGATTCGATTACCTCTAAAATTATATTTTAAGTCTTTAAAACTTAGTGCTAATTTTATATTTTCAAAAATTATTGAACAAATTTGGGTGTAATTTTACGATAGTGGTTGGAAAATAAAATTTTTTTATTCATTTTGCTTTTGCTGGATCATTATAAAGCTACTATAATTTTATTGAATGAGGCTTACATTCTTACATGCATTTGAAAATATGTACAATAATAATAATCTTAAATGGTGTTAAATCAAAAACGTACCCGTTTTATGTACCTCAAGGATCCATACTAGGTGCTTTGCTTTTTAGTATTTTCATTAATGATTTGTCCTGTTGTTTGTCTGAAGCCCATTGTAGATTATATGCTGATGATGCCCAAATTTACGTAAGTGGTCCAGTTTCTGATCTTTACCAATTGATCGCCAAAATTAATGACGATCTCGACGATGTAGCTTTCTGGGCTCTAAGAAATGGGCTACGATTAAATCTGTCCAAATCCAAGGCTTTGATTGTTTATGTTCGAAATATCAACACAACAAGTTTTCCGGATGTAAAACTTAATAAATCTATAGTAAAATTCGTTAAATAAAATTGTGTTAAATAAAACTCTTACGTAGAATGATCACATTAATGCTATTTCTAAAAATGTTTTTTGTAAACTACATACTTACTTACTTGCTGAGCGCTACAGACCTTGAAGGGCCTGGCGCAAAATTGTCCTCCACTGATTTTGGTCACGAGCGGAATCTCTCCAGTTGGTGATTTGTAGTTTTTTCATATCTGCCGATACTTCATCTCTCCAACGAAGGTTTGGCCTCCCTCGACGACGCGTTCCCTGGGGTTTGGATTCGAAGAGTTTCCTAGCCGGAGCATTTTCGTCCATACGCTCTACATGGTCTAGCCAATGAAGCCGTCTTATTCTGACTTTTTTAGCTAGGTCCATGTCGTTATACAGCTGGTATAGTTCGGCATTGTATCTTCTTCTCCAAACCCCTTCGTCAGACACAGGACCATAAATGCGATGAAGAATTTTTCTCTCAAAGATACCAAGCGCATGCTCGCTTGCTTTTGGTAATGTCCACGATTCAGAACCATATAGCAGCACCGGAAGGATGCACGTTTTGTATAATTGCGCCTTGGTATTTTGGGATAGGAGTTTTGAACCCAGTTGTTTCGACAAACCGAAGTAGCAACGGTTTGCAAGGGTAATTCTTCGCCTTACTTCAACATCGATGTTATTGGTGGAGTTGATGTTGGTTTCAAGGAACATAAACTCCTGAACTACCTCAAAATTATATGAGCCGACAGTGATGTTGTGTCCTATATGATGTTGTGAGGACATTTTATTTGTCGAAAAGCATATATTTTGTTTTATTCTCATTTATGAGAAGACCCGCTTTACCTGCTTCCTCTTCAATCTGTGTAAAGGCTTCGATGACTGCTCGTCGTGATGTTCCGATAATATCGACGTCATCAGCGAAACCCAGGAGCTGGAACGATTTGTAAAATATAGCATTAAAATGCTTGTACACGCTTTGTCACAAATCGGCGTAAATTTGACAGTATTAGAGATGTTTCCAAAGTCATACTTGATTGTACCTTTGAAAACTATCTGAAATATAAATATAGATGCTTTATCAGAAAAATTATATCTAAAAATACGCCAGAAAATCTCTATGAGAAAATAAACCCATGGTAGGTCACTAGAAAGTCCAAGTTTAATTATTCCAAGGCACACAGCAGGATTAGGTAGGTAGTAGTGTCTGCCGACAGTACATCGACACACTTAGACCGGTGAGGTCCATTGTGATACCGCAGCAGGATTAAGAAATCAATCATTTTTTGTAAGGGCAGTGGCGTTATGGAATTCTTTGCCGAACGTTCTCACGTGTGAGTTATGTAAAGAAAAGTTGTAGCCATTATTAACTTAACTTTAATTTTAATACTGATTATTATTATTTGAAATAATGCTTGTTATGTCTGTTATGTTTAGAAGGTGTTTTTGTTAGGAGAAGAAATAATGCATTCGAAAATTTTATATACATCTTAATTTTTTTTTTTTTCTTTTTCTATTTGTCTTTTGCTTTACTGTTAACTTCCATAGATTAAGTTAGTTCAAGTACACTGAATTTACATTCTTTTTTATCGTACACTCTTGTAGAGACTTATCGTCTCATATATATATGTACATAATATTGAGACGTTTTGTACGTATTTCAGATTTTTCGATTTTTAGCTACAACTACCGTTCGATATGGTATAGTACTTATGTTAACTGACTAATAATCAAAAGGTACAGGGTTCGAATTTTGCTCGTTCAAGTTGATGATTGTTGTAAACAATCAATTTTTTATTTATTCTTTCAAATTAAGTTTTAGAATAAAGTTTGGTTATTACTTCAAATAAAATCATGCTATGGTATTATGAAGTCGAAGTAACTCTACAAAAACGGTAGTTTTTTTGATAAGAAAAAAGTATATGTATTTCGATTTAGCTTCGTAAACCAAGAAGATTGACTTTAAAATCTAGTTTAAATAAATAATCTTTTATAAACAGACCATAAAACCGAATGGGATCCTCAGGGTGTGCCTCCACAACCGAGACATATATTCATTGCTGTTCCAGAAGCAGTTAAATCACTAAACTTACCTATGCATTATAAATTGAAGACACGAGTGAATGAAGGAGGTATCTGACATTTTTTCAAAATTGGGTTTTTTGCATAAATTTAGGTTATATGACCTCCTCTATCAAATGCAATCATCAGAATATCTAAATCTCCAATAGGTTCTGAGATAATCAATGTATGAATGGGTTATGTACTAAACTTTATGAGTATTCAAATGGAAGAAGGTATTAACAATACTTCACCCCTTCATCCAGACGTATTTCAAAACTGTTGCAAATTAGTTGAAGGAATGAAGGCGCTATGTACGGTACCTAAACCCTTCTTCCACGGATCATATCAATCAAGACTTGACAAGTTTAAGTTTATTTGAAATATTTTGTTTGTTTTTTTTATTTATGTATATGACACACAATAGCACACAATATGTAAGTTGCCAGTTAGTTTTAATAATAATTGACATTCAATTCAGTGCTCAGTGTAGTGTAGGTGTATAAAGTTTTTTTTCTAAATATTGGAGTAATCAAGGTGTTGGAGAATGATAAAGAAACTAGAGAATTAGTTGTGGAATCTACTGAAGGAAACACTAATCAGAAAGGAAAACAAGTATTTGCTGCTAAAATTTATAATTCCAAAAAGAGAAAATGTAACCCAGATATGTGAAAAAAACGTAAGGCCAGTCTTGCAAGAAAGAGGGCTGAGAAATATGAAAGATGTGCCAAAAAAAACCCAACAAAAGGTATTTTATGTAGAGAAGAGTGTAGACTCAAATGTACTTTGCATTTTACAGATGAAGATAGAATAAACTTTTTAAAGCAGTCTTACAAACTGGATGTAAATACCAAAAATTCATTAATATTCAAATGTATCAAGAAGAAATCCGTAGCTAGGAGAACGACTAATAAAAAAAAATCCCAACAGTGCAACTTTTAAATATAGCGTAACAAAAAATGGTTTAATTGAAGCGGGGTACAAGGAAGCTTTCGCTGCATTATATCAAATCAGTAACGAAAAGGTTGATATTATAAAAAAAGAGTAGATAATTATGCAACTGCACCAGCACCTCCCGATAAAAGAGGAAGACATTCTAACACACCAAATAAAATCGATGAAGCAGTTAGAAAATTTGTTTTAGACCATATTAAACAATTTCTTGTGGAGGATTCACATTATTCGCGTAATAAAAATTCGGATAAAGTATAACTACTCCCCTTTACTAAATCAAAGCAAAATGCATAACTTTTATCTTGAAGAATTTGTTAACAAAAAATTGGGGGGAAAGTTTAAAGTTAAAAAAAAATATTATTCAAACATTTGTAACACAAAATTCAATTTGTCGTTTGGATATCCCAAAAGCGCCTGTGATGCTGGCAAAAATAACGAGAAACGTTTACGAAATATTACTCATGCATTTCGATAGCAATGCAGCACGATAAAAATACTATAAATGTATCCAACGATACTGTTTTCATAACAATGGATTTACAGCAGACTATGCCTTTTCCAAAAATAACCAACCACATCAAAAGCGTTTTATTTAACGCAAATGTGGTTTTATAATTTTGGAATTGACGTTATATTACAAAAAATTTGAAAAAGGTTGTTTTTGCTCCTGGGCAGGAGACATGGCTAATACAGGAAGCTGAGATATATATAGTTTCTTGTTAAGACAGGACCGATAAGTTTTTAATAAAAATTTAGCATTGATCTGTCTGTACCAATATTTGATTTTAAGAGGTTACTATCGTAACATCGTTCATAAATTTCCGGACGTTGGCCATGCCTACCTAGATTCGGACCGAGATTTTGGAAGAATAGAGAAAGTATTGCGGAAGCATGGCTCTATACATTTACCAGAACAGTCCCGACAAATTATTCGGAGTGCATTCAAAAATAATGAAATAATTGATATGTCTGAACATTTTAAAGATATCGGAAATTTAGCTAAAAATATAAATACAAAATAACGAACAGAAAAAAAGATGAACTGAAAAGTGAGATTTAGAAACAGTATTAAATGGATTCGAGTTGGAGAATATGGTTCTCATAGAGTTTTCTGATGTCTCTACAGTCTTAAGAGTCATATGATGAAAATATGCCATTTAAAAAAAGCGATATTATTAAAATTTTATAGATAACTATTCAGCTATATTTTTGAGTTGAATATGAATATGTTCGTTACTTCTTCTATCATTTAGGTTTATGAAAAAGTAATTATAATTTTAAAATAATGAAAAATAAACAAATTAACTAAATTTCTGTTTATTATTATATTAAAAATTAAAAAATGTGATTAGTAGATATTACATTATAAGATGAAAAATGGTTAATAAAAATATTATTTATTAAATTTCTGTTCATGAAAATTAAAAAATGTGACGACGAACAATGCTTAATTTTGAAATATTGAAGAATAAAATGTATTTAAATTTCCATTTGCTAAAAATTATTGATGATTACTAATTAATATTATTGCATTTTGTTAAAATATTACGTCATTTTGTATTTAATAAACCTTTCTTTCACAATTATATTGGTTTTTGTTTTTGGTTTATTTAAATGGATGAAGGAGCTATCTACACATTTTAACAAATAACTGAAAAAATACAAGTTTCTTATTAATCAGCCTGTAATGAGTAAAAAAGTACTACCGTTGTTGACAATTTTCGTATTTACGGATTTAATAAAACTAGCAAAAAAAAAAATGATATCAAAAAAACTTTGACTTCAATTTACTCGGAATTTTGATTTTGTTAGATAACCCCTTCATCTTCTCGTGTCTTCAATTGTTAGTATTCTATTTCCCATAAAATTAGTATTAAATATAAAAATAAAATGTCCACCATATACCCCACGAATGCCCCGATTAAAAGATGATGATGATAAAAATGAAAAATCTTATAATTGAAAACGTATTATATTTTCGTTTTAATTTTTCACAATAATATCCTAGGATAGTCCAAATGAACCTAATATTAATTTTGTGTACCTCTGTCAAGTACATACAAATTGTAATGCTATTTTAAAATTTGCTGCATGTGCTTCATACAAATGTCATATTGAATAATCAAAATATGTTAAAATAAAAATAACCATATAGCAAAACAGTAAAAAAATAAAAAAAAAAAAAAACAAAATAAAAAATGGTTGTTATTGGGATAAGCCAATAATTTGAATCTGTCAAATCCATACAAGAAGAGAGACATTAAAAATAAAAATATTTTTGAAATTCAGCACGAATTTCTAAAATGAATTTTCGTATAAAAATTCAATTGCTTCAATTTTACTGTCTCTCTCCTTTCTCACTTTCTATTTTCTACTACTCACTTTTTATGTTAAATTTAAAAAAAACCGAATGAGTTAAAAATAAATTGAAGACGAAAAAAAGATACATATTATGAAATATTGCTATATTTTAATTCAGATATCGTATGTACATATTATATTAAATATTTTTAAGGGATCAAATAAGGAAATAAGAATATTTGAATGAATTTTCGGAAAAAATTTATTTGGGTCAAAAAGATGGAATAGTTATGGAAAATTTTAAAAAATATAAAAAACAAAAACATTGACGTATTTTTGATTTTTTCTGAGAAAATATTAAATTTTTTTTTTTAAATACAATATGATTTGGTATTGAAATTTCATGAAATTTGGAAATACTAATAATAACCGGACAGCAAAGTTGACATTTGAAGTACAATTAATGTAACATAAAATTCTTTTTCAGTATTTTATTTACTTTAACTTCAGGTACGTTACAAATATATTGAACGTAATACAAATATATTTTATTGTGCATAAAATATTCGGACTTTTGTGGGTCTTAAGTATTTTCTATATTATAGAACTTGAAACTAGTGTTACGAAAATTTCGATATGTTGTGTGAATCATATAAATTGCACAGTTACAATTTCCAGAATTTCACAAGTTGTAATATTTGTGTTTAAAAGAAAACATACTCGAAGTAAACAATACTTTGAAGAGCTATTTAACATTCAGTTTTAGTATAAATATAATGGGAAATACGACAATACAAGTGTAATTACACTGAAGCTATGACGAATTTCTAAAGGGTGATTATTGAATTTAAGCCACATAAGCCACCACACAAATGGTAAAATATTAAACGTAAGACTACCTAATCTAGTATGTATATCTACACTAGTATTCAACAGCTGCTTGAAATTCGTGGAAGTTTTGATAAAAAGTCCTACTTAATATTTCGTTTGTTTTTGACTGTTTTCCATCATGTCAATTTATCGTAGACTATTGATCTTAAACAACAACCTTAAATACGTTATAATTTGTTTAAAAAATTAAAAATTAAACTGAAATCAGGTGTGTTGTATAGGCAGCTTGATAAATTAAAACAATTAATTTGTATGTTAAAAAAATTTATAGATGGGATGAAATTTTAAATTGAAATTTATAATTGAAAATTAAAAAAAAAAAATATAAAAATATTTGGAATCGCCACATCTCTTTTTAAACGTCTATCATTTTTATATAAATATCTGAACGAAATGGTTGGTGGAGTACTGGAACTGTACTTTTTTAAATTTATAGATTAATGATTTCAAAATTTCTGAATTTTAAAGTACTACGGCAAATAAGTTTTGTAAAACACTAGGACTAACCAGACAAATGGGTTAATTTAAATAAAATAGCTTTCAAAATAAGTTATAAGACCACCGAGATATACGATGATGTCAAAAGTGAATTGCCGAAAATCATTTAACATTTTATGAATATATTTTCGTCAGTGTTAGCTTATCTAGGTGTACATATGAATAAAAAAGGACATCACCAACTGCATAAAAATCGAATAAGACCGATAAACAGAATTTATTTTGAATATCAAAGACAAATTAAATCAAATGAACTCAACAAAGACTTTATAAATGCATACAAAATCGAATAACAGCGATAAACAGAATCTATTTCGATTATCAAAGACAGATAAAATCAAGCGAACTCAATAAAATACTTTATAGATTGACGTACTAAACAAATGTCATATGCATCTTTAGTGTCACATTGTCACAAACAATGTTGAAACATGGATCATCAAAAATCACGATAAAAGCCAGGTAATAAGCTTTGAAAGACAATAGATAATCCAAAACTAAAAGAATAAGTTGATAAATTTGATATTAGAACAAAATTTGAAGAGCTTTTCAACATAATAAAATGAGAAGACAAATTATGATTAAATGAGGCGGACATGTTATTAGAATAACAGCAGTTCAGAACTGCTTATATTCTATGATATTTTTTTTAATTGTTCAAGCAACGCCAAACGAACACAATACACACAGAGACCACCCAATAAGCAGATTGATATATTGGTAGTATTTATTTATTTTCGTAATGTTAAAAGTTCTTCAGATCAGTATCAATATTACAAACATTACATGTAGCATTGATTAGATTACGAAATATTTTATTTGGGAACGTTTGGCTATTTTTGCTGAACAAAATCTCAAATCTGGATAACACATCTCTAAAATTCAATATTTTGAATTAGAAATTAAAATTTGAAGCAGAGACATGTTTATTATCGAATATAGACATTAGTATAAGTGCATGTGAGTTCTTTACCATCCAAGGCAATGTCAAATATTTGGCACTATTCTCTTGTGAAATCCTTGATTTTAACAGAGAGACGAATAACAGTTTTTAATTTAATTTAATGTTCAGTTTTCTGCCTCAGTTAAAAATTTCATAATTACTTTTTTTTAATTTATTTGTACAAATATTATATTACAGTTATATTAACCGTTATCAGGCTGTTCACATTTCCAAAATCTATTGTTTTTTTGTTTTCTAATTGTGGAATATCGAAGGTGCATATAGAAAATGTTATTTGAAATCAGTTTGTACTTAATTTCGGTGGTTCAAATTTTATTTCTTAGGTTGCATGAAAGTAAGTGTAACTAAAATTAAATAAAAATTAAATAAGTTATTTATTAATTTTTTAAATATTTGTTAATATTTGTTTATAAAATATTTGAAAAATTAGACAAAATAATTAAAACTAAATATACAAAATCACGTAATTATCACATGTTATAGCATGTAATTTACATAAATCAAATTTTTTATAATTATTTATATTAAATGCTACTTGGGATATTGAAAGGATGATTCTAACAACATAATGTGTTTAGAATTTCTTATTCGAATTATGTAATATAGCTATTATATTTATTTTATTTTTTAGTTGGATATTCAAACGGAGAACCATTCAATTATTGTTATGATTCAATTCCAATTGAAAATTGATGGTATACCTACAAACTTATTTCATATGCAATTCAAGATTATGTATTGTTATGTTTTCCTGTTTGTAATGTCATTTTTCTATATTTATGTTCCCGATTACATTGCATTTTTTGAAGATTATAAATGTTAGAGAAGGTAAAAATAAAATAATAAATAGTAGAAAAAAAGCAATAAAAGAAAAAAATGAAGAAAAAAAAGGGATGATAAAAAAAACTAAGGTGAAAATTGAAAAGATTTTCACATACAATTTTAAAAATTATGATGGAAGATAAATTATTACGTGTTTGTAATAATTTTATATTGTTATTTTTTTTTTTTATTGAAAAACATTAAGTTATGTAGCATATGAATCAAATTTGAAAAACATTTTTACAATAGATTTTGTTAATAGTAATTGTAAACTTCCAGAATTTTGTAGAATAACTCACAATGATGGCAAATTAGATGAATTTATTTTCAATCGACAATAATGGAAGTTATTTTTGTATTTTGTTATTGAAATATTTCGATTTGTTAGAATTTTCGGATGAATTATAAAAAATAGCAATGATTCAAATCTCTTGGGATAATTAAAAAACTGAAAAAAAATGTTATCTTCAAAATTTGTTTGTCTTAAAAACTATCTTTTCTTAACCTTCGCTTGGGCGGCAAATGAAATATACGTAAGCGGGAGTTATGTTCGTGACATGAACGATAACATAAAAAAAAAACAAAAGTTTTATTTTATAATTCAAGTTTATTCGCACTTTCTTACTTCTAAGTCAGAATATTAATTAATTATTTATTATTTTTTTCATTTCTTAAATACAATTTTAATTAGTTAAAAAATGCTTACTTAATGTTTACAATAAGCTCATAATTTGGAAAAACAGGAAATTGCATTAGTTAATATTATTTAAATTATTAAAGTATCATATTACATTAAATTGATGGGAAAATATTTATGCAATATTATAAATTTATTGTGAGAAAATGATTATGCAATAATATGTAAAGTTCATTGGAATATTATATTACGTTAATTTTATGAAAAATAATTATTAACAAAATTTAATAAAAAATGTAATTTGGATAAAAGTTTATTAAATGATTATGATAATGATGGTTGTTTATGGGATATGTGTATATACTATCCCATAACTCGGGCAAGATTAACATATGTTAATTATTTTGGTTTTTCCATATATTTTGTATGGAGAATTTTTTGATAAAAATAAGTGATTTTTATGTTTTTATGATTATTTTTGTATGTGCATTACTGTTACTTTTATGTTTGCTTTTATTACCTGGGAATATCTATTCTCTAAGCTATTTTTTTGGAAATACCGGTATTTTAGAAAAAGGAAGTGCTACTGGAGACTTCCGTTTGTTACAAAGTACTTATAACAGAGTTAGTAGTTCCGACAACAACAGTGTATCTATTTCAGTGAAATAAAAAAAAAATTAAATAAAATATATATTTTTTGGAAAGATTATTTATGAAATTTTCAATATTTGCAATAATATGGAAGTGTTTAAAATTTTATGTGCCGTTCAGGTAGGCAGGTAAGTAAATTTTGTAATTTTTAGTAAAAGTGCAATATTAACAAATTTCTTCGAAATCAAGCAAAGCTATTTAAAATATATGAAATATATGCCGTTACAGGTATATGACACTTTTTTTTATTACTCAAAAATTAAAAAAAAAAAATTAAAAAAAAAAAAATGCACACAAAAGATACAAAAAACGTATTTTTACAGGTCATCATTTGAGAGAGAACAAGCATTTTTCTCTAGATTGGTGGAACATGTGCTAGATGCTGAACATGCTAATGTAGGACCACCGAAAGAAATAGTATTTGAACCAGTTGGTGGTCCCAAAAGAGTCGAAAGTGATGATAATGATGACAATGATGAAAATGAAGATTATCGTATTTCGAAAAATGAAAATGAAGAATCAGATGCTTAAAAAATGCATCTTAGACGTAAGTGATGGTCATTATTCTGAGGCTGAATCACTAGATGATGAATCAAAAGTACCTACAAGAAGAAAATAATCACATTGTTGATTCAAATCAATATTTTATTGGAAAGGATGGCACAAAGTGGAATAAAATTCCATCAACATATCAAAGGGCTAGACAACAAAATATTTTCCGACAAAAATCGATAGGTCCGATATCCATTAACAAAAAGTTTAACTGATTGTAAAACATTCGCCGCAATTTTCAATACATCAATGGTTGACATAAATTTTTAATTTAACTTCGTAACAAAATTTTTCTTTTTTATAACATACCAACAATAAAATTCAAAACAAATTTTTTTTTCGAAAAACCTTTGGTGCTTTATTTACTTTATGTTTCAAAATATATTAATTTTAGTATATTTCTATTTCAATTTAGAATATTTCAGAACTTTTTATCTTATTTTTCAATTTTTATCGAAATATTTACAAAATTTTTATAGAATACCATAATATTTGTATGAATAAAAAAAATATTAACATAATGTTAATCTTGCCCAACAACGAAGAAAAAAAATTTAAATGCCGAAAAATTGGTCATAGACACGTTTTTCTGAACTTTTCTTTATATATTCAATATCTACTCAAAAAATTAGGCACTGATCTCTGATTTCATTAAGATCGGCCAAATAATGAAGTTTTTATTCCAAATTAAAAAAGTGAATATTAACATATGTTAATCCTGCGCAAGTGAAGGTTAATCTGTTGATAAAACTAAAATAAAAAATGTTGCCTAGTTTGTCATAGATCAAAGAGCAACTTATTAAAGTCTTGGTAAAAACCAGAAGGAGTTTTAGGAGCTCATTGTGAATTTTAATCAATAAATTAGAGAACAATATTTATTTTTCTTATTTAAACATGAAGTAAATCAACTTGCTGGTAGTTACTACTGGATAGTGTAAAATTATGTAATGTCATGTAATATTATTTTATTGAATGTAATATAATGCTGATTTAGCTAGAATGAAATGCATTTAGAATGATAATTACTCTGAATAATATATATTCGACTAAATACGTGAATGCAATCTATATGCAATCTAATCACCTCAATACAGTCTCTTGATACTACTGAGATTATCAACATATCTGAGATTTATAAGCAAACAAAAAAAACGACGACGAACGTCATCAAAAACTTCATAAAATGGATGATAGCTATGTAAACAGATTTGCTCCCTTAAGTCAGCAAATCGAAGATGAAAATTTGGAAGATGTTCCCACCAAGGTGTCATCAGCAAAGCCTCCACCAATCAACATTGTCGGGAAAACAAATCCAGAAATTCGTCAGCATATGATGTCACTAAAAATTAATAAATACTCCATTAAAAATTGCAGTATTGGTACTAAAATTATTACAGAAACTATGGATGAGTTTAATACAATATATAAAGCTTTGGTTGATTACAACAACAACACAGAAAATCAAAAATGGAAATTTTTTACCCACTCTTTACGTTCAGAGAAACCAACTAAATTTGTATTGTTCGGACAATTGACAACTCCATTAAAAAAGATGAACTGCTAGTTGAATTAAAAAATCTTGGTGCTGAAGTCACTGATGTTAAACCTATGCAGGTTAAAAAAGTGCGTTACTTTGACCAGCAAAACTTTCTTGTGTACTTAAAAAAAGGCTCCATAAAAATACACGATATTCGCACAAAAATCAAAGCTGTTTTCCATCGAGTTGTGAGTTGGCAGTATTATAGTCAAAGGCATCGTGGACATGTCATATGTTTCAATTGCCAAACTTATGGTCATGGGGCTCAACATTGCCATCTCAACACAATTTGTGGGTTATGTTCAGCAACACATAAAACTTCAGAATGTCCTGAACTTACGAAGCAGAAAGACAAACAAATACTGAAATGTACTAATTGTAAGGGACAACACAGAACCAATTTCATTGAATGCCCAGAGCGAAATAAATACATCCAAATAATGGATAATATTAGAGAAAAAAATTATAGCAAACACCGTCATCATAACAAGAATCACACTCGTACACTAACAACTAATATAAATGATGTACGACAATTTCCTTACTTAGCAAATACTTCAACCAGAAATCATGTTAGTATATCAAATCAAAACAACTCTAACATCAGTACAACCAACAGTAGCGGTAATATTTAACATACAATATGCAAGTACCACGAGGCAATATTTAAATAATACTAATTATAACAATAGTATGAGTAACAATAATATTAATCAAACTAACACCAGTAGTGTAAACTGTAAAACTAACATTTCGGATAATGAGAATTTATTCTCGTATAGCTCAAGAATTAATAACTGGATTACTAAACTGTCATACAAAAATAGAACAGTTTAACGTATTAGCAGAATTAACCATTAAATATTTATATAGTAATGTTAAGTAATCCTAATAATGTAAAAATATTGTATTGGAATGCAAGAAGCATTTATAACAAAAAAACTGAATTTTTAAATATTCTAAGAAAATATGATATAAACGTAGGCATAGTTACCGAAACATGGCTTAAAGAAAAATCTTTTAACGACACACTATATAACATATATCTATGTAACAGAATTTCTAGAAAGGCAGGTGGAGTTGCAATTCTAATTAAAAAAAGTATTAAACACGAATTGTCACCTAATTTAAAAACAAAAATTTTCGAAACAATAACTATCAAAATTCAAACGCAATCATCTGAAATATTTATAACTAACGCTTATTTTGAGGGTGGGAACAGCACTAAAGAAAAATTACAATATTTTAAGCACGACTTAAACCTGTTTAACAAACTTAATAAAAAATATATTATTGCGGGCGATTTTAATTGCAGACATGTATCTTGGAAATGCTTAAAAAATAATATATGGGGTAAAATTTTAAATCAAAAGTTATGCCATAGCAACTACACATTATTATTTCCGTCTACCCCTACCTACATACCTGCAGCAGATAGATCCAACCCATCTACATTGGATCTGACTCTCTCAAATATTTCCAACTATCTAACTGATCCGATTTCTGTAAATGAATTAAATTCTGATCATTTACCGGTATTATTTAATATCAATCAATCAACAAAAATTAGAGAAAATCAGAAAACATTTTTATATAAAAAAACTAACTGGCAAAAATTCGGTAAGGCATGAAACACATCTTTGAAAAAATTTAACTTTACCAACATTTCGAATGTGCAACAAGCCAGAGAGGCTGTCGAATATTTCCATGAAAGCCTAGAAGATACAATAAATAAAATAGTTCCGGAAAAATCAAGCAGGAGTACCACAAGGTTCATCACTTTCTCCCATTTTATATAACCTTTTCATAGCAGATTTACCGAGCCCTCAAAATTGCTGTACAAGTTTATATGCGGATGATACCGCCTTATTATCATTTTTCAAATGTCCAAACGAAATAATAAATAATCTTGAAAACGGTTTCAAAATAATTCAAGAATTTTATTACAAATGGAAAATCAAAATCAATGGCGAAAAAACAAAATCGATTTTCTTCACAAAAAGAAGGAAATCTTGTTTCTTGCCTAACAGAAACTTATTATTAAATAATACCGAAATAATATGGGAAAGAGAGGATATTAAATATCTCGGTATACATTTGGACAAAAAATTGCTTTTCAAAACACATATAACTAAAACCGTTAGTAAAATCGATTTATACATAAAAATGTTATACCCAATTATTAATAAAAAATCCAGCTTGACGGTAGAAAACAAACTATTAATATTTAAAGCAATCTTTCGCAGCATTCTTTTGTACGGTTTTCCCGTATGGAAAAATGCTGCTAAAACAAACTTAAATCTGCTACAAAGAAAGCAAAATGCGATTTTAAAATTAATCTTGGGTAAACCTTTTTACTTTTCTACCAACAGATTGCATAACATAGCAAATGTTAACACTGTTTTCGAACAAATAGATAAGATATTCCCTGCCTTTCTAGAAAGTTGTCTAAATTCAGAAAATCCGCTAGTAAGAGCGATTGTAGATTAAGCTTTTAGTAATAAATTTTTATGTTTAAGTTAGTTTTTAAGTTTTAGGTTAAAAAAAAATTGATCAAAAAGGTTTTGCTTGCCATTTTCCCGTAAAAAAATATATTATAAATAGAATAGTGTGTAAATACAGTAGTCATAGGTGTAAATACATTAGTATAAGCTCTTAATAAGGTAATTGAATAATTCAACTGTATAATTTAATTAAGGCATAATAAAGAAATAATAATATAATATAATCACCTCAATAAATTATCGTAAAACATCTTTCACGCACATAAAGTATAAATTAAAGTTTCGTAGAGGATTATTTAGTAAATTTTAATAGTAGCACATCTTCCGATCCTGATATGGTCTCTCTGATTTAGTCCTGAAAAAATACTTAAAAGCACTTATTCCTGCTGTTCAATTCGTCAATTTAATCAGGAATTTTCTCCTTAAATTGGAAAAATTCCGATGTACGACCCATACATAAAATTTTTGTAAAGATGAAGTACTCAATTATCGTCCTATTGCTAAGTTTACATCGATTCGTAAAGTTTTCGAGTTAATTGTTCTTAGTTCTGTTTTTAGTCATTTCCTTTCTCACTCATAGTCAACATGGATTTATAAAAAAAAAAATGTGTGCTAACAAATCTTGTTGAACTTACTTAAACATTTTATTAATTATATGAAGAAAGGCTTAAAAACAGATACTACATATACGGATTTTAATCACATTTTACCACATATGGTGTAATATTGCTCAAATTACGAAAATTAGGTTTCCCGTTAGTTTTTTTTTTAAATAGATTAACTCATATTTAGCCAATAGAGTTTATAGTATTTTATTCAGGTCATCTACCCACAAGATTGGAAAAAAGCATTGGTAGTTGAAATAAAAAAACCAGGCAAAGATCCAACCCTCCGATCCAAATAGTTACAGGCCTATTACTCATCATAAGTAAGGTCTTCGAATTTATTGTTAATAAAATCCTAGTAGATGAAACCGTTAAAAAAGGAATAATACCATCAAATCAATTTGGTTTTCGTTATAAACATAGTACAATACATGCAATGACAAAACAGACAGATAAATGATAAGAAATGTGTAGCAACTTGCTTCATTAATTTTGAAAAAGCATTTGACACAGTCTGGCTTGATGGTATTATATACAAGCTGCTAAAATACAAGTATCCACCGCATTTAGTATTCTTTATTGAGAGCATGATAAGGGACAAGACTTTTATAGTAACTTCTGGTAACAAGAAATTCTCTAAAGAATTTTCGCTAAACAACGGTCTTCAACAAGGTACTGTGAACTCGCCTGTATTATTCAATTTATATATTAGTGAGCTGCTGGAAAAGTCTGGGATCTAACCATATATATAGCGAATTACAACATCACAAAAGCCTCAATACCATTTGCAGAAACTATTTAATAAAGGGATTGAGTCAGTTGGAAACTTAAAATTAATTACCAAAAATGCGAGAGTGTTCTTTTCCGTAACACTGTCAACTTGATCAATTATAATGCTAAAAGACACTGGAGAGAATTCCATATAAATGCTCCGGACTATACAAAAATCAGCAACTCGAGTAAATTCAAATATTAAGGCATTTTACACTATCATAACTATAACTTCAAAGACCATATATAAAAAATCAAATAAGAAAAGCAACGAATGCCTTTCTAAAATTACGTAAAATTTTTTATTCGAAAATTCTGTGTAGCAAAGTCAATCTACTTTGTTACAAGAACCTGATAAGGCCAATATTAACTTATGGTTGTCCAATCTGGTTTAACACCAATTCTTCTATGATGGAAAAAGTCAGAATATTTGAACGAAAATGCCTAAGAGCATGTACCAATTTGAACAGAAAACCTACATCAAACTATCTGCACTTTTATTCCAATAAGGCAGTTTATTCAAAGGGCAACATTATCAGAATCGACAATTTTATTATTCGTCTCATACGAAAGCATATCCAACGGAGCAGCGTAGTTGTAAAAAATTCCTTAATAAGCCACCCTTGATACGAAAACGACCTATATATATTAAAAGGTCATTAAACACGGGATTTATTCCGCCTGAGGGATTTTTATTCCTAGATAAAGATAATCGAAAATAGCGAATATATAAAAAAAATAGTTGGAATTAAAAAGTACCACTATAGGTATAAATGTAAGTGATTTGAATGATGTAGATATATTTTATACCTTACATTTTTTACACAGCTCATATTTTTATAAATTTTTCGATTTCACTACTTAATTATTTCCATTTCAATGGTGTACATTAAGTTTTGTAAATGAGTGTACATTTATAATTATTACTACTACAACAAATTTTCATGACAAATATTGTGTAGGTAGGTATTAAGTAAAAAAAATGCAATTATTTAAATTATATTATTAATTTGCATTCATGCTCGTAATTATTTTAGGTCGGAAAAACTTAGAATATGTGTGTAAAATTACTTGCATACAAGTTGAACGATAATAAAATTTTTTAAAATATAAAGAGAGAGAGAGAGAGCAGATGTAATAAAAAAAAGTTTAATTTATTTCTTTACTTTTACTATACTTGTGTTTTTAATCAAATTAAAATGTTGAAATTAAAAGAAAAAAGAAAAAAAAAGAAGTGTTATTATGTAATTTCAACATTTTTCCAATCTAATAAACACAATAAAATAATTGGGAACTGATGTTATCGTTTTATAATAGTTATAAAAGTATAAAATAGAATACTTAACTTCGAAAAGTTGTTTAAAAATTTGATGAATCTTGTTTTTTTTTTTCAATACACTGTTGTGTAATTTTTTTGAATTACAATGTTGCAGATTTCCTCAACAAGAACTGTCTGGGATTTGACAGTTAAATTTTTTGGATCTTTCCTCAAAATTTTAATGGTAATTTATGTAATTAGATATTATAATAACGATTAATACATTAGCTTTGAAATCGTTAACGACCGATCGAATCGTTTTAATTTTCGCATGGGTGTTCTATACATCGCAATGTTGCAAGTTGAACCTTCTTGATGTTAATTACTTTTAGCGTTTTCGTTTTGAAACATTTTTTGGTATTCTACGAAGCGAAATAGCGATGCTGATCGGTTTTTGTCGCAACGTTTCAATTTTCATGGTATTATGAGAACTGATTTTTTTTTGTTCGCTGTCAAAAAAAACGATCAATATATCATTATAGAAAAGGGTAGTGAAAGATGGCGAATGAGAAAAAGTAAATATATAATTAACGTAAAATTCAAGTAAATTAATTTTTTTTATATATATATATATATACATATATATATCGAAATAATTATTAAATATTATTTTAAATTTTTAATTATAGAAAAGTTACAAATAGGAGGCAGTTTGAATGTTTGTTGGTGCAATGATTATATATTTATATATATATATTATTCTGAATTTATCTGGATGTTTGTAAGTCCGACGGAATACTCCACCACATATACAAATTGCAATATGTATACAAATTGCTTTGGTACTCTTTTTTAACCCCTGTCTACCATGCTGAACCTTTGCAGGAAAAAATACCACTGCATGAAATATATTTTTTTAAAGTAATGTTAGTCTTCTTCGCAAATAATAAGGAAAAATAAAAAATATTAATAACAATATAAACAAAATAAGCAGTTTTTTTGATTTATAATAAGAAGGACTAATAGAAATTTTATCAATAGTTTAATATGGTTTAATAACCAAAAGGCAAACAGCATTTAACACAAAAAAACATAATGCACTTAAAGGTTATTCTTATTACCTAAAATTATACACAATATGCATATGTGTCTGCATATTTTTTTTATTTTTTGATTTTTTTTTGTTGTTATGATAATGATCATAGCATCATAGTTTTGCCATACCGTATGCACAGCCTGTATAGTACTATTGGTATATATATATACTCTAGCCAGAAATGTGATGCGATGATGAGTTAAAGTTGTTTTTTATTTTTATTTTTTTTGTGTACTCTTTTTTTTTTAATATATATATATATATCTGTGGTTAAAATAGATAACAGCTTAAGTCGATAAATTCAATTTTTCAATGTATTATGATTAGTTTTAGAAATCCAACTACTTTTTATTTGTGTATTATACATTATTTAGTAGTAAATTAAAAATAAAATAAATAAGTGGTTATAATATAAATTAAATAATTCATTTTGAAGAACTAACTCAGTTAAGTGATTAAAAAAAAATACAACATTTCAAACAACAAACTTATGTCTACTTAAGCGGTTTTATCAAAATAAAATCAACGATTTTACTGATCTTAAATAAAAAAATTTACATTAATTTAAGCATCTGGGCATGAATCGTCGACAGTTAGATCGGGATGGATATCTGGTGAATCTTCGGTAGGAAGATTTTTATAAAATTCATGAAATGATGGATCTATTAAAGGGAGTATATCTTCTAAATCTTTCTTTTTATTTATTTTAATCTCCTCCTTAATTATTTGGAACCTTATTTAAATTAGCTGTATTGAAGCCTCGTTTTTGTATATTTAGAATATTAAATTCATCATTTGCTAGATTCGTTTTATAAAAAACTTTTCCGAAACAAGCTTTTTCCTACCTAAGCCATCTAACTGTTTTCCAAGAAAATTGATCCGACTTGTCATTTCGATTTCCGAAAAGTTTTTAAAGTCATTAGCATTCATTTCAATAACGTTAAATTTGTTTTTAACTCCAACAGTACGGATAAAATTATAGCAATCTCTTGGATGATGTATTTGTGAATCTGTCCTTTTCTTTTTTTCTCGATTAAAGCATGATCCGAGTCCGACTCCATATGAGTATGTCCAGGTTCCAGAAATTTATGATCAATAATCTTAATATTTTTACTACATTGCAGAAAAGTGTTGAATATAGAACTCACAAAAGAGTTTTTATTTTTCCCTGGGCATGAATCACTATAATAAATTACGTGATTCTAAATATAAATATAGACCTACCGATTCTAAATATTCCAGATGTTTCAAAAGACATGAAGATATTTCATTTCCACCGCGTCTGGCAATAGCTTCATGCCACATGTAGCAGTAAGCATTGTTGGTTAGGCAATCATGAATAGTTAAATTGTATGTCCACAAGGGCCTCTTGTAAAATAAAATTGAATTTCGAAGAAATGGTGTCGGTAGACATTGCTGCAAATCGAAAGTAAATGTTTGAATTGATTTATTTGTAGTACTTAATAATTTATCGTTTTTTTTTGTTTCATAGGCTAAGTCTGACTTTTTATGATGTTCATCCAAATCATCATTTAACGATTGCAATGAAGGAGAATTGCATCGTTTCGCTAGATCAATTTTCGTTCTATATGTATCACAGGTGTTGCAAGTGTCAAGACTAGGCTTTTTAAATTTAATTCCCATTGCTATTAAAAAATAAGAATTAAAAAAATATCACTCTTGCGGAGTTTTAAATTTGAAATCGTTTATTATGTACACATATATGTACATATTTTTTTTAAAAAAGTTAAATAATTTCTATTTTTTTACTTACTTTTAAAAATTTGACCATATTTGACAAGACTAATTTTTATTTCTGGTTGCATTTCTAAAAAGAGTGTGTACATTTTTGATACCGATAATTCAGCATGAAAATACTTCAAATTTGTGTTTCTTCTAGAATAGTGACTTTCATATGAAGGGAACATGTTTATATGAGATTTTACAATTTCGATTGTGCTTTCGTCAATTTTTCTCATTCCAGTGCCACCTCTACAGTTTTTTATTTGGACGTTCGGATGTGATAACTTTTTATTTGCCACGCTTTTTAAAAAACTTTCAGTTTCCGCAAAGCATTGCCTAAAACAACGTTGACAAACTTCAATTCTATTAGTAGTTCACTAGTTTCTAAATTATATCGAATGTGATGCTGCCGGTCTCTGATCTTGATTTTTAAATTTGGTTTGCGTTTTTGTTTCTTCAATTGCCATTAGCGATACAATATACAAAATTCGTTGATTGTATGTACCTAGTTGCCAGTAATTTTCAAAAAGTTTCTTTTGAACCAAGGAAGATATTTTTTCTTTACATTTTCTCCTACAATTATTTGATAAAGGTATAAATTTTCTGGCCGGTATTTCACCTTTTCCATATATGTATGATTGACCAGTATTTCTTTTTATTTATCTAGATCTTTGAGAATCTTTAATTTCGCTACGTTGCTTTTTAGAAACTGTTTCATCTTCTGATTCTAGGATGGAGGAATTTAACAAATTTTCTTCAATTTGTTTACTTAATTGTGATAAATTTTCATCAAATGACGTTTCTGGTCAAATGAAATCTGGATCTGCTATAGAATCATCACTGCAAAAATCTGGCTTTGAGTCACGATCCATTGTCAAATTTTGTTGTGTATCGTTAACACTTTCCATTTTCTTCTCACAAAAAATTTTAATACCACATGTAGAAGTCCGCGGTTCATTAGCATTAACTAAATTTTTGCATAGAGGTATAAAATGTTAGTTAGTTTTTATTTTATGCTTTTAAAAATAGGTTTTATATTATTATTGTAATATGTAATTATTTAATTTACTTTTTATAATAATATTATTATGATTTCGTAGAAATTTTAATTTAGCTTAAAAAAAAATATCCAACTTACTATTGTTCTGTCGAAGCTCAAGGTTTTGTCGAGCTAATTCAACTATTTTTCTTGTACGTGACAATGATAATGACATTTTTTTTTTTAAGTACTCAACAATATTTATTTTATTTTTAAAACTTTTAGCACTATCTTAGAATAATAATAACTATTTTAAGTATGTTATTAATTTATTGTAGTTAATAATAATAATATAAATTTCAATAATTACACTGTAAGCTATCAAACAATATATCTTATCTCCAAATAACAACTGAATTATGCACTACATAAAACAGCTTTATTACACTTTGCTTTCAGTTAGGATCCCGTTACAAATTGTACATAGTAACTTAACTCGATTAGTAAGAATAACGAACGCTTCAGTTGACTTAATGTAAACGCTTAAGTCGAATTAAGTGATGTTTAGGAGATTGATAAAAAATTATATAATAACTTAACTCAAATAAGCTATTATGATCCAATATGAATAATTTAGGGGTTAGAAATTTTTTTTTTAAATAACTTATTTCAACTTAAGCGATTTTAAGATACATAACTTTTTGTTTTTAACATATTTTAACTGGGTTAAGCGATTATAATATGTGGATAGCACTGTTTAAACGACTTAAGCTAATAAATTATGCCTTATTTTTCGAATATGGAAAGCTATAAGAAAACGGGTTTTTGTAAGAAAGTAAAGTTTGCACAAATGATTATGGTGGTGATAATAACTCATTTTGTTCTTATCTCGACCTAAGCGATTATCTATTTTAACCACAGATATATATATATGATATGATATATAAATTTATGATCGTATATATAATATTTATTATGTATTATGGGGTTAGGTTTTGGTCCTGCTGATTTACACATAAAAACAATAACAACCTATATATTTTGATGAACCTATGAAATTTTGTACTACTATTTTTTATTTATAATTTTTAGGTATATTTGTTTTCTTCAAGTGTGTAGAAATGTATTTTGTAGAGACTTAGAGAGTGATGATTTTTTTTAATATAGTAAGTAGGTATATAATATATAGGTATCGGATAAAATATATTGATTGTTGTTCTTCTTTTTAATGTATGTTATAAATAATAATTATGTTGGAATTTTAACATGAACAGCTCGATAATGAATTTTTTGAAATGAAATAAAATTTTAAATAACCGATCAATGGTTCACAAGTTATGAACAGTTTTGTAAATACCTATTTATTTGCAGTAAATTTTTTTATTTTAATTTTTTCTCCAACACGAGTTTTTATTTTATTCTTCAAAATAAATTTTATGTGTATCTACAATATTATTGTTTTTTTATATTTACAATTTTATTTATTTTTGTTTTTAAAATTGTTTTCGTTCAAAGTTGTGGCTCATTATAAAAAATTATTTGTTCGCTATAAGCTTTGACGCTAAAATTTACTCAGCGAATGTTATTGAATGTTAATAGGATTAA
Organism: Argyra leucocephala; assembly: GCA_963942445.1. Lineage (NCBI taxonomy): Eukaryota > Metazoa > Arthropoda > Insecta > Diptera > Dolichopodidae > Argyra > Argyra leucocephala. The sequence goes on along the minus strand of OZ012677.1, from coordinate 59,995,878 downwards.
CTTGATTCTGAATTATATGATAAATTTTCACTATTGGCAAAAAGTATGTCGCTAAAATGATCGAGTAAATGACCCTTAGGGAATAGAAAATTTTGCACCTTACTACAAATATTCTGTTTATATGGTAATTAAAAGCGTTATAATACAAAAATAAAGTTATGATAAATTAGTAAGCAAATACGTATTTTTCTTAAACTTGAAATGGTAACTCGAATGAAGGAAAGAAATGCTAGAATTTATTTTGCTTCCCCGTCATTTATGGCGGGTTACAAAGCTAGTTTTAATATATGTTTCATCAACGTACAATAATTTCTGGGAATCCAAATTTATTATAAAATCCCAATTTGATGGATTTGATTTTTACTGAATATGGACCAATTGCAGAATTTAAATTATTGTCTAATTAATCATTGCAAGGGATTCTTTCGACAGCCTGAAATACTTAATGAATTTAAAAAAAACAACAAATACAATTGAACACATTTTTTTTATTATATTTTGTTTCGTAATATAAATGAAAAAAACATTTTTTAATAAAATTTTAATTTAACTTCTCTTAATTTCACTTTTCTAACAAAAAATTAAAACAAATAATGTCAAAATATAAAAAAAAAAAATTTGACAGTTTTAACCAGCAACGCTGCCCATTTTGCCAAATATCGTATCATTCGCTTCTCGGAATGCCAAATGTGATGCAATGTGATGCTCTACCGGTATGTAGCGAAAAAGTGATTCGATTCTCAGAATAAGGCCCATTATGTTGCGGTAGTTAAAAGTTTAACTGATTTTCCTATGTTTCACAAAAATCTGATACCGGGTTTTCCAATTCAATAGCATTTTTATTATTTCCTGATTTGTAGAACATTGTTTTATTTCTTGATTGTAGGCGAAAAATTTAAATTTAAATACCAGGTAAACTATAGGTATAGCTTCCAATATTATCAAAGAATTTAATAAACTATTATATTTATTCAAACCCTTTAACTAGTACTATCAGAATCTACACATTCTGTTATCCATATACTATAAAGCACAATAGATATTGCTAACACTCATATTAACTAAACATAATACTTTGTATATAATCAGTGTAATATATCTATAGATATATTTTTCTATGTAAGTTGTAAAATAAATTTTGGAAAAAGATACTCATTTGGGAATATTGATTTATTATTGCAGATACTACCTTCTGGTTTTATTATTTCTCTACAATTTCTGGTTTTTGTATTTATTTTTTATTTATTTTTTTTTTATAACTTTTTTAGATTTTTATGTTTTTGTTATTCACGAAAATACAATATTCGAAAATCTTCCACAGGTGAAATATTATAATAAACAATATACACCTATACGATTTATTTAACAAATTTCATATATTTGAATCTGATATTGGAAAATGGATAGGGAAATATTAGATTTGAAATATGTATATATACAATATGTATATATAATAAAATATAACCAGAAGTTATATAAAATATTTTAGATTTAAACCAAACCAACTTTTAGGTAGTTCTATAAAAAAAAATTTCATCATCATTATTTTCATAATCACCACACGAATGGATAAGTTAATGTTGAATCATCCCTGGACAATTTCTATAATAAACAAAACGATTGAAATATGATATGTAACATTAAAATATGTACTTAGGAATTTCAGATTATTTTAATGAATAGATTTATATGAGTGTATGATCTTATAAAATTTTACATCAGTTCTGTGGGATATCCAATAAAATCAGAACTTAAAAGTTTTAACATTAGATATTTAAGAATAATTTTGAAAATAAAATTTTGAATTTTTAAGAGAAAGCCGAAATTTTAATTAACAATGTATGACTGAAATATGATTAAGTTATATAAAAAAAAAATTTAGTAGAAGAAAACAAGTTTTAGATGATGATATCACCATGTCACATTACACTGATTATAATACATAATACTATGTTTAGTTAATATAAGTGTTTGGTAGTATCAATAATTGTACTTCATAGTACTTTATGGATGACATTATGTGTAGGTAATGATGGTACTAATACGCTTTTTACTTTATTAAGTCCATTAATAATATTGCAAATTATTGAAAACCATAAATAGTATTAGTATATGAGGGGCTCAGAAGTAAAGTGGCCTAACCCTCAACCAAAAAATTTTGCTTTTTTTTGCATAAATCGAATAATAATAAGATGAAGAATTAAGCTGTATGCTTGAAGAGGTCACTTTGTTGTTGCAAACCTGTTTTTTTTTTTACCTAACCCATTTTTCTTATTTATTTTAGTTCTAAAGTGGCCTAACCCTCATTATGGCTTAGGCTATTTTTTCACTAATCAAAATAAAATTTTTTGGAAAATCAAAAGCTGCTTAGGCCATAAAAACTTTTCTAAAACTAAAAGAAAAGAGTATAATCTATAAATTCATTTCTCTATTTTATCTATACGGTGGCTCTTTCGCATTAGGTAATAAAAGTGGATTATATGATAAAGTCTTTGAGATTGTCAGTTTTTAATAAAAAAATATCTAAATTTAATTAAAAATTAATTTCAAATTCTGGTTCAGAATATCTTCCATCCATACAAAGAAATTCCTCAAAGAATTCTTTAAACCAATGCTTATATCGTTTGGAAGGTATACCTTACTCAGTTGAATGTTAAAAAAATACACAAAATTTTTAAATGTGCTTTCTTTAGATAACACTACATCATCAATTAATATCAACAATGATATTGCACAAGATAGCTTGAGTTTAACTGGTCCAAAACAGAAGTCGCGCAAAAGACAAAAAACACCAGAGACTTGGAAAAGAAACTTGAGAAACGAAAGCGCAATTCAGGGCAACTCAACAATTCAGTTTTCAAAGATCTAAATGGAAAAGATGTTTGTACTGTATGTAAGAAATTTTTTAAAGGTGTACTGCAAGTATCAGATGGAAAAATAAACAGAGCAGTTTCTAGAGTACAACTGGATGGTAGTAGCACCAGTAGCACCAGTAGTAGTAGCACCAAAAGATAAAAGGGGTAAAAAAAGTCCACCCAACAAAACAAGTACAGAAAAAATAGACCAAATTTTAGAATTTCTTAAAAAAATACCTTTATACCAATCACACTACAGTAGACACCATAATTTAAATAAAAAATACCTCTCTCGAATTACATTTGACAAAACTCTACGAGCTATACAAATCAGAGACAGAAAATTTTGTATCAAAATTTATTTTCACTGAAACAATCAATAAAAGGACAAACTTACATTTCCATGCGCCTTTAAGTGATACGTGTAAGACATGTGATAATTTAGAAATTAAATTAAGAGCCGCTTCTGAAAAAGAAAAAACAACACTTGCAGCAGAAAAGGATGTACATTTACTTGAAGCAAATCTTGTAAAAAATAATATGAAATTGGATGCAGAAAAATCCAAAATAGAAGAAAATGATGTTACTGTGATTTGTTTGCAGATGATGATGTTTCTGTGACAAGCGTCAGCTACTATAAGAGAAAATTATGGTCCTGTTGTTTAGGTATTCATAATTTAGGTAAAATACTTTGAATTTTCAATGTGTTCCTAACTTTGAACATAATATGTTGAAAAAAATTGTAAATTAAACACATTTTATGAAATTGTTTTCCGAATTTCCTTTTTGTTGTGCAAATTTAATCTAGAAGATTTCTGGTACAGTTTCAGGTAATAAATGTGTTCATATGTATGTTTGGGATGAAAGTGTTGCCTCAAGAGGTCCCGACGAAATTTCCAGCTGTCTTCTACATTATATAGAAAACAACGTTAGAACAACAAAATTAACAATGTATTCTGACGCATGTGGTGGACAGAACAGAAATATTAAATTGACCCTATATTGTCTTAAAGTAGTTGGAAGTGACAAGTATATGGTAAAAAATATAGAACATCAATTTTTTATTCCTGGGCATTCTTACATGCCATGTGAACAAGATTTTAGTTTAGTGGAAAATAATAATAAATACTTTCCCCTTGTTTTTGATCTAGCCGGATGATTGGAAGTTATTAAAACATCGTAAAAAAAAAAAATCATTTAATTTTATTAATATAATTTCCGTTGACGTTTTTTCATCTGAACTTATGTTAAAATCTATAACGAATCGAAAAAAAGTCAAGCGAATTGGTTCAAAATGTGTTGTCTAAAATATGAGTCAACACAACCATTAAAAATCTTCTTCAAATATTCAAGCAGAAATGAAGACAAATTTTCAGTTTTAAATATACAAAAAAGATTGGTATCCTGTCTAGACATTTCTGAAATTCTTCTGTATCCAAATGGAAGAAAAATAACCTCAGAGAAAAAAAAGGACTTATTGGATTTGTTGTATTTTGTACCACCAGTGCATCATTTTTTCTATCATTGTCTGAAAACCGAACATGATGTCGATGAAATGATTTTAGTGAGCCAAAAGATGACTAACTACTCCGAAATATAAATATTTTTTTTATTTTATAACCTTTACTTAAATTTATTGTGAAAAAAGAATAAATTTTGTTTATATTTTTAAAAACATTGTGCGCCACACTTGCTATTTTTTTTTTTAATTTAAAAAAAGAAAAGTGACCTAGCCCACAAATTTGATTTTTAATTTTTTAATTTTTTTGAAAAGGCAAACAGACTAACCCACATTTTTTTTAAGATATCACCAAAATAATATCATTATGGTAAAGAGATTGGAAAACTAAGAATACATTCACATTTTCATACCCGAAGTCACCATCATGATTGATTTATAATGAAAATAATGAAAAAAAATTTTAAAATGCATTTTTCTCACTAAAAATTGTATGCGGCTTAGGCCACTTTACTTCTGAGCCCTTCAATAATAATAGATGTAAAATGTAGTGACATTTTTATTTTATGTATTTATTTATTTATCTCAAAAAAGCCCAATGGGTACTACAGAGAATATTTCATCGTTTTAACAAATAATACGCTACCACTAATCGTTTTAAATTCAATGCAAAATACAAAAAACTAACCTAATCTATAATATTATATAGGGTACTAATTCTGTGAAATATTCTGTGGAATAATTTACATACATCATTTATGTGATAATTAAATAAATTCATAAATATTGTTTGTATTCTACAATTTCAACTAAATTTAAATTTCAGATTAAAGATCAAATCTGCACTATTAAACATTACTATAACAAAAATAGTGGTCTCTTGTGTACATTAATTACTAATAATACTAGCCCACATTAGGAAAATGAAGTTGAAAGAACTAACCCAAAATATTATTTTAAACATTTCAAAAGTTAACAATATTAAGCTATGATTACCAACTCTACATTGCTACACCTAAACTTTAGTAACACTAAATTTAGTTATCAGGATATTTTTTGCTCATGGCCGAAAATGCTGCTTTTGTAAGCAAGATATAAAGGGTGTTTTTTTTAGAGTGATAGAACTTTAAATTGAAATAACACACTTTTAAATTAAGATTGAAGACACATTTTTTCTTTTTATTTGAAAGATAATTTTATGACATTTATGTTTAATAAATAATTTCCGGCATATATCCACCACGACTAGCTCTGAGAAATCGCATTCGATCAGACCAATTTTGGACCTTTTTTTCGAGTAATTCAGGCCTTATTTCATCAATAACACGGGTTATGTTGGCTTCTAAAGCATCTATTGTTTCTGGTTTATCAGCATAAAGCAATGACTTCACATAACCCCAAAGAAAATAATCCAATGGTGTTATGTCGCATGATCTTGGAGGCCAATTAATTGGACCATTTTTCGAAATAATGTTATCACCAAATCTTTCTTTCACTAAATCTATTGTTGCCGTAGCAGTATGAGGTGTAGCACCATCTTGTTGAAACCAAACAACTTCCGGGTCGATCCCAATCAAATTTCGAAACAGAAAATCATTGATCATTTATCTGTAACGAGTACCATTCACTGTAACATTTGCTCCAGCATCGTTTTTAAATAAATATGGACCGATGATACCTCCAGCGTGTAAACCACACCATACGGTGCATTTTTCTTGAGGATTTTTTTCGCGCCGGAAATTTTGCTTTTTTACGTAGCCGTTCAAACATAAATGTTCAACTCAACACAATTCTTCGATAAAAAAGTGGATCAACTTGAAGCTGTTCTATGGCCCAATCAGCAAAAAAACGACGCTTATTATGGTGAAGTGGCTTTAGTTCTTGAACCAGTTGAATCTTATATGGGTGTAGACGAAGATCTTTACGTAAAATTTTCCATGTGGTGGTTGCACACAGTCCAACTTGTTGTGAACGTCGACGAATAGACAAATTTGGATCTTCATCAACCCTAGCTCTTACAGCACCGATATTATCTTCTGTACGAACAGTTCTTTGTCTAGTTGTTGTTGTTGCATCGAGTAGAGAAAATGTTGTCCGAAATCTATCGATAGTTCGGCGAATAATATGCTCTGATGGACGATTATGTAAACCATAAATTTCACTTTTATGGTTTATGGTTTTTTCATAAAGTGCTCTTTGAGTTTGGCGAACTGATTTTGAAAATAAATTTCAACAATTTGTAAACGTTGTTGCGGCGTAAGTCTTTCCATTATAATTTGACAATGCTTACTGAACAGAAATGTCAAAACTACATGGCTTCTATCTTCTGTCAAATCACAGTTATCCCTATCGAAAGTTCTATCATTCTAAAAAAAACACCCTATATATTAGAAATTTGCAGTAAAGTGAAACTATATTATTTCACTCTATGTTAAGCTCAAATAAATTTATTTTTGATTAAGAGGCTGATGTAAATCTCTTTAACTATAATCACCAAAGCTAAAATGCATAGCTATTAAAATTTAAATATATACGATTACAGAAGGTACAAAAAAACATAAAGAATAACATTTTTATCCAAGACAGACATCCCTGACAAAGAACTTAGCTGTTTTAAAAAATCTGAATATCTAAATACATTTTCCAGAATCCTAACCGTAATTTATATATAAAAAGCATTATGTATGATTAGTTATTGTTTAATACAAAGCAGTTTTGATTAATTTTTGTGTTCAGTAAACTGTTCTAGAACGTTCTAAAATGTTATCGAGTAAAAAAAGAACACGTTTTTGTGCTCATTAGTTTTCGTTAATTGAACTTTTTTATCCAAAAGCGTTCTATTCTGTGTTCTTTAGATTGTACTAAACTGGTCTAAATTTGTCTTTTTTGTTCTGAATTATTTGGACAACTTTTTTTGTTATGGTTTTAAGTTTTGACAGTTAAACAAAGAAATTTGAGAGTAAACAAAAATTAGAGCAAAAAAGTTTGGAAAAGATCAAAAAATGTGTTCAGTAGATTTTTCTGTTCTAAGTGGTTCTAAAGTGTTTGACAATTAACTTGTCATTGTCCAAAACTGTTCTGTTCGATTCTGTTCTAAATCTACTGAACACAACTAATATCTACTTTTTACAGAGTTGTAAATATTTTGGATTTCGACTTTCTGGACCTTGTCTTTGGGAATTCTTGGAGATTTTAGCTTTGGAATTAGGTATAGGGTAAATTGGGTGTTGAGGATATTATATGCAAACCCGGTTTGATCGTAAGTCAAGAATCAAGAAATATTTTCCATGAAGACGATTGTAATCTGCTTCAATAGTGGTCATATTGAAATTTAGATGTATCTGTAGCAGCTGTTTCATGTACATAGCAGTATATAACACCATGTATGATTCAAAATCATTGTCTGTTTAAGCTTCTCTGTTTTAACTCTAGTTCGAGATATCACTTTATTTTATATTTCTTATTTTTATCATTTTTTGTTCACCTTCGTATAAATTAAGTCAATCGATATTCTAAAAATTTGAGAAATAAATACTCGAAATAATATTTAGACGTATGTATCTTATGAAAATTTCAGTACCGTCGTACCTAAGGTACCAAAAGTTTATTCTACCTAAGTGACCGTCAAGAATGCTACCACTATTACTACTGTTATGTTTGTTTTTCCAAAAATATATTTCTTTGCGTTTTCCTTTAGTTATTGTAAAATTATAAATATTAAAGTAGTTTTTCGTTATCATATTATAATAGAACTAAGAAACATAGGCAATCACAATAAGCCCATTTGCGGGTGCAGTGATATTAAAGACAGACTCCGTCTCGGAATTACACAATCTACAATTTATCATTTAATACCAATGATAAAAATATCATCAGTAGGTATTGTAATGTTTGACTATAAAACTACTGGTTTTATAGTCAATCATTAGTTTACATCAAGATGTTATAACAAAACATCTGTGAGTTGTAACAAATAATCAAAATTATGTTTAATTTTCAGACATTTTTTTGTTAGCTAAAATAACGTGTACATTTTAAGCAGCTTTAATTCACGCCACATTACAATTTGTTAACTGAAAAAACTACAAAACGTCCATGGGTATATTTTATACAAAAATATTTGTAGTTCCTTATATAAAAATTATTAAATTTTGTATTAGGATTTTACCATTTCCAAAATAAAAATAATGGAAAGTTTGTGAAAAAGAAAATTTTTACTTTTGGTTATATGAAATGCCCACGTAGAAGGACGTATTGCTTAAATCGATTTGTAATGCCATAACATTTACAATATTTTTTTTCGAATATAATTTTACTTTTTTTTTCTATAGCTTGGGGATTTTAATTCACATGGGGATAATTTTGAAATAAGTCGTTTGGTAATGATTGATAATATTTTTGCATATACATAGATATAAAAATGTACATATATATTATGTGTTTAGTTTTAGAGTTTTTTTTTTTTTTTAAATAACAAATAATAATATTTTTTGATACACTTCTAAAATGTATAACTTTATAGCTATTTACTTTTATTTTATTTCAAAGGTATATTACAATACTACTATGTATTAGAGGTCGAATCTAATATGTTGTTTATTTTTATTTATTTATTTTTTTTTTGCTATATCAATAGAGTTCAATGTCGTAATGTGGTATTAATATATTGTAAATGTTATGATATAAATTTTGTGGTATATTACTATCGTAACCCTTTTCGGTATATTATGTATATGCATGATATTATGTAAATAAAATATGTTAAATACATACGACTACATATTAGTTTTCATCGTTTTCGATTTGAAGCAAATAATTTTAAGAAAATAATATATCATTTGAAACATTATTGAAATAAAATTACATAAATATAATATATAAAATTGTACATTATATACATTATTAAAAATTTAAATATTTTAAATTACTTATAAATATCGTAAATGAAAGGTAAAAAAAATCCACTCTTCGATTAGAAATAAATATTATATTGTATATAAGTATGAACTATGTACGAAGAGATGGTACACAGAAAATATTTTCAAGTTTGCTCAAGAATTTTAAGCTGTGTAACATTTTAGTAGAATATTGCTCATGTTTAAAACATGTGCAACATTTAGTTACGGATTGATAGAGAGACATGTAGTCTGTCGGTAATTCATTTGAATAATTGACAGTGTATCAAAATAAGATATAAAACACATAAGTTTGTGGTTAATTTCGGATAAGACAAAAAAATGAAACTTAGTAATAATTTAATTTTACTTAATATATAATATAGCTATATTTTATTTGTGGAAACAGCAATACATTATTCATTCTGTTATAATGCAAATATGCAATATCATATGTCATCAACATGTCGCTTTCACTTAGTTGCTTTTGTTCAGTTGCTTTTTGTTGGAAAGGTACATCTGTACCTTCAAACGATTTGTATGGATTTTACAATGATTTTTACTATTTTTGTTATATTATTGTGATTATTCTTGTATTTGTTTTACTTTTACTCTTAAATTTAGTTTTAAGAGTAAAAGTAAAACTCTTTTAGTTTCTGTTTGTGATGAAGTATTTAGTATGTCGTTCGGACTTAAAACAGCAAAAGTGCATCTAATTCAACAAATATTATAAAAAAAAAAAAACATTGTTCTAGAAAGGTATTTGATTATACTCTAAAGTTCTGTAACCAGTAGGATAATATATATTATTTTAAATATTATTTAATTTATTAAAATTTAAGCAAAAGTGTTCATAATACATAAAATTACAAAAAAAGTCATTAATTTTTTTTTCATGGAAAAAAATACAAAAAATCAAAAAAAAAAAAGTTTAAAGAAAAAACAATATAAAATATACATTTTTATAATATTTCAGTATGCAGCATTTGGTACCGAGCTATTCTTATTTTATATTTGAATCTTCTGGGTACCTAAGTACCGCTGGAATTTTGATTACTTTCTTGTACCTACTGACGATGATGTACGTTTCAGGTCCAGACCATTTCATTTCTATAACAAAATTATCATTAGGTACCGAACTATTTTTATTTCATATTTTGATGATGATATCTGTCCTTTGGGTACCCATTTACCGTTATTTATTGTATAAATTTTATATAAATGAAAATTGTAAAATAATATATACCAATATAAAAAAAAAATTTGTTATAGTAAATTATTTCTGTGATATAAAAAATAATATTTTCTTATTTTAACATAAAAATGCATATAAAATGCATTATAGGTACAAGTGTACTTTTCCAGTTGACCACGTAAACAAAAAAAATGGCTGGTTTACCCACCAACCAATTATTTTTTTTACTTCAAAAAAGTTTTAATATAAATTTTGATAAAAAAAAATTCTCACAAAGATTCAAGTCTCTAAGTCATTTTGTATCGAAAATATTCACAAAGTAAAATACACAAGTTAAAGGTGTACTTTTCCAGCTGAATAAATGTTAAACATCATTAATTTTTGATAATCAGATTTGTTTTTAGTGATATGTTTAGATTTATGGAATAAAAGTCGAGTTTCCTTTCACTAATCATTTGTATTTATTTTGCAAATATCGATATTTCGGAAGCAACTTACTTCCTTCATCAGTGCTTTGCGAGTCGATATATGCAAAATAAATACAAATGATTAGTGAAAGGAAACTCGACTTTTATTCCATAAATCATTAATTTGTTATCGCTTAAAATAGCATTTTCGTCGTGTGCCAAATATATTAAAGTCAGCAGAAACAGAAAATCAGTTAACTCAAATACAATAGATGCAAGTACCTCTTCTAATACAACAAAAAATATTTCTCCAAAAATATAAAGCAGTACCTTCAACATCAAATTATCTTTCTAATTTACCTAATTCTCTTGCTACATCAAGCTTATCGTTATCAATACTCATATTTATTACAGCTATGCGCCTCCTGCATAAAAAATCAAATTTTTTTATATAATTTGGTAAGCCCCTGTCATACTTACAATAAATTACTATAACTAGTTAATTTCTAATAGAATGCTTTTATTGTAAAATTCTGAATTTATATATCAAATGGCAAACTTCCGCATTAAATTAACGGGCTGGTCTTAGGTTGATTTCAAAAAAACTGTTCTCAACATTTTTTTCATTTTTTTTTAGTTGACGAAATCGATTTTAAGAAAATGAAACAGTAGAAAATTAAATACGTAAATCATAAATTAGAAAATCATTTTCTAATACATAACATTTTATATTTACCGTTATTATAAAAAAAATGCTACCAAAAAAAAAAATATTTTTTTTTTCATTTTCTCTCCAAAAATAAATTTCTTAACCAAAGTATATGGAAAGTGGTATAGCTTTTAACCACCTCATTCAAACTATTATACATACGACTTATAAACTCCATCCAGAATATTTTCTTTTACTAAAATATTGATATTGAAATTTTTATTCATATTTTTTCATCTCTTTCTCTCTCTCGCCAGCTTTTGGACTTATTTAAAGTTTTTTTTACTCTTTTATTTTTGTTTTTCTTGTTTTTTGCAAGGGAAAACACATTCATTTTGTGATTTATTTTTATGATGTGAGTGCACGATTGAATAGCTTTTCAAATATCATGAAAAACTGAGCGTATTTGCAATATTTTTTTTTTTAGTTAAATAAGCGAATTGGTACTCAAAAGAAAATTTCTTCAATAATACCGTTATTTAAAGTGAAATTCTAAGCGATTTCCTATATCGATACCAGAGAATTTTCTAGTAGGAAATTTTGAAGCATAATAAAAAGAACCAAAAAACAAAAAAGCCGTTGTATACATTAAAAGTTTTCCTTTAACCGTTAACTAACTGTTTATATTGTTTATAATATTTGTATTTCAGGATATTTTCTACAAGACTATTTGTATACTACCTATTTCCAATAAGGAAGTGGCAATTCAACAATTTTTCCTTGTTTTTTGTTGTTTCGTTGTTTGTATTTTTTTTTTTTTTTCATCAATGATATTGAGCGGTAAATTGAAATAACAAAAAAAAAATTGAATAAAGTGGTATATAAGAAAATGAAACAACCACTTTATTGTGGAAAATAAGAAAATAACAATAAATAAAAAAATATGGAGAGAAAAAAAATAGAAAATTTACGATTATATTAGTGTTAGTATAAAAGAAAAATTTTACTCAAATATTCTGCTTTAGTGAAAGTTTTCATTTCAGAAAATGGAAAATAAAATTAAAAAAATATAATTTGCCTTTTTTTTTTTTCTTTTTGAAATATTAACTGGGCTCAATAAATATTGGGTTTTAATGGGTTTTTAATGCTTTTTTCATATTTATTTTAAAATTCATACAGAACTGTTTTTAAGCAAAGGAATAATATTTTTTGAATGAAATTATGATATTCTTATAATACATATAAGAGTTTATAGTCATTGAGAAAATTCAGTTATTTTGTAAAATGCTGTCGAATTTTGTTTTTAAGGAAAATTTTCACTTTTGTTATTAAAAAATATCTATATTTTTTTATTTATTTTTTTTTTTTCATTTTTAAGTTATGAATTATTATCTATTTTTATATAGTACAGAAAGAATAATTTATGAAATATTTTATATGAAAATAATAAGAGTTTTTAAAAATTAGTCATTAAGGACAATATAGTTTGATTCATATTGAAAATTAAATTTTCTTTTTTGAAGTTTATAAACATTTTGGTGTAGAAAACAAAGGTTTAATTTATTTATGGAAAATAACATATAAAAAAATCAGATATCTAGTATTTATTGTTAGATGTGTTCAATATATGAATCGATTGTATTGAGCGAATTATAGAAAATATTTCAGTCGAAAAATGATAAATACAAATATAACCTTAATGTGATCATAGCCAATTGCCTTTAATACCAAGCAAGTCAGAACTAATTTGTATTCCTTCAAAATTAGATAAAAAAAATTCACAAAATCAAATTAAGAGCAATTGATAAACTATGTGTTTAAAATAGTTTCCACAGACAAATATACGCTAATCTGAAGTAACTGTCTAAATAAATTAAAATACAACAACCATTTGACAGATGTTGAAAGAACTAAATCTCCTAGAGCACGACAACTTCGATAAATACAATATATTTAATAAGTACAATATATTTAAAATAATTGGGTTTTAATATTCCTTTTACATTAAATTTTTTAATTTTAAAATTATTAAAAAAATGTAATTTAATTTATTTTTTCAAGATTATTTCCAATTCATTAAACTTTATTTGGTGAAATGTGGATATTTTGCAGTAATAAAAATAGAGCTTTATTTAATAATCTTCCAATGAATATAAAAAATTCAAATTGTTTAAATAAATTTGTAAAACATGGCTTTTAAATATAAATTATTACGAGATTGAGCTACTAAGGAAAATTATGTCAATTAGATTATTTATTCTAGTTTCAAACTGCACTGGAACTATTAGAAGTCGCTTTTTATCTAAATTTTGTGAAATCTATTTTTATAAATGGTTTATCAGTAACAATAAATCTGACCTGAAGTACCTTGCTTATAAATTCTCTTCTTCTGCTCTTCTTTAATACACGCTAGATCCTACTTAGATTGCGATTACAATTATATATATATGTATATGCTAAAATTATCTTCAAAGAAATTTTAAATTACTTATGGCTTTACTTATCCACTTATGTACTAGCAATAAACAAATTTTATTATTAAAAAAAAAAAAAAAAAACCTTACATAATTTCTATTGTATTTCATTAGATTAAAAATTATTATTTAATTAGTATTAATCTTTGTTGAAACACCACAATTAATTTCTTGGAAAAGTAAATATAAATAAAATTAAGAATGATTTACATCACTAGTGTGAATTCACTGCTGTATAGTTTAAATTTTATTTGTATATATTATATATTTCATTAAAATACTAGACTAAGAAATTTGAATTAATTTGTTATATTATTTTGTGAATTTAGCATGTATAAGTTAGCTGTAGTTGTTAATGAAATGAAGAACTATATAATAATAAAAAAATAAATAAAAATAAAAATAAAAAAAAAAAAAAGATGATACAGCATATACAACTGATTATTTGGGACTTCATACTGATAATACGTATTTTTGTGGCGCAGCTGGTTTGCAGATATTTAATTGTATTCGATATAATGGTAGAGGGGGTAAATCATTTTTTGTTGATAGATCTATTGCCATTTTCAAAATGAAGATCCTGAATCCTTAGATATATTATCAAAAACTAATGTACCAGCCGAATATATCGATAAAGATCAACATCATAAATATTTAGCACCAATAATTCAATTTGATTCAACTACAGAACAACAAATACGTTTTAATTTATATGGTCGATGTGATTTTAATGCAATTGAATTGAATACAGTTAAAAAAATTTATAAAAGTTTTAAGAAATTGACTGAAATTGTTAATGATAATAAGAATATATTTAAATTTAAATATATTAGAACCTGGTACTGTCACAATATTTTTGATAATTGAAGAATGAGAAAGAGATGAATATTCTGGTGAACGTGTTATGACAGGTTGTTATGTTTCAACAGATCTTATGAGTAAACTAGAACTTTTGGTCTGATTAAATAAAAATATTTTTTTTCTTTTTTTAAATTAATTACTAATTGTAAATTACTTTTGAATAAAATAGTAAATATATAGTTAAATATATAGAATAAAATAGTTTGTTCTAAAACTAAAAGATAAACATTTTTTATTTCCTATATGTACCTATTATTATGTAACCAAAACCAAAGCAAAAAACTAAAGATAATTATTGGCACAAATTTTACAATTTAACATTACCTACTTATATTCGCCACTTATCCAATTTTTACCAAAATTAATTACAAAAATTTTTTCTCCTTAGAAATATTTAATTTAATTGTAATTATATTATTTTTTAAATTAACCCATTTTCGGCCAGAAAAAATTACATATCTTGATTATTAATTAATCCATTGGTCTTAGGATAATTGATGCCCAAAAAATTCAAATCCGTTGTCAGATTGGGGCTAGCACGTTGCAGAGCCTGGGAAAGGGCTTTTCGAAAAATCGAACACTGGCCGCTATTTGACATTAATTTTTTGATCACGAAAATCAAAAATTAATTATATAATAATATTATAATAATATTTTGAGCAATTTGACTCAATTTCAGCGAACTTGAAGCTAAGCAATGAATGAAAATATAAAGTAGAATTAAACAAAAACTTTATTGAGATAATTAAAGAAAAATTTATTAATATAAAATATTATAAATTATGAAATCTTAATACAAAAACCATTTTTCATGATATTTTTCAAAGCATTTAGTGTGTAAATGAACGTTGCACTTCATGTACATGAATGTCGTTGGCTTGCTGCATTTTTTCAATTGATATCGATGATATTTTCGTTCTGCCTTGGAAACAACAACATGTCTGCCTTATTGTTTTGGTAAATTATGAGGCTGATATTCTTCTTGAGATGATTCATATTCAAATCGCAATAATAATTTTGCAGCAACGAAAACACGAAAACTTTTTTGTGGCATAGGTTTACATAGGATATATTTTCTTACAAATTATTTCATACCATTTTTGTATTTCGTCACAAAACAGTGTAGCTTCCAAGCATTTACTATTGAAGAACTCAAGCCTGCAATCCACAATGGCCAATACTGTTTTTTGTTCTGATATTGATGCGATAATTTGCAACTCCATTATCATGCAAATCGACACCTCCCATGCCATACTTGTGGTTATGTAGCAGTAATAGTTGCTGATAGTTGACATAATCATTTTTTTCTTTTTTCCAGCATTTAACTGTATTCATTGGTTCGATTTGGTCAAAGGTACAACAAACTGTAGCCATTTTATTATCAGACTATCGACAGAATAATAATATGTTTGTTGTAATCATGCAAATATGTAATCATACTCACCACGCTGTAATTGTATTATGTTTCAAATGGTGCGTTTGGTATTCGATTAGTTCGTACTGCTCCAGTGGCAAGGAAACCTTTTTCACTAAGCCAGCATATCAAATAGTATGATGTGAAAAGTTAACAAAATAAACTTTGTGTCGATTTGGATGTTGAAAGTAATCAAATGACGACATCGACATCTAAACCAATTTGCTTATTATAGTTGTCGCTTGATCCAGCATATGGTATCCATGAAAACAAGTATCTATCAGAAGAACAGAGGCACCTTATTTTATAACCGAAATGGATTGGTTTATTTCTAATATACATCTTACAGGAGTGATGACCAAATTAAGGCACCATCTGTTCGTCTATTGACAGATTCTCAGACCAAACATCAAATTGACCTATTTCCGGCAAAATTTCTAATATTTTCAATTTTTTTTTTATTTAAGTTTATTTATTTACCTGATTATTTAATGTAAGTAATTACAAGTTTTTAATTACAAAAGATATTTTGTAGTTACTATTTTTTCTTACATTTTATAAATTATTACTATTATAAATTATTATATTCGTAATCTTATAGACTTTATTTTAAATTTTTATTATACAAAATTATGATATTTTTTCTTACAAATTATTTCATATAATTTTTGTTATACATTGCAAATGTTAGACACCTTATTTTTAACATTTATAAATAGTATTAAAAAATATAATTCCGGATTTAAAAAATTTAACAATAATCATAAATAAATAAAATGTATGAAAAAATATCAAACTATTAGTCGTAAAAAAAAATGTCAGATAGCGGCCAGTGTTCGATTTTTCGAACAGCAATATTTATACGTACATGACACATTCTGGTGGGGTAAAATGGACCAAAAATATAAAAATATGTAAAATAGTAGTCTTTGGCAAGAAAACCTCATCATTGGTTTTTTAAATTAAAAATTTAAATTTGTTTTGTTTTCATTTCCAAAAAATCGTTAAAATTAGGAGTTTTTTCACACCCCCACTATCTTGAGAACGATTAAGTCAATTTTAAATCTAAAACACTTATTTTAAAGCCAAGAGTCCAAAGTTTATTGATGTATTAAATTTTAGTTAAAAATATAAACAGAAAAAATTTTTAATAAAAATAGGTAATTTTGCTGTTCGAAAAATCGAACAGCTGCCGAAAATAGGTCACCGACAATTTTTTGTTTATTTTTATGGATTTGACAGATTGTCAAATATTCTATCTTCTTTTTGTTCTTGACACAAAAAACGACAGGTGTAATGCTACCGATTGTCAATTCGGGAATTTCCCCTTTTTGTTTCAATCAAAAAATTGTGTCCACGTGAAGTTTTTGAGTTCTTAGTTTAGTTTTCAAATTAGCCACAACATTTTAAAAATATTAAATATTATTAGTATAAAGTATATAAAATGTAAAAAAATGGATTTTCAATAGTTTCCATTATAATAATGTGAAAGAAAATTGGTGGTTATTGTCAGTAACCACTGTGATATATACTGGGTGTTGCAGAACATATGTATACACTTTTTAAGATGGGGAGGAGCCGTTATTTTAAAATTGAAAAAAAAATTTATTAACTAAATCGAGGGTGCTCTACCGATTGGTGATATTTTCAAATTCCCGGAAGGACCGGAAAAGGTTTTTTTAAGCCAAAATTTGCTGAAATCGAGATTTGTAAATGGGAAGAGGAACTTTTTTATGCAATTTCGGACAACTAGTTTTGGGTACCTACAAAGTTTAAACTAAAAGAAAAAAAAAATGAAAACCCGAAAAAAAAAATAAAAAAAAAACAATTAATTCAAATAAAAATAAAAAAGACTTTTACATGTATAATAATAATTATAAGTTGCTGATGTACTGGTGGTTATAGTGTATGTAAGCATCCAATTTCCCAAAATCTAGCCAATTTTTCAATGAGTTTTAATTTATTATGCTTGTTTAAGTGCTAAATAACACAAAAATTCAATTTTTTCTAAAAAAATTTTAGCAGCTCAAAAGTGTGACTGAACGATGTTATTAAAAATCAATCCCATTGATCTTTACTATCGAAAATTATCCACTCCTACAGAATACAGTAAATTTAGCATTATGTGAGACACAAGTACCTATATTAATTTTAATATTTATTATTATTCACTTTTTTCACTTTTTGTTCCATATAGAGCGTTCTATACATAAGAAATGATGTTGTTTTCAACACTCTATTATAACTTTGTCATATTTTAAATGTTAATATTTATTTGATACTATCAATAGGTATACATTTGAAATCTTATCACTATTATAAATGACATACTATACACACGTTTTCAAATACAAATTATTGACATTTTTTTTTATCTATATTCTTTTATAATTTTTGTTGATTTAATAATTTTAATTTAAACTTCAGAAATTCTATGAATTATTATAATATTTTCATAATTTCTTTGTGTACGAAATATAAATTTTTGGTAGAAATTTTATTGTACATAAAATAAAATATTAATTTATAGATTTATTGAAATTAAATTGGTATTACTATAATTGAATATTTTACATATTTTAAATATTCAGCAAAATTTTAATTTTTTTTTTTTTTTTTTTTTTTGTAAATTAAAAAATATCAATTAAAATTCAAGGTAAACATTTTAATATTTTAAAGAAGGATTATGAATTTATTTTAATATGAATGGATTAATTATTATATTTTAACCAAAAAAAAAAAACACAACAACAACAATTTTTTGTTGATGAAAGAGATATAAGAAATTAAATTATTCCTTATATAATATTTATTAATAATACATAATATATGTATATAAAACCTTGAAATATTTTTATTTACCTGTACAAATCGTTATATACTTAAATACATAATAATATATTTTAATTTTTTGAATGCGTGGTGAATTATATCCCATAGATAGATTTTGTATATTTAAAATTTATTTTTGAATAATTAAAATTATTATTAAAATATTAATAAATTCTTTATTATTTATGTTAAAAATTTAACATTTTTAATTAAATGTTAATTTTATGTAATTGTTCCTACTACATTTACATTTTTTTTTTTTTTTTGATAAACAAGGATATTATTCATGTAATAATAATTGTAAATAATTGCAATATTTAATGATAAATACGCATACTAAAATTAATGTGTATTCGAAAACGTGAAAATATTTTATAATTAATTCAGAAATGTGGTTAGAATATTGTGAAATTAAGATTGTTATATTTTTAAGCAATTGAATGTTATATTTAATATATTTTTACACATCTAATACAATAATTTTCTAATTGAGAAATGTAGTAATTGTTAGATGTTTGCACTGGTACAAAGTACGAATGCACAACTACTTCTTGCGTGGAATAATTGAGCTATATTTTATCTATGAAACTGATTTTTTTCACTCATTATTGGGAAGATAATTACAGCATCTAACGTTATAATAAGACAAACGGTGTCATGATATGACACATGAATTAACACCAGAAAAAAATGTCAAATTTATTTTAGCAGAAGATGGTAGTATAGCGGTAAAAGTGCAGCATTGGTAGCTGCTATTGCCAGAAAAATTGAAGACAGACATAACAATGACTAATAATAATTTTTGTTCGTTTTTTGGATAATCTACAAGCTTGGTATAGTATGTAGGTAGCGCTAATTCTGAATTCTTCTTTCATTGACTTCATTTGCAGGTCACGCTGGGTTATTTTGTTATTAACGAATCAAGGTTACAATACCCAATGATTGTATTTCATATACTCAAATGTATTCCAAAATTGCTTTGTAAATATGGACTTTCTTTATCAAAGAAGAGTCAAGTATAATATCAGCACACATTTTGCTTGCTTAAAATTCAATTGCTTTCTTTACATTTTTATATATATTTCTTCCAAGATATGCTGCCTATCCAAATATTTACCAAAGCATTTTATATCTGATAGAAATTTTTGTTTGTTTTGTTAAAATGGGTATCGATATTTGTCATAAATACGAGCGTAAAGTTCGTAGACCAAAACCAAAAACGCAAAATTATTTTAGATTATTGGTAAAATTGTATCGTTTTCTGGAATGTCGTACAAACAAAGAATTTATCGAAATAATCCAGCATGACATGCAAATGAAGTCAATGAATGAAGAATTCAGAATTAAATCCTATTATACCAAAGTCTTTATTATGAGCAGGAACAATAGGTCACCGCTTAATAGCAGATACAGTAACTGATGGTGTGCGTCTTTTAAATGTACAAACAATTAAAATTTGTTCTCTTCATGTTACACAAAAAGCTAGTGAACGTATTTTAAAAGCCGCGGTGGTAAAATTTTGGCTTTTGATCAACTTGCTTTTAAGTCCATCACTGGAAAGAAAATTTTATTGATGCAAGGTAAACGAACTACTAGAGTATCTCGTAAACTATTTTGGTAAAGGTCTTGGGGTACCACATTCACACACTAGAGTACTAGACCATATGATAGGTCAAAATGACATAAATTTGAACTAGCTTGTGGTCATCGCATCAGATGTGGCTAAAAATAATTTATAACGATTTTCTAAATAGCTGTTAAAAAAGATAGAACCAACCGATGTGCAAATTTTTGTATGTTCAATTTTGTTTATTTAGAAAAATATTATATTATGAAATTTTTACAGAGTTTAGACATCATTCAAGTGTTTTTCCAACTGTGACCTTTATATTGAATTTTTAACAACTAATTAAAATTACTAGAAATTTTTAAAAGCAAAAACCCTAGTTATATGCACAAAACTAATCTAATACTTATACCTACCTAGATTCAACTTATACTAACTTAGTTTAAAGCTATTTAATCGTGTTTGTGTAAAGACTGATATAAATTTTTAATAATTGTATTGCCGGAAATATTCAATTTCTTGTTAAATTAAATTTTAACTGTGAAAATCATATTATCTATTGTTACCATACTGAATTTTTGATCAAGTGGTAGAATAGTTAGGGCAAGATTATAAATTAATTTAAAAATTTGATATACCGAACTTAGATAAATACAATTTTCATACAGTTACCCCAAACATATGTTGCGTAAAAGAGTGTTGGTGGAACGGGTGGGTTTCATTTTCATTAAAAATAATTTGTTACCCTAAGCTAAGTTTTTGAGTTTCGATCAATAAAGGGATAGAGTGCTTGCGGATATTTTCAATTGTTAAATGTGACTGACGGGCTGACTGTTTCTCATAGCTAATGTAATTTAATTTTTATTTAATTATGGATTATTGAAGCAAATTTTTCCAGCTTATCACAATTTTCAAATTGATTAAATTTAATAAAAATAATTTCAGTATTGGTAATTTCGGGAAAAAAAACTCAAATTATACTTAGTAACTGAATAAACAATTGCTGAAAGCAACAATTGAATGTTTTTTTTTTACATTTTAAAAAGCATTAGTGGCAAACAAATACCAAGCACTATGCAAACGTTTCTAATTTGAGGCAAACAAACCACGGGTTTAGCTTATCTACACTAATCTGAATCATTGGTAACCGACAGATTATTGACAGTAACTTTATTTGCTACCCAGGATTAGATTTTGTATAATTCTGAACAAACACTTTATTTGAAAAATTATCTTGTAATTCAACGCTACTTAAATTGTTTTGATTCAAATGTAGGTAATCTTTTGATCTTCGATATTTTAAACATATTATTATGGCGTAATTTATAATCGGAATTTTGGAATAATCTTAAATTATTTTACTCAATTTCAGACTATAAGATGATTCTTTTTAAGAATTTATTACACAAATATTTATCTTAATTCCTTAAAATTTCCAACAAAAAGCAAAAAAAAAAAAAACAAAACTGTTACATAAGATTTTTTCATTTCAATATTTTTTATTTTTATTTTTCTTTTTAAATAAGTTACTTATAACTTCCGAAAGCTATTACAAATCTTCATTCTTCAAATAAAATATTATGTTAAAGTGTTCATAATATATATCCTATATGTATATATTTTTTTATTATTTTGTTTTATTTTTCTTCTTGGGAAATACATTTTATTTATTTATGTTTTTTATGTTTTACCTTAAGAAAAGTTTTCTCATTGCTAAATAAATAAAAATATAATATGTATATATATATCATGATGTGCCAAAATATGTATTTTATTGCCGGTCCTTATAATGTCTGATGTTTTAATAGCAATTTACATGATAACTTATCATGTCTAATCATCTAAATCGTTTATACTCCAAATTTATACCACTATATCTCCTCTCTTTCTAACAAAAAAAAAAAAAAAATAAAGAATTACCTTAGTTACATTGCAAATATTTTAACATCGTTAGATTTTTCGCGTTATTTTTATATGTGACGTTACATAAACATAAATTAACATATGCCCTCATTTATGTATAAATTTGTAGCCCTAAAGCATATATTATACAAAAAAAAAATGAAAATATAATAAGAAAAAAATGAACGTAAACTAAAAAAGTTTAAAAACAGAGAGTATAAAAATTTAGTGAATAAATTTAGAGTAGTATAATAACAAAGAATAACTGTTTATTGAATACGAGACAATTAATTGAATTCAGATTAATTTCTATATAACTGCCGATAAGCACTAAAGGTGTTATAATGATGTTTTTATGGGAATAATGTGACTAATATTGCTATAACAATATTCTTATAGCAATTGCGGAAGTTGTTATAATGGGATTGTCCGCAAGTGATACAGCAATGTTTTTATAAATCTAAAAGTGCGTAATCCTATATTAAGAGTTAAAGTGTTGTTATAAGAATAGAATTGCTAGAATAGCAGTAGTGGTGTTATTTATTTACTGTATTCCTATAATATTACTAATAAACTTACTGTAGCTTTTAGATTAATATTTTGCGACGGCCATTATTTTCTACAAACACGGTAAATTTTTTTCAAATAAACAAAAACTAAAAAGTTTTATTTTGCATTCTTTTCGCGAAAATATCATTTTTACTTAAAATAATAATTATTTAAATATCAAATTTGATGTTATGCATTAATTAACATACATTATTAAATATTTTAAAGATGCAATTTAAAAATATATTTTCTTTTATTTATTTAAAAATTGGTTATTTTTGGAGGGCATTGTATTTTTCGAATTATTTTTATAATAAATGTTAATGAAATTTCATACCCAGCCAAATTTTGCATCTTGGTCATAATAATTATAAATATTAATACAATTATTTTTGACCGAAAAATATTATTTATTAGTAAGACATTTTTTATATTATTAAATAATATCTATCTACCTTTCTCAGGAAATAAATATAAACTTCATAAAATTATTATTTGAAAATAAAAAATAATACCTTTCTCACTCTCGCATAACATAAATTATTTCAAATGAATATAATTTCAAAATAAAAACATATACACTAATACATATATACTAATCATATAACAATATTACAGCACTTGCTCCGGTGCCTTATGGGATTCTCCATTTTAATGCTATAACGTATTTATAACCTTTCGCAGCAATTGCGGAGCACTTAAATTAACACTAATACTGCTATAATAGTGTTTATAATAGTGTTATAAGAGTGCGCAAGAGTCTTGTAGCAATAAAATTGTTACGTGTGCTGTCCAATTTAATACTTTTTCATCTAAAGCAATTTTTTATTAATAAATTCAGGTATACCATTCTCGTCCATTCTCGTCATTGCTAATTAAGTAAACATCGTTGTTGTTCTCGTCGGTGTTCTTTCTATTACGAAATTTAACGCAAATATCAAAAGAAGTATGTCGTGTATTTAAAGCATATATATTTTAGAAACGGCCAAACAATTTAGTTCTAGTAGGTGCAATGTAGGAAATTAAGCATTTATTAGTGTATGTTATTTTTCTATTTTTGGCTGGCCGGGGGACCATGATTAATAACACTTTTAAAATGGTTATAAATGGGTATAGTTGATAAAGTAAGTTCAAGTTTTATTATCCCGGTTTTACTGCTACTTATTGTTGTCACTATGCAAGTTAACACCATACCAAAACAGTATGCGGGTTGTTGTGATTTGTGCAAATGTACGGTCCGTTTTTTTTTTGTTAATTGGGGAGTTATAAGTAACCGCGACCTCTTAAGATCTATTGTACTTCCCCGTCCATTTTAGAATAGCAGGTTTATGTCCTTGATAAACGCTATGATTGCTTTGATGTTAAATTCAGAATCAGGCGATTTGTATCCCTGGAAATGTTACCAGTACAGTACAGATGTTAGTCATCACATTAGTTGAATTATACATAGATAGATATGATTAAAAATATAACCGTAAAAGAAATTCGGAGACCAAAAGAATAGTCGAATATAACTAAAAACTAGAAGTTCAGCCTACACCTTTTTTTTTGTAAATTGGGGGCTTCTAAGTAAACCGCGACCTCTTAAGATCTATCGTACTTTCCCGTCCCTTTCCGAATTGAAGATAAATGTCCTTGATAAACGCAATTAAAGCCTATACTTCACTTTTGGTTACAGTTTAATCCTGCTATACCTTTGATTCCAAATTTCCGAAACATTGCTTAAACCATTTAAATATAAAATTTAGAAATAAGGAATGGAATTTTGGAAATTTTATTCAGACATTTTTTCAAAATAAGTTAAAGATTGCAAGTCAATTAAAATCATTTTTGCCACACTTTGTACATAGAGGTACCTACACATTCCTAATAAAAGAGAAAGAGAAAGAGAGCACAAATTCACACAATTACAAAAAAGAAAAACCAAAATTACTAAATACCTGAGTCATTTTTGTATGAACCCATGTACTTATATTAACCAAAATTATACCTCATGCTACATAACCTTAAAAGTCATCAACATAAATTGAGCTGAACACATTATTATTACTATACCAATCAGAAAAAAAAAACAAAAACAACAACAAAAATGAAATTCATTCATTTAAATTCATCTGGTAAAAATATTTTTAAGGTGTAAAGAAATTTTCATTTACAATTTTCATCTTTTAGTGATTGCCATTTCTCAAAAAAAAAAATTTCTTCACATATCAGCGAATTTGATGTATAAAGGACGCATAAATATGAATGAAATTATTTTATTATTTTTCATTTTTTAAGGTTAAGATATTTTTGTTGTTAAAAGTAAAAGTCAGTTCGAATTATTCTCTCTAGCGTATGTTTTAGTTTAACCGGATTGTTTTTTTTATTATTTGAAATTTGATATTTTGTTTTTGTTCTTGGAAATTTTGATAAATTTTTATTTTTTAGACATGTGTAGGTATATCTCAAAATTATTTATGAGTTAAGAGTATGTTGTAATATAGGTGTAGTTAAAAATATTTTGTTGCAAAAATATAAATTTATTACTTGGATTAATAATAATGGATAGCATGAAAATTGGAGAATGGTAGAACTACATCTGTGAAAAAATTTAGAAAATCTGTTTCTAGTAATCATATTTCAGATTTTAAGATGTATAAATACCGAATTTTCTTTCCAATGGATTTTTAGTCTATCTGGTTAATGGTAATTTTGTGATTTACAGATCTACCGGTTAGAAAATCAATAAACATTTTTGATCCAAATAGGTCCATAGATTCTGAGTTATTTCGTGGAGGTTTTTAAACCTCAAATACAACATTTTTTTTTTTTTTACACTCTACAGTAACTTAGGTAGAATTACCTTTTCGTGCTTAATTAAGTACAGTACTGCAATTTTACACTACAATATCTACAATAATTTGAGTATTTATTTAACAAATTACTGGCTTATCAACTCATTAAATGTGGAAAATTACTGCTATTGTCAGGAACTAAGCCTTCTTAAATAGAATGGTTTTCATTTTTATTTAATTTGTTACCACCAGATTATACTCTCAATTATTTTTTGCCATTTATTATATCCCAATGACAAAGGGTAATGGACCAGGTCGAAAAATCCATTAAGCATTTTTTTTTATTTTTGCTTCATCGGGAATCGAACCTTGGACCTTTCGGTTGAAAGGCAGGCGCTCTACCTACTGCACCACACAGCATGTAAGACATTACAACAAAGTCGGGACCATGATTTTAAATAATTTTCGTATGATTTTGCATAATTAATATCGTGAATTTTTCCTATTACTGCAGTTTTCTCAAGATATTGATAGCTTCATAACTAATTATTTCTATAGGCTTAGCAATTTTTTGAAAATTGAAAGCATTTCACTCTTTAAAGTAATTCATTTATATAGTAGCTAACAGTTTGATGATCATTGAGCAATTTACTGCAAGCTATTATTGCACTTATTGGTCAATAATGCTACGCATATTATATTATATTATACACACTGAGTGGGGTAATAGTTAGAACGCACAGCTTTCACCAAAATGTTTCTGGTTCAATTTCAAATTAATAAAAAAAAAACGATTTATGAGTTCTTCGGCTTGGTTATTGGGATAAGATAATTATCAAAAAAATTATTGAAGGTAATAATTTGATAATAGCTTCTGACATTTACATAATGAAAGTTGGAAACCGGAAACAAATTTTCGTACATTATTTTTCAAATACATATTATTCATGCTGGGTAACGTAGTAGGTAGAACCCAAAGGTCCTAGGTTCGATTATCGACGACGGAAAAATAATACTTTCTAGATTTTCGAACTGGTTCAGTTCGACCCTTTATCATTGGGATAAAATAAATAGTTGAGAGTTTTGGTTATCACTAAAAATAAATATTGAACTATGCAATTATGAAGTCGAAGTATAGTCTACAGTAGATATAGTTTTCCACATTTAAATTAGTCTATACCACAAAAATTCTACAGAAAAAACTATTGTATATGTGATTCCAAATCTCTGTGTTAAAGCAATTAGGGTGTTCATCCCATAGACTTGGAATTATATCAAACAAAAAAAAAATATATGAAAAATCAAACTGAATTAAAAGTAATTTTATTATCCAGTTGATTCGTAAACAATTTGATAGAACTGTTAACACTCCCAAAAATGGTTTAATATCACATATGTTCAGAAACTGAAACATGCTAGAAATTTGACTAATAAATATATCGAAAAGTATTAGAAGGATAACGTACTTAATGTATCTAAAGGTAATTCTACCTAAGTTACTGACAATGATGTAAAAGAAAAAAAAATTGCTTAGGAATTTCTTCTTCAATTGTTTTCTGCCTTCAATATTACCTTGCAGAATCAGTTGAAGATTATGATATTTGTCATTTCGCATCATTAGATCCAGATAAGTTGTTTTTCTGCATTTGATTGTTAATAACAACTCACGCTACTCTATCTATTCTAATTAGAACCTGTCTATTGCGTTGTCAATCTACAGATGATATCTTCAGTATTTTACTTTATACCATATTTTAAATACTTCTTCGTCCACTCTTCCATACCATAGTGGATTTACGGTCACACGTAGCATTTAACAAACTAGATTTTTGTTTCGATATCACGGTTACATAGAACTTTCTTATATTGCACAAAACTGCTACGAGCATATTCTATTCAACATTTTATTTCAATATCTCTGTCTGAGTTCCAGTTTTCATTTACCCAACGTCTTAAATATTTAAAGCTGGAGTTTTCATTTACCCAACGTCTTAAATATTTAAAACTGAAGACTCGTTCAATTATGTTGTTATTTATGGGTCATGATATGTTGTTGAATGTGTTGGTAATGGAAATAACCATAAATTGAGTCTTATTTAGGAATTTGATTTTATCAAAATCTATTCAAACACAAAGAGGGTACAAATACATTTCTCCATCACTCTCTCAATTTTTCTGTACAGTTTTCTGTACACAAAATAATAAATTTCTATACATTTTATTTTTTCCTAAATTTTAAATTTTTTCAAATACCAGAAAAACGACGTTAATACATTTTATTATAACATATTTTTATTTAAAGTCTAATGTGGTTTTTAGGAGGACAGTTGGGGAGATTATATTTTCCTACTCTCATCAAAAACTATATTTATAATTTTTTTTTCTTTTTAAATTTACCAAAATTAATGTAGAAACTGTCACACGAACTGTCATTCTCACTTTCAGATTTGCTATAATTTAACTAACAAACAGGATATACTTTACAAACATAAGAAAAAAATTCACTATCCTATTAAAATATTTCCTTCCAAAATCTTAAGATTTTACCCTTTTTGAAAAATTTTTTTTTAATATTTTACCAACTCTCTCCATTCCTATCCCATTCCCATTAAAAATCGAAGTAAGTAGTAATATTAAACGAAAAAAAAAAAACTAAAAAATGGTCAATGACGATTCGTTCTGGCATCACAATCATAATAAATGCAACCATCCATAAATATACTTATTTATATACAGTAGTCAGTTTTACTACAGTTACTACCCATGCAACCCTTTTTTTTATTTTAAAATAATTTATAAAATAGCTAAATTATGCATAAAGTAAAAACGTTTGATGTTCAATTTTTGTCAGTTTTTTTTGTTTTCCATTAAATTTCTTTTGATATAAAAAAAATGAAGGAAAAATAACAACAACACATAAAAAGATGTCCTTTTCGCAATAATAAAACAAAAACAAAAAAAGATACAAAAAACCAAAATCTTGTGAGGAAAATCAAATATTTAAGGTAGGTAGGTACTTCAATAAAAAAATGTAACAAAAACAAAAACAAAAAAAAAATAATACTAAACGGAAATTTATATTTTTTTTCTTGTTGTTTTTGGAAAGGATTAATGACACTAAAAAGGATATAAAATTTATTCCTGTTTTGCAATCAAATCTTCTACGGTTGAATAATTCCATCTCATTCTATTTCTCCCCTTCAGAATTATCAGAAGACTGCAAAAAAAAAAAAAAAAAAAAAACAAAATAAAAACACATAAACATAAAAAAAGATTATTTAGTTTTCTTTGGTTTGTAAATGACAGGTGGATGGAGATTTGACTGAAATTCTCATTGACTGAAAAATGACATTAAGTCCATTATAAAAAATGCTTTTAAACGATTGTCTTATATTGGACAGGGTAATTTAAATACTTTGGGATTGAAAATTATAAACAAAAAATTCAGTTCAATATATTGAAGTTAATATCAGGTGAGAAATTTATTTATTTATTTATTGCCATGATATTCATATTTTTTTTTTTAACAATATTAAATTTTTTAGAGCTTGTACTATTTTATTTATACTTATGACTATTCTTAATTATTACTTAGGCTAGCTGACTAATTTATTTATTAATTAATTTATTATTTAAAGGAAAATAATGGCTATAAAAAACCTTTTTGAATATTTAGGTTTTTCCATAAAACCTACCACTACTTACATACTAAAAAATAAACGTAAATTAAAACCTGTACTAAAATTGCTCTTATGAGCGGATTATTTGAGTTGTAGCAACTTTCCAGGAAAGCAGGTGTCAGCTTTTCAATTTGTTGCAATATGGTGTTTATATTAGTTTATTTATGCAATTTCTTGGTTTGAAAATGTCTAGGCTATGCAAGAATTAATTTCAATGTTGCATTTTGTTTTCTTTTCAAAACTTGCATATGTGTTTTGGCAGTGTCTTTCCATACGATAAATCCATATAGAAATGCACTACGCAAAATTGTTTTATATATTAGGATTTTGTTTTCCGAATTTAAAAATGACTTACGATTTATTACAGGATACAAAAGTTTAACAAAGAAATTACATTTTTCAATAGATTTATTAATGTGAGTCTTAAACAATAATTTTTTATCGAGGTGAATTCCAAGATAAGTGATGTATTCTCTCTCCCAGATAATCTCTATATTATTAACCCAAATGTGTCTGTTTGGCAAAAAACTGGATTTCCTTCTTCTGGTAAAGAAAATCGCTTTGGTTTTTTCGCCATTAATTTTTATTTTCCATTTGTAGTAATAATCTTGAATATCTTTAAATGCATTTTCAAGATTGTTTGTAATTTCAATTGAGCAGTTAGACGTTGTTAAGATGACTATGTCATCTGCATATAACCCAAGAGTGCAGTTGTTGGGCGTAGGTAAGTCTGCTATGAAAATATTATATTACATTGGTGAGAAATGATTTTAAAAAATGTAAACGGATTTATTATTTAAAAGTAGAAGTCTTTAAATGCAAACAACGAACTTGGAAGTTAGAAAAAATTATGAATTGTACAAATGATAAAATGTAATTACTTAAGTTAAGTAGTCGAGAGATTGACAGATGCAGTGAAATCGCAATTAATCCGTCAGAGGAGCTGCTGTATTCTGGTGGGTCAGATATATAAAATACTGTTATAAACCAGCAAATACACGCGCACCTTACTTTTTATCTACTAACTATTCTCGTAGTTAAATTCGCCGGTGCAGCATTAAAAACATATTATCTTTCCTCTTCATTTAAATATTTTTAAAGTTTTCTATTTCTGCACAACAATTAATTTTGCTTAGCATATCGTCAAATCTAAGTATAACATTTTTGTTAAATAGGGTTTTGTTTTATGTTCTTGACAGTGACTTAGGTAGAATCATCTTTTCGTGCTTAATTAAGTACGGCACTACAAATTAATACTACACTATCAACTCTATTTCTATTGCGATGGAAATGCTTGGTGTACAAATTCTTCAATAGATTCATTGCTGATCGTGTTTATTTTATTTTATTTATTTTATTTTATTTATTTTTTTATGAAATGAAATTGAACAAAACCATTAACTGTGGAAATCTACTGCTATTTTCAGGAACTAAGCCTTCTTAAATAGAATAGCTTTATTTTATTTAAGTTATAACCAAATTATACTTTCAATTATTTTTTTTGTCATTTATTTTATCCCAATGACACAGGGTACTGGAACAAGTCGAAAACCACATAAAGCATTTCTTTTGCTTTATCGGGAATCTTTTTTCCTATAAAAAATGATATTTAGCAAATCTATTGAATTTTTAAGGGTGGCAAAGGAACCAATATGGCAACAATAGGAATATTTTTTGATATCTGAACTGGGAATTGATGTGCCTGCATTGGTCAATTAGAAACATTTCGAGGTAATTAACTCAAAGACACAAACCAGGGAAATTTACTTTTTTTTTAATAGGTAGCTACTTTATTGTTTGGGTAATTTTAATTATTTTGATGACTTTAAAAAATATTTCTAATTTGAAAAAACTTCATATTTTATTGATTTTATGATGTAAAGCCATTTGGTTCCAGTATTAAATATTATAGTTTTCCTATGTGGGTTTAGAACTCGGATATGTTTTTCATTAAATGATTTATTTGAAAGATGAGGACTAAACTTAGTACTTTTTAATTTTCTTATTTCGTAATCGTTAATTTTTTGCGGTAATATTTTGAAAAAGCTTCAAATTTATATTTTTCGGTTCTTGTCACTGCTTTTTGCTTTAATTCACAGAGGTGGAAAGTCTTACAGGCATTCTTAGCATATTATTATAATATATAAGACTTTATTTATTTATTTTTATTTATTTTATGTATTACTATGTTTAAATATACATATAACTTAAGACTCTCTTCTTAGTTTAGGAAAAATCAAAAGATTTGTAGAGTTTAAAAGTTTCCATGAATGACGTAAAAAATAAGAATTATTTTTAAAATAAGTCTTTTTTCTTATTATTGTTCCTTTGCTATATTAATAAACTTAGTACAAAAAACGATTAAAATTTTTAAGAAAAATAAAACGTGTTTTAATATTACATTTAGTGGGCCGACTAGAAATCTTTAAAATTATAACTAAATGGAAAAAGCAAAGCTTAAAAAGCGTATCTGTAAATCCCATAATGACGTATGGGGCCCAACAAAATTACATACAAAGTAAATTTAAAGCGCTACAAAGGAAAAACAAGCAATCACTGGGACTTGACACATCAGATTCGATCATAAACTGAACCAAGAAGAAGTAAGCAAAATTTATATGGAACAGAAAACGTTGTTAAATGTGGGAGAAAAATAGAAGTAGAGTGTGATAACCATATGTTAAAATAATAACTATTGAATGACCTGCTAAAATAGTAACGGTATAAAAGTTCGACACAGAGCCATAAGCCTGTCAGCCCGAAATATTAATTTGTTGTTCCCGTGCGTGCACACACAACAGCTAGTTAAAAGAAAATATATTTATTGAGATAGCAACATGTTAATTTTTTTTGCCTTTGTATTACAAAAAAAAAAGAAAAACAAATACGATTCCTTACTTAGGAACTATATCATAATTTATCCTCTACATTATATTACCCTGTAATATATGGTTGAAAAAAAGGCTCTAATACCTGATGTTATATCAAAAATTTTAACATAAAAATATATAAAAGTAAATTTAACACCTTAATAGCATAAGGATTTAGATTATCACACAATTTTCTGGGTTTTTATTTTGTTGTTTTTTTTTTTTTTATTATCCATTTTTCATTTCATTGGAAGGAGAACCCTTAAACCATTTTTGTTGTTTTTTTAGTTTTTATTTTATAGTAAAAAAAGACAAAAAGGATTTCAAAACCAAAATTTGATTTTATTTGTTCTAGTCAGTTTTGTTTTCATATTTTTAATATCTCCTTCTCTGTCTGTCTATCTCTTTTTTCCTCTACCCTCTCTATTTTGCTTTGACTGACCTTATACGTAACCATATATATATATTTTAAATTTTCATTAAAAAACAAATTTAAAAAATAAAGTAATCTAAAAAATAAAAGAACATTATTTTTCTACAATTCAAAGGTAAAAAAAAAAAAAACAAAAAACAACAAAAAAAAGTAAAAGTAAAAAAAATTCATAGTTAATACTTATATGGATTTTCTCTGTTATTCTGTCCTACTTTAGTTTTCACTAGATCCTTAACACAATCACATTTTTATTTTTGGAAAATTTAAAAAAATTTCATTTTATATTTTTAAGGTTGAAATCATGAATTAAGGCTCAACAAATATTTAAATTTTTACTGTTAAAGAACATTCTTTTGTTTAGACTATTGTGAATATTTTTGAATTAAAAATTGGAAATTTAAAAAATTCATTTTTTTTTTGTATTTTAAAGATTTGAGATAATTCTTGGGTATATAAAAAAAGATAATATGATATGATAATATATTTCGAAATTTACTATTTAAATAAAATAAAAAAATAATATAAAAATAACACGAAAAATAATAGTTTGAAATTTAAAATCTTATCATATATAAAAGTAATGATAATTTTTTGATGTTATTTTGTGAAAGAATTTGATTGCTGACGTTGATAAAAAAAACGTAAACAAAGAGAATGTGAGTTTTAAAAAAAAAATATGAAGTAATTTTAGATTTGTTAGCTTTTTATAACTATAAAAAGTATTCTAGAACAATGTTCTATGTTTGACGAAATTTAAAATTGAACATTGCTTTAATTGTTTTTATGTCTTCTAAATTTGTAAAAGACCATAAGACAACATTTTAAACTATTAAGTCATTATTTATATTGACATAATGTTTACATTTCATGTAGTTCTTTTCTTTAACAGTTTTAGTTTGATGGAAGTACTGACAAAAAAAAATATCATTTTACACATACCTAACCAGAAATAAAAAGGTCCTAAAATAATTTTTTTTCACATTAAAAAAATCCTTGTAAGGCAATATGGCGATCAGTGCTTTAGAAGTTATGAGCTATTTTGTCACCACACTTCCTGCTTTTTTGCAGTAAATTTTTTTATTTTCATTTATTTGGAATACATGTTTTTTTATTTTATTCATAAAAAAAGTAAACCTCATTTAGTATGTAGGTACGTATCATTAGTATGTGTATAGTTTTTTTTTATAATTTGCATTACTTTTGTACTTGATTTGTTTTTTTCTAATGAACATGCAAAATCGCAATTGAAATTTTTCTATGCGCTAGATTCTAGAAGAATATACCACAAATTTTTAAATTATGTATTTCAATTTGATCTTACTCATAATAACATACATTATCATTTCGCTGTGCCTACTACCCCACGTAACAATTTTATTGCTATAAGACTCTTGGGCACTCTTATAACACTATTATAACCACTCTTATAGCAGTATTTGTGTTAATTTGAGTGCTCCGCAATTGCTGCGAAAGATTATAAATATGTTTATTTATTTATTTATTTATTTATTTATTTATTTATTTATTTCAATCTACTGGGTAGTCCCTTACAGATTTTGCTTATAAAATATTAAAAACTAAAATAAAATAAAACTAGAAATAGAAAACAAAAATTGTAAATATAAAAATAATTTGAGAATAAAATTATAATTAATTGAAATTAGAAGAATTATTGTAATGTTTCAAAAAATGTGATGATTTTTCTCCTAAAAACGAATCTACTGTAGTTGAAGTCAATTAGTGAAAAACTGTTATTAAATAAGCGCTGAGAGTTTGCAATAGGTTCGGAAAAATCATAGTTCGTTCTATGATTTTGAAGATATAAAAATCTTTGGCTTCTGAAATCGCGCACTGGAGCATAGATATTATAAAGGCGAAGAACAGATGGACATTTTATTCTGCCAGATAAAATATCATAGGAAAACATCACGGATGCAGCATTTCGCCTAGCCTCAAGAGTAGAAAGCTTAATAAGTTGACATTTAGCTAAATATCCAGTAATATAAGGTTGCCAGGCAAAACCTAATCATATTCTTTTGAACAGACTCTATTCTCTTAATATGTTTATAATAATAAGGCATCCAGATCGGACAAGCATATTCGAGGTGAACAAGTGCAGTATATAAATTTTTGAATGTATAAAGATCAGAAAACTGCTGTGTGTTACGCATAATGAAACCTAACATGGAAAAAGCTTTAGAAATAATTCGATCTATGTGAGCATTAAAAGTTAATTTATTATCGAGAATGATACCCAAGTCTTTTGTTTCACGGACATGTTCAATAATAGAACCGTTGATATTATAGTAAGATTCAATTAGAGTTTGCTTCCTGGAAAATGACATGTAACTGCACTTATTAATATTAATGGTAAGGCCATTAATGTTACACCAAGAGTAGAATTTGTCAAGATCCTGCTGCAGGAGATGGCAATCTTCGTCCGACTTAATAACCGCAAAAAGTTTAGTATCGTCAGCAAATGATAATATCAAAGACTTAATATCGTAGTCGATATCGTTCATAAACAATAAAAATAATAGTGGCCCCATATGAGTTCCTTGTGGAAAACCAGACATAGCCTCGAAGTTATATGACGTGCACATTTGTATTTTAACGCAGAGTTTACGACCAATCAAATAAGATTGAACCCATAGAAGGAAGGTACCATGAATACCAAGAGCCTGAAGTTTAGAGAGTAGTAAAGAGTGGTCTACTTTGTCAAAAGCTTTAGAAATATCCGTGAATATCGTATCTACTTGATAGCCTTTTTCAATTGCATTGAAAACTGTGTGAAGAAAAACTGCTATGTTAGTGGATGTAGATCTTCCATCCATAAAGCCATGCTGATTTGGAGATATGTGTTCTTTAACCAAGAAATACATTTTATATACATACATTCATGTTATAGCACTCAAATGGAGAATCTTATAAGGCACCGGAGCAAGTGTTATAGGATTAGTATACATGAATTAGTGTATATGTTTTTAATTTGAAATGATCATTTGAAATAATTTATGTTATGCGAGAGTGAGAAAGGTATTATTTTTTATTTTCAAATAATATGTGTATGGAGTTTATAGTTATTTCCTGAGAAAGGGAGATAGATATTAGTTAATAATATAAAAAATGTCTTACTAATAAATAATATTTTTCTGTCAAAAATAATTGTATTAATATTTATAATTATTGTGACCAAAATGCAAAATTTGGCTGGGAATGAATTTTCATTGGCATTTATTATAAAAATAATTCGAAAAAATACAATGCCCTCCAAAAATAACCAATTTTTAAATAAATAATAGAAAATATATTTTTAAATTGCATCTTTAAAATATTTAATAATGTATGTTAATTAATGCATAACATCAAATTTGATATTTAAATAATTATTCTTTTAAGTAAAAATGATATTTTGGCGAAAATAATGCAAAATAAAACATTTCAGTTTTTGTTTATTTAAAAAAAATTTACCTCGTTTGTAGAAAATAATGGCCGTCGCAAAATATTTATCTAAAAGCTATTTATTAGTAACATTATAGGAATACAGTAAAATAATACCACCGGTACGGCTATTCCAGCAATTCTATTCTTATAACAACACTTTAACTCTTAATATAGGATTACACACTTTTAGATTTATAAAAACATTGCTGTATCACTTGCGGACAATCCCATTATAACAACTCCTGCAATTGCTATAAGAATATTCTTATAGCAATATTAGTCACATTATTCCCATAGAAACATCATTATAACACCTTTAGTGCTTATCGGGAGTTATATAGAAATCTTGTATCCGTAATTTTGTTTTTATAACAATAAAATGTTATGTGGGACGCTAATACTACGAAAAAATTGTTACGAACTAAAATTTAGATGTCTCCAAATATTGCAGCTCATTCACTGAATTAAAACAGCCATAAAATATTTTAAATGATTACAAATAAACGCAGGAATATAGGATTAAATAAAATAGTGAAAAGTTTTTTTCAGAATTTACAATTTTGTCAAAATGTCTATATTGAATTTAAGTAGCTATGTAGCAATGATTTACGAAAATAAATATTTTTTCTTGCTACACTTCAAAATTAATTTTTTAACAAAATAACTTTATATAAATATAAATTTTTTAAAACCTTTAAATCATTTTACTTTTAATAAAAAGAACAATTTCGATTTATTAATTAATATTCAATCTTGATACATAGATATTTTATATCACCATTGTATCTATAAATATTATTATTATTTGTGTTAACAAACAAAATTATTTTTAGGAATTGTTTCGTTCATCATAACACTACTAGAACTCATCAGTAGGTATTTATAGTGTTAGACTACCTATACAAATTGTCAAAAAAGAAATTATTTTTTATTTGATTTTTTCCTTTAGTTTATTCTACTATTATTTTTGTATTTCTTTAAATAATATTTATTTTGTTTTTGACGTTCTGAGTGCACAGAGTTCAAACCGATGATGAACCGATGAAAAAATTGGAATGATAACACTTACACCCACATATGAAGTAGCAATTGCAATTGATGATATAATCTAAGCGCTGAGAGCTGGCTTTAACAACAGATTTTGTTAACTGCAGTTGCGATTCAATGTGAACACATCCAGTTACCACTACGCAATCTAATATCTCCTCACCTCTATGATAATTCTATTATTACTTTTATGAAAGAGAGTTGGTTTAGATAATTTAAAATATAATTTTGTGATAAAATTTATTTGAATATTTAAACAGTGCGTGAGCATGGATGTTTGACTAGTTATTGTAGACAGTATAATTAGAATTGACTTTAATAAATTATTTCAAATGATTCTGAGGTTTCATTAATTTTTTTATTCTTCTTAGATGATCTCTAAATAAATATAAATACATACATAACGCTAAAGAAATAAATAAATACGAATACGATAAATAAAAGCAAGTTAAAATACTATGTACCTACATTTTATTTGGCTATAAAATTTTCCCATTCATAATTTTTATAATTTTGTTCCACCATAGTTGTTATAAATAAACTAGCGATGCCGAGAAAACTGTGTGTTCTCTGTAAAGCTCGCGAAGTTCTCTGTGTTTGGAATTTGAAAGGAAAATATAATTTGATAACATTTCCCACGGAAGAAGTGCTTCCGCTTTGATAATTTAAGGTCGCGGGCTATTTGATTACATTGAATCTATTACATTCAGATAATAAATTCTTACTTCTATATTAGCTTAAAACTTATGTTAACTACATTTTAAGTTTTGGTGCTCTTAATTATTTAATTAATCAATTATTTCCTTCTTAGTGTAACACTAATATAGGGTTGTCCATGGTAGAAACATAGCGGTCTCAAATCCACTGCGCAGTAATTAATAAACTGTCGCCTTGTTGGTCATGATCGAGAGTCCAAGTTTCACTGGAAATCGCAACCTCTTAAACTTAAAAGGTACATCTGTAAGAATGAATTTGTAGTAAAATAGATAATTGATGATCCCGCTTTAAGTAAAAGATGATTTCGTGGTAATCCAGCCGGACCAAGTGAGTGTAGGAACTCTGATGGAAAATTTGTGAGCTCATCGACATCTACTACAGTTTGAGTTAGCCAGTATTCATTTAATGGGTCTGGTAGCACGACAAGTACTTGATTATTTATTTTGTGGACATCATCAGCAAAAATGGATTTCTCTCGCAAACAGAAAACCGTCGGATAAACTACATCCATTAGCACTGTGACAGGCGGTACAAAATTACAAAAATCGGATAAGAATTTTAGTTTTGATTTGACTGGCAATTTACATTCTCCGATCTCGAGTTTTCAAAATTCGTGATAAGCAAAACGCTATCAACGCGATTCATATTTGACATTTGCTGTATCCCCAAATTTTATTTTGATATGGAACCAGAATAGTAATTTTCTGGTCTGTTACACTTTTGGATTATGAAATATTTGGAATTCAACATAGACTGTGCTCGATCTTATTTTAGAGCAGTGTCTTGATGTAAAATTTGGTTGAAATAGTTTAATGCGCCTTGGAGGAGTTCTGGAACAAGCATGCATACATACAATCATTATTTTTGATATACAAGATAAATACAAATACGAGTCAAAAGCCAACAAGTAACAAATACGATTATAGAGAATAATCGGAATCATTATATAAATTAAATTCATTATTAATAATCTATGAACCAGATCGCGAGAGGTAGTGAGTGGCGTATGCACAACAAGAGTAAAATAATACTCAAGATAAATTTTAGTAAATGTGAGACAAATTCTTTTCAGATATAATCTGTCCCAATGTCATTCTTCTTATCGCAAAAATTAGAGACAATTTTTGGTCAGAGCAGAAGATGGAACAAAATATATAAAATCAAAAACCTAAGTGAAGTACCTGGAAATTCGGATCAGTAAAAATCTAAATTTATAAAAATCTAATTTCAAAACATGTAAAAGGCCAAATCATAAAAGCATTAAATGCCAATGTCAAATCTTTTATGTCAAAAAGTCTATTCTACTCAAAATAATTATAGCCAAGTGTCCAAATATTAGCATTTCAAACTATTATTATACCAATTATAACCTACCGGTGTCCGATCTGGTACAATATTAGTGCCTCGTTAATGGAAAAAAATTAAAATATTCGAAAGAAAATGTATTAGGGCTTGTCTTTAGGAGAATACCTTAAATCCAATAGTGAATATAAACATTATTTGTCTAATATAGATACATGTCTTGAATTGATAGTTTAATAATTTCAATTGAAACATTTTGTCAGAGCACAAAATGTCACAGAATCGCCTTATTAGTCATTCAACCAATCCCAGATACCAGAACAACAGCATATATAACACAAACATTTAATTTAGGCTACACACGAACACAAATTATTTAAATTTATTTTGGTAAATAAACACATTTAGCAAGTATTATTGAAGTCCAATTATTTGCCTTGAAGTACAGCTAATATAGATGTTATATGAATTACAATTCATCAAGTGTTTAAAAAGTTATTACCATTATATTAAATAACCTTTCTAACTACCATTTATTTGTGATAACCATAACATTTTCTGATAATAGAATTTCAATCTTAATGAAAGTTTTTTAAGGCAAAAAAAAAAAAAAAAATATGGAACTGAAAGAACACCCACATTTCTTGTTCAGAAGAAATTCAAAATTCTTTACTGAGAAAGTTCTGTTCTAACTTCTTT
Source organism: Argyra leucocephala (assembly GCA_963942445.1). NCBI lineage: Eukaryota > Metazoa > Arthropoda > Insecta > Diptera > Dolichopodidae > Argyra > Argyra leucocephala. The sequence continues at coordinate 59,955,850 of OZ012677.1, read as the reverse complement.
TTTACTTTTTCTTATTAAAATTGATTTACTTGATGTCAACTGAAGTTGAAGATGTTTTTTTTGTTTTGTTTCCTTCATGGTTTTTTTTATCTTCTATCTCTTTGGAAAAACTATTTTGTTTCAAAATTGTTATAAATATTATTTAACGTTTATCATCACTATAACTTGTAATCTCATCCGTGATGCATAGGGCACAATATCTTCGTTAATACTTCGTTTGATTGTCATTGTTTGAAATACTACTGTGTATCATAGGTGCTCTACTGTACTGTATTCATTGTCTGTTTTTTCCAAGTTATATTTTTTCATTGAATTATTTGGAACATTCAAATTCGTTAGCAGAAATTTGGTCAATTGTGAATGTCGAATATTTTTTCGATATTCCAATTTGAGAGTGATCAAGATTCAATAAGTGAGATGCTTTTTAATGAAAGTAAAATAAGTTCTATTTGGTTTATTTACGAAGATGGTAAATTTGAGAAAACGAGAATGGTAAACCTATTGAAAATTTTAAGAGCTATTATTTAATCATAGAAGTGGGGAAAATGTGATATATGTGCTCTAGGAACATTAATTAGAAATAGATTATTGACCCTAGCGAGAGTTAAATCGGTGGACAAGTTAACCTGATCTGATAAAATATATTTTTAGCGGTTTGAATAAATATAGCTGCTTAATACGTAGTATATCCAACTTTCTAAATAGTGCAGAACTAGGCGTATTTTTCCTCAAGATCAATCGTATACAATTCGATATGAGGATGGGACGAATTTTCTTTAAAGGAGCCCGAGGGACATTAACTTTGGTGCTAACAATATCACAAAATTTTCCATTCAGTTTAATTCGTTATTACCTATAACTAAGATAAGACTTAAACCATATTTAAATATAAATCTTCTAAATCCGAAATTGTAGATTTTTTCCAGCAGTTTTACCCTATCGAACTTTTTAGTGTTGTCAATAAAAAAATACAAAGATAGGAATTATTTGGGCCATTATATATTTCACAACAGAGTGTTCAGTGGCTATCTTTTTTCTGAACCCAAATTGGGCCGTTTTTAAATAATTTGGCAAAAATTATATTGTAGACACTAATGTTAAAAATATAATATAAAATATCAACTATATTCAAAAAATTATTCTTCAGAAGATTACAAGACAGTTTCATTAGAAATAGAGTTATAATAATTTAAAACCTAAAATTAGGCTATGTATTTCCAGGGACGTTATCGGTTAAAACAAAAGCTCTGGCATTGAGATAATTTTCAGTATTAGAAGATAAGATTTTATGATTTTATATATCAAAAGCTCACTATCAATGCTGGTGTCCCTCAAGGCTCAGTTTTTTCTCCAACATTATTTATAATATTTATAAAACATCTCCTATCTACGACTTCAAATCAGATTCACAGTTTTGCTGATGATAGTACCCTTCTTGTATTTCTTTCAAAAAGCTGTTGAAGTGACATAGACTTCAGTTCACACAGAACGAAATAATATATTTTGTTCTCTCAACAACGACCTTCAACAAATACATGAATGGGGAAGTGTAAATAGGGTAAGATTTAATGCTTCACAAACCCAGAGTTGTCACTTATCAATAAAGCAAAAGCCATCAATACAAAATATTGTATTCGGAAATGTAAATATCGAACACTTTAAAACTCTAAGAATTCTTGGAATGGAAAAAAAACAGCAAACTCTCATGGCACGATTTTTTGCTGTAGGAGGATGCTGTGAAATGTTTAGAAATCTTAAGCAGAAGTAGAAAATATTTTACATTTTCCAACCACCTGTTAAAATGTACGGCATACATTCGGCCTCGAATTGAATATAACTCGCATATTTGGGGTGGTGCACCAAATACCAACCTACAATACCTAAATAAGGTAAAAAATTGAGTCATAAAAAATTATCAATGATGGAGATGTTACACAACATCTAACATCATTAAGTCATCGCCGTAATGTAGGAGCAGCCACTATAAATATCTGTTGGACAATGGCTCTGATGAAATAAAAAGCTTTATGCCCAAATTACAATCATTCCAGCGTAACAATCGCAGGGCAGTCCTCGCTCATAAATTTGTAGAAGAGCGTCTTCGAACCAGAACTGTGAAATATAAAAATTCTTTCATCAAACGAACCTCTAGACTATGAAACACCTTACCATCTTTTGTTTTCCCTCAAACGTATAACTTAGAAATTTTCAAGAGACGGGTAAATAAATATCTGTTAACCGGTCCGTAAATTCTGTACTAACTATTCTATTCTATCTTCATTCTTTATTAATTTTTACTACCTTTTGTTTCTTCAATTTAATATGGCTTAAATTCAGCGAAGGCAGTTAGGGTGCATTATTATATATAAAAAAAAAACAAAAAAAAAGTTATTAGATGATAATTAATCAGTTATCGTGACAAAAAATTTATAGAAGTAATTTTAGGGTCATTTACTACCTTAGAATAATTGATCTTTAACGAACACATGGGGGGGATAATAATTGTTAGCTTTGTTCAAGATAGAATTGATAATTTTCTATTCACTTTTAGTGTTACCATTATTAATTATTGTTTACTGCCCAGTATAGTATATATCTTTTGAACGACGTATTGCAACTCTAGCATCATTACAGAAAAATTATAGTTTGAAGTATGTTTGTTTACAGATCGGTATACTTTGTTTTAGTTACTAAGAAGGCTTAGCAATTTTTTCACTGGTCGGTTACTTCTACGACATCCAAGGTTTTAATCTAATACATTAATATAACTTAACTGGGATAATGGGTTTTCAAAATTATATAATTAAAGATTTTGGGAAGAGTCAATTCATTTGCTCTGTTGACGAACATTCCCTCACCTTCATTCATTTGGATACGTAGAAGAAAAGAGTGGAAAATTTTTGATATAATTTTTATTATTAAAGTTGTCAAAGGTAAAAAAAATTGATAATAAAAGATTTTAGCTGTAATTTTGTTAGTAGGGGTTTACCATACAAATAACTATGGGAGATTGATATTTTTTATAATGGTAATACCGTGCATTAGATTTAATTTGATAGCTAAAAATGTCCAAGGAAGGAAGTAAGTTGCTTCCGAAATATCCATATTTATAGGAACTAAATAGAGTATAAAGTAATATGTCTATTAGAAGTAATATAAGTTTTTTTTTTTTTTTTGCGTGGATTGGTGGGAATCTTCATAGACACAATGAGCCCCGTAGCTTCCATTGTGTGCCAGATTTTTACTGACTAAACCATTACTACATTACAACCATTAATTTATTTCTATTTTGATTTTCTTAAAGAAAAAGTTTACGAAATTCTATCGTATTAAATCTAGTGGCTCAGTTCTTTGAAGCCTTCTGACATCATTTTGATTATCTAGCAGTTGAGTGGCCTCAACGTTAACATGACCCTCTAGACGAGCTATATGCTTTGTTGCATATCTTTTTTCTTTAGATCTCTGTGCAAATCAATGTTGCGAACATACCAGGGGGCATTTACCATGTTGCGCAAGACTTTATTTTGGAATTTTTGTATACAAAGTACATGTGTTTGTTTGGCACATCCCCATATTTGTATGCCGTACAACCATATTGGTTTGATTATCTGATTATATAACAAAATCTTGTTATGTATAGGTAATTTAGAATTACGACCTAAGAGCCAGTACATTTCTCTATATTTATTTTCAAGCTCAAATTTTTTCTTTTTGACGTGCTCTATCCATCTAAGTTTGACATCTAATGTCATTCCTAGGTATTTAGCATTGTTTTCTTGGGGTATATTGACCCCATTCAGATTTACCAATGGTTGATTTTCTAATTTTTTATTTGTAAAATTTACATGTACTGATTTTAACTCATTGAGTTTAATTTTCCATTTTTTTGTCCAGAGGTATAGCTTGTCGATTGCTGTTTGCAATTTAATTGTAGCTTCGTCAATATTTGATCCTACTACCATCAACGCAGTATCGTCAGCGAATGTAGCTACAGTTATATTTTCCATTTCTGGTAAATCATTGGTGTAGGGCAAATACAGTATGGGACCCAGAATACTAACTTGAGGCACACCCGTTTTAATATCTCTAATAGTAGAATACTCTTCGTCTTGTTTTCTAGATATGATGAGAGTATATCTACGTATTGTTTAGTTAACATATTGTTTAGTTTATTTATTAACCCCCGATGCCATACTTTATCAAAAGCTTGGGCTACATCTAGAAATATGGTAGAGCATACTTTCTTTTACTCTAAAGCTTTTTCTATTATGTCTGTTATTCTATGAATTTGATCGATTGTCGAGTGCTTAGATCTAAAGCCAAATTGATCATTTGGAATCAGATAACTATTTTCTATGATCGGTCTCATTCGAATCAATAATAATTTTTCAAATAATTTTGATACTATTGGTAGTAATAATATTGGTCCTCATTTATGGGCTTACCTGGCTTTGGTATCATAATTATCTCTGCTATTTTCCACATATTCGGCACATACCTTATTCTTATAGCAGCGTTTATAATGCGTGTTAGCATTGTTATAGCTTTTTTCGGAAGTTCTTTCAGGACTTCCGATGTAATTAGATCAAAACCTGGAGCTTTTTTATCCCTCCATATTTTTTAATTTGTTCAACTATTTCTCTCTGTGAAAATGGTGATATAACATTTTCTTGCCAATTATTATTTTCTTCAGTGAGATCATCCGAATCTGTCTCGTCTGGACAAAAAATTTCTTCAAGATGATCTGCAAATGTTTCAGCTTTATTTTTATTATCTCTCGCCCATTCACCGCTTTTCATTCTGATTGGCGCGGGATTTGAGAGATCGAGTTTTTTGTACTCTTTGTTGCTTTCCACAACGAGCAGTTATTTTCTCTTTTAGCTGATAAATTTTTTATATATTTTTCAAAATTTTCATTTTTAAGATCTTTAATTTTTCTTTTAAGATTCTGAGTTAACCTATTTAGCAGAGTTTTGTCTGCCGGATAACGCGATTGTTGCCATCTGCGTCTAGCTCTTCTTTTTATTTTTATCATATTTAATATTTCTCTAGGGTAGTTGAATCCTACCGATTTATATTCACAATTTTTTGTATTATTCCATCCAGCATTTTGAATAATTTTAATAAAATTTTCTACTTCAGAATCTATATCACATTTGGATCTTAGTTTTGTTTTTATGTTTATTTTCTTTTCTATTTCTTGTTTAAAGCTAGACCAGTCAGTTGTCTTGTTCGTTAGCAGAGGTTTCGACTGTTTCTTAATAACCTTTTCATATAGATTTAGTATGACTGCAGAGTGATCTGAGTCCAAATCATGGTTATCTTTTAGCTTAATATAATTGGGTGCAATTTTTTTTGTTATTTAAAAATCAAGCAGATCAGGAGTTTTATTTCTATCAATTCGCCAATAGGTTGGCTTACCGGTAGATTGGTAAATGCAGCCTTTTTCTTTTATAGCTTTTCTTAGCTCTCTTCCTCTCGTAGAGGTTACTCTAGACCTCCAATCTATGAGCTTGGCGTTGTAGTCACCTCCCAGGATAAATCTTTCACCAAGTAGTTTAAGAATTTCTTCAAACATGTTATTCTTTATGTTGTATGTGGGTGGACAATATAATGCACCGACACAAAGGCTTTGTTTAACAGACATAATTCATACCACGATTAGTTGGAATTCATCTATTTCTAGACTAAGTTCCTCATGGTGCTTAATATCTTTCTTTCTTAAAATTGAGCTACCAGCTCTGGGTGTATTACTTAGATGGTTTGCGCTGTAGCATGTATAGTCATTTATTTTAAGCGATGACTTATCTGTCATATGTGTTTCTGTCAAGAGACATACATCAATATTTTGCGTTCTCAATAGAATTTCCAAATTATTTTTCTTGTTCAGAATACCATAAGCATTCCACGTGACTATACTATATAGAAGTAATAATACGTGACTATACTATATAGTACTATAATAAGTGAAAAAATCTATGTTATGGTTATATGAAAATCTTACTCATGATAATCGTTTGAATCTGGAGTATGATGCTGATTTCAATATTGGCTTTGATTTCTACCAGATTTCAAGAATGTTTTACGACAATGTTTTTCTATATTTTAGCAATTTGGTGGACTATAACTTCTGTTCCACAAGTTTTGATCCTATAGCTTTCAAGAATAGCATAATAAATTTTCTTTTGTTGTTGCTATTTTTTTTCTTCTTATTTTACTTTTCATAAGAAAATAATTCTTCTTTAACGGAATGGACATAATAATAACGCATTTTTATTATTTTAACTTTACAATATTCTTGAGTAGGTATATAATATATTCCTATATATATTATATCCTTTAGAATATTTATATATAATATGAATATATACACGTATATAAAAATAACGTTCAAAATGAATTGAAGATTTCGATAAAAGTTGAACCGATTTCTTTTATGAAAGGAAATGACAACTTCTTTTTTCTATAGATTCAATTGCTATAAGTTTGAAACATTTATAAAAATATTGTTACCAGAAGACGTGAATTAGTGTTGAAAGTAGTGTCAAGTTTTTATTGAATTATTTTTATTTTATTGCTTTTCTATTTCATATTACATATTATACATTTTTGCTTCTTATTTTAATTTTTCTAGGTACAGCTTTGGTCATAGAAAATAATGGATCACAAATAATTAAAATAGAGTACTATTTTATAGCTAGTCATTATTTGTGAATTACATTAGGTGTCCGTCCAACCAATCAAAAATTGTTCTCTTTTTTCGTAACACTGATGTACTTTTATTATACACGTAGTGTGGTGAACTAGGTAAAATCACGATTGCCAAATCGCGTTTTGTGTTATGAATTTGAGTATTTCAATATAATATTAGAATCAATTCTACTGCTGTTTTAATAATTTACTGCATTTACTGAAATTATTTATTAATAATAATAATAATAATAATTCTTTATTGCATTAACAACTTAAGCTAACTTATATACTAAATTTACAAAATTATATAACAAATTAATTCAGATTTCTTAGCCTAGTATTTTAATGAAATAGCTAGGCTCAATCTGTTATCCAAACGATAAGTGGCGATTGAACCCTTAGATAAAAAAACAAATCAACTTATTAATGGGGAGATTGACTATAAAATAGAATAAAATATTAATATAATAAAATAATTATTATGCTTATACCTGCTTATACTATTAAAAACTGAAAATCAGAACAAAATTCTAAGAAATTATGACTGTTTTGAGGACTTTATAGAAATACATATGTCTTAAAGGAAGTAATCCTAAATTCTTAAACAAAATAAAACTTGAAGTTCTACGATTGACTTTGCACATAACACGAATAGCATGTTTTTGCTTGAGAAGCAATGGTTCAATTTTATTGAAGTAGAGGTACCACCCCAACAACAGATACCGTAATTTAATGGTTTGTTGTAAATAAAACAAACCATTATAAACTAATTTTAGAATTGAACGATTACAGTACAGGCTGAGGTGATAAAGCTGCTTAACCACATTATTTAAATAATAAGTCAAGTATTTAGTGTGCTTTCTCCAACTTAGTCTAACATCCAAAGTAACACCCAAATAATTAAAACAGTCAACACGTTCAATAATAAAGCAGTTATCAGTACAGCTCAACTTACTATCATAAATAGACAAAGACAAATCATGTTCAAACAAATTTATAAAACGCATTTTCAAGTGAGACGGAGAATGATACACAAAAGACAAATCCTGGCAGACTGTTCCAGTAAGGTTAAACAACGTATATTTGGTTTTACCACTTGTAACCAATTTGTGCCTTTTAAACCACCTTTGTAGAATTTCCAAATCAAAAAGTGTTAAAATAATTCTTGTTTGCATAAGTCAAGGCAATATCATCGGCAAAGGCCGTAACTTTACCATTAAATGATTGATGAAACAAAGAGTTAACAAAAATCAGAAATAAAGTAGGACTTAAAACAGAGCCTTGTAGAATCCCGACATTAATAATATTTTCTGTATCGTTTTTAATGCGAACTTTCTGTCTTCGATTTTCTAAATAAGATGCGAACCAATAAGTCCTCTGAAGCTCGCATTATGAAATTCATTTAATAAAACAACATGGTCTACAACATGGTCTAATTTCGGACCTCTAATATTGAACACATATACTTGATTAATTTTATATTGTTAAATTAAATTTTTGTGAATTATTTAGATAGTTTCTCATTTTGAATTTCTAATTGTAGAATTTGAAGTAAACATAACCAATTCTCAAATTAAGAGAGTTATTGTTATTGCCTAAGGTAATTTAAGACTCAGAATTTTTTTACTAAAAACTATGTTAAGTTGGTAATTTGTATTGCGGTAGATACCATTATATTTCATGTACATTATTTTGATACACTTATGGTGTTGTGGGTAGTTATATACATATATTTAGTTTGTATTTTAGTTGTCAGGACGTGATAACTTAATTTGTGACCAAAAATAACGAACCTTATATCCTTTTGGACAAAATAATTTTTTTTTTTCTTTTCTCAAGACAAGATTTTTTTTTTCTATTTTTTATTTTTATTTTTTTTTTTATTTCATGTTAACAAGCTATTTCTGTCATAGAGATTGTGGTTATAAGGAGATATTATTATGAACTTATTACATATGTATTTTATATAGATTCACTACTTATATGTAATACAGAATGTACTGGAATGTGTGTGTATGAACGTATAGATAAACATATTTAATAATGGGTTTTAGGTATTTTTATGGTTGTAAAAGAAAAAAAAAAATAACAAAAACAAAAAAAAAATATCCTTTTAGAAAATATCATCATCAATATCATTATCCTTTTCAGAATCATTACCATTATCATTAGCCATCATAGTTAGTAGTTATGTTTTTCTTATAAATTTAATTTTCAAAGTTTTTCTTCTCTCCTAATTTGATTTTTTTTTTTTTTTTTTTTTTTTTTTTTTTAAATTAGATGGGTGAACATTTTTCTTAAAATTCACTTTTCATGTAATTTGTGTATTTGTTGTTAAAATATGATGTTGAGGAAGGAATGATAATGAAAATTTTTATTTTGTTGATTTTGATATGAATCTTCAAATGAAGCAACATGAATTTGAAAATGGGTGTATAATTTTCTTAAAAGTTCTTAATGTCATATTTTTGTTTCCTCTTTGCCATCCTAATATGAATTTAAGTATATTTTGTAGGTGAATGAGCATTAGTAAGATGTATGTAATTTACAAAATGACGTTTATTTTTTTGATTATTTAAGAAATTTAACATCGATACTTTTATTTACATTATAGGGGGGTATTTCGAGCATATGTGGTATTATTTTGTATACAAACTTGATTTTAAGTTGAAATGAAATTATTAAAAAATTTGATTTCATATAAATTTTAGATTTTAATCGAATCAGTGTAAGTCTGTACAATTAAAACCGGTGTTTTATGAAGTAAAAGTACTTTGTAATCAATATTTGGTCTTCTATCCTATAAAGGATGATACTTTATTTATGATATAGTTTTTATAAACGCTGTTTTGACGAAAGCCAGCCATAGCAACAAGCATTAAGTAAGCATAAGTTCTGTGTCTGGTGTGGATGTAAATTGGGTCACGAAATGCTTAAAACAAGCATGCAAAACAAAAAAAAAAAGGGGAATTAGTAAACACGATTAAGGAAATTTGTAATTAGTAATAAATAGGTAGAATATACTAAAAACAGAAATCCATAAACGAAAAAACTGTTAAAAATCTAGTAACTTTGATTTGCCTACCAATATGTCAAGGCAAATCAAAGAACAAAAATCAATAAGCATTATGCTAACAAGTCAAAAGTTGAAGTAATTTCGTCGGTTTATTTCTATTTTCGGACAAACGTTTTAGATTAGTTTCGAGTAAATCGAGCTAAAAGTTTGAAGTTTAATAAAAAAAAAACTGCCCGATAAAAGTTTATTTTAAATTTGGGTATTAGCTTTGTATATTTTCAAGCTATAAAAATAAAACTATCATTACTGTTTGCGCTCAAGATTCGAGGAGATAGATCTGAAAAACCGAACCCACCTTTTTTTTCTGTTGGCTATATCCCATCGAGAGTTAAGAAATTTGTTAACATTGTATGAAGTGTCCGAATTTTGCTTGGATATGTCCGATTCTAGCACAATTTTTTTTTTCACTAAAGTGGTGTAAAGTAGATAAGTCTATAAAAAAATAGGTTAAAACTGAATAAAATAAGAGAAAAACGGTATTCAACAGTAATGTTTATTCATTTTTAAATTAATTTTTAAATTAACAGCTTTTTTCACAGCTGTTGTTTCGTAAAAATTAGTCGACATACTCTGTGAATATGCGATGAAGCTAAGTAATATTTGAATGAAACGATTTCACGTGTTTGCTATTGGATGTACGGCGAAGTTTAACATTGAAATTTCAAGTAAAATTTGGTCTTTTCATTATCCGACAATTCCCAAAAAGCTTCAAAAATATTCTGCCTCTTTTTCTGAAAAAAATTTTTGTACAGAAAAAGTTAAAATATTTTTACAAGGTGGTTTCATATATTTCGGTTAAGTATCTTAATTTTTATAATTTTTATAAGATTAAACAGCCTCTCTTAATTTCTTCTGAATATTCTTTTCCATAATTTAGGTTTTCTTATTTTGTATTAATTCATCAATGAAGGCTATGTGTTGCTTGCAGATTCTAAATATTTTTATTGAATCAATCATTTTAAATATAAAAAGGTTCTAAAGTAATATTTATTTACCATAAACTTGAAGGTTGAAAATTTTGGTCTCTGTATCAGGTTGAAAATTTGGGTATTTGTATTTATCATCCGCTGTAAAAAGTAATAGTAATTGCATATTGTAATTAAAATAAAAAATATCATACAAACATATACATATACAAGAAAAATCTGGATTAGCAGAGCAATATCTTTCTGTGTTTCTGACTTTTTTTGAGTGTGAATTATCTTCCTCTCAACTGCTAAAAATTTCGTTGCATACTTAACATACACACAAATTTTTACAAGGAATTAATTTCAAAAATAAAAATAGTTACCCTAAAAGAGTTGGTGACAACGCCGTTGATGATGATGATTCCCTTTCCATTATTATTTTTTTTTAAACAATACAAAAATATAATACTAACACTTTTAGAACTTTAACAAAACTGAAAAAAATATTAAAATGCATATTGTCTTTACATAGTTTTTCACAATATACGTTACGCAGCTTATGTTGATTGCTGAAAACTAGCTCAATTTGTTTGTCGTAGGTTTCAGACATAATCCACATAAAATTGCTACTATCCAAACAAAATATATGGAAATGGACGAAATTTCTAAAATAATTTTTATTATTATTTTTGGATATATCCATAGCATTATCAATACTATGATAAAATTTCATAATGTAAGTGGACCAATTAAAAACTTACAAAAAACCTAACATTTTTAGTCCATATCCTCGGATCATTAAGATGTCTTATTTAAGGAATTACAATAAAATTATCGAAAACTTCATATAAATTTTCGGACATCAACCAAAAAATTGGATATGTCCGACTTTTGTATTCAAAAACGTTTAAAAAGTGGAGATGTCCGAATCTCGCCTCTCCATATCTACAAAACTAAAATAGATAATTAAGAACGGGTCAGAAAAAATGAAAGAGCATCCCAAGAAACCTAAGAACCAAGTCCTAAGTCAAAAACCCCAAAAGTGGCGTTTGTCCGAAAATAGAAATTTACCGACTTGTATACTAAATTTTAAGTTTAGCTTAACATATCGTTTAGTAACACAGTGAAAACCCTCTAAGACGGAAATCCTTAAGACGGAAAATCCTCTAAGACGGAAGAAATGTACCCGCGAAACTAGCTTGTGCTGAAATTAGTGCATTTAAGACGGAAATCCTTGACACGAAATGGAATCTCAATTTTTGGGATCCTCACACATAATTCCAGACAAAAAAACTCCTTTAAAACGGAATTTTTTTTTTTGTAAAAATTTTTTTGGTTAAAAAATTATAAATTTGAATATTTTTCAGCGGTAAGCATATTTATATAGTTTTTGTTGGTGGAAACACTGTACTTTTGACTTTTAATATCATAACATGAAGTTTGACATATATGTTTTATGCTTAGTTTCTCCTACTTACGGTATTTGTTGATGGAAAAATGATTAAACCTCTTATCATAGGCAAATATGGACGTCCACGATGTTTTAAAAATATCAAAACAAATCAATTAGGTGTTGATTATTATTATAATAAAAAGACCTGGATGATTGGTTGTATTTTTGAGCAGTATTTGAAAAATTTAAATAAACAAATGAAATCCGAAGACAGAAAAATTCTTCTTTTCCTTGATAACGCTTCTTCTCACCCGAATTTAAATTTATCGCATATACATTTAGTTTACTTGCCTCCAAACACAAATTCCAAATTACAACCGTTAGATGCAGGAATAATTGCAGCATTTAAATGCAATTATCGAAAATTTATGATGAAAAATTTATTAATTGAAATGGAAAACTGTAACACGATCTCGACATTGACAAAAAAAATTTCAATCCTAGATGCAATTCAATTTCTTAAAACTGCTTGTGATCAAATATTACCCTCAACAATTGTAAAAAGTTTTATAAAGTGTGGATTTAAATTTGATACTACAATTACTGAGCTAGAAATGAATAATCAAAATGAGCAATCAATATTAGAAATACAGAATTTAATAGATTCAGCATTTGGTGAAGCCATTTGTTCAGCAAGAAATCACGCTAGTGTAGATGACAATGTTTTTACAAAATGTAATTCAACAAATTTAAGTGATATTATTGAAGCAACTGTTTTGCCGATCCCAGAAATCTTAGATAGTTACGAAGAGGATGACGAAGAAGAAATTGAGCCCGAAATTAGCACTGCAGAGGCTCTAAAGGCAATAAAATGTTTAGATATTTATAGTAGACAATGCGGTAATGATGATTTATATACTTTGGTTGCGAAATCGAAAATCATATTTATTACAACAAAAGCAGCTGAAAGAAAGATGAAACAGAAATGTATTACGGATTTTATGAAGAAAGACAGACTGAGTTACTTACAATTGATTTTTTTAAATTTTTTTTTATGGTCATATAGTTTTTGTTGTTTTTTACACGCTTGGAATAGTACAATGTTTTATAATTTTGTTATGTTATTAGTTTTGTTATATGTATGTGATGAATTTTTTATAAAAATTAAATAAAATGCAATAATTTTTTGTTTATCTATTAAAAATAACTTTAACAAATTTTTTCCTCTTATTTTTACTTCCCTATAAATTTTCTACAATACAAAATTCTGTAAAACGGAAAATCCTGTAAAACGGACATTTATATTGGTCCTGTGAGATTCCGTCTTAGAGGGTTTTCACTGTAGTAGGTTAATTAGTTGTAGGTTAGTTTTGAAATAGTTTGCAAGGTCTTATTAAAAATATGTAAAATTAAAATCGGTTTTTTCTAGCTTTTTCCGACTCTTTGTCAAAATTAATAATAAAATTGTAACTCAATAGTGATGGTCAGTTAAAACGTATGTAAGAAATACTGATGATTTTAAGTACAATGTAATAACTTAAAGTAATCGTAATGGGTTCATTAAGTTAGTTAATAAGTTATAATGTGAATCTTTTTTTTGTTAATTTTTTTTATGATTTAAGATAGGAAATTAGTCGTTTTTTAATAAGTTGGCTATTACAAATAAAAATATAAAAAAAAAACAAAAAACATTGTAGAAACTTCAATATGGCATAAAACATCTTGGTGGTGGAATTCTAATAGCTGTCAAATCATCATTTATTAGTCATCCTATCCCGCTTTTTCATAATAATGGTAATATAGAACAATTGTGTATAAAAGTAAATATTAATAATTCTAGTAATGTTTTTACAAAGAAAAATATATTTTTTATATTAAGTTATATTCCTCCAAGAAGTTCATTTGCAATTTATAGTAAACATGTTGAAAACATTGAATCAATATTTGAAGCTCACAATAATGATGAGAATATTTTTTGTGTTTTGGGCGATTTTAACTTACCTAGCATATCGTGGAAATATCCAAATGATAATAGAAATAAATTTTTAGTTCCATTTAATCTTAATATAAATGAATCCTTTATAATAGATACATTATTTTCCCTCGACTTAGTTCAAGTCAATAATCTGTTTAATGTTTCAGATCGATTATTAGATCTAGTGTTTGTATCAAAAGATATATCAACTTCTATTTGTGAATGTGAACTTCCATTTGTTAAAAAAGATTTGTATCACCCAGCACTACTATTAAATTTTAAATTTATTGCTGATTTAACAGGAAAAATCATTGACATTCCTCAATTTAATTTTAAAAATGGTGATTTTTCTCTTTTAAACGATTATTTGCTAAATATCAATTGGAATGAAGTATTAAGTGCTGAAATTAGTCTTGATTGTTGTTATAAGAAATTTATAGATTTGTTATTTGGCGGTTTTACTACATCTATTCCTCTGAAAGAACCCACTTCAACTCATCATCCACCGTGGTACAATAAAAGGCTTCTCTCTTTGAAAAATGCGAGAAATAAAGCACATACAAAGTATATAATTAGCTTTTCTTTGGCAGACAAAATTGTATTTCAGAGACTACGCAAGGAATTTGATTTTTTGAGCAAATATCTTTATAATAATTTCATTCTTACCCATGAGTCTAATATAAAATCAAATTCCAAAAACTTCTGGAAATTTATAAATATCCGAAGAAAATCCTGTGGATTTCCTCAAGGCATTTCCTATAAAAATGAAACAGCTAAAGATTCAGTCTCAACTTGCAATTTATTCGCTAAGTATTTTGAATAAGTTTTTATAAGACCACAATCAAGAATAAATTTGCAAAGTCACCTACAATCTTTTGTTGATTTAGGACACATGCAATTATCATATTGTGATATTTTCAACAAAATTAATACCTTAGATATTAATCTGAGTTCTGGTCCAGATGCTATCCCTAATTTAGTTTTAAAGAACTGCATTTACAGTTTGACTTATCCTCTTTACTTAATTTTTAACAGATCACTAAATGAAGGAATTTTCTTAGATGACTGGAAATTCTCAAACATTATTCCTATTTTCAAATCAGGGTCTAAAACTGTCGTTGAAAATTATAGACCTATCGCTAAATTATCTTCTATTCCTAAACTTTTCGAAGCTATTGTCACAGATAAAATGTATTTCTTGGTTAAAGAACACATATCTCCAAATCAGCATGGCTTTATGGATGGAAGATCTACATCCACTAACTTAGCAGTTTTTCTTCACACAGTTTTCAATGCAATTGAAAAAGGCTATCAAGTAGATACGATATTCACGGATATTTCTAAAGCTTTTGACAAAGTAGACCACTCTTTACTACTCTCTAAACTTCAGGCTCTTGGTATTCATGGTACCTTCCTTCTATGGGTTCAATCTTATTTGATTGGTCGTAAACTCTGCGTTAAAATACAAAATAGCACGTCATATAACTTCGAGGCTACGTCTGGTTTTCCACAAGGAACTCTTATGGGGCCACTATTATTTTTATTGTTTATGAACGATATCAACTACGATATTAAGTCTTTGATCTTATCATTTGCTGACGATACCAAACTTTTTGCGGTTATTAAGTCGGACGAAGATTGCCATCTCCTGCAGCAGGATCTTGACAAATTCTACTCTTGGTGTAACATTAATGGTCTTACCATTAATATTAATAAGTGCAGTTACATGTCATTTTCCAGGAAGCAAACTTTAATTGAATCTTATTATAATATCAACGGTTCTATTATTGAACATGTCCGTGAAACAAAAGACTTGGGTATCATTCTCGATAATAAATTAACTTTTAATGCTCACATAGATCGAATTATTTCTAAAGCTTTTTCCATGTTAGGTTTCATTAAGCGTAATTCACAGCAATTTTCTGATCCTTATACATTCAAAAATTTATATACTGCACTTGTTCGTCCTCACCTCGAATATGCTTGTCCGATCTGGATGCCTTATTATGATTAACATATTAAGAGAATAGAGTCTGTTCAAAAGAATATGATTAGGTTTTGCCTTCGTAAATTCAACTGGCAACCGTATATTACTGGATATTTAGCTAAATGTCAACTTATTAAGCTTTCTACTCTTGAGGCTAGGCGAAATGCTGCATCCGTGATGTTTTCCTATGATATTTTATCTGGCAGAATAAAATGTCCATCTGTTCTTCGCCTTTATAATATCTATGCTCCAGTGCGCGATTTCAGAAGCCAAAGATTTTTATATCTTCAAAATCATAGAACGAACTATGATTTTTCCGAACCTATTGCAAACTCTCAGCGCTTATTTAATAACAGTTTTTCACTAATTGACTTCAACTACAGTAGATTCGTTTTTAGGAGAAAAATCATCACATTTTTTGAAACATTACAATAATTCTTCTAATTTTAATTAATTATAATTTTATTCTACAAATTTATTAAAATTATTCTCTATTATCATTTGAATGTACTGCCTACCTTTATAATTACTATTGCTATTACTATTAATATTTATTTATTACTTAAGTCTGAATTTTTCTTTTTTTTTAACTTCTTTTCTTGAATTAATGTTATTTTTAACTTGAAATTGTTAATGCATCTTATTATTAATGTTATTTTATATCTGAAATTATTTTTATATTTACAATTTTTGTTTTCTATTTCTAGTTTTATTTTATTTTAGTTTTAAATATTTTATAAGCAAAATCTGTAAGGGACTACCCAGTAGATTGAAATAAATAAATAAATAAATAAATAAAAACAGGTTATGAAAATTCATTCATAGTTCGCACTTCAAGAATGTGGAATCAAATTCCGTCTGACGTCTATTTCTACATTTAACTTTTAATTTGCAAATATTTAAGCAAAATATTAATACCTTTATTCTTCAACTTACTTATACTAATCTATCTCACTTTTTTTTGTCCAAGTTTATCCTATCCTATCCAAAACCAAGTAAGTGCTATAGGTATTTCCCTAACGCTTTGGCTGTTAAAAAAAAATAATGCTGATACTATAGGGACAAAATGTTTGAACAAGAAAATCTAATTCATATGGAAATGCATATAAATTAGACATCAGACAACCAGATGAGATAATATTAATGACTTTATTAATTTAAAAAAAAAAAAAAAATTTTTATCACAAACGTAATATCAGCTTTTTCCACAGAGTATTACTAGTTCACATGGTTATGGGAATTCTGAACATAAGTACAGCAAAAAAATTTTTATTCTCATGCACAATAATTATTGTCATATTTTAAATTTATAATTTTAATTAAATAATTTTGTGAAAATGTAAATATTTTCATTTTAATTAAAGCAAAGAGCATAAAATTTTAACTTAAATGCGAAAAAAAAAAATATATATAATTCAAATAAAATTAATTATAGTTCATTCCTTGTCCATTAATATTCCTTTGGTTCAGTTCGGTCAAAACACGATATTAAAATATTGTGAAATGAGTACATGAAATTTATTAAATTAACATTAAAGGATATCACAATGTTAAATGATTTTATTTTCATTATCCTTTTTTAATTATCATTTTTTTTTTTTTTTTTTTTGTATAATTTATGCTTCGATCAGATAACGTGTTAATGTTATGTATTAAAACTACATATATATATACATAGTAAACAATCATTGATTTGGAGTATGTTGGAGGGTTGATATACGAAATGGAGAAATTTTATTTTTCTATTTAAACACGCATACATTAAAAATGGATAATTGAATTTAAATACTGTAGAGGGGTTGTTCTTGAATTAAATTTTTAAAATACTTTAAAAACAAAATAATTCAAATTGAAATCTAATTTTGCAATTATATTTAGTAAATAAATTAATTTGTATATGTATTATACTGGAACATAATTTACTAGGTTGGTAAGAAGCGATTGTGGTAAGATGAGAAGGGCAAATAATATTTTGAGTGATAAAAACTAATTCATATCATTTTTCCCGAAATTTAGGAGTAGGTACTCACTAATATGGTGATCAAAACAATAATAACCGTATGTTATTGCAATCTGAGAAAATAAAATTAAAATCGATTCCATAATGCTCTTGAAATTTTCAGAATGAATATAAAAAACATAATTTCTATCTTTTTTTATACAATATTATTATTTTCTATGCCCATATTATAGAGTGCAGGAACTGTTGAACAATTTTCTTTTTATCCTTGCATATTTTTCCTAGGATACTATATTGAATTTTCATGATAAAAAATTGTATAAATAGAAATGTATTTATTAAAATTTTTACTTTAAATAGTTTAGAAATACATTTTCTGAGTAAAATCTATTTTATCTTCAACATAAATAAATTAAATTTTTATTTAACTTTCAACTTTTTAAAAGTAAGTAAATATATTTTCTACTTTAAATTTTAAAAAGCAAAATAAAAAAAAAAAAAAATTACTATGCTAAGAAATCTCTTAAGTGATATACAATTTTATTCAATTCCTCAGATGAAGACATAAAAAAAAAAAAGTACCTGAGCCAATTATAGATTTTCTTTTTTATTTCAAAAGATTGTTGTCTTTTTTTTTTTTTTTTTTTTTAGAATTTTATTCATTTTTGTTATTTTAGTATTTTTTTTTTGTTTTTTAGTTATTTTCTTAAAGAATAATTTTCTGTTTATTTAAAAGTCAAAGGATTCAATAAAAGACGCAAATGGTATTAAAAACTCTTCAAAAAGTAAAGAAAATGGAAATCTTTAAAGTTTAACATAAACTTTAAAATTTTTTTATGCTATATATGTATGTAAATATTTATTATATATATATATTAAGTTATATAAATGCATATAATATGTATTTTGTATGTATTAATGTATTTCTATATGTATGTACTGTATGAATTCATCATATATATATATATATAATGTATGGCTATAGATGTGTATAAATATATTGGATGAATGTATCATGAAATATGACGTAGTGTATGTATGCCTATATGTGTAATGTATATATATATATATATATATTGATAACAATATATTATTATGTTAAACTTTAAAATTGCGTAACTGATTTAAAAGCCATTACTCTTGTTCTGTTGAGGGTGAAACTAAGTTTAACTTCTTAAAAACTTACTGTAAAATTCGCTTTTGAAAAATGATTTATTTAAGAAAATAAACTAAAAGTCAACTTTTAAATAAAACTTTTTTAAATTTTTGTTTTCTTTTTCAATTTAAAACGGATAATTTTGAATTAAACTCTTTTTAAAACAAAAAAAAATATGTATGTATATACAAAATATAGCTATTTATAATATTTTTTTAATTAATAATAAATAACTAAAACACTTAAATTATTTAAGCAAATCGAATAGTTTGCATGTGAATTGAATTTCCGTTTAAAATTATGATTTGTATTTAATGGTGAAGAACAAAACATTAACTGGTAAGAATCTTGTTTTAAAATTATTAACTTTTTTTTTAATTTTATTAATCTTTTACCATTTTTTACGCTACTGTAATTCAAATTTCAAGCATAGTTCTTTTTACGAAATAAAGTTAATTTGTTTAATTTTGCTATTCTACTTAGTGTCGGTTACGCCTTACCTATTGTTTAGTCGAAGAGACGAATTTTCTGTTTATGAGGACTTAACCCTTTAATAGTATGATGGAATATTGCTGCGGTAATAGCGTTGTTGGTCTATTGGACCCCTATTTTTAATTTTCATTAAAAACACTATTGAAATATGTTTCATAAACGTTTTATTTTATAATCCATTTATTTATTTAACATAATTTAATACAATTTTTAATTAAAAAACACAAAAATTAACGCTTATAGTATACATTAAAAAAATGTTCAGTCCAAATTCAATATTAAAAAAATTAAAAAAAAAATTTTGTAAAAAAAAAATTCACAAAATTATATAAAATTCTTAAAATACATATCTTAACCTAAATTATTTCAATATTTACAAAGGAACTAATATAATCACATTTTGTTTTGGCGTTATTAAATTTATTCGTTTTTTTCTCTTCTCGATCCAAAAAATTATCGAATCGTAAAGCTAATAATAGCATATATAAAATCTCTTTGCTGACACACCAAGCCTAAAAATATCTCCACCCGTACCATCAGTGGAAAATATTGATAAAACTGATTCATGGTTTGACTTGAACATGAACGTATATATTCCACCAAGATTTATTAAATACTTTTGCGTTTTATCTTATAGTAGTTCTAGATGCTCAATATGCACCACTAGTTTTATTTTCTACTTTTTAGGGGGCTAGTTTGGTTTCGATAAAAGTATATTTTAAAAATTTTTATTTTTACATTATTATTTATTTTATACTTTTTAGTTTTGAATGAAACCTAAGGTATTATAATTACAATTTCCAAATATTTAATTTTGATGCCCAGTTTTTTGATTTTTTTTTTTATAAACAATGAAATTTTTGTTTTTTTTTAATATATTATATGTACATATATTTATTTATAATAGCCGTCTTATTATATTTGCCTTAATTAACTTGCCTTGGACTTTATATGTTTGTTTCAATTTGCTTCAATTCAACATAATACCCATTTCAATAACCATTTAACCAAAGTATATCCATAAAAAGAGTAAGAATTCATGTATGTATTCATTTGTTTGCACACAAATTCATATGCAAATTTGATAAACATTGTCAGAAATAGATATAATAAGAATTTTACGTGTAAGAAAAAGAAAAAATATAGTAAACAAAAGAGAGTAACAAAAAAAGTTGGCTGAAATTAAATAAATAAAGTTTATAATTTTGAAAAATATTTTCGACAAAAATTTTCGTTGAAATATTTAACAATATTATTTTCTAAATTGTATCAACTATGCATAAGATTTTTAGGAGACCTAACTAAAACAGCGTTATCATATTCCTTAAATTCTGTGATTTGTAAATAGATGTCCTCAGTATTATTTTATAATCGTATACCAATATAATAAATATTTAGGTTTACTATAATTTAATATTTAATTAATAAAAAATAATAATGTTTCTAACTCCAAATTATTACTGACAAAAATGTTAATAATATTTTATATTATTGTAATGTAATTATAATTTAATATTTTTAATAGGTATATAAGAAAATAATAATGTTTAAAACGAAAATATTAAAATTATAAAAGATCAGAATTAATCATCGTATAAGGGAACAAACTAAATTAGAACTAACATTTTTTGCCACCCTGCCTCATATAAATATACGATAAGTAAATGTAAATTTTACCTGTTTTGACTAATGATATTTTGCTCGGTTTGATATTTCTTAAAAAATAGGTTGTCGTAAAATGGGAGTGCGTATTCTTGTTAATATAGATTATAGATATTCTTTGCATTCAACTAAGGTCAAATTTACATATGGGTGTGTACTAATAATGGAATATGGATATTTGATAAAGTTAAAATTTGGTTTCTCTTTAAATTCACTATATTTATTGACATTTCTATGGTGTAAAGAAGCAAAAAAAAAAAACAAAAAAGGAATACAAAATAAATGTGTGCAATACAAATCATTATCATTATATTTCAATCATTTTCTATTACTATTCAATTATATTTTCATTATACTTTTTTGTGTTTTTAATTTGGTTTCTTTTATTAATCTCTTTCTTTTATTATTTCTCTTTCTCTCACTAAGGTATATGTACATGCATGTGTTATATAGAGAGGGTTTGCATTTGTAACATACATAATCATAATATGGTTTAGTTTAATTGAAAATAAAATTATTTATGAAAGAAAACAAAATTTTAACCTATCCTATCAAGTATCAGTTATCTATCACTCAGTTACAAATTACTCTTCTCGCATGTAAAAAAAGTTCAATTTCGATTTATGCGTGTATATATTATACTTTTATATGCCAATTTATGCTTAGGCAGCGTATACACCTCGGACAAAATCGAATTTTATCGTAGATAAAGTCGGATGAGTGTTTACATTTCAGACTTTTCCACAGCTTTAAATCTACGATTTTACGTCAAATATTTTTTGTATTTAACAGGGTTTCTTTTTATAAAGTGCGTAATTTTTTAATACGTAAATTATAAAATTCAAAGGTATCTAATCAAAAATCTCCAAACATTTTTTAAAAATACACATATTTTTATAAAATTTGTTACAGTAATATAAAATATAATTACACATTTGAAGTATGAGCAATAATAACCAAATTGCTTTAGAGTGAATTTTAGTGCCATTTGATTATATGTGTTGTTCTTTGAAAATATATTATTTTTCATTAAAAAAATATTTTCACTAAAAAGTCGAAAATAAAATAAGGAAAAAAAAAATTTTTTTTTAGAAATATTTACCTTCAATTTAAGCGTTCTAAAACTACAAAAATAAACTTTAGAATCGCAGCTTGATATAAGGTGCTCAAAGCAAGTTATGATTGTAATTACGGAAAAAGCAAATTAGCCGAAATTTTTACCAAATCTCTTAATCTCAAGACTTCCTAGAATTTCGGCTAATTTGCTTTTTACGTAATTACAATCATAACTTGCTATGAAAACATTATATCAAGCTGCGATTCTAAAGTTTATTTTTGTAGTTTTAGTACGCTTAAATTGAAGGCAAATATTTCAAAAAAAAAATTTTTTTTTTCCTTATTTTTTTTCTAACTTAAATTATACACAAAATTACAAAAAAAAAAAATGATTCACATTATAACTTACATCAACTGATTAACCCATTACGCTTACTGTAAATTATTAATTTACTCTTATATTAGTTTTGTTTTTTTTATATTATATTAAAGGTTAGAATTTCTATTTTGAATTAAATTTTGTGTTCTCTATTTAACAATAATGTCAGAAAAGGTTAGGAAAAACCGACTTTAATTTTACTTATTTGATAAATACTTAAAAACTACTTAAACTAACTTACAACTAATTAACCTACAAATTTTGCTGATTCAGTAATTAGTTGCTGTTGTATCTTGGCAATTTTCTAAGTCGTTCCATTTCTCTAAGAGCATCTTCATTATAAATATGTCCCTTAATTAATCCATTAGGTGCGATTTCATCAATTTCAATACTATCTAATGATGTACATCGACTTAGAGCAACAAATTTTTGTCCAGGGGCAAAATATTTTGACCCTAAATTGACTACTGCTGACTCAATTGTACAGCCTTGAAGTTTTTGCACTGTTACTGCATAACATGCTACGAATGGAAGCATAAGTCTTTCAATATGTCCATAACCATATTTGGAGTCAAAAAATAAATCAATTGGTCTAATGATATGCTTTCCAATATTATTGTCAAACTCGATTTCGACACTCGGAATGTCTTGAGCATAAATTTGACCTCGTCTCATGCAGGCCATATAATGTCAATTACTTTGCCCATACTACCATTAACTAAAGCTCGTGATATATCATAATTTCTTCTAAGCATTACACGTAAACCTATATATAATGTAATTTCTTTTGGGACTCCACCAGTTTTGTTAATTTGTTGTGGTATTATTTTTAGAAATGGGTATTTAATATTTCGTTCACCCTGTTCTACTAATCGATCTTGTGCTACTACGACATATTTTGTGATAGTTGAATCAACTAATTTCATAACTGATTCATTATATTTTTGCACTAATACATTTGTCGGTAAAATTCGTAGAGTTCCTACATTTGTAAGTTCATTTTTTTCTTTGTATTTTGACTGTTTCTCAACTAATAACCGATATTGCTCTACAGTAAGACGTTCCTCACGTAAATTATTTAATCAGTCAACAAACGTCCTACATTTACCCATTGGTTTTCAAATATGCCTGAGACGTGCTAGGAGTTGTTTGGCAGCAACCCGAACCTGTCATTTGATAGCTTTGTAAGGTACCGTGTCCGGTTGCTTTTTTCATCATGAGTAACTGTGCAAAATTTCAGAACTCTATCTTTAAATTTTTTAAACAAAATTATTTTGTTTCTTTTTGCGTTTTGTTTTTCAATTTATCTCAAAACGAGATAAGAAGCTGGTGTAGAGTAGAGTGTACATAATAAATAATTTAAGAAATATAAAAAAATATATATATCAGTGCAAAAATTTAAATTAATTCAATATAGAGAAAAAAATAATACTTATAAAAACTAGTTAACAACGGTTAAAAAATAAAATATTAACTTCATTATATTAAGTATATTTAAATCAGAAAAAAACACTAAAGTAAGAAAAAACAAAAGTAAAATAATAAAAATAAAATGAGATTTAAAAAGATTTACATTATGAAATTAAGCCCTATATTTATCAATGATATTTCTTTTTGTGATGCTTTTAAATTTTATTATATTCAGATTTTTTATTTCATCTGACAACATATTGTACGAACTGATTGTAGTATTCATGACAGATACCAAGACATTTAGATTTCCACCAGCTGAGAAGTGCGTATGAGTTGCCGTTCTTGTGTTGTGTTGATGTTTGTTCACTATTGTTGGTAATTGTTGTATTTGATTTAATACAGTTTTTTGTATTCTATGTATATGAATAATTTGTAATACTTGCAGGTTGTCTTTAATTTTAAGTATGTTAAATTTCTTGTGCAAACCTTCAGTAGGTGTTCTTATGGGGAGTCTAAAAAGATTTTTGATTGCCTTGTTTTGAATTCTTTGCAAGGAATTTATATTTATTTCGTAAGTGTTACCCCAAATTCGTAAGTTAGCACACTGTTAAATAGGCTGTAGAATATTGATATTTTTAAGTTTGGCGGAATTGTGGGATATTTTTTTAAATATTCCTGCAATTCTTCTGGTTTTCATCATAACTTCGTTTACCTGTGTGTTTCAGTTCATTTCTTCGTCTATAACAATACTTAAATATTTGTAGTTTTTAACTCTTTGTAATTCTTTGTTGTCGTAAATAATATTTATATTTGGATTTTTAGCTTTTATTAACATATATTTTGTTTTGTTTGGGTTGAAAATTAGTTTATGAATAGACACCCAGTTGTTAATCGTTGACATGTATGTATTTATTTTTACTAAACTATTTTCATTCTGAACCAAAACAAACACACCAAAATATACATACTACACACGCTGGGTGGCGAGGTAGGTAGAACGCCTACCTTTCAATCGAAAGGTCCCAGGTTCGATTCCAGACGAAACAAAAAAAAAAAAAAAATGCTTTATGGTTTTTTTGACCTTGTCCAGTACCCTTTGCCATTGGGATATAATAAATGACAAAAAATAATTGAAAGTATAATCTG
Organism: Argyra leucocephala; assembly: GCA_963942445.1. Taxonomy (NCBI): domain Eukaryota; kingdom Metazoa; phylum Arthropoda; class Insecta; order Diptera; family Dolichopodidae; genus Argyra; species Argyra leucocephala. The sequence continues at coordinate 59,930,554 of OZ012677.1, read as the reverse complement.
GTAACAAAATAAATAAAAACGAAACGATTCTATTTAAGAAGGCTTACTTGCTGACAATAACAGTAATTTTCCACATTTAATGCGTTGATAAGCCAGTAATTTCTTAAATATATACTCGAAATATTGTAAATATTGTAGTGTTAAATTGCAGTACCGTACTTAATTAAAGCACGTAAAGGTGATTCTACCTAAGTTACTGTAAGAGTGTAAAAAAAAAAAAAAAAAAATCATCTACATACAAAAAAGCTTTTCCGCTTAATCTGATCTTTGAAAAACTGCTTATGTAACATCCAAATAGTACCGGTCTCAAAGAGCTACCTTGGATAACTCCATATTCAATATTACTTGTTGTATTTCGAATCGATTCGCATTCTGAATATTGCTTTCTGTTACTAATATAGCTTTTGAACCAATCGTACTCAATGGACGAGACCCCACATTCAAACAGAATTCGTAGCAAAATTTTCCTGTCTACAGAGTCAAATGCTTTGCTTAAGTCAAAAAACATAAGACATTTACCGACTTCGCTTGAAATTTTGAATTATATAATTAGAAGTGGTGGAACCTATTAAGGCTTTGTTCTGTCATCGTTTTTCTATAAATTTAAATTTGCCGCTTCAAGAACGCCAGATAAGCTTGTATAAATAGCTATATACAAGCTTATTTTAAATTATTTTGTTGACTGCTTAATATAAACCATAAACACTCTTTACTATATCAATTTTTACTAGCTGAGTTTGTTTTTTAAGTTATTTTGCTTCGTAATATATATGTTTTCCATTTATTAGATTACGAAAAAATTATGGCTAATGTCGCTTTATACTGTAATTGGAAGCACGCCCTATATCTATAACTATGAAGCGACACACAATGCAAAGCCGCAAAAAATCTGTCTGAAAAAATTGATTGACATACAAAGTAAATCCGAAATGTATTTTCAGCAATTTTAATTTTAATCAAAATATTATTCATATAAGTATTGTTTTTGTATTTGAAGTGCTAAAATTTTCTTAAACATTCGCGTTTTTTGTGGAAACTTGTGTTTGTGTTGACATCGTATTGGATAAACAAATAAATATTTAAATATACAATAATAATTTTAAAAGATAGATTATTCGCTAATCTGGATTATTTTTTTTGCATTTGATTTGTCTTGAATTATGCTACTGTATGCTACATTTCTGTCAAAAAGTGACAGTAAACGTTTATTTTCTATTGTGTAAAGTATGTCATCACATATATAGTTCGCTAAATATTCTTCCAAGAAATATTCGTCTAAAAATAATTTTCAACACATGATCTGACAATCTCAGTTTATACAAATGGCAGTTTAAAATTGACAATTTTTATAAATAACCTTCAAAATATTATTTCACTTAATAAAGTTGTCATTATAAGCTTTTCGAATGGATTTGTATACACTTTATATGTGTAATTCTGTAAAATAAAATTTAATATTTAAAACCACCTTTTTATTTCAAGGCAATTTTAATATTTTTATCTAACATTTTCATATAAATAAACCCCTCCCGACCTCAATGTACATTTTTATATATTATACATATATTATGACAGTATATATACAGAATTAATATTCCCACCGCCCAATGAATTTTCTATAAGGAATTATTATAATAAAATTTTGCTTATTTAAATTTTTTATTTTTATTTTTATGTCCTTTTCTTCTCAATTCATTTCCCTTAGCTGGTACGTATATTTTTCATGTCTCAAAATGTTAATCCTTGTGATTACATAAATCATTTTTAACCCAAATATACAAAACAAAAAAAAAAAAAAAAAAAATACAACATTAAGCAATAACAACAGAAATATTACCATATATAAAATACATGACATAATACGTACACACATAGATGTAAACAGATTTTAAGGTGTATTCTGATAAACAAGTTGGGTTGTAACATAACACAATGTTATTTAAAAGCAAGCAAGGAGTACAGTTAGTAGAACCTGCACCTATTCTTTGTTTTTTTTTTTTTTTTTATTTTTTTTTTTCAAATTCATTTCACTCGCATATTCATCATAATAAATGTTTTTTACTTATTTTTGTTTTTTTTTTTACGTTGATTGTGGTTCCACTTTTTTAATATATGTATAACAGTAATTTTGTTAAAATTATAAAAGGAAATTCGAAATGTACAAAAAAAAAAATAAGAATAATTTTGTCACGATAGGTTAAAGCTCGCACTTCTAAAGGTAATAAAAAATCTTAACTGCAAAAACAAAAATCAAAAAAAAAAAAGAGAATAACAACAAAAGAAAATATTCAAGTAATACTAAAGATAGTTAACAAGAAAAAAAAGGCCGCATAATTTAATATTAAATAAAATTTTAACTAATGTGAATCAAATTTACAAAAACAATTTTCAATCAGTTATACGAACCAATCTTAGGGATAAATCAGGATTAAACCAATACCTAACAAGGATTAAGTTTCAATGTCTTACATTGAATTACAGACAACAGACTTAATTAAATATAATGCAAAACTGTATACTTAGTTATTGGTAATATTTGAGTATGACTACCCCTTGATTATAATTTATTTATTTTTGTTATAGTGCCCTGAAAAGTCATTGTAATTGTAATTTTAATTGTAATTTTTTTCACTGTTCCACAAATGCAAAGAATAGGGCTCAAGATTAGAATAAACTCAAACTTTTGAATCCTAATATTAATTTGTTATCAACTTACAGGCGGGACAGTACACCTATTAGATTTTTATATATTATTCCCATTAATCATTACATTACCCTACAACAGTATAGTACCTACATTGTTTTTATCCTATTTTATGAACGGAAAAATTGAATTTTTCATTTCTCTCCAATTTTTTTTTTTATTTTGTTTTTTTTTTATTCACACAACCAAATTACTATAAAGAACGAAAAAACATTTTTATGAATATTAAAATTAAAATTTGTATTCACTTTTGTTCAAATGTCTATGCTTGTATGTTTTAATGTTTATAGGGTTATGATGGCATACAACGAAAAAATCAAGAATTTATTAATGGAACTGTGTTATCAAGGTAATAATAATAATAACAGAATTATATAATTTTTTTTACCTGTGGTTTTTCTTTTATTTTTAGTTTTTAAATTTGACTAAAAATAACGATTGTTAAAAACATTCACATGTAAGATTTAAAATTGTTTTTTATTATTTTTATTTTACGGTGATACGCAAGTAAGAAAATTTTCTGTAAAAAATTTCAACTCATATCAAATTGAAATTTAAAGACAAAATTAAAAATTGTACAGTTATCCTGGATTTAAAGTTAAATTTAACGCAATAATATAGAAAATAGAAATGAAAGTTACAAGCCGAGATTAAAATTAACACAGCAAAAAATTGTAGTGATCGATCCAAGTTAACTTTTATCCATTCAAATTTTAGGGGATTCATTAAGATCCTGATTCATTAAATTTGTCCCAATCACTCTTTCCTTTAATTTTTTATTAATTTAAAAGTTTTAATTTTTGAATTGTATAATTTCGATAAGTTTTTAAGTATGATTATTTTATGTTAATAAATGTTGACAGTTTACACTAGCATAGAATTAGTAACGATTGTTTACATAATTTCTTACACATATTCGTTGAATAATTATCAGGCTAAATAGCTAGGTAATTGTACCACAACTGTAGATTTTATTTTTAAATTATAAAATATAGAAAGTAGAAATTGCAATATTAAAATTTTTGTAATTAAAATTTATGTCCTGCTCACCCTTTTTTTTCCTGTTTTTTTTTTTTTTTTATACAAATATTTTTGTTAAACAAATCGCTGTAGTATAAAAAAAAAAAAAAAAATTCACCGCAAATCTTTAAGCTATATTGTTGGGGTTATCCTGTTATGTTAAAAATGAGTTTTTGTATTTTTAATTCGAAGTAGTGATGGTGATTTGAGATGGGGTTTAGGTGATGATTTTATCAAAGATAATGTACTAAAAGGTAGAACGAAGTTTTTGTTTCTGCAAAGTTATATCCTAGGATATAGCTTGATTAGAGCTTATCTAACCAATTCGATATTAAGATAATGGAATTTTTGTCTATTATTCTTAGATCGATCATCTCTGTTTTTTTATTGTGAGGGTACCATTTTAGCATAATATATCGATTTACTGACAAAGATGTTCTATATGAGTCTCTATGAATCTTTCTTCTACATTTATTTATTTTTAAAATTTTATCCGAACTGTGTCTTAGCAAACCCAACTTTTCCTATTTAAAACAAAATTTATTTTCGTCCTTCTTTTATCTTCCTCTTTTGTTTTATTTTAAATCCATGTTCTTCACTAAGCCAAACTTATCTGTTTATGATTCTAACTTAGAATGCTTTGCATACGTATGACTTGTAAACATTTGACTATTAATACCTATGTTCTTTTACGAGCAAGTATCACTGCCATTCAGTAGAAAATATTTGACGATACAGTCAATAATTTATTTATTTATTTATTTCAACTTAAAATGCCTAAACAGACAAGTCTCAAGATAAGCCTATATTAACAAAAATATAAATAGTTTATAAAATATAGAGAAAATAACAAATGAAGTAAAATTAATAAGTATAGCAAAAAAAAAAAAAGTTAAATAGAAATTACATAAATGCAATATTTCAAATTAAAAATCAAAAATTAAAAATTTAGTAAAAAAAAAAACAATTAAAATAACATAAAGTAAGAGAAAAAGAAAAAAAATTAGCAGTATTGCTGTACTAACTATCTGTCACCATTTTGTTTTTTTTTTTTCATTTATGGAGATGGTGCGTCTTATAAAAACACGACCACTCCAGATCTATTGTCATTCTAGGTTTATTACCTTAGAATTGCAGGTCTATGTCCTTAATGAACGCAATTATTGCTTCGGTGTCATTATCAAAATTAGGCAATATGTCCTGGAAATATTTTTGTCTTTTGCGAGCTATGGTTGTGCAAACAAATAGAATATGAGAGGAGGACTCCTTTTCTTCTAGGCAGAATCTGCATCTGTCTGTGTTTGATCTACCAATCTGGAATAGATGTTTATTAAATGAAGCATGATCATGTGTGAACCCATGTCAGTGTTTTGACATTGGATCTTGTCTCCTTTATTACCTGATTTAATCGGTGAATATTGAGTTCGAATAAGGGTTTAGACTGCACAATTTTATGGCAACTATCCCATATGTTTTGGGATTGGATAGCAACCATCACTATGTTTTTCTCTGTGTACACGGATTCTATTGCTAATACCGAAGGATTATTTATTGATAATTTATAGTCTCCAGTTAAATTTCTTTCTAGGTTAAACTAAACTAAATACAACATACAACTTTCGATGGATTTCGATTTCCCACAATAATGTTTGTTTCAATACAACAAGAAGGTATTTATGATTGGAGTTTAGTATCTATTTAAATTTGAATATTCATAAGTAGATCATCTTATAATATATAATACACAAGATTAACGACATGGTGAGTAAAAATGCAAGAATAATTGAATACACCACAAAAATATTAAAATGTTAACAAGTTATTAAGCCAAAAAATATGCAAAACGGTGGTGAACACTATTATTCTTTTTAAGTTTTCATTCAAAATATACCTGATGATGTTTAATGTGAATTGTATGTAAACTATGAGCACATGTATATCAATAAGTATATATATAGTTATATTATTCTAAATGCTGTATGAAATTATGAATATGTATGGCTAATAATTTTGAATATCAATCATTTTATTTTTTAAAGATAATTATAATTATGAAACTTGGTTTCGCTTATAATTCATTCTAGAATACCAAAAGGGTTAATAGAAGTATAGAACCATAGATATATAAAATATAGATTGGCAGTTAGAATAAAAATTTTCAGCCACTTTTGGTCAGCTGTTTTTGAAAAATCTGAGTTCAAATAATTTGGTTTCTACTGCAAATAATTCCCTTGAAAATGGAAACTTCGCACCAATGTAATATGAACAGTTTTAGAGTAAAAAAAATATAAAATTACAATAATTTTAATAATTAGATTATTTTTAACGTAAAATCTCAATTAATTTGAAATAATTCTTTTTAAATTTTCTTTTAAAAACATGTATATATGTGTATATTCATACAAAATTCACAATAGTATATAATTAACAAATCAAAAAGAAAAGTTAAAAATAATGTTTTGATACATATATATTTATGTTTTTGATAAGAATTATATATAAACAAAATTAATTAAATTGATACATTGGTTGATACAGTTTGATGTTAAACTAAATAAAATGACCAAGAGTGGGAAAAAATTCTTTTACTTTATCGTATACATTATATATTATTTTATAAGACTATTCACATAGATTCTATTATTTATTCATTCCCGTGAAATTTTATGTCTACATATATATTGATAATATTAAAACGATGATATGTATACAAAATTATATTATTTATAAGTATTATTATTATTATTATTATTTAATATCTAATCACTTGTATTATATGCATATATATAATATTTGTCATTTCCATCAAATATAAAGTTTTCCCCTCTATTTTTCTTTGAAAACGTTTTCAAATGCTCTAATATTGCAATTAATAAAATGAAATAAAATGATTTTCAAATTATCGTATTAGCGTAAATAATATATTTAAAACAGAAAAACTATAAAAAATTAATAGTTAGTAAATATGTGTAGATAAAAATGTTAAAAAACAAAACTAATTTTAAATTCAATAAGAAAAAATTGATTCTTTTAATATTCTACAAAAGCATCAAAATATTAAGAAATGGCTGTTAAATTTATAAAATCAAATTAACTGAGTTGAAATATTGAAAAACATATGCTCATTTTTGGCTGAATCTGACATATTCAATAATTAATATGATAATGTATTAGAGAGAAAGAGAAAGCACTACCAAGCTACCCAATCTACCCAATCTATATTTTATATATCTATAATTATAATTAACAAGCATTTAAGTACCTGCGCAGTAGACACCTTTTAATTTTATTTCGCTTCTCTTTAATGAACTCCTAATATATAAATAAGTTGTATATAAAACAATAATGCACACACAGTTGAAAAATTTTGACTCATATGGTTTTATTATTCAGCAAATACATTATGCATATGTGAGTTCTTATTAAAATAAAAAACCAAAACAAACAAATCAGTTATTATAATTATTTGCAGCGATTATTTGAAATGTACATTGTACATATGTCAAATAAAAACAAAAGGAAAACAAATCAATCTGAAATAAAAAATATAAAAACAAAAATCTGAAAAAAAAAAATCAGTTGAATTGTTCATTTGACTGGCCAATTTATTTTTATATAGTAGAGTATCTATAATTATAATTTATCTATAACAGGCATTTTATCATACACAGACCTGCGCAGTAAACACCTTTTCATTTTATCTCGGTTCTCCTTAATGAACTCTTCATATCTACATAAGTTGTATTTACAACAGAAATGCGCATACGGGTTAAAAAAATTTGCATTTTGTTTTATAATATTCAAACTTTTTAATAAAATATAATATCCATTTGGTGTCATTCACCATCTTATTATTTGTATACATAATTAAAGGAAATTTATTCTATTAATTTTTTTAAGTAACTGTCTAAAATTATTGTTTTCTATATTTTGGGCATTATTGTAGTAGTTATATAGTTGTGGTTAAAAATATGTATAATGCCTCTTTAATTACAAAATTATTTTATTTTTAGTAATTTTATATATTAAGCGATACTGTCTATAGGTATAGGGAATATATCGAAAACGAATCACTATATGAGGGAGGTGCATTTATGTATCCAAACTAAAACTTACTAATCTCAAAACTTCTTATTAAACACGAGATGGTTTCTGCTATATCTTGAGTATAGTCTATGTCAGTACGTAAATAACTGTTTTTTTTTTTAAAATTATGAATTTGGCTTTAGCTTGAATTATAATTACTCAACAGGGGTTCCTAGTCTATGTATAGAACTAACTGGCAATTGAATAAAATTTATTTGAAATTTTTATTTTACTAAAAATTTAATTTTTTTACCTCAATTTGGGTACGGGATAAATAAAATTTCATTATTTTTTCATCAGATTGTTTATTTTTATAATTTCGAAACTGATCGATTAACATTCTAACTTCTTCAACTGCTTGGTATTTACAATTTTAACTACAAGACATGGCATAGACAATAACATTGTCTACTTATAAATTTTATTTTTTAATTTTTTGTATAGCAGGCAGTTTTAATGTGGAAAACTGCATCTATTGTGAAGGCAGACTTAGATCATAATATCAAAGTTCCATTTTATTTTAAATGACAACGAACATGTATTCCAAAATAATTAGAATAATTGAAAAACTTTGTATGTACATACATTCATGACATAAGCGGTATTCGAAGTCGAAATTGTCCTTTTGCTAACATAGTGGATAACATATAACCATTACACTATTTTAGTCCGTCTACATTAATGGCTGTCTTGATGACGAATATTTTTTGATTATATAAAGAACCAAATCTGATGAATTAATTGTTTAAATACGCTTCAGAATATATTCTACAATAAAATTCTTAAGCCCACTTTGATATATTATGCGAAAAAAATAATTTAACGATCTGCTACGTTGATCGTAATGAGATTTTATTGTGTTAAGTTATATTGAAATTAGTTTTAGGTACATTATTTAGGTACTTTGATTTCATTATAAATTATACATATTCAAAAATCAAGTGATTCAGAAAACAACAACAATTACCTATACGAAAACAAATATTTGTTTTGTATAAAATCGTGTCTGAAAGAACTACTTCTGTGCAATTGCGGAGGGAATTAACTAGTATCATTTAAAACAATTTCACATCTTCAACTGGAGACAATCTGTCCGTGACCGACAAAAATGAACGACGTTGATGAGTTAGACCCGAGTACCTAAATAGTCTGTTGACCACCTAACAACAGATCATTTTATCATAATGTGTTTTTCATACAGTTGCAAATGCATACCAAATACAAAATTAAAATTTTTAATACCATAATATGCGAAAAATTAGCGAAATTCGAAGCAAAATCGACTAATCATATTGCTCTTACTCACAAACATAATCATAAAAGATTAGCAACTCCCTAAAATGAATAAGGACTCAAAAATAAAAAAAAATATTAGGGGAAACAAAATAAAAACCTTAATTCCTAAATGGAAGAGCTTATGCAAATTTTCGAGACCATAACAGTAAGAACAACAAAATAAATGTGGAATAATTAAAACCGCCTAGAACCGCACAAAAAGAATTTTATTTTTATTTTTTCATTATTTTTTTTTTTTTTCATAATCGTCCTACTATATAAAAAATAAAACATTTCATATTTTTTAATATTCGTCTATTTTTTTTAATACAATTTTTTTTTTATTATTTTTTTTTTTTTTGCAAGATTCAACAAGAAAAATTAAATTAAAAAAAAAAAAAGGAAAATAAAAAAAAACAAATTTTGCTTCATATTACGGTTCTTTTTTTTGTTGTTGTTATTATTAATTGCCCCAACATTTTATTAAATTTTTGGGTCAACATTTTTTACGTCTTGTCTCCTTCTCTTCCCCAAAGTTTATTTCATTTTTTATTATAAACGAAATTAATTTTTTTGGTCTTTCGAAATAATTTAATAATTAGCAAATTGATATGAAAAATATTAAATTAAACCAAGAACCCTAATTCTTCAGAGTTTCTTATGTTCTGTGCTTCTGTTGATGTACCTTATGAGATGTAGTGTAATGAGAAAGATGTGTTGTCTTTGAATTAAGTCTGGACAGTGTTAGATTACTTTTGAATTTTTGTTTTTATTTCATTCAAAGATGAGATATCATTGCGAATCGAAAAGAAAATTATGAATTTTCTATTAAAGGTGATTTATGAGCAAAGTGAATAATTAAAATGGTAAAATATAAAAACAAAAAAACCAATGAAATATCTTAAAATTAAGCTCGTGTTGAGTGAATTGCATGTTTTTTCTAGATTGTATATTTTCGTATTATTTTAAGTTATATTGAACGAGAAAATTTTTATCGCATTAAGGAAAGCAATTGCATCGCTTAGCAAGATATCGCATTTTTAAGCAGATGCAAGAAATTTAAAATAGCAGTCATCGAATTAAAATCCAAACGTCTATAAATTTAAACAACATAAGAACTATTGAGAATTAAATCTTTATCAATATCGCTTCTCTTACAGCTAAATTAGATCGATAAGCTTCAAAAGAACACTAGCTATCCCTATATAAAATTAGCACAACAGTATACCAGATAATTCGCCTTTTTCCTTATAAAAGTAACAGGAGTGACAGCAGAATGCAAGAGCGAAAGGAAGAAAAAACTGCTCGCAATCAAACTCAACTTACTTCAGAGAAAACAACATCTTATATATTAATACGCTTAAACGTCTGTTAAACTTTTCACAAAGCTTTTTTCAACTAGATTAGACAACTTTATTAGAACTATTACGAATTACGATAGTGTGAAAAAATTTGTTTAAAGACATAAACCACAAAACAATAAAACCAAATAAAACCAAAAACAAATTAAAATTAAACTAAAAAAAATTCACCTATTGAGCAATAGCATTGACTATATCTGATTATGTGAATTAATTTAAAAAAAAAAAAAACCATTTAGCAAAGACAAGAACCGAATTATCAGAATATAATTATTATATCGATTTATAAAAATAACTTTGTTAAAATATTACGATATTACGATATTACAGTAAAATTACCATTATAGATCGTAGTTAACTCATTCACTTTTAATGATCATTAACTTATGAAAAGAGACATCTATTAGAAAAAAAAGCTCGAAATATCGTAATTAAAAAAAAAAAATCAAAACTTGACGTTTTCACATCAGCAATATTTTCGATTTTAAAAAATGTTGTTGTTATATTGTAAACATACGATTATTTTAAGTTTTGGTAATAAATATTTTGATGTCATTGTAGAATCGTTTGAGATTGAAAATATTATTAATGATGGTGAAAAATAACTTATAATTATTCTAAGTAAATTGATATAAAAAGAATATAATATTATAATACAAGACAAGACCAAAAATTTAATTGTAATTTGAGTGAAATATTTTTTTTTAGGAATCAACTACAGCAAGTGCGTCAGAACGAACTACCTCCTCAACTGCACCAACAACTTCAACTAATAACTCATCATGTCGATCTAACAAAAAAAATAATACTAATTTAATATTAGTACAAGCTAAAAAAAACAAAAAACTACAATGAAATTATTAAGCAAAGTTTTGTATTCGTAAAAACGCAATGAATTACTTAAAGCCATGCTAGAACTAGAAAATAAAAAGTTAGAATTATAGCAAAAATTAACTGAATATTTAATTTCAAAATTTTAAACTGTTTTAAACTAGGGTTGCCAGAAGGGAAAAGTTTAAAAAGAGAGTTTTTTCTGCAAAAAAGAGGACAAAAAGAGAAGGGTGTATATAAAATTAAAATATATATACATAAAATACAAAAAATATATTATACAAAAAATATATTATACCAAATAATTAATATAATTTAATAAAAAAAGACCCACATTTCGAAAGGAAAAAGGACCTATAAAGCTGACCTGCAGATTTATATGTAGGATCAACTGTTAAAATAAATTAATAAATAAGATTTTATTTCATCAGTTGTTTTCTTCATAAAACCAGAACACATAACATTAAAAATATTTTATATAAATTAATTATGTTTTATATTAATATAATATACTTTATATTAAACATAATATAAATTTATTTCAGCAACAAATCACAATATTTCAATTTTACAAGCCTCTGTTTTATAATTTGTTGTTTGATTTGAGTTCATTACTTCTATTATAAATTTATTACCACATTTTATTTCATTGTAAAATTCTTTGCAGTTTGTATATTTATATATAATTGCATAGACGTTTTCTCTCAAAAAATCCTACCTTGCCTTTGAAATATTAAATCCATTTCAGATTTAAAGGTTTTTTCTTAAATTCATGGGAGGAAATATTTTTTTCAATGAAGATTTTTGACATTTTTGCTCGTTTTCTTTATAAAAATAATATAAATTCAGTTTAAAAGAAAAAGAGAGCAAAAAGAGATACGAAAGTACCGAACGAAGGAAGAGAGTGAACAAAACGATCGTGTTGAAAAAAGAGTACATGTGCTCTTTAAAAGAAATATTCTGGTAACCCTATTTTAAACTGTATTATATTTTTACTATGACTATTATGAGACTGAAATATAAAGTGATATGAAATATTTTTTTGATTTTTAATTGTTTTAATAATTCTGAATTTATGTGATGTATTTAATTCTTAATATATAAAAATATATGGTTAAATAATGTGCTCATATTTTATACAATTATAATATAATATTTCACTTAAAACACAATTCTCTATTTCACAGTTATATGTTGCTTTGACTAGAGTACGATCTTTTGATAGTGTTAGTGTAGTATAAAATATTATGAAATGTTTGAATAAGTATTAAAATGTTAAACTATTTTTAAGATATTAAATAAAGTGAATTTTAGTTTTAAGTTTTTCAATTTAACTTATTTATTATGTAATAAAAAAATATGTAAAACATTGTTTTTTTTAAGAAAATAAATAAATAAAATAAATTGTTTCATTTATAATGCTAATGCTAGACCGGCGAATAGCTATTATTATTAATAGTATTATTATTAATTCACTAGCAAAGTTACTCGACGTTGTTTGGGTCGACCACAAAATGTATAGAATTTACTTCAAAGAAGTTTGATTTATAAATCGAATTGAAAAAAATTGTTTTATCAAAAATATTCTAATATTTTTTTTCATTACGATAACAAAGTCAACAACACTACCATTTAAACTATGCTTATACCGGGTGTTCCATAACATACGTATCAGCTTTTTAAGAGAGGAAGGCGCCGTTATTTTAAAATTTGAAAAAAAAATTTATTAACTAAATCGACGGTGGCCTATCGATTGGTTATATTTTCAACTTCCGGGAAGGAAAGCAAAAATCGCCGAAATTGGTCAAATGCAAATTCGGATTCTATGACAAAAAATAAAAAACTTTTGTTAAATGACTTTTTTTTGTTTTATCAGTATTTTTCTTTAACACTAATAAAAATTAATAATAACCATATAATAACCATAACCAATAAATTTGTTCTTCATATCATCATATTTTTTAACTCAGTTTTGGATTCCTACAAAGTTTACAAAAAAAAAAAAATTTTACTTCTTACAAAAGTTTCTTATTTTTTTAAGGTAGAATCCGAATTTGCATAAAAAGTACCCCTTCTCATTTGAAAACCTCGGTTTTGGCCAATTTCGGAGATTTTTGGTCTTAAGAAACGAATTCGCGGTCCTTCTCGGAAGTTTTTTTTTTTTTTTTTTTTTTTTGTTTTTTTTGTTTTTTTTGCGAAAGATAGGAGGTAATCCCCGAAGGACATCAAGAGCTACAGTTGCGTGTGCGTCTTGATAGTGTAGGAATCGAACCCACTAAAGCCCACCTATCTTTTTTCCACCGTTATAACCAATCTACGTAAGATCGACTAATGACTTTTTTTTTCGTAAATTTTCGGTCGCGTCTTTAGGAAATTATTATAGTGATAGTTTCCGTGGAAGATCGCTAACATCATAATAATTACCGTGTAGGAACTTTATCACTATGATATTTCCCGTGAAGGAAATAGCCACAGCAATAGTTCCGCGTGGGAAGATTATTTAGATTTTTTCGCAAAGGAAAATTATTGAAATAATAATTTCCGTAAAGGAAACTATTATCGTAGAATTTTCCATTTTAGGTAGTGACCAGCTCGTGGGGTTTCGTTCTCTTGAGTCGACGAACACTGCTGTCGATTTGAAGAACTGCTGCCATTTCCGAGTTCACATGAGTTTGCAGTCTCTGTTCGTGTTTGACTGCATGCTTCTTGATCTCTTCCGTGACCGTTTCAATGTGCAAGTCACGATGGAGATCATTGTTACGTACGTACCATGGTGCATTTACTATACCACGGAGCACTTTGTTTTGAAATTTGTGCAACATTTCGATGTTGGTTTTCTTTGCACAGCCCCATAATTGGATACTGTATATATCAATATCTGCTTATATATCAATATTTTGTTCTGTACTGATAACTCAGAACCACGCCCAAGTAACCAGTAAAAATTTTTGAGTCTAATGTTTAGCTCTTCTTTTTTCTTTCTTATATGTTCCTTCCATCTTAGCTTAGCATCGAGTGTCATTCCCAGATACTTTGCTGTATTGGCATATGGTAAATTATATAGTAAAAATTTTATTGATTGAGATAGGAATAGTTGCAATATTTTTATATGTAAAATTTATATGAGTTGATTTGCTTTCATTAAGTTTTATGCGCCATCGTTGGGTCCATAATCTTATTTTATTCACTACATTTTGAAGTTTTGGTGTGGAGTTTTCGACAGATACGTCAACTGCAAGAATCGTCGTCTGTATGGTAGTCATAAAAATGTTGTCAATTTGTGGGATATCTCTTGTATATAGCAGGTAAAGTATTGGACCAAGAACACTTCCCTGTGGGACTCTAGCAGATATGTCTTTTACTTCTGAATATTCTTTGGCATAACGTACACGAAAGCATCTATTGTTCATATATGATTTTAATATTTCATAGAATTCTCTTGGTAAATCACGATGTAGTTTAAATTCAAGGCCTTGGTGCCACACTTTGTCGAAATCCTGAGCAACATCTAAGAAGATTGCTGAGCAGACTGTTTTTTCTTCGAACGCTTTTTCCACTATATTTGTGATCCGATGCACTTGATCAATTGTAGAATGTTTGTTTCTGAATCCAAATTGATGGTTCGGGATCAGATCTCTTTCTCCAATAATCGGGGCAAGTCTTTTGAGGAGCAATTTCTCAAATATTTTTGATATAATAGGTAACAACGATATTGGTCGATATGATGTTACCTCTGAAGGCGGTTTTCCTTGCTTCGGTATTACTATTACTTCTGCAATTTTCCATTGTCTCGGAACATATGTGAACTTAAAACATGCATTAAATATTTGTTGTAGCTTTAACAAAGCTAGATCTGGTAGTTCCCGCATGATTTGTCCATTGATGAGATCGTAACCTGGTGCTTTTTTGAGGCTCAGGTTGTGTCTGCATATTTGTTTAATTTCTCTTAGAGTGACATGCGAAATTTCCGCTTCATCTATTTTAACTTCGAGAGTTATATTAATTATCGGAAGTTGAAAATATCACCAATCGATAGAGCACCCTCGATTTAGTTAATAAATTGTTTTTTAATTTTAAAATAACGGCTTCTTCCCTTCTTAAAAAGCGGATACGCATGTTCTGTAACACCCGGTATATTAAAATTATTTTTTTGTAAACAATATTTCGGTCTTTTTCCGATGAAGTATTAGCAAACACGCACCTTGCTATTGTGCTATTCTTGAAATAAAGATATGTTCGCCTTTTCCACAATCAATTGGAATTTGTGCTTAAATGAAATAAGGGTGCAAAGTTCTTATTATTAATCTGGTACCATAGTTTTGGCTGGGTCAAGTTTCGCAGAAGCAATATTGAAGCTACTACTTTTAATTCCAATTGAGAAGGAGTACACCGTGTCAAATCCAATGAATAAAGAAACTCTGTTCGGTAGTTAACAGCTTCATTTTCATTGATAACTGTATTTATCGATTTGTCCTCTGGAATACTCTGCAGTATTTTCTGATTAATAAAACGAATTGTCACAATTTTTGTAGCTCATTCATATAACCATGCAAAGTTTTTATACCTTTTCAATCGATTCTTCAATACTTTGTATTTATTGTACTGATCGTTGCTATTTAAATTTTGACATTTAAGTCTTCTGAAATTTGGCCTTCACCAAGCTGGGTTAAACTCATTAGCTTCTTACAAATGTTATTTATACGAAATCGTTAGCAGTCGTATTTTTTTATTTTTGAATGAGTAGTTAAGTGCAAATTTTCAGATCTGTAACACCTTTGCTATTGAAAAATTCCTGAGACGTGCTAGGAGTTGTACGGCATCAGCTCAAACTATCGAAATCGGTAACAGTCGTATTTCTTTATTTGTGAAAGAGCAGCCAAGTGATCTGTAACGGTTTTTGAAATATTCCTGATAGGTGCTAAGAGTTGTATGGCAACCAACCAAATCTGTTACTTAATGGCTTTGTAAGGTACCGCGTCTTTTTTGACCATGAATAACTGTGCATTTTAGATCTCTATTTTGGGCGTGTATAGTGAATAAACAAACAAACTTTCGCTTTTATAAGTATCGATATGAACTAAGGTAATACGTACATTTTTTTCGATTACTTGACTTGGCACGAACCATACAGCATTTTGTAACTTTATTCTGAAATCGTTGGATGATTTGTACATTGCTTTTGAATGCTACTTCCCATAATTGAATGCCATAAGTTCAGATTGATTTCAGTATTCAATTGTACAACAATAGTTTGTTTTGTAAGGAGAGATGATATTTTCTACCTATGAGCCAAACATGATCTTTCACTTAATATTGAGCTATTTCTTTTTGTAGTCAATGAGGTTTCGCTAGTTTAGTTTTTTATCTGAAGTCTTGAGTATTTGACATAATTTTTTCGACATTATTATTTAATGAAAGTAGAGAAAAAGTGCTTCTCCTTAACGTGAAAGTTATTTGTGTGGTTTTTAATTCGGTTAACCTTTAACCTTCCATTTGTCAAACCATTTTTGTAGTAGAGAGTGGTTAAATATGGATCATTGTGGGCACCATAATTGCAGTGTCATCTGATTGATACCATAACTTCATTAGTATATGGCAGATCAGTAGTGTATAATTCTATATTGTAGATTTAATCAAACTGCTTTGAGAAAATCCAGAGTGAATTGACAGCAATTCAGAATAGGTGTTTTGCATTTTAACGTAAAGAAATCTATTTTGTAAATCCTTTTTTTTTTCAAATTTAGTAGAACTCACTTGGGACATTTTTCTTCTCTTTATACAATAAACCCAAGTGCCATATACCTTGTTGAGGTCAGAATTGCTGCAGTACGTCCATATGTCCAGAAATGCTTGTACTACAGAAATTTTTAATTGTACCAAATTGATGGAATTGATGGAATATCTCTAAATAACCAACATTTTTCTACCCTTTTCTATTAACAATCCAAACTATACACTTTGTGTACAAAGGTTTCTGATTTAATATTCGGTAATACAAAAAAACATTATGTCAATTCAATTAAAAACAAAGAACAGTTAAAGTTGAGAAAATAAATTTGACAAATTTGCTTTAAGCTCAATTTAGTTTCGATCATAACAATTTTGATTTTATCAAAATTTTGGTGGTGAACTTTACTTTATGCTTAAAAAAAAAATAAAGTCAAGAGTTTTGTGAATTAAATTTGAAGTCATAAAGTTACATGTCCTGTGAAGAATGCATGCTGCTTTAATCTATTCAAGGTTGAAGGATATTAGTAGAAGGTTATTCCAATTTTTTCTTGAAAAACAATTACCACAAACTTATATCTTTTTGATACCAGGACTCGATCGGGATCAATTCATTTGAACTACTTTTTAAAGAAGACCTGATTGATTAAGTAATTATTTATTGAAATCTTCCTTCAGTGTTTATATAAACTTATCCTTAGTTCAGAATCTGGCTGTCGATAAGATTATAAAAGGCTGTCGATAAGGTATTAAAAGAAGGCACCATTGAATTTCTATTGGTGTGTAATTATTAAAAATTTAAAATAAACCACCAGACTAATAAAATATTCATAGTTAGCATATTACATTTATTATCTGGTACATATTAGTTAAGACAGAATGGATTTCACAAAATGAGAGAAATAAATTCTACTCCAAATGCTGTTTTATTAAGAAAAAATTGAGAATGTAGAATGAGTGAAGGTGGAATAAGAGTAAAAAAACCATTTTTACATTTTAAATTGGCTAGACCATTATAGATTAAAGACATTGGAAATATTTAAATCTAATTATTTAAAACGGACATCATCTTTTAAAAATACATAAATACTAAAATGAGAAAATGAACAAAAAATCAAAATTTATTTTTTGAAAAGACGTAATTAGCCCTTACTGTTTTCCGTTTTTACTTTTGAAATTTCTTTGAAATTAATTATTTATTAAAAAATAATTTTTTTAATTTGTAGAGATATCAGATATCATTATAATTAAATAATTATTGAGAAATAAATTGTTTTTATGTTTATTTTGCAAATAAAAAAAGAGATGCGAATTTTCAGATTGTTGTTTTTATTAGTTTGCTGGATTGAATGACTTTTTCATCCTGGACACAAGTAAATTTACATTATTTTTTTTAAAATTCTCATTCAATTTTTTAAATTTAAATGCAATGTTCTAGGGCAGCGGTGTCCAACACCATCGCCACTCGCCACATGTGACGAATAGAGTATGTGAATGTGGCGAATACAGCACTGAAATTTTTTTACGAAAAACTATTATATTTCTTTTCTTCGAGTAATAAAAAAATTTAGCTAGTTTCTAAACCAAATTTAATTATTTTGTAAACCAATTTCTTAAAGGTTTTTGTCACAAATTGTTTACCAGGTTTTTAACAAAAAAACACACAAGAAATAAAAGAAAAACGAAGAAGTGCGTTAGAAATTTTTTTTAAAAAAATCAATATTTATTTTCCATTTATGAATGATTTTAAGTTGACTATCGTGCATTATTTCTTGCAGTTTCGAACTAAGTGAATCGCAATTTTTATTAATATTTTTAATTTGTATAAAAAAATCCACGATAAAAATGGATAAATATTTTAAACGACGATCCAATAATCCACCTGAGGAAGAAGAAGAAGCAAAAAGTTCAACTCAATTAGAAAAGAACAAACGGAATTGGAAAAAAGTCTGCCGAAAATTTAATAATAAGTGTGAAATAGAATTTGCTGTGATGGAACAAGACCAAAAACCTGTATGTATATTATGTAATAAAAATTTCATTGACAGCAAAGTGACAGTTTAAAAAATCATTATCAAAAAATACATAATGAGTTTGATAAGAAGCTTCCTATTGGTAAACAATTAAGACCTAACGAAATAAATCGGTTAAAGTCAAATTTAAATACGAAGTAAAAAATTTTTAAACGGTTTTTAACAACCTCCGAACTTGTAACTTTAGCCAGTTATAAAACGGCTCGTATTCTACCATAAAAAAGAAAACTTTTTTCGGACGACGAGTTAGTTAAAGAAATTATCCTGCCTGTTATTGAAATTTTACTCGAATATTATGAAGAAAATGTGAAAAATGACATAATACAAAAAATAAAAAATATGCAACTAAGCCACCAAACTATTGCTCGTAGAATACAAGACTTGATGGAAAATATCAATAGCCAATTGCTACAACATTTAAAAAATTGTATATGTTTTTCTTTAGTACTGAACGAATCATGTGATATCCGAGATACTGCACAGTTAATTTTTTGGATACGTCTTGTATCAAATGACTTTGAAATATATGAAGAAATGTTAACAATTCGTGCAATGAAAGACCGTACCAGAGGTATAGATATTTTTAGAACTTTTGAAAGTGTCGCTCAAGATTTTCAATTAGATATAACCAAATTAGTATCCGTCACGACAGATGATGCTCCAGCAATGCTTGGACAGAAATCTGGATTTGTCTGAAACAACAAACTAACGTATCTTTGGTAGCTTCATTCCATTGTATGATACATGTAGAAAATATTTGTGCTCAATTATCCAGAACTGACATTTTTAAAAATGTGATGGATACAGTTGTTAAAGTTGTTAATTATATTCGAAGTAGTGCTATGAACCATCGTCAGTTTTTGGAGCTATTGAAAGAAATTGATGACACTGAATTCAATGATCTTGTGTATTTTACAAATGTTCGTTGGTTAAGCTGTGGAAAAGTTTTACAACGATTTTCTTCATTAATCCTATTGTAGATTTCCTTGAAACAAAAGAAATGCTTACAAAATATTCTATAATCGAAAAAAATTAATTGCATAACATTGCATATTAATGAGTTGAATTTAAAACTTCAGGGAAAAGAAAAGCTAATATGTGATCTAGCGCAGTATGTACGAGAATTTATGTCTAAGTTAAAACTTTTTGTAATTCACATGGAAAATCTTGATTTCACGCATTTCGTTAATATGGAAAAATATAAATAAGATTCTAATTTTAATAGACAGCGTTATGTCGGATGGAACTGGAGGAACTGCAAGGAAAATTTGAAGATCGTTTTGTTGATATTGAAAAATTCAGACCGGCTTTCCAACTCGTGCAAGATCCTTTCCATTTTGAGATCAACAATTCCCAATTATGTTCAGATATCGCGAATATGCTAAGTTTGGACCGGCGTAACTTTGAATCAGATATGCTTTTGCTTCAAAGCCAGAACGATTATCATAGAAACGAAGAGTCAGTTTTATTAATGTGGGCTCGCTTATTAAAATCAAATGAGTTTTTGGCACTGGACTCAGGTATTGCAAAGCTGTTGAGTATGCTTGGAACAATATGGGTGTGCGAATCCACATTTTCACCTGTAAATTTCATAAAATCAAAGTATCGATCCAATGTTATTGATTAAAATTTGTAGGCAGAACTAAAATGTGCAGTTAACGTGGGTTTTATATCAGATTTTAAGCGCATGGTTTCAAGAAAAAAATTGCTAAACATCACATTAATATTTTTTGGAATTTCTTATCAATAATAACTTGTGAACTACAATATATATGTAATGAATTTAATAAAAAAAAAACAATTTTTTTAATAAAATTTAATAAAAAAAACATATTTTTTATATTTATTATTAATGTGGCGAATGAAATTATTAAAAATAGCGATTGGGGCTACAATCAAATTTCTGTTGGACACCGCTGGTCTAGGGTTTATTAATTTGATTAATAAACCCTAGACCAGCGAAAATTTGAAATTTATTACAATCACTATTTAATACAAAATCAATATTTTGTTTCTTAGTAGAGTTCAAATTGTATAGAGAAATCGATAAATGTAACATTATGTACTACTGTTTGTCAATAAAATAGAAATAACTTCTTTAAAAGCTATGATGACCTTTTTACAAGACTTAATTAAAATTTAAATAACAAAACATCAGCAGGAATTGACGGTATTATTTCCAATATTGTATTAAAAAATGTAAGACCTAAAATCTATGCTAAATGATTTCAAGGGCAATAATTTTGTTATCGCATTTGCCGACGATCTTATTATAATACTCAGCTGCAAATAATATAAAAGAGGTTCAAACTAATGTTCAAAAACAATCAAACCTTACCGTAGATTATTTTAAAGTATGGTTACTAAAAATGAACATACACAAATGTGAAACGATATTATTC
This sequence comes from Argyra leucocephala, assembly GCA_963942445.1. Classification (NCBI taxonomy): domain Eukaryota; kingdom Metazoa; phylum Arthropoda; class Insecta; order Diptera; family Dolichopodidae; genus Argyra; species Argyra leucocephala. The sequence goes on along the minus strand of OZ012677.1, from coordinate 59,909,115 downwards.
TGCAATTCACAGTGGACAAATAATATTAACCCTATGTGAGTGACAATCCAAACACTTTCATCAGGATGACGGGAAAAAAAATATTTTTTTTACATATAAATTGTAAATATTCATATTTATGTGTGTGTATTATACATATAAATATATATTTATAGATTTATAATAAATCTATAATACAATAAAAATAAAACAGAAATAAAATAAAATAAACATTCTCGTCTACATAGCATATATAATAATCTACATGAAATAATAGATCCATCTGATATCTATTGATCTGATATATAATTGTTCTGTATTGTAATATTTAAAATGTTTTTTAACTTTTTCACCTTATCTCATCGTTTGAAGTTTGACCGTTGTGTTTTCAGGTTTTAGAAATTCAAAAGTGAATTGATAAAGTTATACAGTTTCAAATGTAGTGTTATGTAAAACTAATTAGTAGGCTAAGATTTATATAATTCTGTTTAAATTACTATAATGTCCAACTTTTTAAGACATGGCCCAATGTTCCATACAAAGTGGTATGACCGTGAAAAATCGTAAGATAACAATTGACCAGCCACTGGTCATTCATGAGTATAATAAACGGATGGATGGTGTTGATCTGTTTGATATTGCTATGAACAATTATCGAATCAAAGTTCGTGGTAAAAAATGGTATAGGCCATTGCTCACAAATGCATTTGATGCCGCAATGGTGAATGCATGGAAGTTGCATGTTTTCTGCGCAACGTATGAAGGTGTGACTTCTATTGGTATATTTGATTAAATTAAATGTGGTGGAAACACTAGGAGCACTACCACAAGTAGTCAGCCGTCCATGTGGAAGTGTACTTGTTAATACCCAACAAATGGCAAAACGCACAGATTGTGCCAACCATATAGTGGAAAAAATACTTAAAAGGAGTCGCTGTAGACAATGCGGTATTAAAACACAATTTGGTTGCAAAAAGTGTTCGATTACTTTGCATCCCAAATGCTTTTTTGACTATCACAATAATGTACCGAAAGCGAGAAAGTGAAATAATTTTTAAAATTTAATTTTACAATATTATTATTTAAATACTTTACTTTTTTAGATTTCTTCAAAAAAACTCTGTGAATTGTGCCTTACTTTCATAAAAATATAAATTTTTTTTTCACTAATTTTTATAAGAATTTTTTCATGCTTTAGACAGTTGGGTATTTAAATACCCAATCATCTCTAGAGACGACGTAAGTACTCCAATCCAAGAAATATTAGTTTTATTAGATTTAGAGAAAGTTTGAGGCTAAGTGATCTTTAGAAATTTTCCCGACTTTTCCATTTTCCAATTTCCCAAAAACCACTTTTTATGCAAATTTTGGGGGCTTAAAAAATCCTTAGTTTTTGAGTCCCACTTAAAACAACAGTTCTTGAGAATTTTGATTAGCTCACTGAGAACGAATTATGGTCCCGCCTTTTTCCTCTCTAATAAAATAAAAACTAGCTCAATATCTATTACCCAACGGCAGATATAGCTATTTTAATGCACTAAGGTTTTTGGGTATTTAAATACCCAATAGACAGTAATGGGTTAAAGAATACTTGATGTTAATATAATGTTTCTCTATGTTTTAGTATTAAGTTGAACAGTAATGTAAAATTAGCATACTATAAATAAAGCATTACTACTATGTAGACTGCACTTGAACCTTTGTGCAATTCAATTTACACCCCAGATTTATATTTTATCACTTTTTTGAAGTGAAAAAGAAAATAATTGGATGGGGTAAGCCAGAATGACATCAGTTATTCGACGGACCTGTTCAACAATTGAGTATTGTTTTCTAAGCTAAAATTGGTGATTTGGTATGATATTTCCACTTTCTATTATTGGTTGTACTCTTTTAAGTAGCAAATTTCTCGAATAACTTTGAGATTCTATTTTTTAAATTAAATAAAGAGTCTTCCTATATTTTTCTCTTAAGTATGTAATTTTTAAATTCAATGCAATTTTTTTTTATTGTTGAGCGAAAAATATGAAATAATAAATAAATAATAAAGAATACTGGGAATAGTGAAATAGCACTGAAAGATATTTCCTTATTCGGAGAGTTTCATGCCTTTAAGAACTGCATGGAATCGAAATAAAAACCACCTAAATCAAAATGTTAACGAAGGACAACAAGAGTATATTAAAAATATTAAATTTATAATATCCAACATTCATTTTCATATATTTTTAGTTCATCGATTCATTTTATTTATTTTTATTAATTAATAAATCGAACTTGTTCTTTTTATTAAAAGTAAAATGAGATGGAAATTTTAATATTTCACATTTAAAAAAATTTGTAATCACATAAATTTATTTTATATATTCATTTTCATTATAATGTAAGTGATTAAATTAAAAACTAATAAGTTTGACACTTTGGCTACTAATGTATCATCAGTTAAGATCCACATTTTTGTTTAAAGGCACGATGATCACCAATTTTACGGATATTTTCGTTCTTGCAATTACAAATTCTAAAATCTGTGGCTTCAAACAATAATCGCTTATGTCTGAAATTTGTAAATTTTACCAATAAATGTTGACAGATAATTTATTTTTAATTCTCAAAAGAGTAAATTAATTAAAATTTGAATAAAAAAAGTTAAAAAAACGAAGTTAAGCGAATATTGCAAGTTTAATAATGTGACATTTTTGATATTATAATGACCTAAGCTTTTATTATAAAACACATTTCAGTAATTTTGGGAACTTACCTTGATTTAGTTTATTATTGTAAAATTGAAACTGGAGCATATAGTTTATATAGGCGAAAATGTAAACATTTTTTTTTATATTTTACATATTTTATTTTAATTATAAATTCATTTATATAAAATTAAAAATATTCCATGTGTATAGAAAATGAAAATGAACATATTTTAAATAAATAAAAAAATTATTTTAAATATTTAATGATAATTTTTAAAAATTTTTTAAGCAGTTGCTTAAAATATCGACAATTGTTTTCTTATTACTTTTATAAAATTAATAATTTCATTCTACATCAGAATCCTTTTCAACGAAATCTGGATGAATATCATAAGTATCTTCACTTCATAAGCTTTCGTAGAATTGGTAAAAACATGGATCAATAAAACGTAATAAATCGTGAAGATCGGCTTTTTTATTCAAACGTTTTAATATATTTAATATTTTGAATGGTTCTTGGTCATGTAGAGAGTTTTTCTAAAATATTTTTCCAAACTCATTTTTGCAATATCTTCACCACTTTAAGTTTTTCCAAACAAATTGTCATTACTGCGATCTCTCCAAACGAATTTATTTTTTGAAAAAAGTGATAAAATTTAAAAGCTCTTCTTTTTTTCATTTCAGTTAGAATACATTTTTTTTTAAGCCTACACAGCGAACTAAATTATATCAGTCATGCGGATGAAATATTTTTAAATCAGTTCTTTTTTCTTTTTTCTTTCTATGGCAGCGTGATCTGAATCACACTCCATGTGAGAGTATTCCACTTCTAAAAATTTATGGTCGATTATTTCAAGTATTGGTAATTGTTCAAAAGCGAAACATAGTGGAAACAAACTAATTTTTGTTTTCGCCAACGCATGAATCACTATAAAATATTAATTGCCTTAGTTGGCTATCAATTTCAATGCTTAAAAAGACATGATGAAATTTCATTCTCACCACGGCCAGCTAAAGCCTCTTGCCAAATGTAACAGACAGGCGTTTCTTTTACACAATCGTGCACAGCCAAATTGCAAGTTCACAGTTTTATTTTGTAGAAATATAAAGAATTTTGCAAATAAGGAGTTGGTAAATATTGATGCAAGTCGAATGTGTATACATTAGCAGTTGAATCTTCGGAGACAAATACTAATTATTTTCAATTAATGTCACCTATACAGGCCTTTTAGGGAAGAAGTATTTAACTTTACTCAGATTGCTCTGTATCTATCATTATTCATGTACACATGTACACATTTCTTTTATATTTCTTTTTGTTGTTTTTTTCTTTTTAAATACAATACGGCTTTGATTTGCTTTAATCAGTTAATTTCATGGAGAAAGAGCTTTGAAATGAATATATTCTAAGTCTACATATTATATTCTATTTATTCTATGAATAAATGTAGACTTAGATATATTACATATACAGCTCGTGCCCCTTCTTTATACAACCTATTCTATTACAGGCAGTAAGAAAAAGAGAAAACATATACAAATAAACAAACCACAGAACCAGAAGTGCGATAAGTTAATAAAGCCAAATAATATAATAAAATTAATATTATAAGTAAATTTAAACGTGGCATGTATTTTAATAAAAATATTTACCTTCATCTTCAATCAGTACTATTTTTACTTGATTTTGCCTATTATAATTTTTAGCTAATTCTAAAATTTTTAAAGTGCGTTTTAAAATTCTAATAATGTTTCCCACAAAAATATCAAAACTATTTGCTTTTTCCAATTATTATTATTTTAATAATTTATAACACTTCTAGTACTTCACTTAATCAGCAAAACAATAGACCTTATCACATTACAATAAAAGCTTAACTGAGACTTCGCTCTGACAAAACATGCGTTATAACAACTTAGTACCAGTTAGATAAAATCACAATGTACAATAATCTCTTAAGTTGAAATAATGATTTTATTAGTACAATATAAACGTACAATAAGAACTTATTTCAAATTAAGAATTTATTTATTGCAATTTTAATTATGCAATAATCGCCTACTTGAGATAAGCGGTTATAATATGCCATATATCTCGTAAACAATAATAGCCTAAAACAAAATAGGCTAATATTACAAAAAAATAAATACTTTAATTATAATCTTAAATTTAATTAAGTTATTATTGCAAGTGTTCTTCGATGCAATATCGAGATAAGCCATTATGCTATTGACGATAACTTTTGCTACAAGTATCGTACGTGAACCACACCAAGTCAGAAGTGTGTAAAACAACATGACGAATCTCATAGTGGTCATAACTCGATTCTTTCTTATGTCGACTGAAGCGATTATTGTTTGAATCCACAGAAATTATATTACTATGGTTGGTCACGATACTAGAGAACGAAAATTGGAATCATTTCTATATGTATCATATCTATTGATATTGTATACTGTATAGTCAAAGTATTATTAATATAAGTTCATAAATATTATTAAACTTCTAAATTTAAATAAAATTTTTCATTTTACACTTTAAATTATTATCAATAGGTATAAAATTTATTCTCCAAACACAAAATATATTTTTTCAAAATAATCCTAATATATAAAATATAGTAATAATTTAATTAATTTCGACATCAATAAAACTATCAATTGATTTACAAAAAAAAAAAAAAAAAACAATGTCCATTGAATATTAAGTATTTTCTACAATGAAACAAATTTTAATAAAAAATTTATTATAGAAAGTTTTTACAACAAAATATTATATTTTTTATTTTTAAATTAAATTTCAATTGATTTTTATCTAACGATATTAATTTTTATACAATATAATAATTATTGTTATTCAATTGTCATAATAGTTTTATTCTTAATTGAATTAAATGAATCAATTAAAAATTTATAGTAAAATTTTAATAATAAAAAAAAATTTAAATAAATTAATTTTAATCTCATATCTATTTGTTTTTTTTTTCTATATACAATTAAAATAGTAAATCATTTTCTTTTATATTATGTCTTTCATTATTTAAATAAAAACCAGGAAATAATATTATACCATTGTAAATGATAGGTTTTTTGTAATCTTATCCCTTATATTGGTAGGTTTCTTTATACTCACATAAGCGGGTGAAAGTGCGGTTTTGACACGCATACAAACTCTAAATTCATAGTCAATAACAAAATTGGCACGTGCTGATGCTCTTTCAATAGGATTTAAAAGTTTGAACCATATCCTCTAAAAATTCATACTAAAAATAATGATTTCTTTTACGGAAACGAAAACAGATATTTGTTCAAACTACAAAAGAATTATAAGCTTTTGGGAGAGATTCATCACCATTAACTAATTAGATGCCAAGCCAAACCCTTTGGAAAAAAAATGTTATTTTTATGAAAATAATAAAGTTTAGAAGTAAAAAAAATAAAAATTACAACAATTTGGACGGAAAAATATTTTATTTGACTTTTATAATAGTGTTCCCAAACTGGTACAGTGGAATCTTATGTATGGAATTTTTTAAAACAGTCTTGATCAATACATAATGTTTTATTACATTTTTCGCATTGCCAAATACCTCTTCTATGACAAGTAACACATCTAAGACGATTTTTTAATTTTTTTGGATAGTGTCCTATATTATCAGAAGATAAGCCTAATGGAATAGTTCCTGATTTTGCCGTTATTTTATAAACGTTTTTGTTATACTTTTGAAGATAATATTTGGTTATACTTCTTCGAAAGTTCAGAAGATCTAATTTTTCATTGCAAGCAGACATATGTAGCTTCCATGCATTGGTTAGTGTCATATGTAATCATGTATGTAAAAATACTCCCCCACCATTTTTTTCCACGGATTGAAATGCGGTAATTGGAAAGCGATTGATCATGTTGATCAACTCCGCCCATCCCATTGGTATAATTTTTAAATAAAGAAGGCTGGGAGATATCAAGTTTCACTTTTTTTTTCTCGTGACCATCTTTTTACCTTACCCATAGGTTCAATTGTATCGTGGTTTGTTAATATAGTAACTGGCTTGTTGTCATTCCATCTCACATATAATATCTCATCAGTTTTTTCAAAACGATAATCGACTGATTCTCGGCTCATTTTTTGAAACTTTTTGCCTGGTATCATAGGACACTTGTTTGTTCGATTTTCCCGTACTGTACCTGTAGCTCTAAAAGTTTTGTCTTTTAAAATTTGTAATAAATTGTGGCTGGAAAAAAAGTTATCAAAGTACAATCAACCTTAATACCACTCTGGAACCAAATGAAAGATGGTTTGGGATTTTGGCTTCTTTTGACTTTCGTCCACAATAGATATCAAAATCATAACAATACCCAGTAGAACTGCTCAACATCCAATTTTTGAATCCAAATCTTATTGGTTTTCCTCTAATAAATTGTTTAGCTCCGTGATTCCCAAAATATTTAATCATCGATTCATCAACCGATAAATCCTTATGAAAAAAACCCCATTGGCGAAAGTTTGTAGACAGTATTGACATAAGGAGTCTTATTTTGAACATGCGGTCTGTTGAACTCATAATTTCATGGTTATTCGGAAAATGTATAAAATGCTTTATTTCTATAAAACGATTCCTAGTCATACATTTTGATACTATCTCACATTTTAAATCTTCATCATGTGACCAGTAGTTTTGTTGCCTTGGCACTTTATGATAGCCTTAGAAAAGCAGTATTGCAACAAAAATTTGAATTTCCTCTTTCGTAATATTCAAGTCATGCTTATTATTTTGTGTGGCATATAATGCCGTTTGCTCTACGATTAGATTTACAATCTTGTCATTGAATAATTTTTCAAATATTTGGTACGTTGCTAAGTCACATATGTCGTTTTTAACTTTTTCTTGTTTATCTGAGAGTGATTCTGGATCGTTTAAAAATGTCGAGTAGCTTGGAGAATCTTTAATCCAATTGGGCTTAGTCTGGTCTTGACTCTTATCAGATTTTTTTTCCGATTTCTTCTTTTTTCTAACTAACATTTCTTCATCACTCATCAAACATTATAAAATTACCAAAATCAGTTATTATTCTTCTTCAACAGTTTTTTTATAAAATTTGCAATACAATAATTTAAATTTTCACTTTTATGCAAGAAAAATAGTTCAAGATTATAGTTTTATTAACACTTTTACAGTTACAGCTCATAAATATGAAAAAATTCAAAATCTAAAAAAACAAAGACATTATTCTGACAGCCAAAAACAATTCGACATAACAATTCGAAAATTTCCCCAATATACTTTGTGGACGACATCTTCAAGAACTTTTTTGACCTAGTTTCAGGTCAAAATATATATCACAGATGGCAGGGGAGCAATATAAAAACCTGTGCCAAAATTAGTACAGTGGCATCTAATAGGTTAAAACAGACTTTATCAGGATTTGGAACACTTAAACGGACATTACAGAATATCATCAGCTGATTTCGATTTTATTTTGAATATTATTGAGTCCATAATACTTAACAATTTTAAAATAAAAATCTGAAGTAATTCAAAACAAAAATATACTACAACCGCGTTAAAAATGGTTCGATTTCAGCTTTTGCTAGCGTGTACATTCTTTTCACTAATATACAATAAATTTCTTATGTTATTTTACTTGTAACTTTTTTCAAAATTTAAAATGTTGTTTATTTATTGGCAAATTTTTTTTAATTACAAAACAATTAACTTATAATTTTACAACATCTAATATATTAATACGTTAATAATGTCTGTAAAATTTTCCACCTCCATGAATTAATGAAAAATACAGTAACAGGCACCCAAATATTTAGTTGCGGATCTGTTTCAAAATGTTACCGCAAAAATTTACCCATTAAAAAATAAAAAAAAATTAAAAAAATTACTAATTTTTGTGTCCGAACAATTAGTAAGTACTATCCTTCAAATAAATCATTTATAAAAAAAACATATTAAAGTTTTAAACCAATATAGAAAGACTATATAATATGTATTTAATACAAGAACCAATATCATCTGAATAATCATCTGAATAGTAAAAAATCATAAAACCAATAAAATATGAGCTTTTTCAAATCAGAAGTATTTTGTTCAATTGAAATTACCTTAAAAATAAAGTACTTATTTAAAATATTCAAATTTTCGTGGTTTGTGTCTTTGAATTAGCCACTTTAAAATAATTTTCTGTAAAACTGACCAATGTATGCACATCCTCAAGGTATGTTTATTATGTAAAGCAAAATATTGACGAGCAGAAAAAATATGTTCTATTATTACCATGCTGGGTAATCTTGCTAAAAATTCTTCTTATAGGAAAAATACCAGAAGCAAGATATTTTTTTATTTATCTTAGTTCAAACTTCATTACAATTATTATTATTATTTTTTTTTTTTTACAATACAACATAACACATTCGATTTACAAATTAAAATTATATCTAACTTAGAACTCTAGTTAAAATACATTGAAATAAATTGCAAACATATTTTACTTACTACAGATTACTTATACAATTTAAGTTTTTGAGTCTGTTTCGAAAATGTGAAGTCAATATAGTTTATGTGTTTATTACCAATTAGTAACATTCTATGAATTGGCTCATAATTGTCATAATTGGTTCTATAGAAACTTAATGTAAAGAATTTTGTATTTCGTAGGCGATTATTTGTATTAATATTGATGTTATTCAAAATCTCAGGAGAAGCAATATTTCTTTTAATTATTTCAGTAAGCAAAATAACATCCGCTACTTCTAGTCTTAATTTCAAAGTTTTCAAATGAATTAAGTTCAACCTATGTTCATATGGAGGCAAAATTAATGGATTTGACCATTGGAAGTTACGCAAAGCAAATCTTCAAAAATTTTTTTTGCTTTGCTTCAACCCTATTAATATGAACATCATAAAAAGGTGACCAAATTTGACTAGAATACTCCAAATTTGGTTAACGATACTAGAATACAAAGATTTGAGAATATAGGGATCCTTAAATTCATTTGACCAACGTTTAACAAAACCCAGCATAGAATTAGCTTAATTGATAATATTACAAAAATGTGATTTAAAGTTAAGCTTGTCGTCGAAGTAAACCCCTAAGTTTTTAATTGAGCTAATTTGGAAAGGTTATTACCATTTAAAGAATAATTAAAACAAACCGGATTACGTCGACGTGTGTAACACATAAGAGTACATTTATTCACATTTAAAATAAGATTATTATCTGTACACCATTTAAAGAATTAGTTATCTAAATCGCCTTGTAGCAGTAAGGGGTAATTCTAAAGAAATAATTTTTTTAATCATGATTTCTTCAATTTATGCTGAAATTACAAAACTACAAACTTCTTCATTTTCTCGTTTTATCTCCTTTGTATGAAAAAGAAAATTTCAAACTACAATTGACAGTTGAACATTGGTGACTCCACTGAGGTAACTATATTAGAGATTAAAAACAAAAAAAAAAGGAAAAATAGTATGCTTTTCGGAAATAATTTTTGCAGTTTAAGTTAAATAAAGAAATAATTTTTTAATATTTAACCCATGAATGTTAGGCCCAGGGAATAGATAGTTATTCGTTTGATAATTTTTGTACTCTACACTTATAATCGAAATTAAATACAAATGAAAAGTGAAAATTTACTTCGTCGGCTTGGTGCAAGAATGTGACATATGCCACTTTTTTTAGTTTTGACTTAGGGGTGGGTCCTAAGGTTTTGTGACATGCTCTTTCTGATGCAAAAATCCGATTTTTGATAACTGTTTTAGTTAACTAGATAACTATTTGTTAAATTGTTCCATATCCTGCTGTTTTTTTAATTTGTTTGTGCATAATTGTTCCATACTCAAAAAAATTGGGTGTATAACATTTTTTCATATATTTTTCGAAAAAAATTTTTGTTCGTGCTTGTTTGGTCCACAACATTATTCAATTGCAATGGTACATTTATATTTAACAAAATATTAAGTGCTAGTGTGTTCCACGTGCTCAAAAAAATAAATTCTCTACCTCTAAACTATTAAAATGGAACAAATGAGAATTAATATTTCATAATGCATAAATGTTCCACGTACATAGAAATTTAACCAAATAATTGAGTATTGTTTTAATGAAAAATTAATGAAACAGGAGTTCCACAGCCACACAAAAGGGGTCAACATGTGAAATTTAAGATTTCTCAGGAGCAAGTTAATGCTACTAAATGTCATATTGAAAGTTTTGATGTTATTCATTCACATTACTGTCGTTCATCAACTCAACGAGAGTACCTAGAAAGCGATTTAACGCTAACAAAAATGTATCTAATTTATTTAGAAAAAAACGACAACCCTGTAAAATTAAGCTTTTTGCCGAAACATTTTTAACAATCAATATAATATATCCTTTCATAAACCCAAAAAAGACAGGTGCGACTATGTCTTTTTTTTAAAAGACAAGAAAATCTGACGGAAGCCGAAAAATCAAATCATGATCAACACATAGTTGAGAAAAAGGCTTGTGAACTAGATAGAGATATTGAAAGATCAAACAACATTAATCAAAATCATTGTGTCGTTTGCTACGATTTGCAAAGAGTAATAGGACATCAAAAAGGAAACGGTTCATGTTTTTTTTACAAGAGAAAACTGAATGTTTTAAATTTAACTGCAAGAGCAATTATGGCGGACAAAACAAAAATAACTCATGTGCGATTTGGACAGAAGCACCATAATGGTCGTGGCGGAAACGACATTTCAAGTGCTCTTATAAAAATTTTGAAGCAACTTTTAATTGGTTTTTCGCATATCACTATGATTACTGTTTGGAGCAGCGGCTCTTGCGTTCCTCAAAATCGCAATTCGATAAATAGCACAGCATTAAAATTATTGGTGCATATAAATCCAAATTTGAAGTGAATAGTACAAAAATTTTCAGAACTCGGCCATTCTTGCGTGCAGGAAGTCGACTGTGTTCATTCTGCCTTAGATCGAATGATTACAAACATAGAAGTACACAGTCCACTACATTTCGTAAAGTTATTAAAAAAAAATGAATCTGAAAAATATAAACTTAAGAATTCTGCAAATGACGAAAACCGAATTTTATAGCTATTCTACTGTTTCAAGCAAACTTAATTATTCACAAGTGCCATTCAAACAAATTAAAACTATATCGACCTATCCAAAGTAAAGTGTGATAACTCAGAAAAGTCAATTTTACAGGAGGAGCAATTTAAAATTTTGTCATATTTGGAATCTATTTTAAAAGTATTAACTGATGCGTAATATGATTCAAATTTTTGTCAGCATATTATTTTAATGTCTATTATTAATTTTTGAATTAGTTAAGTTCGAGATATTTGAATTGTACTAGTTCTATTTTTACCCTTGTTTTTTATTAACATAATAACATCTTGAGATGTAATACTTTAACATGGAATAATTAGAAAACAAAAGTTCGATAAAGCGTAGATGTCATAGTCTTGCTGGGAAAAATAATTTCGTACTATGTTATATCTCTCAACGTAGTAAAGTTACATGGATAATTATACGGGATTTTTATTACATCTTAAATCTATATTTTGAGAGTATTTACTTTTTTGATATTAATATTACTCTCTCAAATATTTAAAAATTAATTTATGATAAGTTTAAAGTTGTTATTGCTAAGAAAGCATATTTTTGTTTTTACAATAAAATTATTCGTTTGTAAGAATTAAAAAAATAATAAGAGTAATTAATTTTTATTAAGCAATTCCTCTAGATAATGTATTGTGATAAAATATAATCTTTTTATGTCTAAATATTTAAGAAGGCTTTTTGTTTTAACATTTTTATTGACATCAATAGTATTGAACAAAACCAAAATGTTAATGCTGTGAAACCTTTAATTTATTTAACAAATAAATTAATTATGCTTAAAAATAACACTGTTTTTTTATTTTAGAAGTTTGTGCTAAGCTGTTCCATATCCAAAACAAATTGTTCCATGTAGTTCACGACAAACAAAGTTTTAAAAAAATCGGGATATGTAACAAATTGGAATTAGAGGTGGCCATTTATTTTTTTTTTAAATTTATTAAAAATGTATTTCACATTTTCACATTAAATTAATCTAAAAACTGAAAAAATGTTTCCTAAAAAATTTAGAAATTCCTATCGGGTACTTGTTTTGTTTTTAACGTTTTTATATTCAACGCACTGTAATTCAAAAACAGTTTTTTTTATATGTCCCATTCTTGCACCAAACCAACGACGTCATTCATGCTATAAGTATAACCACAGCCCTTTCAAATTTAAAATTGATTAAGTGACATGAAAGAATGATAATAAAGCCATGTTTTGGATAATGTACTAAGAATAAATATTGTTTTTAATCAAAATTAATTGATAATTTTATTTACATTGATAACACACATTTTTTTTTTGTAAATTTCAAAAGTAATGAAATGCCAGAATAGTTCTAATAAAAATTTATTTTTATTTTAATGTTTTTTAACTCTATTAACGCTTACTAACAAAAATGGAATGAAATCAATATAAAATTTCTGTTAAATTATTCAAACATCTTATATAAGTTTCAGACCAGTCCCAAGTAATTTTTTTTTTTTTTTTAAATACTTTTACAAGATAATTGAGAACTTTTGTAAAAGTTCAGAAAAAAGTAAAAAAATAATGAAATCGAAAAATAAAAATGAAAATGAAATAAATAAATAAATTTTAAATAAAATTTATTTCCAATAATTTCAAAAGTTTGAATTTTCTTTTATAACAACATGAATATAAGTAACCTATGTACATGTACGCATTTGAGGCAAACAATTTATTTATTTCGACCAATAATTATTATTTGTATAGAAAATCAAAAGTTTATTTTACTCAAACTTTACAATTACTTTGTAACTCTGTATATACATATATATATATATATATTAATTTCTTTTTTGTTATAATGATTTTATAGTGAACTTTTTCTAAATGGCTAGGTACTCTATTTTTTATTTTTGTTTTTTTTTGTGTACGAAATAAAAAACGCTATTCACAAAAAATAACCTAAGGTTTTGTTGTTCCAACATTTTTCTACGATAAAAAAATATAAAAGCTACTTCCCAACAAGATCAAAACTTATTATGGCAATGCGTCTAGCTAAAAAAATAAATCAAATGCGAAAAATTAAAAAAGTTTTTTTTTTTTTTTTGTATGTCCTTTATCTTGTCGCTTCTGGTGCGTTTCTTTATTATACTATTTCATTTACACATAAACTTAAATACACTTAAAAATTTATATAGAAGCAAAAAAAAAAACAAAAATAAATAATCTTACATCGATCGTTATCGGAAATTTGTTCTAAAAGTTTAGTTACAAAAAAAAAAATATAAAATAAAGAAAATAAATTTTCAAAAATTTGGAAATAACTTTGTTGTAAGTAGATTTTTTTATACATTTTCATTGAGTCTATGTAAAAAGAACTGAGAGGGATATAGAGATAGCAATATGAAAAGAAAGAAATAAACTAAGAAGATTAGGTAATAATTCTAATTTGAAAAATTGTCAAAAAATAAAAGGAAAACTTTTAAAACTGTTGGTCAAATTTGTAACTAAAATAGTAGGGATTTAATTATTTTAATTTTTCAATGCGGATCTAAAAAATTTCAAGTAAAATTAACAGGATTGAATGTATAAATTTTTTGGTTATAAAAATAATATTATGGAATGACTATATTTTTGCCATTTCCAAAAATGCTGCAAGATGTTTGGATTTTTTGAATCATTGTAAAACGTTTTTTCTACCCAGGACATAGATACTATTATAATCTGTAAATTATGCATAAATGACCTATTGGAATACAGTTCATATATATATATATATACTAGTTATAAAGCCCGTCTCAAGACGGTGTTCTAGATTTGACAAACTTTGGTCGTTCGTTAGATCACCATCTACCACAGCTGAATAATAGATCTATAGATTTTAATTTAACATTTTGGATTAACTTGGTTGCTAACTTCTTGCTTTTTATGCAAGAGTTTATAACATATGATTGGCTTTTATTGGATAAGATGGGTAATGTTTGGCGGAAATCTTCACCTAGAATTATGAGCTTTCCACCAAAAGGTATTGATTGAGGCAAAAAGTTTCCTAGCATAAAAATTTAGTTATTAGTAAAGAAAAAATTCAAATAAATTTTATTCTATTTTATTAGAGTTTTCAAAATTTATAAGTTATATTAGCCCTTTTTTTATTCTAGAATGAATTATAAACGAAACGAAGTTTCATAACATAATTTTTTTATTTGAAAACCTTTAAAAAAATAAAATTGGAATCCAAAATTATTATCCATACTATTCATAACTTCATACAGCATATACAACAACTTATTCATATGAAATAAATAAAATATAATTAATTTTTATTAATATAAATGTGCTCATAGCTTACAATATTCATATTAAACATCATTAGCTATATTTTGACCTGACTGAAAACTGAAAAAGAATAAAATATATATCACATACATTTTATTTACAATAACAACTTCTTTATATGAAGTAAAAATAAAATACAGTTTTTTTTCTTTTTATTTTACGTTTTTATTAATTTCTTCTACTTGAATATTTTTTATTCATATTTCATTTCATTGTTAATGTAATCCTACATAATTTCAAAATCAATTCTAGAATATACACATCTACATATGTCACAATTAGAAGTCTTTTCATTATGTATACCCAGTACACACACTAAGTATTTTGTTTTTTTTTTATAAAGAGATAGGGTTAGGTACATAAACAAACTCAGCGGAGAATGAAATTTTGTTGTTGTCTACTTTACTTTTCTTTTGTTTACTATTTTATTTTTGTTATTTTATTTTATTGTAGCAACGGTTGCTACGGCACGTTGGCAGCAGGATTATTACGTTTTATTATATAAGATATGGTGCATTACGAAACGCATTAAATTTTCTCAACAAAGTTCAAAAATGCGCCAATCGTCTTATCGATAACCCTAATGTGATGTCCTTCTTTGAATCACTGGAAATTCGAAGCATTTTCGCTATTTTAAAGGTTAAAACACTAGTTCAGATCAGGTATTACTTATGTGCATCAGTATTAGTATGAATTATTGGTACAATAATACTTTTACTATTTTTCACAACACAACACAATAATTTTTTGTTCTTTTGGAAATCTTTTAAAATAAAAAAAAAGCATTTGAAAACATAAATTTGTTAAGAGTTTATTTTATCTACCTCTTTAACTCCATCAGCTGAATTGTTTGTTTATAAACACTATGGATGAATGAACTTACTGGAAAAAAGTGACATATGCACAATCCCTTTTGTCATATATCAACTAATTGAAATTTGGAAAACTACATCTGTTATAAATAGAGTAGCTCCGACTTGTCTAGTTCTTATAGTTCCATTTTATTTTTAATGACAAATAAATTAGCGTAGCGGGTATAGTTATTGACACCCCGAATTTTCGACACAGTTGTTTACACCCAAATGTTTATAAGCATTTTTCTGCTAATTTTTGTATAAGTTTATTATTGGAAATAAATTTGTAAAAATAATAAAAAAACGTATAAAGAGGAAGACCTACAAAAAACATGATATTACTAGCTTTGTAACCCGTAATAAATGACGGAAGCAAAATAAATCCTAGTTTCTTTTTTTCTTTCATTAGATTCTTTATTCCGAAATTACAGTACTTATGTTTATATCACTTTTTATTTATTTTTATTTATGTTTATATTGGCCTAACACTAATCTTTTTTTTTTTTATATAACAGAAAAAGAAGTACCATACCAATAAATTTGTATAAAATGTTTGTATTTTTGTATGGTATACTCGTACTCACTTCCATTTAGTTATAATTCGTTAGTTGGTTTCCATTTAGTATTAGTATTACCGTATTAGCGTTATTTTGGCCTCTGGGAGAGCAAATTTAAAAATGGGATCTTATTTTCATATAAATTTTGTCTTTTGTATAATGTATAGGGATCTTTTTTTTCTATATGAATAAACTGTTATTATGGTATTGTGTTATTTTTAAAAAAATATTCCAAATTTTTTATCTAAATTGGTAAAATTTACAAAAAATACAAAAACATTTTCATCAATAATTTTCAATTTAAAAAAAACAAGCTTTTATTATCCGACGTAGAGGTAGAGTTGATTATCCTACTCTACTTCTATCAATTCTATTGATGGAACAGTGAACCTGAACAGTGAAGTGAACAGTGAACACTTAACACTGAAAATAAAATAATATTTTTGGAATGGAGCATGCAGAACATACAGAATACAGATACAGCAAATAATAAAAAAAAACAAAAAAAAAAACAAAAATAATTTTTTTTGAGTGAAGTGAGTTACGCACACAATAATGACAAAAATAAAAGGTAGAAGCAATAAAGTAGTATAATGTATAATATTATACAATACAAATATGCTGATACACATGTATATTATTGTGTATAATTTTAAGTAATAAGAATAACCTTTAACTGTATTATGTTTTTTTTTGTGTTAAATGCTGTTTGTCTTTTGGTTACTATACTATATCAAACTATTGATTAAATTTCTATTAGTCCTTATTATTATAAATCAAAAAAATTGTTTGTTTTATTTATATTATTATTATTATTTTTTATTTTTCCTTATTATTTGCGAAGAAGACTAACATTAAATTAAAAAAGTATAGTTCATGCAATCAATTTTTCCTGCAAAGGCTCAGTATGGTAGACAGGGGTTAAAAAAAAGCACCAAAGCATTTTGTATATATATGCATTTGTATACATATGCAATTTGTATATGTGTTGGATCGTTCCGTCTAATTTACAAACATCCAGATAAATGCAGAATAATATACATATAATAACTAAAAAACTATCAAAAAAATCAGTAACAAAGAAATACAAAATTCCAAGGTATTCTTTGATTTTTAGATTAGGTCCAAATTTTACTAAATCTCGCAACATCCAAAAATATCATTAAACACCCTGGATGCTGTAACGATGGCTAGTGCCACAGTTCGTTGCACAGATATTGCATCTTGGTTTGATAACACTAAAGCATATCTTAAAGAAAATAATTGAATGAGCATCTTGCAAAATCCTGTTCGTGTGTATAACGGGGACGAAATGAACTTTTGGTTGTGTCCAAAAACGAAAACTATCACGAAAACTTGACAGCGAAAGTCGTAAGAAATAACTACAAAGTAGATAGAGGAATAGCAAAAGCCAACTCAACAGTAATGTTTTATTTTTGTGCTGCTGGAGCCATGATCCCGCCTATTATTATCTATTCGTGTAAAGACCTCCCGAAGTAATACGAATATCTATGCCGAAAAAATGAATATAATTTAAAATTAGCATTTTTAAAATCTTACATGAATCTTTTATTTATGTATCGAATATTGAATTGTTACTGTTTCAACTATTTTATAAAATATTAAAATATATCAATAATATTGTTTGTACTTTTGTATTTTGTTAAATATTATATGATGTTGAATTAAATAATTTTGTTTTATCTATTTCAAAACATATTAATTGAATTAAAATACGTTATGAAATATTCAAATTATTCGCTTTATTATTAGTTACGGTGTGACAAGGGCTAACATTTATTATTATAGCAGGGTGCCAACAACTGTATTTTTTAGACTGTGTCAACAACTATTCGAGGGTGTCAACAATTTGTTTACTTTTGTACTAATTGTAATATGTCCATATTTTACAAAATGTTGAAATTCCATAATTGTTCATAACTTTATAGACTTTATTATTAATAAATATTAAAATTTAAATTAGAATAATGAATTTAAACATAATTAAATTAGCAAAACATTCTATTTAATAAAACTTTAGTTTACAGAACTTAGTTTTCTCTTAAGGGTGTCAATAACTGTACTCGTTACGCTATTGCATTCCAAATTAATTTAAGTGAGTAATTAAAAAAAACTTTCTACAACTAACATTATGGTCTTAGTTGAAATCTGAGACCTCATGATCAGACGGTATAATCATTACACCATATCGGTCGACAAGAATGGCAGAACAAAATGTAATCAAATGATGTGGGAACTTTGATTTCAATCTTAGTGGAAGAGAGAATGTGTCTGTTCTACTAAAGGTACAAGTTTTGAAAATTATAGCGATTAGAATGGAAACAGTGGAATAACCATTTATTTAATGAAAATTTTAAGATTCAATTAAAAGTTGAACCTACGCATAATAGAAGAATTTATAAGAAAAATATAGGTATTGAAATAATTATGTTGAATATAAAAATAATTTTTAAGAGCACTTTGGATAAATGGATTTGAACAAAATAATTTTTTTCTCTAAATTTTGTGAAATATTCCTGTTTAAGTATTATAAGGTAACATTAGGTCTGTATGTTAACTTTTATTTGCAAAAATTTGCAAATGAGAGGAAAAATCACGTGATCATAAAATTTTGCGAGAATATATAAAATGTTCTCTTTTGCAAACAAAAGTAGACATACGCAAAATTTGCATAAATTTTTCCAAATTTTTTCATGTTAAAAATAATTGGTTTTTAGGTTATGAGATTTTTTTAAATTTGAATTAATTTAGTAATTTTCTGAAATGTTTTGTAAAATTATTGAATCTTTTTGTTGAAAAAAATTAAATTAGATAATTTTTCGTTGTTTTGGTCTTTTTGTCGATAAAAAGTTATATAAATAAGTTTTCAGGTTAGGTATACAACTTTTTATTTATTTTAGGTATACTACTTTTTATATGAAACATATTCTATAGACATTTAAAACAACAACAAAAAATTGACAGTTAAAAATTTTTGCAAATAAAAATTTCATTTGGAAAAATTTATTTAAGGGACTGACATCACGTTTTAAATACAAAATTCTCTTAAATTTCTTCAAAATTTCTTGTTGTTACAGAAATTTGGATAAATTTACGTAAATTTATATAAATTTGCGAGTTAACATACAGACCAATTACAAGAATATACACAATGTATTGTAATACTATTTTTGACATAATATAACAATTACGAGTACTTATTACGTCAAATAAATCTTATACATAATCAAATAATCTTATACGAAAGTTTTAAAAAAATTCAATGTGGTTAGTTTCCAAAAACTCCAAGTGATCAAAGCGTTAAATTAACAAGTTCTAACAATAATGATACAGTATTAGACAATAACCCTTTTCAAAAAGCGGTTGACAGCTTACTATATCTAGCTCAACCAACCAGACCATCATACATAATATATGCAGTCAATCAAGTTAGTTGTTTCAACAATAACCCTGAGCATCAGCGCATTGGTTAGCCATGAAAACAATAGTGAGATACCATAAGGGAACAATGAATTTCGAATTAACATTCATCAAAAATGGTAATATTATCGTTGACTAATGTAAAGCGAATTGAGATTTTGATAGAAAATCTTATCCAACTAATATATTTTTATTTCAAGTTACTATCATATTACGGAAATGTACCAAACAATAATGAGTAGCTGTATCAAGCTGTCAAGCAGAGTATTTGTCTCTATCACAAGCAGTATAAGTAGGGTTATGTTTACAACACTTAGACAATGAATTAAAATTACAAAAAAAAAAACACTCATCATCAATGATTCTGTATTGTGATAATCAAAGCGAAATTCATTTGGCAATGACTATTCTCGTAGTAAACATATTGATGTCAGATATCACTTCATTAAGAGATAAATATGACATACTTTTTATTTCAAATTTCATACAAAATCACAGACGAAATGACTGCTTAGCAACGACAACCAGTTGGTTTTAATTGCTAATTAAAACCAACTCCAAGTATACAAACAAGTGTGTGAAAAGACGGGCTTGGTTGAGTAATTTCAAATAGGAGAGGATGTTGAAGTATTTGAAATTATATAATTAACATTATAAGAACATTCATAATGTATGGCAATACTATCTCTGACATATAACAAGTAAATATAATTTAAATCTATTTTTTGCAGAATTAGTTCTGTCATAATAGCAGCAAAGATCGGTTGTTCGGTTTTATTATTATTATAACATCAATTACCAATTATTACATTATATAAAAGAGAGTACAGTTAATAGAATGTAAATATTAAAAAAAAAAAATTGAAAAAATATTTTTAAAAATTTATAAAATAATTATTAAGGCCATACAGGTACATTTTATTACATAATATTATGGTTTTGGTTTGAAATCCACACCTGAAAGTATGCAATTTAACTGTCATGACTTTTTCCAAGTGGTATTTTCATTTTAGTTTTTATTATTCTAAAAATCTTAAATGCTTCCAAACACTTCGATACTAATAAACTAAAAAAATATAATTTTATACTAATTTTCCATTTTTTTGACGACAGTGATACCGTAAGCAGATGAAAAATTAAATTTAGATAATTAAACTCATTTTATGAAACTTTTTGATACAAATTAGTTTCATATGCATGAATATTTTGTCATCCTACACGAAAATATCAAATAATTATAACTCAATTCTATATTTGTGTTAGAAACTATAATTTTTAACAAATTATAATTTTCTTTGGCATATTTTAGCAAGAGTTATGGTCTAAATTTTTACTATTATAATTCTGGTCATGATGTCTAAACAAATATTCATTCTGTATACGTATAATATTGAAACATATCAAAATTAACTATCATTCTATAATTTATCCTTTTAAAACAAAATTATTGTTTTAAAACAAACAATAAACAACAACTACTATTACTATAATATTCACTAATACACATAAATAAAAATTATTCAATTTGCGTCTACACGTGCACAAACATTATTTGTTACAAAAGTACAAAAATTTGATAAGGACACAAAAATATCCTTATTTATTTTTTTGTTTTTGTTTTTAGAAAAAAACTTTTTAATTATCATGAATCTAACCTTTTTTGTCTTGGTTTTTTATTTCTTTGTTTTCATTTGCATGATTTCTTCTTGTCATCATCAAAATATTTCATTATATTTTTGTTTTGCTAATTTCTCATCAATTTCATTAAAGAACTCAAAATAGATTTTACTTCTATTAGAAAATGTCTGCTGTAATATTAACAAAAAAAAAAACAAGCAGAAAAATAAATGTAAAAATAAATTTTTTTAATTATTATTCTTCCTTTAAAATTTCTATTCCAGGATAATTAAAGCTCATCAAGATATGCTCATCAAGGTAAACTATAAATAGATGACTAAATTTTTGTGTTTTATTTGACAACCATAGATTTAAATGCTATAGATTCTTATATTATTACCCTAAAATTTATTAAACTACTACTGCCTGTTGTCCTGCTATACATATCTCATATCTCAATTATTCTGTTTTAACTTCGTTTTTTATCCAAAAGTATTGAATCTAGCAAGAGTTATCCCTGTAACTAAGAAACCTAATACTGAAATATATGATCACAGGCCTCTATTAGTATTCTTTGTAGGCTTTATAAGACTTCTGATACATAATTAAGCTTCTAGGTATACTAAGGGCCATGTATTATTCTTTAGATTTCAGTTTGAATGTGGGAGGAATTACAGTACAAAAACTATACTCTTTTTGAAGTCATTTAAACTATTTATTGCGTAGTTGTGAAAAAATAAGCCTAAATCCTGTTTAATATTAGACTTTTATAAGGCATTTGATTCTGTCGATCTAGTGTATCTATTTCATTCATCTGCTGTTAATTTAATTAAAAACTATCTTCTTAATCGCTCTTTAGAGCGATTTGTGTATCTCAATGAATCAATCTCTGATCAAAATTCTCTAGTACCCCAAGATTCTATATTAGAGCCGCTATTGGTTAGAGTATTATTATCAATAAAATTTCAGAATACTTATATGAAGCTCATCATTACCGGCTTTAGACTGATGGTGCACAGATTCGTATTAGTTTCCCCATATACCCACAAATTACATAGCCAAACTAAATATTTAGCTTGAACTTGTTTCTCAATCAGCTGCAGGTAATTAACTCCACCTCTAACGCCAAATAATTATAATATTACATTTATTAATTATGCTGAAAACTTGGGTTTGGTATTTAATAAGACATTACATTGGTGCACCGAATAGCAAATCGAGTGTATACTATATTCTATGTTCCCTTGCAGCTGCTAAAAATCATTCGCGCACTGGTTTTCAAAATCCGCGCACTTGTTTTTTTTTTAATTTTTAAAAATATTGTTACAAAATTATTTATATCCCTATACAAAGTATACAACATATTTAAAAAAAAGCCGCACACGCATCTACTATCAAAGGATATCCATTAATAAGAAAATGCACTCGAATAAAATTTTATAACTTGTCAATTTTTGGTGTAGCAGCACGACTTCGACATGAAATTAAGCATTTATCTGAACAACATTGCGTAGCCCACAAAGAAGATCTTGCCATAGATGATGCTTGGAGACAGATCTCGATCATGCAGGATATCGAAACACTTTTGAGGATAGCTTACACTATGTTTCACCGATCGTCTATAAGGAAAGAACAATTTCAAGAAATGGCTATTTTAACAGAATGTGATGCACTAGCGTTTCCACCACTCAATGAAGTGAGATGGCTTTCTAGACACTTTGCCGTGAAAGCTTTAATTCGAAATTATGATACCCTAATTGACTACTGCACCGAAAAGGTCCAAAATTTTAATGATCCTATTAGCAAATATTGTTTGAAAATGCTTAAAAATCCACAATACCATGTTACAATAGTAATAGCGACCTTGCTGCACTAACCAAATTATTTCAAAGAAGTGGTTTAACGTCATTGGAAGCTCTTCAGTTTGCAAAAGGAACTATAAATAAACTTAAAAGTTAGTATTTGAGTGATGTAGTATATTGGAGTGATGATGTATGTTTATTCCCAATTTTAATAACACTGCAGCAGAGACGATATGTCAGCAATATACCACATTAAAATTTATTGTTGGCGAAAAATACAAAGCTGGTTCAATTCAAACATTCACGGACTTGGTGAATTTCGTTTTAAAAGATGACCAATTCAATGAACTGAAATTTTTACTAGACATTAGCTCAACATTTCTAGCATCAAGTTGCGATTGTGAACGTGGATTCAGTTTAATGAATTCTATAAAAACTAAATCTAGAAATAGAATTGAAATAAATCATTAGGGAATGTTTGATGCGAATAAAATCACATTTATTGCCTCAAAAAAATATAGATTTAGATGAAGTTTATCAATATTGGGCTAATGAAAAAGACAGACGTGAAAAAATGCCGTAGTGGACATTTCGTCGTTTAATATTATATATTTTCTTTTATAAATCCAAATAATTAAATTTAAAAAGAATATTATAAGATAAGAATGTACATTATGAAATGTAAATTGAATAAATAAATCAAGTATTAATATGCATTAATTACTAAGTCAATATGTAGCTTTAGCTATAAATATGAATTATATAAGAAAAAATGAATTACATATCGTCCCCGCAATGACAAACTATCGAATCTGCAAAATCAGCGAATTTGAGCTGACATCGTAGTTTTACATGTTTTTTTAAGTTCTTTACTGTGACAAAGTCCCGAATCTCTATCTTGTCTCTAAATCGATGTAATTGCCTGTTGTAATTTGGCGAAAGTACATATCTAACATTTATCAGTACAACAAACTGTCGAATGTGCTTTTGGGTTAATTTACTTTTGTCATTATTTTTTAAAATGCTAATTTTCACTTTGAAAAAGTAGCGAAAGTGTTAGATTAGTGTCTTTGTCGTTGTGAATTTTTAATTTAAACTTAAAATTTATTTAATCTACACTCAGTAAAGTGACGAATCTTTTAATTATTATAATATTTCTACAATAATCCCTATTTATGCATAATAAATAGCTATTATTATTTCTTTGACCTTATTTATGTATTTAAAAATTGTTTTAAATGTTTAGTTTTAAATAGAGAACCAGAATGAAAAGATTTTGTTACAGCATGAAAAATGTCACGTTAAAACTTGTGATTTGCAAAGAATAATGAACATTATAAATAGATGTTGTGGGTGGTGTTTCGGTATTCAGTTTATAAAATTGAATTGTGATCGATTGTGATCGAGTTATAATTAAATTTCAAGTGAAAATTTATAAATTTTAAACGTTTGAGTAAAATTTATTCCGATTAAAAATTTTAGAAATTTTCATTCATTAAGTTTACCAAATTCAGGTAGCGCAAAAATTATTATTAATTAAAAATCGAAAGTATCTGTAAGGTTATAATGTAAGGTTGCAATAAATGATATGTAACATATATAATGAAAAACAAAAAACAGGTGAATTGTCAGTTATAGAAAAATACCAACTTGACATTCACATAAAATGAAAAGAAGCTGCTCGTAACTTAAAGAATATTCAAAAGGAAAAGACTCAAAAAGATAATACACTTTTGGCGTTTGAATTTGATTTACAAACCGTTTTGATTACCCCTAAGAGAGCTACTAGTCCATTTTTCTACGTAAAGCTAGCAGTATATGTTTTAACAGTATATAATTTAGGGGATGCTTCAGTAGAATGCTTTTTATGGGATGAGACCGAAGGAAAAAGTGGAAGCATTGAAATTTCTACCAGCATATATAAATATATTATGCAGTATCCTGAAGTAGAAACTGTATTTATGATGTCTGATAATTGTGGAGTATACAACAGAAAAATACTAAATTTGTGTGTATGTGTTTAGAGTCAGTTAAGAGACACACACGTTACGTTAAAATAATAAATCACATATATTTTGAATCAAGAAAAAGCTTCATACAATGCGATTCAATACATCAAAAAAAAATTATGACAGCAAAATGACTTCCGGTGTGTACTCCAGAAGAATGGGTTCAGCAAATAAGAAATTCACGGAAAAATCCATCTCCGTATAGCGTTTCTTCGCTACCACACACAGATTTTATAGACTATGTATAATTCAGAGAAGATTTTTTTATAGGAGACCAAAACAACAATATTCCCTTTCAAAATTTTTGTTTGGTTTCATTATTCGAAGGTCACCCCCGGATAAATTGCATATAAAAACTGATTATGAGCAAGATTTTATACAATACAGTTTAAAGCAAAGTAGATGTTACCCTTCGAACTTACAACAAATACGAGCCTATTCGATAAGATTTTCAATATCAATGGGATTTAGAAAAACTGTGCGATGAATTGCAAATTCCAGTCTATCACGTATTTTATGAGAATTTGACGCTCTCTGGTTCAGTAAGAGATGCTTTTGCAATAACAGATATTTCTGAAGAATCCGATTATGAACAGCTTTAAGATTGAAACCCTTTCATAAATAAACTTATTTAACTTTTATACATAATAAAATGAATTGTTATGTTTTGTTTATTATTCGTTATTATAGATAGAAATTTTAATTGTTGTTTTCATTTGTTTTTATATAAAATGTTTTGGAATAAAATTTATTTTGTATTTTCTATTCCAATACAAAACAAATTCTATTACATTCTATTACTTATATACTTTTTGCTAATTTTTTAAATATTAATTTCAAGTTTTTCAAAAATTATATGTAGATTCGCTACTTCATGCAAAAAATTTAACACGAAATTTTTAGGAACTTTGAAAAACTAACAACAGCAAACTAACGAAACTGCAATTGCTTTTCGTCTTTTTCGCAAATCTTTGCTTTGCCCAAATATTTTTCACACTTTAAAAATAAATTATTAAATAATTATTAATAATGAACCCTATGCAAAAAAAAAATCAAAGCGAAAAGTATAAAACCTGATTTTACACGAAAGGTTAAAGTTTGTTTTAGTCCTCCTGAAAATTGTAAAATTTACACATTCGCGAGTTTGCCATTGAGGGGACGTATATAATAAATTAAATTAAATTTTTTAATTTTTGTTTTAATTCATTTTTATGCAAATTTTCCGCTCACTAAATCTTGTTCTGTAAATTTACTGCTCACGCCGCACATTTTCCGCTCAAATATCTAAAAAGTTAGAGGGAACGTTGACTATATTACGTAAACTTTGGAAGCTTTTCACTCCTATTCCATTGATAACTAAGTGCAAATTATCTAAGTCTCTCATCTTGGCACATTTTTATGTATTATGGGATTTAGTTTACTCTTTGATGAGTGCTAATGTTCCTACTAAACTTAATATTAATTTTAATTCATGTATATTGCAAAAAAAATTTACAATATCTGGTGTGTATTTTAAATCCGTTTCAGTAAAGGAATAATGATTTCTACTTTTTTTCCATTTTTCCCTTAAAATTGCAATAGATGCGATATAAAATCAAATTTTTTATAAGTATAGTAATTATCTACACATCATTTTTTATGATCATGATAAGTTTTATGGTGAGACAACTTTTTTTGCAATAGAGTGGTACCAGAAACGATGCTACAATGAAATTTTAAAAAATTTCAAATTTTTCAGAATTTGTTCATTTCTTTATTAAGTTTTTATCTCAAAAGAAGCAAAAGGTTGAACAATTTTCAAAATCGGAAGGCTTATAATAAATTAACCTCCAGAGAGCATGACTGTCGCACAAGCGATTCTGGGTTGCCATTTCTAGAGTAGAAAGACAAAGAAGCAGTCACTGTATTGTCTAATTTTTATGATCCATCTAAACTGTTCTGAGGTCAAAAATTGATGAAAGCCAGGAACTGGTTTCATGCTGGTAGATAAAAAACTGATTACAGTATGAATAAAAATATTGTTGAATTCGATCAACTAAAAATAAATTATGAAAAATATTGAAAAAATATCATCATAGAATTGGATGTGGTCATCATATAAAATTCCTTTGTACTTAAGCAAGACTAAAGAGTTTCCCAAATGGTTTTCATCAGTAAATGCATCTTTATTTGGTCTCTTGTATGATTTTTCTACCACGTACTTACACAAGACTTTTCAAGGAAATTATCTATATATTTTTTATTTTTAAATCCAAAGGTTTGCTAAACCAAACTATAATCAAAAAAAGTTTGCTATTCACTTTATTTCAACCCATGCCCCTGAAACAGAAACTTATGATTTTCCAAAAATGACAAATATGCGTATACGAATTTGAAATCTTAGAGTTACGATATATTCTCAACATATTCTTTTTGTTTTTTTTTTTTACTCAAACCAATATGCATATTTTTTTTCTTCAAATTCAACTCCTATTTAAAAATAATTTCAGGGCCATTAAATTTCTATTTAATTTTTTATTTTTTTTTTTCTATTATGCTTTAGGCTATTTTCATTGGCATACATTTACATATACATAATGTATGTCATTGTGAAGATGTATGTATGTATGTATATAAATATTAAACTTGCATAATCCATTTAAAGACTACAAATTCTAAAAAATAGAGAACAACTATCAGGTCAATTCCTATTAAACTATTTAAGTATTTAAGAATTTAAAGATTACCAAATCGAAAAATTTTCATAAAATATTTTAAAAATAAAAAAAAATAGAAAAACTTGTAAAGGATTGCCTTAAGAAAAATTGCTTAAAGGATTTGCAATATTAAAAAGAAAATGAAAACAAAGGAATAGGTATACACCTAGGTTTTGCTTTTCAATGCCACATTCTTGTATAACAAAAAAAAATATCCTTTTAAAATCTTGAAACGTTTTCATAATAATTTTGGGATGAAAATTTTATTTTAAAGGATTTCAGGAATCAATATACGGATGATATTTTGAAATTTTAAAATTAGAATATACCACACGAGTTAATAGTAATAATAATAATAATAAAAACGATATAAGCAACTTTCCCTCTAATTTTTTTTTTAGCTGAGCAAAAGAAAAATAAATTGCGCTATTTTTAAAAAATTAGATATTTTATTATTTACAAAAAAAAGTTTTTTATTGCAGTTTTTTAAGTTTGTCGTTTATTGTTTTTGATAATTTTTTAATAATTACATATTATATTATTTTTTTTTTCTCTCCTGTCTTTGATTTTCTTCCAGTCAATGATATCCAAGTGAATAATATTTTCGTCATTAACTGTGACTTTATTCTTATTAAGTTACCCAAATGATTTACTTCCAACCTATTTCTATGTTGCAATCAAATTCATCAGGCCAAGTTCTCTTTCACAAGCAGCACTCGACGCTTGAAGGTTTCCACAAATACCAAACAAAGTTCTTATATTTAAAATTATCTTCACGGAGAGCCAATTGAAGTAGATCATTGAAATTATGACAATTGTTTTTGAATTTTTCCGTAAATAAATATTTTCAATCTTTATACTCATCCATTATTATTTTATTATCCATGTTTAGGATGAGATTTCCATATTTCAAAATTAATTTTTTTAAGTTTTCATTACCATAATTAAAATCATGTTCACAATGGCGTTTTGATCAAAACCACTCCAAAGGTCCATGTCAGCATCAGGAAATCTATCTCAATGGTAGCAGAAATTTTCAACAAATAAAATTATCCTTTGTTACCTTCATTTTCAAGAATTTCAATAAATTACATCACCAAGATACTAAGTTCTTAATTTTGTGATGATCGATTTAAAATATTGATGCGCTTCCATGTGACAGTTTTTGGTAAATATCTTGATAATTTTGTTAATTCAGTAAAAACATCATTTAATCCAATCGATGTTATATGATTTTACATATATAATACACTGGCTTTCTCGTCATTTTGCAACATTATTTTCTAAAGCTGTTAACCAATATTTTGCGATTGGATCAACTGAATTGGAACTAATCAGTCTTTACTTTGCAATATTTTCTATTAAGACATCATAATTCCGAATAAACGGAATAATTGCAAAATGACGAGAAAGCCAGTGTATTTCATTAAGAGGCCGGAACATCAAAACTTCTAACTTGGTAAAACATCAGAACTTGTGAAAATTAAGTAACAATTGTGAAATTAAGTGACAAATTTCTTGAGTTAATAGTGCTGAAACTTCATTATAGGCTCCCAGCATTACTGAAGCTCCATCAGATGTTAACATTACCATCTTTTGCATATCCAGATTAATAGTTTTATAAAAACATTTTATGGACTCCAAAATTGATTTTGCGTCGCATGCATTTAATTGTATTGAACCAGCAAAAACAGTTTTTTAATTAAAAAGCGGTATTTTATATAAATAATTAATATTTCGTGAACGGAAATATCAGTACTTTCATCCACTATTAAGCAATGGAATTGTGCCATACTTATTTCATTTCATATTTCTTGTTGGATAACGTGGTTGATAAACGCAACGAATTCACAAGCATAATTTTTATTACTCCAATTTTCTGGAATCTCTACATACTTTGCAAAATGATTGTTTATTTCTTGGATTCAATAGATGAGTTCATTGAAAAATTAATTTTAAAATGTTGATGTTATCTTTACCAGCTTTTGTTCTAGAAATAGTTTCTGTACGATTTTATCGATCTTGCTTTAGCTATACTATTTAAATCCATAACAATTTGTACAGCCTACTAAGGAAGTATTTATTTGAATTTTTTAATTTTTTATTAATTAAATATTTACAAGCAAAAATCCGTGCGCAGCTTAGAGGGAACGTTGGATATAAGATATCATAAATATTTCTGACTTAGTTTCACTCTTTTTAAAGAAAAGGTAAATTTTTGTATCGTCATTTTCCCGGTATAGAGATTTGATTGACTTCCTTGTATCGAGCAGGTTGGGTTTAATATCAAGTTTGAGTGAAAAATCTTCTACAATCAAACAATTAACAACATATTCGTGACACAAATTCGATCTGAGAGGTATAACAGAGAACTAATAATTTTTTCAAAAACAATTTTTCAATTTTAAAACTAAATCAGCAATTACTTACACCCAACGTGCTGTAATTTAATCACGGTATTGTTATAGTTAGTTATTCTGTCGGTTGTCTTTGTTACAATATTCCATTTGAAAGCAACAAATTAGAATAAAAGTAGAGCATCAAATAAATACGATACAAGTTATATTAGAAATGACGATTCATAGTACTAAGGGTACACAAAGCATAGAAAACTAGAATCCGGGACATTTTGATTAGTATAGTCAGATGACATAATTATTACACTAGATAACGTAAATGTACCAATTTCCGCCCCCTTAAGGAAAAATTAGTTTAAGTTGGCCGAATAAGCAAAATATAAACTTTTTTTAATTTTTTTTTTTTCAAATTACAATATTTAGTATTTTTTAATTAAAAAAAAGATATTTTCATCTAATTATAATTTAATTTTTTCTAAATAAAAAATAAAATATTATAACTGCCAAAAAAAGTTTGATTGTACGTATTTCCGTTCGACAATTTCAATTTGAATTAATTCCGCCTGAAAACTCAATTCCGCTTTTTGGACCTATTTGCGATTCACAGTACCTTTTTACGATTTTATTCAAAAAAGCTATTTAAAATAATTATTAAGAGTAAAATTAATAATTAATTTTTTAAATAATTAACTAGTACTTAGTTAAATTATAAAAAATATTTATTATATATAATAAAAAATATTAGTAAGTAATTTGAAAAAAAACAAAAATAAATAGTTATAATGTAAGTAAAATTACTTGTTACACATAAATATATACATTTATTTGAATATGAAAATTAAAAAAATTAAACAATGCAACGATTCAGTATTTCAAAAAAAAAAAAAAATAATTCAATAATTATAACATAATTAACTTAAATATTATAACAATGCACATTTAAAATAAATAAATAGAAATACAAAATATTTCATGCACATACAAAGTAAAAATCACATAATTTACTACTTCTTAGTTTTGGCAGTTTTTATTTGTATGATTTGAGGTACATTATATTGTCCTCTGCTGTTCATTTAAACTGGAGGCTCAATTTTGCAGACTCGGTCACTGTCTGAATGTATTAGAATATCTTCTTTTACAGGCCACCTCCAAAATGTGCCAGACATGGTCATGATTTTCACTCCTCTATTTAACTTATTGTGAAATGTATACAAAGAAATTATTTTGGTAATTTATAATGGCCTCAATAAAATTTTGGTGGCAAGGCAAGATGATTCCAAAGATTTTTTAAATCATACAAAATATAATATAAATAAAACATAGTTTTGGAAAAACTTATTCTTTAGGGTTAGCCTTAGAGTAAAATTTATCTAATTGTTAAAAATAGTCGAATATTTTCCTTTTAATATTACTAAATATCCTTATCATACAGGATACGCGTATTTCGTCTACTAATAAAAGGAATATATTCGCTTATTTTCAACAATTAATATATAGTTTTTTCTTTAAACATAAGACTTGGTATGAATTTAGTGAAAATAGCTTACACCTGCATATTTAGTTCGGAATTAGGACATATTGCATGTATTACCGACCCGCTTTTTCATACAAATTTTTATAAAAACTCCAAATTTAGTTGTAACAAAAACACATATGCAAAATTAAATTTATAGGTCGTAATTAGGTCCAGCTTAATTTGCTCAATTTCAATTTAAAACCGGTCAGCTGCATCCTTATATAATCAAAAATAGGTGAATAGTTTAATTAATTATTGCGATATATCATTTTCCTAATTCCGCCCGGTCAATCGTAAATATGTACAACATAAATTTACGTGTTCCTAATTCCCGCTCAAGACTAATTAACAATTTTAAATATTTTTTATTTACAAATTGAAGAAAGTATATACTATAATCTATTTAATAATATATCTTTTACAATTATTTGAATAAAATAAATAAGTGAACATAGTCTTAACAAAATAAAAAAATTTTTAAACGTTTGAACTAATATTTTCACTAAAATGTCTACCTAGTTCAGTTTTCTATCAATAACTTATTTATTAATATTAATACAAATGTGCATTATTTTGCATTACACCGAGGAAATAATATTCTTTTTCTATTTCAAAAATAAATTTGAAATATAAAGCGTGGAAGTATTGTATTTACAAAAAAAGGGCTTGGGCGACATAATGTACTAGGGCGGTGATAGGCACATTTACGTTAGATCGTTAGTCTGAATCATATAAAATATGGTTAGAGTTATTATCATGAAGTTTATTTAACATCAAATTTCTATTGACAAATAAAACTTAGCTTAACTAGTTTCTGTAAAATATAGCAAATATATCAAATATAATAGATAGCCATATTGGCTGGTATAAAATTTCAGTGAAATCTAAGAAATGGTATTTCAGAGTTTTTTACCACTTACTCGATTCGTGACTTATAAATGCTAGGATTATCTACAAAAATTGCAATGAGACTATTCAGAAGCTTATACAAAAGAATTTCCGTATTGAAGTTGCCAAAACGCTATCTATTGTTTGACAACAAAATGAAACGCGAGACATACCACCAGAAATTCAAATGAAACTTTACCCTACGTGACTTATTAATTAACCCTTTTCCGACGGTTACCCTTTCCCGTTGTATAAAATGAATAATATTTTAAAGCCATCAGAGTAATGTTTGGCTAGATAAGCCAAAAATCAAGTTTGGTTCTTCTAACCCTTGTAGGTTCCTATCTATGGACCGTCCTATAAGTAGGCCAACCGGCAAATATGGGTGCATAATTTTAAAACAAAAACTTTAAACAAATTAAAAATATTATTTTGGTTTATTATATTTTTTAGAGTTCGAATGACAAAAATAAATACATTGAAACAAACTAACTAAATATTATAAATTAAATACATAAAGAAAAATAAAACTATTTAAATTTTAGAAACTTTTTTAATTATTAAACATTATATTCCCAAAATGGAATAAAAATAAATAAGAAATTCAATTATATGATAAAAATTTAGTATACTTTGTAAAACATAAACGTCTAATGCGTAAGGTCTTTATGCAAGTGATGGAATAATGAGCGAAGCTGTTCTTTCATTTTGGGAAGAATGCGATTTGTTATTTCGGGGTCTATTATTGAGGAAGGATTTATTTTTTTTTCTTTTAAAAAAATCTTGCTTTCTGAAGATATTTTCAAAATATAGAACACTGATAGCTGCGATGTTTTGAGATGATTCGTCTGATGATACAAAGTATAAATTCCAAACGTTTACAACTATACTAAACCAATTAGGCAAATAAAAATCGATACTACAATCCTTACCTTTTAGCATGATTCTGTACTTATTGCTATTTTGATCAGTTCTATCACCACTTATATAAGCGTTAAAATTTGCAAAATTCTCGTTTCTCTATATGCGTTTCTCTATTCCAATATTTTTCTGAATGTAAAGGATTTATAAAGTCAACATTAGTTAGCATTGCAGAAACACTATTATCGAACAAACTGTATGATATAAAATATGCCCAGTATAGACACAATCACAAATATCTTTATCTTGAGTTAACAACAAAAACGAATTATTATTAGTATCTCTGATTTCATCATTTTCGTCCCAAATTTTCACTTCTATTGCACTTTGAACATCTCTTGGCAATTCGTTTTCAAAGATATTTTGATCATAAAATTTTTCACAATTCGTCAATTTATCTAATTCTGGTGGGGAAATGTTTACGTTTATGACATTATGATCTTCAAAATTATTTTGAACTCCCAGTAAAGCTTCAATAGCTACCCTGAAGACCCTTAAACTCACTTTTACCATGCAAATGCTTTTACTTGTGTCATAATTACGCTTTACATGTTCCAAAATAAAACTACAACGAAATAAAAATTCTAACATAGTTATGCCGGTTGGACTATATATAGGACCCAATTTTTAAATAAAAAAATAATTAATATTTTCAACTAAAATGCAATAAATAATAGTTGTCGAAACTTCTTTAATGCTTCAACAAATAAATTTTGGTAGCTTGAACACAATTAAATATTTTTCAGTATTTATTTTTTAACATTTTATACATTCACCTCTACTATTTTTAACTTTTTAAAAAAACTACATTTTGAATTGAGTTTATAAACTGAAAAGTTGGTGTTACTATATTGAAAAATGTTACTTTATTTTTTAACTTCAAAATAAGGTAGTTTTGACCGAGCTAAGTTAATTTTAATGGAAACTAAACAAAAGGCTCATAAAATCTAAAATTTTAAACAGGATAAAATTTGTTTAAAAGTTTAAAAGTTTTATAAAACTAATATTATTTCTTAATTTACTTAGAACTAAAACTTTAACAGTTATTTAATTTGTTTAGTTTTCTAAAATATTATTTACAGAGTATTAATATACCTATTTTTTATTTTTA
Organism: Argyra leucocephala; assembly: GCA_963942445.1. Lineage (NCBI taxonomy): Eukaryota > Metazoa > Arthropoda > Insecta > Diptera > Dolichopodidae > Argyra > Argyra leucocephala. Next base: position 59,874,263 of record OZ012677.1, on the reverse strand, counting down.
ATATTTTATATAATTTTTTTTTTATTTTGGAAAATTTTGATAAAAACCAAAAAATTTTGTAGACTTTTTTTCATTAAATAAAACTTATACGAACTTAAAACTAAACTAAAACTATACCCAAAACCCTAACTAACTTAGTCAAAACCTATTCTATTGATATATTAACCTATTTTATTCATGTTATTCATGAAATATTCAACCACGAATAGTTTTTTGATAATAGTTTATCTTTTTTAGGAATAAAGGTGTTATATTTTAGTGAGTAGTCTCAATATTCTGACGGTTATATTCCATACACTTACCTGTAGCCCTTCTAGAAGAATAATAACATGATTTTGAATTTATAATATTTAGGTATTCATCATTTTATAAATTTAAAATAATGTTCTTGGAATAATTTTCTCTTTAGTATGGACTAGATTTCGAGTGGACTAAAAAGTATAAAATAATATCTGCTAGCTCCATACAACATTATAACTCAATGCAGATCTGAAATTGTGTGATTGTGAAATATCAATAGCTATAAAAATATTTGTAAAAATTTGTAACAAAAACTTGGGACGTATACAATAGAAATAGATTATTGACGCATATGAATAGTTTTAATTTAAGTCACAAACAACTTTGTTCCATTGTAAATGATATGAACCGTTTTGCGAGTTTTACAACGATAGCTGACTATGACTTTAATATCCACAAAATATAATGCAAAATATACACAATATTAATGTACTATTCTAGGTGATTAAAGGTTAAAGAAAATCGATCGCATTTAAATTTTTAAATTTTTATAAATTTTTATTTTTATATTCTATTTTACCTAGTTCGTTATTGAATTAATATTAATTTAATCTTAATTCTCTTTTTTATTTTTTGTTTTTATTTTTTGTTAAATCAAATATAAATCCATTTCTGTATATTTAATATTATATAATTGGTATAGATTTAATAATAATAATTGTAAGCTAAACTTTTACTTAAATAATTAATTAGGATTATAATTAAAATAAAATTTGTATATTTGAAATTTTTACATAATAATTAATAATCCTATTTACTACAATATTTTATTATTATAATTAATAAAAAAAAAAACAAAAAAAAATTTTATATTCAATATTGCAGTAAATCTTTAACATAATTTTTCTAAAATTTAATATGGTACAAATTTCAATTTAAAAATTTTCAAAACATCAGGACTTATAAAATAAATTTATAATTTTATTTTTTTCATTTTATTTTATTTTCTTCCTGGAATATTTCAACAACACAAATTAAATACAAAAAAAAAAAAAATATGAAATAAAATTCTACATAAAAATCTTTTTAAATGTTTCTATAACCATATATTATATACATTTTGCTATAATAATACATTAGGTATTCACATATATAAATAGGTATGAAAAAATTAACTTTACTTTACATATTATGAGAGAGTAGTATATATTTGTTAATGGCTTTTATAAATCCATGAAAATATTATAATTATCCTTTAGAAATTAATTTTTTATATTCACGCTATAATATATAGTAATAAAATTCTACCTGAAATGATATTATGTCCTTAAAGTATTTTTTTTTTTTAATATTCTCTATATATTATAATATACTTGTGTTAATTTATATTATACATGTTCAATGTTCATTGAAAATATTTTTATCTAATTGTAGAATATTAAAGATACAAGCAATTTTATTTATTAATTTGTATTAAAGTTGTTTTCTCTTTTTTTTACTTTGTTTTTATATTTTCTTCAGCGCCTATTTAAGGATATATACATGTTACAATATAATATTAAGGAGATATAAAAAGGACATAAACTATTTTAATTCATTAATTTATAACCATTAAGAAAAGCAAAAAAAAAAAAAAATTGTCTGTATTATATACCTATAGAATTTGTGTGTGATATGACTAGAGGAGCAAGCTGTGTTGTGTTGGGTATATAATTTTAATGTTCTTATTGAATGAATTATTTTTTTTATGTAACAAATTAATTTATATCGGCTTGGTAATTTGATGGGTTGATGCACTGGGTGAATAATTATTATTACAAAAAAAAAAAACATTAAATAAAACTAAAATAAAAGAGACATGCTTGTTTTTTGATAAGACATTGAATGGAAAATTTTTATATTGATGTTGTATTTAATAGCCCTGAGGTAATCAAAATGTGTTTACATGAAAATTTCAATTGATGGGATTAGCATTTATTAATTTTTTAAATTATTTAATTATAAAATTACGAACAATCTCTGCTGGTATATACGCAATGCTGATATTCATAGAAATATCAAGGTTATTATATTACAAAAAAAAATCTGTCTGTACACCGCAAAAATCGTTTTCCAGGTGAATTAAACGATGTAAACGAACAAAATTGTTCTAAATATGTTATGCTAAAATATTTGATCTCTCAACAATTTCTGATGATGGGATTTTGTTTGACTAAAAATATTTCAAGTAGTAGAAGTAAGAGAGCCAAAATTATAATAACGGTTTTTCTAAAAGGCTAGTTTTAATCGTGAGATATGAGTTTTTAGTGCGTTAAAGTAGACATAACCGTTCACTTCATTCTCATCTGAAAAAAAAAATTTTTCTAAATTTAAGAAGAAAAATGTAGTAAAGCGTATTAATTTAATTGGTTTATCGCTTACTGTAGCAAAGTTTAAAAGGTATTGAAAGTTAAATGTTTGATAAAATTACATACAATGCATAATTTGAGGCTTTTAGACATCATTGCTGTTTCAGAAAAAATCTACCCCCACTCAAATTTTTTAATCGAAAGATGCATTTCTTCTAAAGTGGTTTTCGGTCGAATATTCATAACTCTTGTTATAATGTTCTACTGCGAAATGTATTTGAATTCAATTCAATATAATACTAACGATGCCGGCATTTTCTTTTATTAGGTATAAAAATAAATAAAATTTTCTAAAAAAAAAATGTATATGTTATGGAAGCACCCTATACATCATAAGAAATTTTAAACTATACAATATTTTTTAATATACATCCCTAACAATTGTTTTAGCTTTGAATTCATATTAAAATTCATATTTTTAGGTACCCAACTAATAATTTGTAAATTAGATACCTCTAGAAAAATATTATTTTCCACAATACACGAGCATAACAAGAATAAAATTTAAAACATAGTCACATTTTAGATTATAAGACCATCACTTCAAATAAATGATATTTTTCTATAGTACCTAAATTATTTTCTATGCCATTCTACCACTCACAGGATGGATATGTTGAGTCGAGAAGTCATTAACCGCGTGTCTGCGATTATTAATAAACTGTGTGTTGTTATATTTTTATATGGATGTTTTGTTTTTTTTTTTTTTTTTTTTTTTAAAGAAAATGGAAAATTTCTTTATGATTGCCTTTCTAATTTTTTTTTTCCTTTTTTATTATTTCTGTTATTATTTAATTTAATGGTAATAAAATATTATTTTTTCGTTACTCAGATCTTTTATGATTTCTAAACTTGATTGTTTTGAGATCATAAAAGCTTTAGCCACGCTTCTTTTTGTTATTATATTATTACTTATAAATATGGGTATCATTATCATCATCATCATCATCGTCATCACTGTTGCGTTGGTGGTTTGTTCGACATCATCATCTTCATCATAATATTATAAAATAAGACATAAAAATCACAAAACCGGCAACAATAACAATAATCAAAAAACAAAAAAAAAAAACAAAATAAAAATTATTAGTATATTTTAGAAGTTACAGTTATACCAGTATGAATACGTTAGCTTTTACATTCTCTTTTCAGTTTCTGTTTTACTTGATGAAATTTACTGGCTTTTGTCTTACCATACATTTATGTGTATACACATATACATCAAAACGTGTATATTATTCTTTTCTTTTTATTATTTTAATTTTTTTTTTTTTTTTCATTAATTTCCCATTTTTTATATTTTTTTATGTTATTCCGTTATAATAAAATTTTTTTTTTTTTTTTTTGTATTCTTATTTTTCCGTTATTCTATTCTGTAACGTTTTATGTAACGGTTATAATATGCTTACCATGTTTGCTATAATCTAATAATTACATAATGAATGCGATGCTTATGATGATAATTTTAACGGAGAGAAAAAAAAAATTATGAGGCATGTGAGTGTAGAGAGAAAGAGAAGAAAAGAGTATGTAGCTATGGAAGAGAGTAAGGTAAATGGTACTTCTTATATTCCTTCCGTTTTTTGTTATTTAATACCGTTATGCTTCAAAACTCACTTTTTTTTTTTATTTATATTGTTGTTTTTTGTACTCTCATTATTTATATGGTTATTTTTCTATTTTTCTTTTTTTGTTTTTTTTTTTTTTTTTTATGAACAATATTTAAGTAGGAAAACGTTTAAACAGAAGAAAATTACCGCTCTATAATGTTTAATGACATTTATTTTTATGGTTTAGAAAAAAATTTTGTTTTAATATTTAATGCTTACAATAATTTTACAGTATTTTAAGTCAAAACCATATTCCAGAGATATAAGGTAAAGTCAGCCATCTCAGACATTTTAACTATATTTAAATATTATGACGTACATATATTATAAAAATATAAATTCAGCGTTGTCAATAATTTTTTTTTTAATTTTATTAGAAGTTAGAGATGAGTTTTACAGAACGGTAGGTAGTTTAATAGCATATGGTTTACGTAATGATTTAAAGTATATTCAATAAGGTTGAAAAAATATATTATTTAAAAGAAAATTTAAATTTAAAAGTTTATAGAATTTAAAATTTATTCTGTCTGTGCTATTATGATTATGGTGTAGAGGAAAGCTATATAAATACTCATATAACAGTTCTGATGTCTTTCGTTAGTATATTTTTGTGTTTAACTCAAATGTAGAAATTTTTTTATTATTTATGTTCGTAGAGTTTAGTTTTAAATGCCGTTTTGTTATCATTTAAATTAGCCTAGATGTAACAAGTAAGTCTATCAATGGATTTTGGTAGCTGAGAAGTAGTTATATTTTTCACTGTGGGTATAATGGTACGCTCAGCCAAAGATATTGAGTGACTAAAAAATAGATGTATGTAGTGAAGGCTTTAATATAAAAAGCAAGCGATTTAAGGCTAAATATTCACAGCTATGCAAAAAAAAAAATTTAAAAATTTTAATCTTTCAAATTTTTTAAATTGACTTTAAGACTTTATTGATCACTTTGAACTTTTATAATACTCAATTAAAACAAGCAGAAAACAATAAAATTCTTTAAAATTATTCAAAAAATGAAATTTTTAGAATTATGAAGGCACTCTACAATAGATATAGTTTAATTAAATGGGATTTCCTGCAAATTTCAAATATAAAAAAAAAAACAAGTTTATAAGCAAAATAATTTATTTAAAATGCCAATAAAACCTTGTCTTGATTGAATTTGTGACCATTTTTATCTTCCCCAGTTCAAGCAAGATATTGTTGAACAAGATTTTTATTTTCTGCAGATGCTGGATCCAATTTTTTTCATTCATAAAAAATCATAATCAATTTGCCAGTCTGGTTATTGGGTAAATAATAAATCTTGTTCACGCTAAATCCAAATACCAGAAATTGAACTGTTCATCATCTTCACCAAATAGACATACTGAAGCAAAAGCATTCTTTCTGATTTTGTCTAAACGTTGGAACATGCCAGAAATTAAATTACAGCTCATATAAACTTTTGTTAATTCACCATTGTATTTGTATTCTCCAAACCATATTGAACAATTATCAGCAAATTCATTGAATTTCTCCCAAAAATATGGAATACATTTAGCTTCATCATCATTTGAATATACACGTTGAAAAGTTTCAAAATCAAATCCAACATGTTCAACTTCAGTTTTTTTTCCTCTTCTTTTTAACAATTTCGGTTTTTTTTCTTATTGTGCTTTAGCTAATTTTTTTCTTTTTTTTTGCCTACACTTTTGGCTTGGAATTCGGCATATTTTTTTGGATCAAATTCTAAAGTCTTAACTTGTGATTGATTTAAGATTGTGATAAACCATCTTATTACAGTGCCATATGGTGCACGTAGAGATGTTTCCAATACATATTGATATAAATGTAATAAATTGCAGAATACAATAATATCAGCCAATGTAATACGTTCACCAACTAAATATGTGTTATGGATTAATTTTTTATTTAAAATGTCTAATGCATTCATAACATCATCTTTTGAATGTTGGAATGTATTCCTATTAAATGGTATAATACCAAGTAATGGAAATACCTATGTACATGAAGCTGGAAGGATTTCATTATCAGCAAAGCTGATCCATTGTTGAACTTCAGCTTGTTGGAAATCATTTGAGCCGCGTAATTGACTATTAGGTAAATGAAATACAATTGCATTACTCTCAAGCAAATATTTACCATCAAAAGTTGGATGTTTATTGGGATGCATGTATGTTGGGATATTTAAAAAAAAGCTAATTTCCAGTTGGGAACATTTTTAAATATTCTGCAATTTTTTTAAAATCTGATGCAACTTGAATTTTGTTTCCGGAGAATTGAGCAGCAATTAAAGCTTTATAAGCTCTTAAATTTTCGGGATAAGTGTATATAAAGTTCCTGGCATTTTGAAATTGATGCAGTTTGATTTTTTTTTTCTTACTCCTCTTGGGAGCATAGAGCTTCCATTTGACATTTCCATCGTACTCAATTTCTAGCTGTTAATTTCACTTGTATTTCCGAGTCAATGTCTAATTTTATTTTTAATCTGCTTGTACTGTCTAACTAGGGGATTGGCCTACTGTAAAAGACAGAACTCTATCTGCGCCTACGTGGTAAGACGACGTCATATTTTTCTGCAAGTTGTCGCTGCGATTTCATCCAGCTTTGACGTTAAGATGCCTGACTTTACTATCTTTACTGGGTACGTCATGTCACATACTTTTGTCAGTTGTTGACAATTGTGTAATTATTATTAGTGTTTGTTCAATATTATTTATGATGTTATTTTGTTATTGTGTTGTATGAGATATATGAGTATGGATATAGATATTGATATAGGTAATATTTTTTAGTTATATAAAGTATTATATTAAATATTTTTAATTTTATATATAATATTTTGCTATTCTGCATTTATCTGGATGTTTGTAAGTTTAACGCTCCAACACATATACAAATTGCATATGTATACAAATGCATATATATACAAATTGCTTTGGTGCTTTTTTTTAACCCCTGTCTACCATGCTGAACCTTTGCAGGAAAAATTGATTGCATGAACTATATTTTTTTAATTTAATGTTAGTCTTCTTCGCAAATAATAAGGAAAAATAATAAATAATAATAATAATATAAATAAAACAAACAATTTTTTTGATTTATAATAATAAGGACTAATAGAATTTTAATCAATAGTTTAATATGGTATAATAACCAAAAGGTAAACAGCATTTAACACAAAAAAAAAACATAATTCACTCAAAGGTTATTCTTATTACTTAAAATTATACACAATAATATACATGTGAATCAGCATATTTGTATTGTATAATATTATACATTATACTACTTTATTGCTTATACCTTTTATTTTTGTCATTATTGTGTGCGTAACTCACTTCACTCAAAAAAATTACTTTTTTTTTTGTTTTTTTTATTATTTGCGGTATCTGTATTCTGTATGTTCTATATGCTCCATTCCAAAAATATTATTTTATTTTCAGTGTTAAGTGTTCACTGTTCCCTTACTGTTCAGGTTCACTGTTCAATCAATAGAACTTGATAGAAGTAGAGTAGGATAATCAACTCTACCTCTACGTAGGATAAAAAAAAAAAAATTGTTTTTTTTAAATTGAAAATTATTGATGAAAATGTTTTTGTATTTTTTGTAAATTTTACCAATTTAGATACAAAATTTTGAATATTTTTTAAAAATAACACAATACCATAATAACAGTTTATTCATATAGCAAAATAAGATCCCTATACATTATACAAAAGACAAAATTTATATGAAAATAAGATCCCATTTTTAAATTTGCTCTCCCAGAGGCCACAATAACGCTAATACGGTATAATTTATACTAAATGGAACCCAACTAACGAATTATAACTAAATGGAAGTGAGTACGAGTATACCAAAAATACAAATATTTTATACAAATTTGTTGGTATGGTACTTCTTTTTCTGTTATATAAAAAAAAAAAAGATTAGTGTTAGGCCAATATAAACACAAATAAAAATAAATAAAAAGTGATATAAACATAAGTACTGTAATTTCGGAATAAAGAATCTAATGAAAGAAAAAAAGAAACTAGGATTTATTTTGCCTCCGTCATTTATGACGGGTTACAAAGCTAGTATAATATAATATTTTGCTATTTTTTTTAATTATATTTTATACAGGAATCGATTCCGTGTTCAGGAATCGATTGACAGTACACAAAAATTAAAAATAAATTAGCACCGAAATTTCCCCCTCACCTTTGTATTTTTTAATTATATACACCTTGGTCCGGTTTGGAACAAAAATATTATAAATTTTCAGTAAACTTAACTTATTTCAGTAGTACTTTTGACTAAAAAATAAAATTTTTACAATATTCAACTCTCAGTTATTATTTTTCTTACTAAAACACGGGTTCCAAATCCAAATATCAAATATAACTTTACCTAAAAAATGGTAAGTCTGATATGAAAGTTGTGTATGAAAAAGTAGGGAATGATGGCATCAATCCAATAAAAAAAAAAAAAATTAGCGAGTTTTTTCTACATAATCAACGTTATTTGCAGCTGTTATTCAAAAACAATAAGTCTCGATGTTGCGCTAGTTTCAATTTCCTTGGAACTGTAGTGGATATTGTTTAGACATAATTTTTCTAATCCAATTTTCTGTCACCCAGGTTAAATTTAAAGATAGATCCCTCGTCTAGAACAAAATTTTTCCTAAAATACTCCAATGAATAACCCCTTAAAATATTTTTGCTCTAAGCCGGACCAACCTGTATAACAAAAAAAGTTGATGTTTAAAAAATGATTTTCTATGCAGTTTTTTTCATTTTCAAGGACTATTTAAGCAAAGTCAAGAAATTATTTTTATATTTTACATTCTAGTTGTGCTTGCTTCAACAAGAGGAGGAAATTGTTTGCGCCACAAATAAATTCATAAAATCCTTCCTATACCACAAATTTCATATGAATTTTCTGAATTTCATGCAAAAATTAATTTTTTCTATATAAAATTTATGTAAAATCAATATTTTAAGAATTTTCTGTGAAAATTGAGATCCTTCAATAATATCAAATTTTACCTTTAAAAGTATTTTTTTTTTAACTAAAATATTTCTCATCACAATAACAACAATAAAAAATTTCCACGAATTTCCAACGGTTTTTTATTATTTTTGTTAAATTTTTTTTTATTTTATTTTATTTCTTGTTTTTGTAATTTTAAGAACTGATAACTAAATATCGAATCTCTAGCGATATTATCGGATAAAATAATATTATGGAATCTTAAGTTTCTTACACCAGATCTTATCATAACATATAAGTTGACAAGGTGGTATTATTACCTCTTTTGGAAATTCCCCATTAAATCTCTTTTGGATTTTCGTATGCGTAATTCTATTTCAAAAAATTTACAGACTTAGAAATATGTAATAATATTATATTCTCTGGAATTGAAAAATGTTCTGTATTCCTTTTTTGGTGAAAAAAAAAAAACAAATTCTATGTCAATCTGTGAAAATCCTCGAATAAAGTTGTGTTAACTGAAAAACCTGAAAAAACAAGCAACAAAAATAACAGAAATTTAGAGAAAAAAAAATAAGGGAAAAAATTGCCGCCGCGCGTAAATAAAGATTTGCCCATTGAATTTCCGCTTTAATGAAAGTGACTAGTCGTATGTCACATACATATGGTAAAACAGAATTGCCATGTATTACTAAAATTTTAGCTAATCAATATATAAGCGATTTGGCAAAAAAAAAATCATTGGTTGCAATAAATGAATACAAAATGAAAACTAAAGGAAAATTTTATTTTTTAAAATCGATTTACGATTGTTTAACCGAAAAAGTAAAAAGTAAAGTAGAATGGTTTTATTCGAAATAAACTAGAATTGTAATTACAATTTCAATACGGATGATCATATGGATACTAAATCAAGATTGAAAATGTCTGTCTGTCTACTTTTGTAGATATAGATTGTATTGTATAGATGTTGTTTCTTCTATACCAAACCCATCCCATTTAATTTAAAAATTTTGTACATAAACATTTTATGTATCGCTGCCAAATAACTTAAAGCATACTCTCTCTACCAAATAATTTGTAATCATAAGAAAAATATTATTAGTCAACTTCCTAAAATTAGTTCTCGCTACGGTATCAGATATGTAGAACTAATAATGTCTGTTAAACATTCTACCTCTGTGAATTAAAGCAAAAAGTAGTGACAGCAACCCAAAAGTTTCAATGTGAAGCTTTTTCAAAATATAACCTCAAAAAGCTACCGATTAAGAAAAAAAAATAATCGAAATGTGCCTAAAAAAGTAATCGAAGTAAAAAATAAACATAACTTCGATGTTCTAAAGGAAAAAATTAAACTGCAAACAACTAAAGAGTCGTTGTATTTGTTAACGTAGTCGTTGTATAAAAATATTTCTTCAACTACATAATAATAAATATTTAAATTAGATCAATAAAATTTATAGCAAAATATTTTATTAAAATTAATTTAACAAATTTAAAAAAATAACCAGAAGTGAGTAGTGATGACCTTTCATTAAATTTTATCAAAAACTATTATCGAAATTAAATTATTGCACTTCTGAAAAACCTTCCACAAAAATGGACTCAAATAAAGCAATAAATAAGACAAAAAATAGCCAATTTCCAAATTAATAAATTTGAATTTCTAAAATTATTCAAAAATAAATAATTCAACATTATAGTTGGAATTTGGAGCAAGAATGATTGGTAACATTGGCATGTAACACTATATGCACATCATTATTGTATTTTTTTTTCTCTGGTAGTCGATTTAAATTTATATATGGCGTAATAGATCCGATTTAATTTGGAAGGTATAATAAATGATATAATTGGTTTTTTATATGTAAAAAAAATTTATTTGTACAAAACTTGACATGTGAATTTGTCCTTACTAAAATATTACAAAAATAAAATCTTGGAATTGAGTGTAGTAGAACCAAAACCGATACATTTGCATTTTTTAAAAAATCCACCAATGATTGGATAACATTTTTTCGATTGAACTTTAATGTTATTTATTACTAAAGTTGTTTCAAAATCAATTTTTCAATTAGAAAAACGAATTTGAAAAACGATAGTTGAATCAAAATTAGTACATTTGCAATTTTCAGTTGAATCAAAACGTAATATTTACATGTAAACAAAATATTGCAACAAAATCAGTCAGTCTTTTGCAGTACTAAATACATATAAAACCATAGTACTACATATTATCAAATTAATTCATTTACTATTTAGCTATCTGACATTAGTTTTGGCGCGAATTTTAGTTTAAAAGTAATATCAAAGTAAGTAGGTGTTTAAGTTTCACAAAAAAATTTATTTGTGTGACACGTTTATTATTGCCTGCATACAAATCTGTACACATATAAGAACTTCTGGATCAGAACAAGCACCAAAAAATTATATCACAAAATTTTATCATCTGTTCGGGTTTGTTTACCAGCTTTCATAAATATTTTGCGAGAAGCAAAAAGCCGAGTTCGCAGAATATGCAAAAGTTTCATTACGACTGGGACAACACCAAAGGACACCCGAGGTTGAAAGCGAAAATCGAAAGCTTTTGCACCTCGAAAAGAAGCTGCACAAAACGTTATAAAAAAATGTTTTGTTTATGATACACACTAAACTGTCGCTCTAAATCTACCAATAGACACTATCTTCCAGTGAATTATCCTGAAATCGCATGTACTCTATGTACAAAGATAATGAGATAAATGATCAACTGAAGCCAAGGTTGAAGCTGTACATCAGATACTAAATCGACTGAAAATACAAATTTTTAGGAATGACCTTCGACACAAAACTAACATGGGAGGCACATATAAAAGATATTAAAATCAGGGCTACTAGAAGACTGAACATTCTTAAAATGCTCAGCAACACAACTTACGGGTCGGACCGAAAGATGTTGCTAAGAATCCTTCACACAATTGTACTATCAGTACTGGATTATGGAGCACAAAGTTACGGTTCAGCGACTAAATCCAGACTTAAAACCTTAAACCCGGTATTAAATTCTGGTGTAAGGACTGCGACAGGAGCTTTTCGAACTAGCCCCACAAATAGCATTATCTGTGACGCAGGAATACTTCCACTTGAGCTGAGGCGAAAAAAATATTTATTGATGTGCGGACTTAAAGTATTATCAAGTGATAGTCACACACTTAGTGAACTAATAAAAGACACATATAATATATACAAAAACAGGCCAATAAGATGTCAACCGTCTTTTGTAAGGCTTAGACAGGCTCTGGAAGAATTGGACATCACACCAGATAAACTTTTTGATAAAACAACAATACACAAAACCCCACCATGGATGCTTAGACTACCACGCGTTGATACAGATCTTAACACACACAAAAAAACGAAACAAATAACACGCAATACCAACAACTATTCAAAAACAAACTAAATACTACCTATAAAGACTACATACCGATATACGCAGATGGATCGAAACAAAATAACATGCGCATTTAAATGTATGCAACATGAAAAAAAATACAGACTTAACGAACATACAACAGTATATTCGGCGGAACTATATGCCATAAGCAGGGCAATTGAGTATGTCAGCCGAAGCTATGAGGGGAGAAGGTTCATAATTTGCACAGACTCCCTTAGTAGCCTACAGGCTCTCTCATCTGCTACCTCAAAACACTTGACAGTGATTGCAATCCAAGATCAGCTGCAGGTATGTAAAAATCATATAGTATTACTATGGACTCTGGGACATGCCAATGTTACCGGTAATGAAAAAGCAGACAGACTGGCAAAGGAAGAACTTTTGGAGCCACTTTCCGAACAACAAAGCCGGTACTACAGGGATTATAAAGAGATATGTGATCGAACTTTATGGGACATACACAACACAAATTGGGAAAATGAACCCCTCACCAACAAACTAAGGCACATTAAAAGAAATGTATCCAGATGGAATAGTTTAGACCAGGCCAGTAGAAAAATCGCTGTTGTTCTGACTAGACTCCGAATAGGACACACACGATACACCCACAGCTATCTCTTTGATGGACCCCAAAACGCACAGCCAACATGTCACTGTGTTCCAGATGCCCCAATTAATATACAGGACATATTTGAGGCTTGCCCTTTATACACTGATGTAAGAGCCAGGCTTGGAATCACGGTAGTTGATATATCACACAGGATACTATAGAAGCAACAACTAATATTTATGGCCTTCCTTAGATTAACTGACATTTTCAATAAAATATAATAAAATTCAATAAAAACCAATTAAAAAAAAATTTTATTTTTCTAATATAATATAAACTAGGCTAAAATCAAAATTATAAACTTAAAGATGAAAAAAAAATTAATTTGAAATCAAAATACAAAAAAAAGAAACAAAAAAAGTAAATCAAAAATCTAAATTTAAAACAACATTATGTTAAAAAATAATAATGAAATAAACTAAAGATAATTATGTAAAAAACTTTAAAGAATGAGGGCTTGACAAAACCCGCGTGGTTGATAAGCCCATAATAAAGATCTTATAAATAAATAAATAAATAAATGATCAACATTACTTTTAAAACACCTTCAACAGATCAGTGTTCTAAATGTTTACAGTATAAAGAAAGGTTTACAGCATTTTGGACAATCCCAGACAGACATAAACGAATTAAAATTTTACAAGGGGGATTTTTGCCGTGAATAATAATTATTTAAATAATGATAACATTGCTGATGACGTAATACTTTTTTTTGAAGATAATATAGATTTAAGAATTTAGCTCTAGAAAGGCGACTAAATTTATTTATATTATTTTTTTTATATGATTCTTGATATAAGAATTTGACTTAAAACCAAAAATGTGTTACCTATTCGCTCAAACTGAATTACTGAGGATTTCTGTTTATTAGAATATAAATTAAAAAATTAATTTTTTAACAAATTGAATAAATTATTTTATTTTTGATTCCTGATTTTTTTATTTTATCAAACATGATGATAGTTGCAACAAAATAAGCCATATGCACATGTAGTGGTAACAAAATCAAACATTTGCAAATAGTAGTTGCACAAAGTGAATTATTTGCAAAAATAATACTTGTCTTTAAGCTTCAATATTCATTTTGTTTTTAATTTTTCAATACAGTACTTTTACAGTTAATTTTTCACTACATAATATTTAAATCAATTACTGTTTGATAAAATAACTGCAAAATAGTATAAGTTGATTTTAGCGCGAATGTATCGGTTTTGATTCTACTACACTCAATTTACATATGAGAAAAATCGATTTGAAATGACAGGAAAGCAAATGAATTAGATGAATAAAATGGTAGTTGGTAGTGAGTACCTATAACAAAGTAGGCAAAAATTATTGCAATATTATTTCATAATTCGAACACTTTACAACATTAACCCATTTTCTACTAGTGTGTCCATATGGCAAAAAAAATTTTATTTTTTTGTAAATGTGTACGTAAGTTATTAAGTAATATTTTTTAATTATTGCATTATCTTTTATTACTAATATTGATAATAAATTTTGTGCATTTTCATTCAGTTTAGTTTTGTGTTAGTATCTAGATCGATGTTCTTCTTTGAGTGATTCATAATTAAATTGGAAAAAAATTATATCAAATAAAAGTAATTATTTGTAATTAACTTACTCGGCTCAAAATTCAATAACATACCAAAAAAAAAAATTGAGTTATTATTGTTAAATATGTTAGATAACACATAAAAATATGTTTTTTTTTCATAAAAATTTGTAATTTATAAACACAAATTAAACCTCGTATTGCCATGTGGACACTGTAGTAGAATTTAAGTACAAAATTTTTTTCTATCGTTTTCTAGATCACTTACTTTTAATCAAATATTAAATGCATTGTATGATGATGATATCAATGAACTGATGTGTATTTAGTCACGTGATATTGCAGAGTTTACAGGCGAAGATTCTAGTGATGCACTTGAACCTAGTGATATCACTTTGAACCCAGTGATAGCTTTACAAGAAATATTAAGAGGCTGGAAGATACAAAAGATTGATATACAATGGAAATTGGGAGAATCCATAACTTCTTCAGCTATGTTTCCGAGAGCAGAATCAAAGAAATACAATAACTTAAGTCCAGTCGAGTTATTTCAATTATTTTTCTATAACAACATATTATAGTAGACCGAAGCACAATATAAACACCTATCGGATCGGAATAAAAGGAAAAATATGCTGCTGGGTATTATTTATGGTTAATATGGTTAATTGATGCTGCAATCCAAAATGAATGGCAATTACCTAGATTGAATGGAAGTTATGTCACTCAGCGAAATGATACGCAGGGATATTACAAATGTATATTTGCTTCTCTATAAGATTGAGCCGAAAAGGCTTGGGAGAAAATCCAGTTTATCAGCTGAAAAGCTATATGTACGGTATGAGGTTAAAATTCACCTAATCCGATTTACAAACGAGAATAAAAATCGCAGATGCGCACACGAATATTGCAATTTCAGCGGGAAAACCGAATGTAAAAAATGCAATGTGGTCTATTTATAAAATTTTTTATCCAATATCATACAAGATAAGAATTAAAAGAAAATAATAATTTAAACTGAATACAAGGTTGAGGCTGTACAACAGATACTAAATCGGCTGAAAAATATGCATTTGATTTTTATCATTTTGTCTAATTGTGACTTTCAAGATTATCTGCAATCAAGAAAATAATATTTTGTTGTTGCAATTTTCAGTTTATTTTTATTTCCAGTATAGGTATTTGCACTTTGCAGTATATTACTGTTCTATTTTCAACATTAAAACCATTGAAACAAAAATTGGAGTAGCTATAAGAATGTTGGAATGGAAAAGTTATAAAATGAAAATTTTCAAAAGTAAAGGAAGGTTTTTGTTCTAGTGCAAATTCCACTTCTTGAAGTTAAGGCATCATTCCATATTTTTCGATACGCCATTGAAGATTTTGTCCACTATACTTGCAAATCACTAACGACATCTAACACTATGATTCTACAATTATTTTTAATCATATATAGTTTCTGAAAATTAGCAGGTTTCAGGCCAGAATGATCAACAATAGAATGCATCAACACCTTAAGAATTGAACAAATCGTAGAATGGAAAGCACTATTATAAATGTTGTTTTTTTGATTTCAAATAGGTATTTAGCAGGATTATATGTGCCTTAAGAATTGAGCAGACCGTAGAATGGCAAGCACTATTATAACTGATATCGATATTGATTTCAAACAGGTATTTAGCAGGATTATATGTGGCTATTATCGCTAGCTATGGTCTGTCCACTAAAATAGTCAACATCATTAAAGGGCTTTACAGCAACTTTACGGAAGTGTGGTATGGTATATAAAGAACAAACTGGGGAAGCTTTCCACGTTCATACCGGAGTAAAACAAGATTGTATTTATCCCCCTAATCTTCAGGAATGATTTGGATGATGTTGAAGAAAATAAAACGTAGAGCAAAATGCATTAAATGAACTCTCGCCATCTCGCCAGATTTAACCATCTTGATTTTGCAGATCATATCTGTTTGCTCACTCACATCAAAATCGACATGGGAAAAAAGCTGAACTCAAAAGACAAATATACGGCGCAAGTAGAATTGCTGATAAATGTAAGCAAGACAAAACTAATGCGACTCAATACGACTCAGCAGTCTTGTGTAAATTACAGAATGGTGATGAAAATGTAGAAGAGGTAATGTCATTCTGCTATCCTGCCAGTTTTATTACTGATGGTGTGCATGTGAATGTTAAAAACCGTACTCGAATGGAACACCCAGCATATCATACTTTCAAAAAATTCATCGAACATCTCTCGTAACCTAAAACTTAAATTTTTCAGATCTAACGTTCTCTCATTTATTTTATATGGATGCGAAACATGGAATAGAACAGAAAAAATCGTCTAGCGCATCCAAATATTTGTTAACAAATGTCTGAGACGGATTCTCCAGATATTCTGTCTAGAAAAAAAATCCAAACAAGAAATTGTAGAAACGAACATGAATTGAAGGATTCACAGAAATGATTATACGCAAAAAATGGAAATTGATCGGCCACAAACTTCGCGGACATGTATGAGATTTTGAAAAAAGCAGTCCTTGAATGGAGTCCGCAGAGTCAAAGAAAGCGTAGTCGCCCTAAAATAACATGGCGCCGAACAGTAATGAACGAAGCAAGTGCATGTGCAAAAACTTGGAGTTAACTGAAACCTTGGAGGTTGGAGTTGCTTGCCCAAAATCGAGTTTGGTAGAGCAAGTTTGTTGTTTCCATATGCAACCACGAGGTAAATAATGATGATGATAGCTTCTGAAATTGTGTTAAAGACAATAATAGATATGGTTCATTCATATATCCTATAGTTAGCATATTTTAACAATATTAGTATTTAGTTTTCTTTCATTTATTATAAAAAAAAAAAATGATAAAAAAAAAAGAATACAAATCATTGTAAGAAGAACATGTTAAAGATAAATGGCATAGAAATTTTTGAATTTTAAAAAGGAATAAAAAAAGGATTTTTTTTACCACATTTTCTTTGCGTTTTTTTTTCTCTTTTCTTTTTTTCTTTGTAGCGCCTTTTGTTACATTTTTGTGCCAGTTTTTTATTCATTTATAAAAAAAAAAAATAAAAAACCAAAAAATAAATAAAATATAATTTGAAGAAACTTACTTTTACGTATGTTGGTGTGTGTGATTGTACATGTGAAACTGTGTAAAATTTAAAGAATAAAATTGTGAAACCATATGTTCTTCATACGATAGCTTTGTATTTATGTTTGAGGAAATGATAAATCGCACTCGCTGACACCATTAATCTTCCCGGCTTATATTTCTATTCTTTGTCTTTTTTTGTTTTTGTTTTTTCTTATTTATTTTTTTTTTTGGATTTACTTTTTTGAAGTTTTCTTTTCCATTTGTGTTATTTCTTTATTTTTTTGTTGTTTGTTTTTTTATTTTTTTTTTTTGTTAAATTTAGGTTAAAGATATTTTCTGTTTCATTTTTCTAAGCTCTTTCGTTTCATTTTGTAAATCTTTCATTTTCTTTCTCCATTTTCTAAAGTAATTTTCTCGTTTTGCTAAGAAGAATTTGTGTTAAAGTAGGATTTGGTTTTTTTTTTTATTTTAAATTGTTTATTCTGATACAATTTTAAAGTAACATTTTAAAATTTAAAAATACGAAATGAATCGTATTAGCTATATTTAAATTCTGTAGTAAAGAAAATTATTTTGACACTGAAGTGAAAGATTTCTCCTTACTTATCTTAAATGTTTTAGTTTATAGGGAAAAAAGAAACATGCACAAAAACGACGTTGCTTGGGCGAACAACGTACATGACCATTTTACCGATAATTTTCAACGAAATCTGCAGTAAAATTGAAAAAAATCAAATTGGAAATGAATTACGATTTTTTATACCTACCCATTTTTTTTTTTAACTTTCAATAGAAATCTTCTTTTTACATGGAAAGGATTAAAAATTTGATCTAACAAGTTACGAAGTGTTTTTAATTGCGTTGAATTGACTTTTTTTTAAATTTATAATTGTTCTTATTTTCGTTTTTGGATTTAATTCAATTGAGCTGATTAATCTCGACTGAATGCAGAAAACAAAATGAAACGAAAAAAAAAATACATATTACAAACTAAAAAGGATATGTTTACGTTTTTTTTCCTTATTTTTCATTTTCTAAAACAGAATTATTTTCTATCAATTTCACATTCAATTATTCAGAATTTCTTTCTTTTCTTTAAAGTCTTTTGTTTTTCTTTTAATGTTATTTTAATTGACAATTTTAGAAATTGACTTTGATTGATTGATTTTCAATATGTGAACTGGTCATGAACCTCTTTAAAAATTTAAATTTAAGTATTACAAAAATAACAAAAATTTTCCAGATGTAAACAGATAAAATTTTATTTTTCAATTTTCAATAATTCAATATTGTATTTTAAAGATTTTAAAATATTCATAGATTTTGTAAATTCAATAGAATTATAATGCTTGGTATTAAAAACATACACACTCAAAAAACTTAAAGAAAATATCCTTTTTAATGCTGAAAATTTAAGGTTTGAAAACTGAAAGAATAATAATATGTCACAGGCTTTATTTATTTACTTATTTTAATTTTTTGTTATATTTTTTAAATAATTTTTTAAATGCTTTGAAAACAATACCATTAAGACAGGTCTCAAAATATCAATTTAAAATTTTTAAAGAAAATTCTCTTTTTTTTTAAATTTAAAATGGATATTATGTACTTTTTTCTGGGAATATCTTTGTCTTTTGCTTCGAAGTGATAAAATAAAAAAGTTTTATTGATTTTTATTTTTATATATCTACATATTATAATGTAGGTAAAATTATTCACTCAAATACAGAAATTTTAAGAAAATGTACAAAATTGAGCAGCTGGAACTTTTGATACCATGAATTAAATTTTTTTTATTGAGTGTGTTGAAGATTTTTTTTTTTGTAGCTTAGAAAATGCTATGACAAAAACAATTCCATTTCGATATCTGGTAACTAACTAACTATAACTAAATAGGAATAATTGTGTTCGACGTTAATACTATTGATTGGAACGAGTAGAGATGCAAGTGTCATTAGAAATTAACTCCTATTATTCGAAAAAACATAACTAAAAATATTTTCAGTGTCTTTTTAAGGAATGATAAAATAATTTTCTATCAAATCGTGAACCTATACAAGTTGAATGTCACAAATTTCAATGAGTACTAAAGGTGATGCTCAGAGTTAACTCAATTTAGTTCATTTGATTTATTTCAAAACAACTGCAAAAGTCGTAGTGTACTGAGATTGTAATTTTAACTGACTTTAATTCAATTTATTTGCATTTTGAGTTTTTGACATTTCAAATTTAATCTTGAATCGTACCCGAAATATATACAGTCGAAACCGCTTAAGAGCAACACGCTTAAAAGCAAAAAGCGTTTAAAAGCACACAATTTTGTGACATCAAATTTTTGATAATTTTTCCATACATTTGATTTCATTTAAAAGCACAGGTCTTTTTTTTCAATTTTATAAATTTTAGTACAGTTTTGTATCGGCTAAGACAGTGATGGGGGAACTTTTTATCGATCGGGCCACATTAGAAAACTTATAGTTGTGTGGGGGTCTTAAAATTTTAGTCCGCTGAGATAAAACAAGTATAAGTAATTAATTAAATTTAAGCGCAAATTTTTTTATTAAATTGATTAAATTGATTGTACACTTAACAGATAAAATTAAAAAAATAGAAATTAATACATTTTTCTGATGGCATTACAGAATCTGAAAAAAATAGAAAAAAATTTATATTTTATTTTAAAAAATTAAAATCTTACAAAATACTAATATTATATTAGTCTTATAGTTTAGAAGAGGATGCAAAATGATATTGCAAATGCTTCTCTACGATTTCATCAAGATTAGGATTTCCATTTGGGATGAACTTATTCTTAATATTGAAGCTAGATGCCTATCAGTAAGTCTATTTCTGACTGCAGTTTTTCTGAGCTTCATTGTTGAAAATACTTGTTCGCATATGTATGATTAACCAAATATTGCCATCATTTTTTGTACATGCAAAATTAAATTCGGAAATAATTCTTTGTTCAATTTTTTATAAAATTCTAATTTTGGTACATTTATAAATATTTGCTTCAATTCGATGTTATTTTGAAGCTCAATTAATTCGATTTGATATTTGGATTCGACTTCTTCGGCATTTACCATAAATGGGGTTGAAAAAATGTTTATATCAGTTTCTAATTCTTTAAAATCTTCAAAACGTTTTTCAAATTTGTTGTATAATTTTGCAAGCTGTTCCACATGTAGTTGTAATTTATTATCAGTAGGATTTCTTGTCAAAAGCTTCGGAAAGTGAGTAAAATCTTTCTGAAGCAACTGGTTTTTGAAAAGTACTAGTTGGACTTTAAAGGATTTTATACTAGTCCACAGCACATCTATAAATTGATTTTTCCCTTGAAGTTTTATATTTAGCTTATTTAAATGACTGAAGAAATCGGTGAAGAAAGCAAAATCACAAATCCAGTCATTATTTTCAAATATTGAAAATTTTTCTTTCTTGTTAAGTTTTTCAAGAAACATAATAAATTCATTTTTTAAGTTCCAAACCCTTTCGAATACTTTTCCTGCACTTAACCATCTTACTTTTGATTACTACTAAAAAATTAAGTCGGAATATTCAGCATCTACAGATTGTAAAAAGTCTTGAAATTGTCTATGATGGAGATGGGCTCTGGAACGGATAAAATTGACAAGAGATACAATAACTTCAAGCACTTCTTTCGTGTTAAGAACTGCATTGCACAAAGCATCTTGGTGAATCATGCAATGCAGAAAAACAACTGAAACTTCTTGGAATTCTTTCTTAAAGGTTCGTTTGAAACCAATATTTTTGCCAATCATATTTGGTGCACCGTCTCTCGAAATTCTCATCTACACCTCTAATAAATATTAAAAGCTCAGCAGTATCACTGATGTCAGTACTTTCGTTTCGTCCATTGTTATAGAAAAGAATATAAAATTTTTAGATTTTTTTAACAAATTTGAGGTTAAGTTTTCATCAATTTTCTCAATTCTTTCGGTGATAACCCTTCGCGACAACGATACAGATTGAAAATCTTTATTTCTTTCAGGGCAAATAATATCACACATTGCCAATACACAATCTTTTACAAATTCGCCATCGGAAAATGTCTTGTTAGCTTGCGCTATTTTGAACGCCACAGCATATCCTGCTTTCGTGGCTAATTTTTGTGAAGCTGTTGCTTTAATAAAGATATTACGTTGGGCATTAAGTGAGTTAAGTAGCTGATTAGCTCGTGCTTCTTTCTCAACTTTGGTCAGACTCACATAAGAAGAACTACCGTGCTTTGCATTGAAGTGCCTTGAAATGTTATATTCTTTAGGTACCTAAATATTTTCATTACATAACAAACACATAGGTTTGCCACTATACATTGTAAAACAATATTTCCATTTCCATTCTTCATTAAAACTTCTATATTCTGAATCGTTCTTTCTTTTCTTACCTTCACTACTCATTTTTTGCAGACAAACACATAATTATTTAATTTAAAATAAAATAAGCACTACTTATCTTACCAAAACCTTTATTTCGAATACAATATTTCTGTCATGTAAAATTGTTTGTTCTTAAAAGGGGATTAACCGAATTTATTTACTAGGTATACTCCAAAATTTAACTGAATTTTTCTGAATTTATTTTTATTTAGTTGGTTGGACAAATTAGAGATTTTTGCATATTGTTAGGAGTTTGATATACAAACCGCAATGATAGAATGTGAAAACGATTAAGGAGCTGTCATGTTATGTAGCAAAAATATCAAATTTTATATGTGTGAACAAAAAAAAATTTTTATTAAATATAAAAACTTTGGAATAAAGAACTTTATTAAATTTTTTACTGATTAAATTTTTTTTGTAACTAAGATATTCTGGGCCAAATTGATAGCTGTCGAGGGCCACTTCTGGCCCGCAGGCCATTGTTCCCCCATCACCGGGCTAAGAGAACAAAGACAAATTTTTCGGTTGTGGCAAATGTTATAAGTAATATGTAAAAATGTATAACAAATTACACAAAACCCCTGTAGAAAAAACGTTAATTTTTTTAGTTTTAATGAGGTGTAATAACCGAAATCGATTAAGATATTTAATAAAATTATGAAACATACCTACCTAGAGTTTAAATATTTATTTAATTTTAATAATATTTCCCCTACAGCGTACAGTATATTCTATAAATTACTAGAGACCCCTATTTGTTAATTATAATTCAAATTAAATCCAAATTTAACGTTTTCAATAGACCAAGGACTTAAATAACTGATATAGACTTTTCACTACATATCAGCCAGTAAACAGTCATGTTTTAATAAGAAGCTATATGGTTTTGTATGATTTGAAAAAACAAAAGACTTCTTAATTGCCATGCCTTTACCACCTTTTTCCTATCATATAGGTCTTCTTTTTTCGTCCACCATTTCAGCAAAGAAGGAAACAGCAAGAAAGCAGCTATTCATAATATCATAAATATTAAACTCGATGTATATTATATAAAAATGATAAAAAATTAGTGCCTATATACTTATATATTATATACCCTATTAACTTATATAAGAACACTGTTGCATTTAGATAAATAATATAATTTTTTTTCATTTACATGCATTCATATATTACATATTAAAAATTCTAATTGTTCTAGGAATATTTTATTTAGAAAATTACTGATAAGAGCAAAAATCGGTTAAAAGCACAGTTAAATTTTCAGTGCTCTTAAGTTTTGACTGTAGCTGTGTGTTATTTTGTTCGAAAAGTTTTTGGTTGAAATTTTGTTTTATTATTAAAAACATTTATTCATTCAGCACAAAAAATATATATTTTTTAAAATTTTTCAATTTATTTTCCTAATTTTTAGTATAGTTAACACTACAAATTAGTAAAACAAATTTATTTATATTTAATGTAAATTTTTTGTGTTCATTTTTTTCTCATACATATCTGCTGTAAATATTTTTAAAAATAAGGCATTTTTTTTGTATATAATTCCAAGAGTATGGGATGGACCCCCTAACTGCTTTTACACAGATATTTAGAATACACAATAACATACAAATGGCTTTTCTTTAGAATTATTATGGTTCTTTTTATCCTTAAAGGATAAGATGCACCATTAAAGATATATATTTTTGGAAATCTAGGAATTCCAGCCATCCCTGGGATATCGTCATTAGGTCCTACACCGATATAACATCTTCCCCTGAAGGACCGAAAAATGTTCAGGTCTTATTGACTTCTCTGTATATAGATTCAATCTTAGGTTAATATTAAACGAGGAATTTTCTAAAACAAACTACAACAATCCATGTCATAGTTAGTCCAAAATTGCCATAAGGTCGGAACATCAACAACATAATAGAATTTAGTTCAGTTACACTTACCGAACAGAACAAAATGCAAATGAACTAAAAACATAGCCATAATAGCCAAATATTACATAAATATTTTAAAAAAGTCATAAGAAATGTCTCCACATAAACCAATATTGTTCCCTGGAAGTCATGAAAGTGGTATATTTTGATCTTTTCAACTCTAAATTATAATATAGAATTAGCTGTTGGGGGGGTCTTACTTCAACAAAATCCGTCCCCTACTCATTGTTCAAAAATATTGTATTCGATTGATCATGAGGAAAAATAGACTTGCATCTAGTTTTTCACTATTTAGAAAGCTGGATATAGAAAGCTGGACCTATTAGACAGCTATAGGTATTCAAAATTTATTTCATTAGATCAGGTTATCTTGCCCATCGATTTAGCTCTCACTACAATCTGAGAGTCAAAAACCTATTTTTAATAAATGTTCCTAGAGCATCGTATTTTCGCCACTTTTATGACTTTTTAGCTCCCAAAATTTTCATTACGTTACCTTTCTTTTTAAGACTTCTATTACTTTTATCAAAACTCTTAGATCTCACTTAATGAATCTTGATCAACTCTCAAATTGAGTTGTTGCTAACTTAATCTAATTCTTTTATATCTTTTAAGTTTTGTTTCTCAGGCTTCTATTATTTTGTTGTAATCGTTTATCTCGAATTTTAATTTTTTTTCTTTCTTCCTATTTTATTTGCTTTCCTTGTTTAATTATATTTAATTAAATTTAAATATTTCTAATGTATATATTGATATTTAATAGCTATAAGTTTGTATTTTATTTTATAGTTTTTAAATTTTTTGCGTTACGTTTTCTTTATTTTATTACTTTAATATTGCATATTTGATTTTTACTTTTGTATTCCTGTAACTGTATTACTTTTAAGCCTGAATTCAATCAACCTAATCTTATATATTAATACGCTTAAACGTCTGTTAAACTTTTTACAAAGCTTTTACAACACGAAGCTGTTTTCAACTAGATTAGACAACTTTATTAGAACTATTAAGAATTACGATAGTGTGAAAAATTTTATTTAAAGACATAAACCACAAAACGATAAAACCAAATAAAACCAAAAACAAATTGAAATTAACCTAAAACCAATTCACCTGTTGAGTAATAGCATTGACTATCGGATTATATGAATTAATTTAAAAAAACAAAACAAAGTAGCAAAGACAAGAACCGAATTATCAGAATATTATTATTATTATATCGATTTATAAATAATTAAAATAGCTTTGCTAAAATATTACGATATTACGATATTACAGCAAAAAACCTTATTGGTAAAACAAATAGTAAATTTAGAAAATATATTCATCCAGACCATGTTCACAAATTACAAAAATTTAAATTTATTTATTTTATTAACAAATAATTCAAAGGTATAAATTCAAATGCGCAGAAGCATTGAGTAAATATTATATTTTACATGGAGAATCATAAACCGAAATTTACGATCTGCTAAGAACAAGAAAAACAAAATATATTATGACATTATCATCAAGTTCCAATTCAATACACGGCAAATTTAGTACACATAAAAATTAAAAAAACTTAAAAAAAAAAATCACAGACTACATCAGAGACCCTAGCGGGATAACAATATAACAATGAAAACTGAAGTATAAGAGAAAAAGCATAATTATTGGCTTTACCCCTAACTATAATAGTCATAAGGCGTCATATGATGTCATATGATGCTTCGTTAAATGGCCTATATGATTCGATATGATTTAACAAAGTCGTAACCAATCATAACCTTTACTATAATGGTCATACCTAATCATACCAAAACGTCAAAACCAAAATTTAAAAGAAGTGAAATAAAAATATATATTCTATAAATAAATGTTTTGTTTATTTATTTTGAGTTTTGAGTTAGGGCTATTATGATAACAAAAAAAAAACACAAAAAACGTATCTATGGCTATTTTAATGTGTTTTTAATGTGGGTGTGGTATCTATATAGTTTAAATGCATTTAATTTCATATCTATACTGCCAACGACATCTCTGTTCGCCACATTTTGTTCAAATGTACGTCTCTATTAATAGTATTTGTTAGCGAGCGTTTAAACATCAGATTTTGTTTCATGAATGTTTTTTTTTACTTATTTTTATTACATTTACAAATTTTATTGCAATTACATCAAATTTTATTTCAAAAGTTTTAATTACAAGATAAACAAATACAGTTGCAAAGTATACTATATTTCTTCATGCAAAATCCACTTTCTAAACTTGCAAAATACGAAGATACGAATATGTGTGACATGTACTAATAATAAATACTTATAAACAAATATAAATATTCAGTGTAATTTCAGAACATTTATAAAATATAAATATTTAAATAGTAAATCAATTGTTCTAAGTATTTGTATTGATGAATAATAATAATATTTAATACACATTTTTTTATATTTTTTAATGTATATCTTTCAATATATTGGCATAACACAATTAGAAGTTTATAAATACCTTTTCTCGCAAAATTCACTTTTTCAACTTGCGAAATACAAAAATGCGTGTCGAGCAATATTATTTAAAAAAAAAAAAAAAATGATATTCTATAACAAAGTCGGATGTCAAACTTTAATGAACATCATTTATACGTTATAAACACAATTCAAAAACGTATAAACGCTGCCTTATATAAAAGTTTTTCTTCAAAACTATTAGCGGTCAAAATTTTCAATTTGATTCTATGAAAGACAAATAAAATTATTATTTATTATATTATACATATTAAGTATATTATAAATATTGTAAATTATAATTTTATTAATTTTTTTATTCATTTTATTATTATTATTTAAATAACAATAATAATTACAATAATAATAATTTATGATACCGTACGTATTATAATACCTACCTACCTGTTGTAAAAATAAAATTTTAATACATACAGTGAAAAGTGCTTTCAAAATAAAACAAAAAAAATATAAACCTGAAGTGGGCCTGCGGATTTATCTACAGGTCCACTGTTTAATAAATAAATAAATACCTAAATAAGAAATATAAAAAAAATAGTTATAGATAGATCAAACAATATTGTAAATTACTAGCTATTCCCGGCGTAACATTCGCCGGTCTAGCATTAGCATTTTAAATGAAACAATTTATTTTATTTATTTATTTTCTTTATTTACTTAAAAAAAATCAATGTTTTACATATTTTTTTATTACATTATAAATAAGTTAAATTGAAAAATTTAAAATTTTAATTCACTTTATTTAATATCTTAAAAATAGTTTAACATTTTAATACTTATTCAAACATTTCATAATATTTTATACTACACTAACACTATCAAAAGATCGTACTCTAGTCAAAGCAACATACAACTGTGAAATAGAGAATTGTGTTTTTAGTGAAATATTTGAATAAGTATTAAAATGTTAAACTATTTTTAAGATATTAAATAAAGTGAATTATAGTTTTAAATTTTTCAATTTAACTTATTTATTATGTAGTTAATAAAAAAATTTGTAAAACATTGATTCTTTTTAAGAAAATAAAGAAAATAAATAAATAAAATAAATTCTTTCATTTATAATGCTAATGCTAGACCGGCGAATGTTACGCCGGGAATAGCTAATATTGTTTAATTATATAATTTAAATCTTTTTAATCTTGTTATTTCATTCATCACATATTCTCAGGAATATTAGAATTATCTTACATTTATTTAATTATGCCATTACTGTTTTGCAAATTTTTTAATTTAATTTATGATAATTCACTAAGGTAATATGTAACATGGTATAATAAATAAATGAATTTTAAAAACTAACTAACTAACATATATTGTTTTAAATTTCTGTTCTTATCTACTGACAATATTTAGCATTGGGAAAGGAATTTTTAATGCAGTTTTACGCCTGAAAATTATTACTATGTGCAGCAATACTTTGTTTTATGCTAACGGTTCCAAAATTTAATAAAACAAAAATTAGTCAATTTTATATCTTTACTGCTCCGCGGTTGTATAATCTACGACCATTATTCTCTAGAAAAGTGAGAGTGAAATCATTGTTTTTGAAACAATATTAAGCAATGGCTTTTTTTCATACAAATTTTTAAATGATATTGAAAATATAATAAAACCTAAATAATAGATGTAACATTTTGATCCTTATATTAGCTTTATTATTGATCTCTCTCCCTATTGAATATAATTGCTGTCAAAATTAATTATTAATATTTTTTATTCTTGTTTTAATTTAATTTAATTTTTAACTTTAAGTACTTGTAAAAAAAAATTTTTTCTTTCTTCAATCTTAATTTGATTTTATTGGAAAATATGTAAAAAAATCGCCCCTCCGTTGAATTTAATTCAATATTATAAATTTTTCTTATTGAACCGGAGCATTCAACACCTACTTATCTTTGGATAACAGAATGCCCTAACTTTTTCATTAATTATAAACTTTTATATTGAATAAAAATGAATATAAATAAATGAATATAAATTGTAAATTGTAACTATAAGTTTTTAAAAAAATTAAATAAAGAATGAAAATTATTAAAAAAAATTATTAAATGTCAAAACAGAAGTGAATATTTGCAATAACAAAAGTAAATTCAGCAATTAAAAGCAAATAGGCAGCGCTCTATTTTAAAACATAATTCTGATGCAGTTCTGCCAATTCAAAAATAAACAAACATACTTCACATTAGTTACAAGATAGAATTACATTTTCAAAAAAAAACAATTTAAAATCACCCTTTTTAATTTCCTACTTATATGAAAATAGATTATTACACACTCCCTTATATAAGAAAATAATTATTTGAATAAGACCATTTCGATACCATAGTGCACACATATGCTAAGTAGCAAAAATGAAATTTTACAGGAGAGCGTTTTCAAAGTGTACAGCAACGCAAAAATTCAATGCAATGCTGTAGATGGACAAAACGTCTTTTATTTTGTTGCATATTTTGTACTCTCTCGTATTTAATTAAAATTTTAATGTTATATTATTTTGATGGTTGAAAATTTAGGTAGTTTTGAAAGTAAATATGCACTTAGCATGTTTTACACTTAACTAAATGTACTTAGCATAATTGGGCACAAAATAAAACAAAGCAAAATATCGAAATTAATACTTCTAAAATTGTATTCCTTTATCTTCTATTCATTTTTGTTTGTCATTTTCTTTCATTTTCATTGACTCTATTTTTCTCTTTTTACGTAAATTATAATCTTCCTATAATGAAAGGTAACGATTTATTATCATTACATTGTGGACATTGGTCCTTTTTTGTAATGAAAAAGGTCAGCTTCGGATCATAACTATCAAAAATATTTTGATATACAGAAAGAGAAGCGGTTTTATATTTTTTTTTTTTGCAAAATAAGAGTAAAGTTGGTGCAATAAAGCAATGTTTAAATCAGTATTCAAATACATTTTATTTGATTTTATACGGCAATAATGGGACTCTACTCCAAGAAATGAGTTCATATGCTGTTTTATTAAAGAAAAATCGTTTACATGTATTTTATTTGGAGTGATGTTTTGAAGTAAACACTAGTTATATCATTGTATTTAAAGGTAATTGTTTTGTTAAGACACAGATAGATTAAGTGTACTTAGCATATTTGTGTATTTAAGGTCTAAGAAAATTTTACTTAACCTGTACCTGTTATTATAAAAACCAGATAGGGTAAGCGCACTTAGCATATCTGTGCATTTTAGGTTTGCCAAAACATGTACTTATCCTGTTTGTTAACTCATTATAACAGCCAAAATTTTTATTCTACCCTTTTAATATTTCTACACTAAAAAAAGAAAAACTGGTAAAACTCAAAACTGTACTTAAGTCAATTTGAAAAAAAAAATCACTTAGCATAAGTGTGAACTATGGTATCGATTTTTTCTTCAACCACTCCTCAAAACCTCAAAAAAGCTCTTTATTTCAAAATCTTTAATATTTTTATTTCATATTTTTATTCTCTAAATCAATTTATTTTTTTATAATCTTTTGTATTTTGGTTTAATTGAAATTCAAAATGAGACATAAATTCAATTAGGATTGAAATTTCTTTTGGCTGGATTTAATTGCATTTAATTGCAATCATTTTTAAATTATCTTCTATTTAAATCCTTTAAGAAAAATCAACTTCTTATTTTTTTTTTTTTTTTTTTTTTGTATATTTATACAAAATAATCCGAATTTTTAATTTGACGATATAATTCAATACCTACGAAGATTGTTGCCATTATCAGAAAAAAACAATCTCTTTGAAGGTGTTGGCATTTTTTTTTTTATAGATTCTTTGAACATCATTATGGTTTTTGCAAAAAAAAAACTGAAAAATTACTGCCAGTTTCCTTTTCAAAAAAAAAAAAAAAACTCAATATAATTTGATAATGTACTGATCCTTCTTCAATACAATAACAGGATATGCTTTTCATTTTTTTTTTTGTAAAAAATTTATTTTCCCGTTTCCATTCAGAAAGAGTATTGCATTTTGTTTTGAATATTATTATTTTTTTTTTTTTTATCTTGCAAATTTTATGATATTCAAATAATGAGTCGCATCATCAAAATGTAGAAAAATTGAAACACTTTTATTGAAGAAACTACATCTCGAGTTAAAGTCTTGAAAATGATGTTGTTGTAGTTGTTTTAACTTGTCCATTTAATTTTGTTTTTTTTTTTTTTATTATTTTTTCCTACTTTTTATTCACTTTAAATTCCAATTTACTCTCACGATGTCATCAGTACAAAAAAATAAAAAAAAATATATATTCTCTTAAATAGTTTCTGACAGCTGAAGAGGAACTTTATTTCATTTTTATACTTTTACTACGATATTGCTCTGTTTAAAAAAAAATATAGAACCAAAAAAAAAAAAAAATAACAAGGAAAACAACCGTTAGAGAAAAGCTCATTATCAGTTTCAAGATCTGGTTCTCTGTGTTGTTTGATTCTATGTAGTTAAAGAGTTCACTACTAAGGAATATTATAAGAAACGAAGTGACAGAATCTTATAAGAGTGATAACACAAAAAAAAAAAAAAAAAATATGAAAGAAAATTAAAACGGAAGAAAAAGAAGGAAAATACATTAAAAAACAAAAAAACAAGAAAGCAAAAAAAAAAACACTTTCAAAGGAAATACTTAACACTGATAAAGTTTTAGTTTACTTATTTTATTTTCGTTTTTTTTTTTGTTTTTGTTGCCTCACAAAATGCATTTTAATGAGGAGATGACTAAAATTAAAGAGGGAAAAAAATATAAAGAGTAAATTTATACCGTACAGAAGATTGCCAAAAATATTAAATTTAATATTGAAATTTTATGGGTATATTATTAACCTTCGCTTGGGCGGCAAATGAAATATACGTAAGCGGGCAAGATTAACATATGTTAATATTTTTGGTTTTTCCATATATTTTGTATGGATAATTTTTTGACAAAAATAAGTAATTTTTATGTTTTTATGATTATTTTTGTATGTGCATTACTGTTACTTTTATGTTTGCTTTTATTACCTAGGAATATCTATTCTCTAAGCTATTATTTTGGAAATACCGGTATTTTAGAAAAAGGAAGTGCTACTGGAGACTTCCGTTTTTTACAAGGTACTTATAACAGAGTTAGTAGTTCCGACAACAACAGTGTATCTATTTCAGTGAAATAAAAAAAAATTAAATAAAATATATATATTTTGGAAAGATTATTTATTGAATTTTCAATATTTGCAATAATATGGAATAGTTTAAAATTTTATGTGGCGTTCAGGTAGGCAGGTAAGTAAATTTTGTAATTTTTAGTAAAAGTGCAAAAAACACAAAAAATTAATGTGTTTTTCTTCAAAAAACCCATTTTTTAAATTTCCTATATTTTGGTCTAAATATTAATAATTTTTTTCGAAATCAAGCAAAACTATTAAAAATATATGAAATTTAAAAACAAATGCCTTTACAGGTATATGACACTTTTTTTTATTGAGTTTTACTATGAGAAACACAAAAAATCAAAAAAAAAAAAAATTCACACAAAAGATACAAAAAACGTATTTTACAGGTCATCATTTGAGAAAGAACAAGCATATTTCTCTAGATTGGTGAAGCATGTGCTAGATGATGAACATGCTGATGTAGGACCACCGAAAAAAATAGTATTTGAACCAATTGCTGGTCCCTCAAGAGTCGAAAGTGATGATAATGATGGCAAAGATGAAAATGAAGATTATTGTATTTCGCAAAATGAAAATGCAGAATCAGATACTTAAAAATGCATCTTAGACGTAAGTGATGGTCATGATTCTGAGACTAGATGATGAATCAAAAGTACCTATAAGAAGAAAATAATCACATTGTTGATTCAAATCATATTTATGGGAAAGGATGGCACAAAGTGGAATAAAATTCCATCAACATATCAAAGGGCTAGACAACAAAAATCGATAGGTCCGATATCCAATACAAAAAGTTTAACTGATTGTGAAACATTTGCCGCAATTTTCAAATACATCAATGGTTTTCATGAATAAATAATTTCGTAATAGAATTTTTCTTTTTTATAAAATACCAAAAATAAAATTCAAAACCAAATTTTTTTTCAAAAAACCTGTGGCGTTTTATTTACTTTATGTTTTAAAATATATTAATTTTACTTCCTTTCAATTTAAAATATTTCAGAATATTTTATCTTATTTTTCAACTTTTATCGAAATTTTTACAAAATTTTTCTAGAATACCATACATTTTGTATGAATTAAAAAAATATTAACATATTGCCCAACAACGAACAAAAAAAGTTTAAATGCCGAAAAATTGGTCATAGACACGTTTTTCTGAACTTTTCTTTATTTATTCAATATCTACTCAAAAATTAGGCACTGATCTCTGATTTCATTAAGATGGACCAAATAATGAAATTTTTATGCAAAAGTAAAAAGTAAATATTAACATACGTTAATCCTGCCCAAGTGAAGGTTAAAAATAAGGCTATTTTGTTTCATGAAGAATTTTATGAGATTTAGTTAGTTTTAAAATTTTATTTATTTTATTTATTTATTTATTTATTATTTACATACTTAAGAGTAAAATATAGGAAGACTCTTTATTTAATTTAACAAATAAGATCGAGTCACCTTGTCATTTTTTTAAGAGTTAATTTTGCTTACAAATAAAATACTATTTTCTATTATGTGGGGTGATCACAAATAATATACTACATTAAAAAAAAAAAATTACAGCAATGCCAAAATTAGGTAAAAATTAGGTAAAAAATTCATATTTTGAGAGAAAAAAACTCCTTGATCTGAGCTTGGTAAATAATGAGGGCAAAGGAAACTAAGAAGATGGGAGTAAAGTATATATAAATAAATAAAGTATATTGAGAAATTCATAGACTCATTATGAGTCTTAAAATATCTAATTCTGCACCTAACGATTCTTTTTCAATAATTTTTTGAAGAAGATTTCGCTACTTATTGTTGATGTTTTAAGTTATGTTTTTAATCTCAGCGTTTATCAAGGAATCTTTCCTGATGAGTTAAAAGTAGCTGAAGTAATTCCCCTTTTTAAAAAGGAAATGTATTGGAATTTAATAACTACAGACCTATTTCTATACTGCCTGCTATTTCAAAAATTTTTGAGAAAGCTATTAAGTCCAGAATATTACAGTTTCTCGATAAAAGTAAATTTTATAGTGACGCACAATTTGGTTTTAGGAAAAAACGAATTACCGAGGATCCACTTATAAAGTTCTGCAGTGAAATTTATGGTGGTATTAACAATGGTAATTTCTGTAGTGGTTTTATTATTGATATCACTAAAGCGTTTGATACAGTGAGTCATGATTTACTATTAACTAAAATTTATAATGCGGGGTTTAGAGGTTTTATTTTTAATTGGTTCGAGTCATATCTTAATAATAGGAAGCAACGAGTCAATTGAATGGAAAGTTCAGTGACCTTCTTAGTATCAAGGTTGGTGTACCCCTAGATTCAGTATTAGGTCCGGTTCTGTTTCTTATTTTTATTAATTGATTATTGCAACAACATTTCAAGGGTATACCTACAGCTTTTGCGGATGACACTGCTTTTTCGTACATCAATAATAATCTACTTGACTTATTTTGCGATTTAAATTTTGACTTGGACCTATTCGAAAATGGTTTTATGTTCATAAATTAGTTATAAGTAATAAAACTAAATTATGCAATTTAGGCTTAATAATTGTCTCCTCGAGAATTTTAGTATTTGGTATCATTCGCCTGATTGTTCTAAATTTCCTTTATTTCCTATACAGTCCTAAACTCTTTAGTCTTCTCTTCGCCTTGTAGTATTTCTTCTTTTAACATTGAAAGTGTAGATACGTTTAGGTACTTGGGAGTTTTACTGGATAATAAACTGAATTGGTCTGCACATACTTCCTATTTAAATAATTATTTTAAAAATGTTTTGCGAAACATTTACCACTTAAATCTGTATTGTTCTTTAAAAGTTATGCTAATGGTGTATTTTGCTCTATTCAGTTCTAAGCTGCAATATGGAATTAGTTGCTGGGGTGGTTCTTATTTTAATAAAATTCAACCTCTTCTCATTGCTCAAAAACACTGTATAAGGATAATTTAAAAAAAAAATAGACTATTGCCTAGTTTTCCTTTATTTAAAAAGTTGGATACCCACGTAACAATTTTATTGCTATAAGACTCTAGCGCACTCTTATAACACTATTATAAACACTATTATAGCAGTATTAATGTTAATTTGAGTGCTCCGCAATTGCTGCGAAAGGTTATAAATACGTTATAGCACTAAAATGGAGAATCCTATAAGGCACCGGAGCAAGGGCTGTAATATTGTTATAGGATTAGTATACATGGATTAGTGTATATGTTTTTATTTTGAAATGATATTCATTTGAAATAATTTATGTTATGCGAGAGTTAGAAAGGTATTATTTTTTATTTTCAAATAATAATTTTATGGGGTTTATTTTTATTTTCTGAGAAAGGGAGATAGATATTATTTAATAATATAAAAAATGTCTTACTAATAAATAATATTTTTCGGTAAAAAATAATTGTATTAATATTTGTATAATTAACTCTTGATATAGGATTACGCACTTTTAGATTTATAAAAACATTGCTGTATCACTTGTGGAAAATCCCATTATAACAACTCCCGAAATTGCTATAATACATTCTTATAGCAATAAAAATCACATTATTCCCATAAAAACATCATTATAATACCTTTGGTGCTTATCGGGAGTCATATAGAAGTCTTGTAGCACTAATTTTGTATTTATAACAACAAAATGTTACGTGGGTATTATACCACTTAGACATTTATATCTGTTTAAAACGTTGAAATTTTTTTTCAATAGGTCGGGCTATCTCGCTCACCGTTTTGTTACTAGATATCATCTTAGAATTAATAATTTATACCTTGTAAATGTTCCAAGAGCCTCTCATTTTTGCCACTTTTATGATTATATAGCTCTAAAATTTTTTAATATGTTACCTTAATCTCTAAGATCGGACAGATCACCTGTTTCATTTTGCAAAAATCTTCGATTTTGGCTTTTTGAACTGGATCACCTTCAAATTGAATCTGTTTTTAATACTATTTAGTTTTAAATTTAATTTAGTTTTTTTTCTAACTATAATTTTTTTAATTTTCTTTCAGTCTTCTAGTTATTAATTTTACTTTTTATTCTTGTTATAATTTTGTATTTAATTCTGCTTACTCTCGTTTATTATTTAAATTTTGCTTTAAATTTTATGAAATTTTATTTTAAATTTTATTTTTTTCATTATAAAACTTTAATTTTAAGCTATTTTAGTTTTTCCATATTTATCTTTAATTTTGCACTTTACTATGTATGTACCCAACAATGTTTTATATTTTGAATGCCTGTATTTTTCCTTGCAGTTTCATTCATCACATATTCTAAAGAGTATCCAAATGATCCTATATTTATTCGTATTATTTTTATTTAGTAAATGTATATTTTTAAGTATTGTATTTTATTATAATATGAATAAATGAATTACAAATCTAAAATCTAATCTAGAAATCTATTATACAGGAATTGAGAACTTTAACTAAGTACATCAGAAAGGGATTCAACGCTAGAATATTCTAAACATAATAACCATGATTTTACTTTTTTACAAAAAATATTTAATCTAAGTTTTCTTATGTTAAGCGGCAATTTATTAAACAAACGACATGAAAATATAAAATAAAAATTACGCAAAGTGGTAGTTCTAAACTGTGGTACAAGGCACATTGTAGTGTTGTTATTGTGTATATTGTATTGGTCTAGGTTTCTAAAATTCAAATAGCCGGATCTAATGAAAAGTTTTGAGAACTTTGTAACAATACAAATACCTTATCGGACCAATATTTAAATCGATAAACGGTGGAAGACTGCTTTCAAATCTATTTTTGTTACGTATGTGTTTCTGAACAGTAAGTATAGGGTGTAATTTATTATATGTATAACTACCCCAACAACTTAAGCCGTATTGAATTTTGGATTGAAATATATATAGATATTATTCAATTCATAAATTACTCTCAGAGTAGACCTACAATAGTTTTCTACATGTACACAGTGATCAACCCAGTTAAGCTGGGAGTCTAAGTTAACTCCTAAGTATTTAATATTACCGACTTCTTCAATATTAAAACATTTAGAACAATATTTTTCCAAAAAACAGAACGATTTTTATCATTGACAACCAAACAGGATTTATCAAAAATTTTAACAGCTTTACACTCAGGAGATTGATATATTATGAGATTTACTTTAATATGAAATTTAATAATGGTTAAGTTGTATATTTGATGAAACAACTTGGGTATTGATAGAACAATATAGCACAATTCACAGTAATTGCAACCACAGTGATTAACTGTGTTTATATAACTGGGTTACTAAGAATTGGTTGTAAGATTGGAGTTATGGAATCGTCATGTTTAAGTTTATTGCTAAAAATATTATGCAAAATTTTTGTGAATCATCATTCCCACCTCTGATTGATAACAACGAGACATGTTTGCAAAAATATATTTAAAGTAATTCAACACTCCCTCCTACAGCACGAAAACCTCCAACAATCCATGTAGTAAACCCTTTCTTAGAAAAGATTTATTGCAGAACAAGGGCTACAATGAAAGTTCTGTATATAAATAAATCTACATGGTCCTGACGGTATTCCTGCCATTGTCCTAATATATCTTTCACTGCCTTCGTCATTTTTAAGCATCTGCGTAACCTGTTTCATTTGTAATTTTCTTCGGGAACATACCAAATAGAAAGTTGCCCAGGTTTACCCTAATCCAAAAACAAGAGTGATAAAGGCAATCCTTCAAACTACAAACCTAAAATTACTGGGACTAACTAACAACTGTTGTTCTTTTTAGGTTTGATACATTGGACCTAACTTTTGGTAGTATTTTTCATAAATGTATAGCTATTAACATAGGTATTAACTTATGATTTTACCCTTCTACTAACAGCATGTATCTGGTTTAGTTTATTTTTAGATTTTTCTAATCAAAGGTGGCGGTGATTTACTAACCCTACTGGATGATGAGTTTTTGTTCAATTAAATGAAGCAAGCCTTCGTCTAGTAATAGACGTCTGATGTGCTTGCCTTAAGCCTAAATCTGACAGTAATATTTAATGATCGTCAATATGACATCCAAACCGACCGTTCAACTGGTGATCTTATGGCGTGATTCTGTGAAAGGCTATATCAATGCTGCTGTTGTGGACTTAGATATTTCAAAAACTCTCGATCGAGTATGGCATAGTGCTCTAATAGCAAAATGTCTACTATAGGTCTAGATTCAATTTTCACTAAATGGGGTGAACGTTTTCTTTTGAATCGCGTTATTCACCAAAATAGGTGGAATATAACACCTGACCAACTTCAAATTAATGCTGGTGTTTCATAGGGCTCTGTCCTATCTCCAACTTTTTTTCTAATGATTATTAATGATCTTTTCCAAACGAATTTTATCCTGATCCATAATTTATTGGATGACAGCAGTCTTATAGCATCCTACGATTTTCTTAAAAAATCTAATGCTGCAGCTATCTAAGTTTCCGCCAAAAGAACAATAATCGGCGGCTAATACAATAATAATTCCGACTGAGATAAAGCAAACCGAGTTTAGTTTAACACCTTCAAAACTCAATGCTGTCTAGTTACGCAAAAACTAATGCCAGTCGAACCTATTCTTAAATTTCAAGATCAACACCTGCAACAGCTAGAAGACTTATACATTCTCAGGATGCGAGTAAATGACTGGGTGATGCAGAAGGTAGAGCGGCTGACATCCAATTGAAAAGTCCTAGGCTCGGTTCCTAACGAAGCAGAAAAAAATGTTTAATACAAAAAATAATTGAGAGTATAACAAATTAAGTAAAATGGAGGTATTCTATTCAAAAAGGTTTATCCTGACATTAGCTAGTAGTTTTATTTATAAATGCTCAAAATGTTGTAGATATTGTAGTACAAGCAGTACCGTGATTAATTAAGCAGGACAAGGTGATTCTACCTAAGTTATTGTTAAGAGCATAAAAAATAAAATTATGTTCTCTAATGGCCACAGTTTCAATATTGCGAAAAATGCCTCAACATGTTTGGGTTTTTCTTAAATCCGTGTAAGCCTTTTTTTCACCTGAAAATCTACTTAATATTTGTAAAGCCTATACCTACACCGAAGATGGAGTATAATTAATAATTCACATCTAAAGTTGATTTAAATGTCTCATCAGCACTTGCTTCACTTGGTCATCGTCGTATCTTTGGAGTACTAACTGTATTTTATAGTTATCTTGTGGTAGTAGATACATGCTCGAAGAACAAAAACCTCACTACTGCATCTTAAGCGATGCCGTCGATGAACGCGAGAGGCTGCCAATACCCACCTTTACACAGTGGATATATCAAGATGGTTGAGCACTGAGGACAGAGCTTGTAAAATCCCGAATCATATTCCACTACAAACATTCCCAAGAAGGGGTAGTTTTTTTTCAATTTATTCAAAAATTCAAAGTGAACATCAATAACACAGTTCGCAATTCCACTCTAACCCTTTCTCCTACTTCTTGCTATTTGGCTTTTTTCTGCTAACTATCCCTTTTCTTTTTTTTTTCAAAAGCCAACGGTATGAAAGTATAGAGATTTCTCTGATCTGATTTCTCTTTTTGCCCAATAATATGCATTAATTCTTTTGGAATAAAAAATAAAACACAAAACATACGAGCGCGTATACTATACACCTCATGTAAAACAAAGTGTGAATTGAGCAACAAATCCATGAATATGTGTTTACTGGTTGGTAGTTAAGTTTATAAACCAGTCCATGTTCTGTTGAAAACGTTAAATTTGGTTTTCCTTGATATATGATTAATTACCCAAGGGGAGCCCCTAGTAATTTATAATTATTATTTGATGATGATAACTCTTAGTTGAATGTTTAAGTATTGTAAAGCAATTTTGAGCCATACTATTTTAAAAAATGTAAATTATTTTGCATATATATTTCCCAACTAATCGTATTGAGTTAATTTTTTTTACACTCCAGAGAAAGTCAATTATAATGCTATAGGTAGTCTAACCTAATTCAAAGTTTACTAATTAAAGTTTACATCTTTGTCTTATAGACTCATGTGGTTAGTCAAATCTAGGCCAGTGGTTAGTCAAATCAAGTCGAACATTTTTTGGTGGTATATAAACTGTTGTTGAAGATCTTTTTTCTATAATTTTTTCTTTTTTCTTCCCCTTTTCCCCTTGGTAGATAAACAGTAAGCCATTTCAGCCCAAAACTCAGCTAAAACAAGTGGTTTTTCATTTCATTCTATAGTAATTTGTCAATACACTAGCCAACTATTAATTGTTGTAACATCTAAAAGATGATGAAATAATATATGGTACCATTTTTTTGTCCTCATTTGAATTTGGTACCGTCCAACTAAACTATCTAACAGGGCAACGCCTCCTAATTCTAAGTCTAAATAAATACCTACTGTATAGTTTAAGTACAGTTTCTTATGATGAGCAAAACTACTCCTTTAATAATTACTATTGAAATAAACACAACAACTTACGATAATTATTAATAAGTAATTATTGTTAGATACAATGTAGATTATAACTATGTATCAATGTAATCATTAATTACGTATCATTCGATTTTTTAATAATTTTAATCTTTATTCTACATAATTTAGTCAATTTTGTTAGCCTCAAGTATTTGGATATTTATGTGGATTGATAAAACTGCACATTGATCAAACTAGAAATTTGACGATCTTTTCAAGTTCAATTATGCACAGTCTCAATTTTTCCCTCATTATAAAACCGACAGTCGAAGATTACATCACTAGAATAATTTTTTAATGATAAATTAAATACACATATTTTTTTTCACTTTTGTTTGTTTTTTTTTATCTTTTTTTTAACAATCTATAATGATTCTAACAAAATCCTAACGAAGAAAAACAAAAAAATGGTGTTGAACTTAGGTAATCTATAATATGCTATGTTAAAAAAAAAAAAAAAAAGAAAAATGAATATATAAGAAAAAAAAAAAAAAAATTGTTAATGAAAAACATTATACCGGTGCGAAGTCTTCGTTAACTCAAACGAAATTAGGAAACAAAGGATTTCCGATATTATCCTTATAGCTTTCCTTATTAGAATAGAAAAAAATTCTTAAGAAAGAGAAAGTAAACAGTTTTTTTTTGTTTTTCTTTTTATAAATTCACTTTTCTTTAGAGAAAGAAAACTTAGATAAATTATTAATAGTGTTAACAAAGTGCAACACTGTGTAAGATTATTTATGACAAAGAAAGAAAATGACATGTGGTTGTTAAATATTTATGAACACAAAAAAAAGCATACAAAGTTAATAAAGAAAATGATTTGCCTTTTTTTTTGGAATTAATTAAATATTAAATATTTACTATGTTGTTTGTTAACACCTCACTAATTAAAATTCAGAACATAATAATTATAAGGTGTCTTTTGTTGAAAATAATGAACTGAAATTAGGGTACTAAGTTGGAATTATTAAATGGAAAATTTATACAAAAAAAGTGAAATTAGCTAATTTATTTAAAGATTTAGATTTGCTACTTATGCTTCACATGATAGTTTTCATATAATGATGCAACAAATTAGAATCACCTAAGATCTTATATGAGATGATTATTCTAACACTTCTATTATTTACGAGTATACTGTTTCGCTTTCTGATATAAGTTGAAGTACTCATATGCTATGTATATACAAGTATGAATATGTGTAAGTAAATATATATACAAATTTAATTCAGTAACAATAATTATGGCAGTCAACGATAATCTCTGATACTTTCATTGAAATTGCACATTTATGGATATTTTACAACTTTTAAATTAATGCTGTAATACTATTGAATATTTTGTAGGGCGGGAAACTTAAAATTGACAAAACGAAAACCCCCGTTTGAAGCAATTTTCATCTCAAATTGAAATAGCTAGACAAAAAATAGCATCACAAAATGAAAAAATACATAAAATTACAATCATAGAATTTTTCCAAATTTTACCTACTTATGTAGGTATATGCCCCAAAAATACGTTCAAATTTTTAGACTAATAACTCTTGGTTTGTTCATTTTAAAAAGAAAATTAAATTTTCACCTTTGATCCATACCCAATTTATTAAAGTGAATTTAGTTTTTCATTGTATGACGTGAATCCAGGGTGGCTCGTGGCTCGGGGCACATGAATCAAATAAAAGGCATTAAATTTTTCTTGAAGTAAGAAAGCTCTATATAGCTATCCAACAAAATAAAAAACATAAAAATAAAATACGATATTGTTTAATTTTTAGTTTTTATTAAATAAAACAAAATATATCTAACAAAAATTAAAAAATGTTTTCATAGCAAAATCTTATTCTAAATATTACGAGTAAAAGTTTTTTATTAATATTTGTTTAATAACATTCATCTTATTAAATAAAATTAAAAATAACAAATTCATTTACAATAAAAATAATTTCACAGGTTTGTTAAGAAGCTTTAATCTTAACTAAGAAATTAATATTTTTGTAATTAGGTATGTAGTTTTAATTTTTTAAAGTAATTAAAGCCTTCACAGCCACTATCTTGTGTAACATGATAGTACGTTTGAAATTATATATATATTA
Source organism: Argyra leucocephala (assembly GCA_963942445.1). Classification (NCBI taxonomy): domain Eukaryota; kingdom Metazoa; phylum Arthropoda; class Insecta; order Diptera; family Dolichopodidae; genus Argyra; species Argyra leucocephala. The sequence goes on along the minus strand of OZ012677.1, from coordinate 59,831,778 downwards.
TTCTGCATTTATCTGGATGTTTGTAAGTTCGACGGAACGCTCCAACACATATACAAATTGCATATGTATACAAATGCATATATATACAAATTGCTTTGGTGCTTTTTTTAACCCCTGTCTACCATGCTGAACCTTTGCAGGAAAAATTGATTGCATGAACTATATTTTTTTAATTTAATGTTAGTCTTCTTCGCAAAAAATAAGGAAAAATAATAAATAATAATAATAATATAAATAAAACAAACAATTTTTTTGATTTATAATAATAAGGACTAATAGAAATTTAATCAATAGTTTAATATGATATAATAACCAAAAGGCAAACAGCATTTAACACAAAAAAAAACATAATTCACTCAAAGGTTATTCTTATTACTTAAAACTATACACAATAATATACATGTGTATCAGCATATTTGTATTGTATAATATTATACATTATACTACTTTATTGCTTCTACCTTTTATTTTTGTCATTATTGTGTGCGTAATTCACTTCACTCAAAAAAAATTATTTTTGTTTTTTTTTTGTTTTTTTTTGTTTTTTTTTATTATTTGCTGTATCTGTATTCTGTATGTTCTATATGCTCCATTCCAAAAATATTATTTTATTTTCAGTGTTAAGTGTTCCCTTTTCACTTCACTGTTCAGGTTCACTGTTCAATCAATAGAACTTGATAGAAGTAGAGTAGGATAATAAACTCTACTTCTACGTCGGATAATAAAACATTGTTTTTTTTAAATTGAAAATTATTGATGAAAATGTTTTTGTATTTTTTGTAAATTTTACCAATTTAGATACAAAATTTTTAATATATAAATTATGAATATTTTTTAAAAATAACACAATACCATAATAACAGTTTATTCATATAGTAAAATAAGATCCCTATACATTATACAAAAGACAAAATTTATATGAAAATAAGATCCCATTTTTAAATTTGCTCTCCCGGAGGCCTCAATAACGCTAATACGGTATAATTTATACTAAATGGAACCCAACTAATGAATTATAACTAAATGGAAGTGAGTACGAGTATACCATACAAAAATACAAACATTTTATACAAATTTGTTGGTATGGTACTTCTTTTTCTGTTATGTAAAAAAAAAAAAAGATTAGTGTTAGGCCAATATAAACATAAATAAAAATAAATAAAAAGTGATATAAACATAAGTACTGTAATTTCGGAATAAAGAATCTAATGAAAGAAAAAAAGAAACTAGGATTTATTTTGCTTCCGTCATTTATGACGGGTTACAAAGCTAGTAGTATAATAATTATTTAAGCAAAGCAGTTATATAAGTTACTTTTGCACGAGGAATATATTTCAGTAAGTCTTTTATGTCACTGGATTCTATTTTTGTCAATTTTTGACGGCTTCGAAGTAAGAAGCTGAACTATAAACATTTGTTTTGGTTTTGGAAGGATCTTCTTGGATGGCTTCCTATTTTGCTAATGTCCAAACCCAAAAAGGATATTTTATATTTAATAGCAAAAGGTTCACCCTTTTCATATAATATACATTTTATTTTTGAAAATGGAACCTTGCTAAAGTCTAATTTTGCGGCCGGGATAGAAAAAATTTTAAATCCATGATGTACTGTCATCTGAATTAATTTCAAAGAAATTTTCTTTGACTCCATTCCTTTGAGTACCTTTACAAAATGCAAGGGGCTATGCACTTCCAAGTTTTTTAAATTCCTGGCAATGAGAGAATGAACGCAATCAACCTCTTGAATATAATATAAACTTTATATATACGGTAAAATGGAGTACCTATGTATATGATGGTCATTAATCAAATTGACATTAAGAAAAACCGTTTATTTTTTATACATGTGGATTGCAAAATTTTATAGCTTATTACACTAATAATGGTTGTGGATCAAAATTGAATTGAAAAAATATTGTAAATTAGTGATCCACTGTGTATTATACAGTAACGTGGATGAAATAAGCATATGTAATTTCAATAATGGATATTTCATATATTTTGTGATACAAACGCCATTAGGATAGATCAAAGTTGCATAAAAAATTATAAAAAAAGTGTATGTGGCTCAAAGTTACCTCTCATTATCATATTACAGATATAGAAGAAAACGGGTAAGACAGGAGGAGAGAGCATTGTCGCAAAACCCCAAGAAATGTTCTAATGTCAAAAATATCTAAATGGCGTATGGATCAACCAAACATGGGACCGACAATATGTATACATAATTCTGAACTTTTAATTACCATGTAACGAAAATAGAAGAGTAGTAAGATGCAAACTTATCTATTCTCTAAGGGTCATTTACACGATCAATTTAGTGGCATGTTATTTTGTTCTCATTGAAAATTTATCGTATAATAATTAAGAATCAAGTTAATCGTGTTAACATTGCATTAGCTGTGTAAGTTCAGAGTCAAAGTTTGAAAAAAAAAAAAAAACGATGAGATCTTATTAAAATGGGATTTTTTTGTCTTGTGTTTGTATGACATTGTCAGAATCTAAATATCGTTCGTGTCATATTAAATTTGTTTTTATCAATTTATTGCTTTCTTTGGTCTTATTTATATCAATTTTTATGTCTTATGATATTTATCAATTTTAATGCACATTAATTGAATATTGAACAAATAATATTTGAAACTGAGCCACAAATTTAACTCTTTCAAGGGTGGTGGTATAATATGGTATATACCACTAAAGTGGTTCAGTTTTTTCTGTGTTATCTCTCTACATTATCCTTCATACACATTTCTATGATCGAAAACTATTTCTTTATACTTCTATCTACTGCATATTACAAAAATATAAATAAAAAAGGAGCATCTGATGTCTGTATTATGATCAAGTTGAGACGAAATAACGGATTTTATTTTTTTCGAAATCATTTTGTTTATCTTCGATTTTTGCTGTTTTTTCTGTTAAAATGTCTATAAATAAATTTCATTAAGAATTGTACATTGGAACGTTCAGTTAAGTTTTAATAAAATTTAATGCAGAAAATTGAAAGTTTTAATAGTACCACACATATTCAAAGTAATAAATCTTTTGTGTTGGAATAAAGTGGTATACATTTTATACCGTTGCGCATTTATTACCAATATTGACGGTTATTTATTTGATCAAGAGTAAACGGTAAGTAATTGTTTTATTCACTATCTCAATGTATGCGTGTAAAATAACATATTTTTGTATTTCTTGTGGTTTATAGGACCGCCCTATTGCTCAGGAGGCATGTTGCCATATGGCAACGCTGGGCTATGTATAGGAGAAAAAATTTATATGAAAAGACATTTTTTTGCTTTATTCCAATGTAATTATAGTATATAAAAAAAAAACGAAATAACCAAATAGAACAAAGGAATCATTCATATAAGACACTAAATAGCTTGAATTGTTAAATTATAAACTAAAATATTATATAAATAAAATATGTTAGTAAAATTATAAATGAATATATACATTTTCTATAAAGTCACAAAAACAAGTCACATGCAATAATAGTTTAATCTGAATAAATGTTTTCTATGATAGATTAGCCCAGCTTATATGGCCATTATGGCAACCTACAAATACAAATGGAAAACATTTATATAAAACATTTTTTGAACTTACACTTAACAATAATAACTACATTTAGTTAAAATATTTATCCAAAAATAAAATTCAATAATTAGGGTTTGATATTTAGAAAAAAATGCAACTTATTGCATCCATTTTTCAGAATTTTTTCACTAAACTAAAACTATATGTTGCACTATTTCTATTTAGGTTATTTCAATTTCAAAGCCTAATATCAGTAAGTACATATACATAAATAGGAAAAAAAAAATGCAATACGACTTTTGTTAATATAATGGTTTTTATCTCAATAAACCAAAAATAAATTATGAATATGTTAGCTGTTTTCATATGGCAACACAGGGCTAATTCGAGTTAAACGAAAACAATTTTAGTCCTATAAATTAGTACTAAAAAATGAGACACTGACCAGGATCTGGGTATAATTTGTTGTTTTACATTTCCATTTACATGTGATTATTAAAACTCAGGTAGTGAATCCGGTGAAAAAACACAACTGTCAATAAAAACTTAATTTATATTTTAAGATGACAATAAATTTAAATTTTCAAACAAAAAAATACAATGAAAACGGAATAATAATTATTAAAACAACTAAGTAAAAATATTTAAATAAAACAAAAATATTTTTCTAACTTATTTTTCACAGTACTGCCAACAACTTGCTTTATATTTTTTAGATTGTGATGTGCTACAAAACTACCAGTTAATTGTTGGTATTATAATATTATTATATTAAGTAATATAACAAAAATAAATAATATTATGTACTAAAATAATAACATATAAAATAATACTAAGAAGATATATAGAAAATATTAATAGCTATTTTTCTTAGAATAATACACAAACAACACTTATGGGAACGTTTTTCTTAGGTTTGGTAATTTAAAAAATTCAATAAAATTTGTTAGAGTCATAAAATACCCACTATGTGGTTATCGAAATGAATTATGGCATTAACTTTTATTTTTCGCAAAAAAAAAAAAAAAACTAAAACTAGAATAATAATTATCAAAAACAAAATAAGTGAAAATATTAAAATAAACAAGTTATTTTTCATGTTTTTATAACTTTTTTTTTCGCAGTGGTGCCACAATTTACTTTATATTTTCTAGGTTTTCTTATTAATTAGAATTCATAACGCACAGTGTTATGCTACAAAATAAATACCAGTTAACTTTAGGTATTATAATTATATTAGGTAATATAACAAAAATAAATAACAATATATAAGTAGCCTAATAAGATATTATGTATAGAATAACAATAAACTTTTTTCTTAGAATAAAATATAAACAACTTATGGGAACGTTTGTCTTGGAACTGGTAGTTAAAAAAAAAAAATCAATTAAGGATGGATTTCATTGAAAATATTAAATGTTGGTATCATTTCATTAATGAAGTTGTGAATGTCAACTCCAATTAAGTAATTGTGCAGTAAATCACCGATACCTAGTATACCTGTCCAGTTCTTGATGTTAAAAACACACTGGCTTTCTGCCAATTCCTCTTCTAAGCTATGGAAAATATATAAATAACAATATATAGATAATCATGTATACATACTAGCGGATCCATGTAAACGTTGTTCCGCCCTAGTGGAAAAGAAATTTGTAAACTTATTGTTGGAGTTTAAATATATCTTAGTTAGAATAGAATTAATGAAAAATAATGTTATTTTTATTTATTTCTAAATATCAAATTATAACTCTTGACAAATAACTATGTATCTATAGGTAAATGAAAAATAACGTTTATTTATTCGAATATTTTTAATTAATCAAAAATACATTGTTGTAATGCTAATTCTTGAATAATATTTTGTACAATAATTTTTCGTTAGAAAAACATGGATTTCCTAAATCCAAGCCACATATTTGCATAGATTGTCCGTCCTGGGTTTCATTTATTGGTATGGTAAGTGCCAAACGAAAGGAAACTTGGGGAATTGGATTGGCGCATCTGTGGGAATCATTGATATGTTTGGTGTACTCTAATGCTCCCCATTTTTTCTGCGCAATAGAATTTTGTATTTTTGATCTCGCATCACATTTGAATATTATGAAAATTATTTTTTCGATTTTAGGCCCGGTCGAATAATTATTCAACGAAAAACAACCTCATTCGAAACATCATCAACCCATTTTAATTTTTCTATATACCGCATTTCAAATACCTCGAGTTTATTCATACGGTTTGTTTTTAAGGTCCAAGACTGTACTCCATATAACAGCGAAGACCATACATAACTTTTCATAAAACGCTCTGCAACAAAGTTCGTTTTTACAACTTATTTACTTACTTGCTGGGCGCTACAGACCTTGAAGATCTTGGGCCTGGTGCAAAATTGTCCTCCACTGAATTTGATCACGAGCGGAATCTCTCCAGTTGGTGATTTGAAGATTTTTCATATCTGCCGATACTTCATCTCTCCAACGAAGGTGTGGCCTCCTTCGACGACGCATTCCCTGGGGCTTGGATTCGAAGAGTTTTCTAGGCGGAATATTTTCATCCATAAGCTCTACATGACCTAGGCAATGAAGCCGTCTCATTCTCACTTTTTTTTAGCTAGATCCATGTCGTTGAACAGCTGGTATAGTTCGGCATTGTATCTTCTTCTTCAAACCCCTTCGTCAGACACAGGACCATAAATGCGACGAAGAATTTTTCTCTCAAAGATACCAACTGCATGCCGTCGTCGCTTGCTTTTGGTAATGTTCACGATTCAGAAACATATAGCAGCTCCGGAAAGATGTGCGTTTTATATAATTGTGCCTTATTATTTTGGGATAGGAGCTTTGAACCCAGTTATTTGGACAAACCGAAGTAGCAACAGTTAAAGGGTAATTTTTCGCCTTACTTCAACAACGATGTTATTGGTTGAGTTGATGTTAGTTCCAAGGCAGATAAACTCCTGAACAACCTCAAAATTATATGAGCCGATAGTAATGTTGTGTCCTATATGATGTTGTGAGGACATTTTATTTTTTTTTTTTTTATTTTATTGACATATTACCTGCTTCCTCTTTAAGCTGTGTAAAGGCTTCGATGACTGCTCGTCATTTATTTGATGTGATGTTGTGTCCTATATGATGTTGTGAGGACATTTTATTTGTGGACAGCATATACATATTTTGCTTTATTCTCATTTATGAGAACACCCGCTTTACCTGCTTCCTCTTCATTCTATGTAAAGACTTCGATCACTGCTCGTCGTTTACGTACGTTTTTACATATTAACAAAATGAACCTCTCACCATTTCTAACTCACCTCTCACTCACGAAATAATTATTTCTTATTCACACATTCATTCAGTCAATGCCCAATATATGTGAAACTGCGTAAACATCAAATTGAAAGATTGGTAACGACTAATATTTATATTCTTAGTATCTCCTAATCAAGCTTAATTTGACTGATAAGTGAAATAAAATAATTTGATATGAACTGTTAGGTTTTTAGACAAACAGAATTAGTATAAATAATGAGGCTGAAATCATTTAAAAATAAATCTGTCGTACAGAATTGAAAGACATAGCAGATCAAGGCTGTAAATGATTCTATGATGAGTGCGAATTACTTGTTTTAAATGAAATTTTAATGGTTGGAAGGGAAGGAGAACAGCAGAGGTAAATGATTGATAATCCTAGTAGAGGAATATTCTCGTTTCAGTAATTTCAATTTAAATTTAACAAATTATTTAAGAGTATTATACAAATACACAAACTATATATTAAAGGTCAGGACCATTTTGCCATTTGTATGTAGTTTAGTTTATATGTAAGCTAGTTTTTGTATGTAAACTAGTTTTGATTCTTTAAAAGGAACCAAAAATTTAAATTTGTAAGAAATTCTGTTAATGTCAATTTGCGGTGTTATAAACCTGAAGTCAATCATATTGTATTAAAATGTAAATGCATATTGTTTTTCGTAAAGAATATAACAATTTGTGTAGAACGAAATAGAAACATTATAAATATTCATAAAATGTATGTAGTTATCTTGGAAAATTGACATGCTTTTATTTTTATTAACTTATAATGACAAATATTTTTTAATATGGAGATACCGTTATACGTTTAAAAATATACTGTAATCATATTTCATTTAAACTCTCTCCATTTTTGTCTTAAAAGAGTCGTGGAATACCCGTTTTCCGAACTTTAATATTATCTTATCCTCAATTTTATAATGACGACGTCCAGCATTCATACCATCTTTATGAATATCTTCCTAGTAGACTTTTGATGTTGATGTGATGAATTTTAATTTTGACGAATATACAAAAAAACAAAACTTAATCCAAATGATTACCCAAAGAACAAAAAAAAACATTGTGTCAAATTTGCATAAAAATTTGATTCGGTTAATAATTTACATTTGTTTAACAATAGAAAATCAAGGGTTAATATATTTTATTAGCGTTTCTGAAATTAACTTAATTAATTTTTATTTTGTTAATGCGTGTGTATTTAATCTAAATAGATGTATGTATATATGTCACGTTTATGTCACTCGCAAATTAATGATTAATTTCATAATTTTGTATCAAATGTGGAAATACGCATTTTGTTCCTTGTTAATTTTTTTTTTTTTTTTGCAGTAAACTAGGTATTCGGATTAAAATTCGTGTAAAAATATTTAATTTGAATTCTTAATCAAAAAAAAAAAAAAAAAAAAAAATTAAAAACAACATGAATCAACTAAAATAAAAGAATTATTAATTTTAATTGAAGTATTTTTATTTTACTTTTTATTTTAATGTTATTATTAGAATTATTTATGGATCTTTCTAATATTAATCATTTCAATGTACCTCAATGTAATAAATTCGATAGACCATGCATGTATTTGTAATATTTACATTTAAATACATAATATTTTCAAATCGTGCTGAATTTTGAAAGGAAGTTGTAGAATTTTATTAGTTTAAAGATTACGAATAGAAAAAAATAATAATATTATTATTATTTTATTATTTTTAGTATTTAATTATTGTAAAAGTAGAAAAATGTTATTATGTAGACTTTTATTTGGTTTTCATTTTTTGAATTAATTTACTAAAATAAAAAAGTAAAAAACAGTTTTAATAAATTCGAAAAAGTTAAACTAACATTACTAATACTAATAATAATAACTAATGCTAGTTTGGATTTTTTTTTTTTTTGTTATACATAATATATTTAAATTATTAAATCTTATCAAACCACATTTAGATTTCATTTATATGCATTATAAAAATGTAAAATATTTTCATTAAAATATCCCGGGGCATTTGTAAATAAATAAGTATAAAAAAAATAATAAAAAGTCTTAAGATTAATTTGGGAGAACAGAAAATTTTTATAATTAATTTTTTTTATACAAAATTAATCTTAAGAATTTGATAAATTTCAAAAATAAATGAAATATTTTTTGTGTGCTTTATACATGGTTTTTAATATTTAATACATACTAGGTAATTAATGGGAGCGTGTCATATGCCTGTATTTTCATTTGCCTGTATTTTCATTTGCCTGCATTTCATTTGCCTGCTTTGCATTTGACTGGATATATATTCATAATAAAAAACACCTCTTGCTTGCATCGTGCTTATGAGCCATTGTAGTAAATACAAGTTAAAAAAGAAAACAAAAAAATAATTTTTTTTCTAGGGCATTGTGAGACGGACCTCGGCACTTTCCACCAATCACATCCTAGAAGATGTAGTTCTGGTTGATAAAAATGATTAATAATTATGGGTGATTTCAATATTGACTGGACAAAAAACACAACACCTCGTTTAAGTATTGCGCAAATTTTCAATGATTTAAATTTTAAACAAATTATAAATGAGCCGATCAGAATAACTAATACTAGTAAAACTTTGATCGATTATGTGGTAACAAATTATAGAAATAAGATAACTGCTGAAATTTGTGAAAATAATAAAATTAGTGATCATCAAGGAATTAGTATTTCTATAATGTGTCCATTGGTGGAAGTGAAAACATAGATACTGTTACATATCTTAAGATAAAAGAAGGTTTCGTAACTTAATTTTTGGTAGTCAAATAATGTCGACATATTATTCAATAAGTGTAAATGAAAAAGCAAATATATTTAGTAGTGAATTACGAAATAGTAGCCAACACCTTGTGAAAACGATTAGGATAAATAATAAAAATAATCCTTGGTTTAATAGCTCTCTTCGTAATATGAAAATTAGAAAAATCAACCAATATAATGAAGCAATTTAAACAAATTCTTATGATGACTGGGTGAAATATAAAATTATACGAAATAAATATAAAAACCAGCTAAATCAGACTAAAAATAACTTTATAAGTAATAAAATTCTCAAGAGCAAGGACCAATCGAAAATGTGGAAAACAATAAAAACACTAGTACTAAAAAAAAAAAAAATTAAAATTATCGAAGTCAAGTTTAACGGTTTGATTTATAAAAACAGTATGGATATAGCAACAAATTTTAATACATACTTTGTAAATAGTGTAGTAGAAATTAATAATAGTATTCCAAACATACCATACCAAAATTTAATATTAAGAAATAATACAAATCAGTTTAATTTTAAAACAATGGAGGAAGATGATTTAAAAGGTATTTTAAAAAAAATAAATAATAAAAAGGACTTTAATCATGTAAACTGTAAAATGTTATTGGATGTTTTTGACTTAGGTAGGTAGGTAGCTACTAGTGGTTGCCGAAAACTTCGACACACTTAGACCGGTGAGATCCATTGTGATACCATGGGAACTTTCCTCGCGTAATACCCTACTCGTTGAACCAATTTGAGCTTATAACGAAGCCGCGGAGGTTTCTAATACCAGTGCTTTCAAGATCACCCAGCGAGTCCAGAAAGAAGGCTCCTAAATGGATTTTCCTTTTATGGTAGAGACCAGGGCAGAAACAGAGTAGATGTTGAACGGTTTCATCCTCCTCCACCTCTCTACAAGTTCTGCAGAAGTCGTTTGAGGGGAGTCCCAGTCTTCTGGCATGTTTTCCAATCAGAAAATGACCCGTAATGACCCCTACCATAGTGCTAATGTCACATCTTTTCATGGTTAGTAGGTTAAGAGATCGCTTCAGATTCAACATAGGCCAGATTTGCTTGGTGATGTTGCAGTCTGGTCTAGCTGACCATTTGAAGTTTGAAGCTTTTATTGCATCATTTCGAAGCAATAAATTACAGGTGGCAAGAGGTGCACCCAGATTGCTCCATTCCGGAAGGAGTTCTAATATAGTACCCTCTCTAGCAAGTAGATATGCCATGCAGTTACCCGGAATATCACTGTGTTTTTGACTTAATAATACATAATTTGATTGAAGTTAAAAATGGCTCGTTACATATGGGAATTTATCCAGAAGCATGGAAGGAAACAGTAGTAACACCAATAGAAAAAGTAAAAAACACAAAAATTTGCAGTGAATTCCGTCCAATTAATATGAAAAGCATAGAGTCAAAAATTATTGAGAAGTTTGTGTATATTCAACTTGAAAGGTATTTGAATGAGAACAATTTAATATCTAAATTTCAATCAGGTTTTAGGAAAAACCACAGTTGTGAAGCAGTTCTGAATCTGATTGTAGCAAATTGGAAACAGCTTGTAGACGAAAAACAAACGATAGTAGTGGTCTTCCTTGACTTAAAAAGAGCATTTGAAACAGTAGACAGGAATATTCTATTATCGAAATTAGAAGCAATAGGCGTTGAAAATATAGAACTTAATTGGTTTAAGTCATATTTAAGTAATAGAAGTCAAAAAACTAAAGTCAATCGTGTAGTCTCACAAGCAATTGAAGTTTTGTTGGGATTTCCACAAGGATCTGTATTAGGGGTGTTATTGTTTCTGATATACATAAATGATATGGAGATAGTGTAATTTTTGCGCAACTGATCCTGTTTGATGCTGATGCACTTCTATATGTTTCAGGAAAATCAGCTGATGATTGCATAGAGAAAATAAATAATGATTCGGAAAGAGTCAACAAGTGGCTAAGAATGAATAAATTAAAGGTAAATTTAGATAAAACAAAGTTCATGATAATTAATGGTAGTTCAGAATACCAAGTAAAAATCGATGATGAACCTGTTGAAAAAATAAGCGAAATTAAGTACTTAGGGTTAATACTAGATGATCAATTAAAATTTCATAAGCATCTTGATTATACATGCAAAAAAAATCTCGAAAAAAACATACTTCTTCAACAAAATCAGAGATAAAATGTCTCAAAAATAGGCAATATCAGTATACAATGCAATCATTAAGCCTAATTTTGAACTATATTCGAGTTTAACAGCATTTTTAAATAATGAACAAATAAGTCGGTTGCAAAAGCTACAAAATAAAAATATGAGAAGTATTTTGAAATGTAATAGATTAACACACATAGACAATATGTTGAAATCATTAAATTGGCTGAATATTAAACAAAGATTAATATTTAATACACTTGTGCTCATCTTCAAAATTAAGCACAATATGATGCCGATATATTTATCAGAAAAATTAACATATGTAGGTGATGTTCAACATTATAGTTTAAGAAACATCTTCAACTTTAGATTACAGTTTTTTAGAGCGGATCTGGCTCAAAAGAATTTAATGTATGAAGGGTTAAAGCTATTTAACAATTTACCTCCGGAAATAAAAACTGAAGCTAGTATTGAAATGCATAAAAAAAAACTTATTTAAAATATAAAATCATCTTTAAAATTAAAATGAATGTAAAAAATATTGTAAGTAGTATTGTAATATTTTATATATTTACATGTAAAAACTAAATAAATTAATAAATCTAAATCTAAATATTATAAATATATATCCAGTCAAATAAAAAGCAGGCAAATGAAATGCAGGCAAATAAAAATACAAGCAAATGAAAAAAGAGAAATGAAATACAGTCAAATGATATGCAAATAAGTGATAGTAACCCTAATTAAATCATGTTACTGTTTTATTGTATAGTTAGTAATTTTAAGCTTTTTTAACTGAATATGGTTTAATCAGTCTTTCTTGTTGCGTTCTAAATTAACGTACTTTTGTAGAACCTTACCAATATATTTGCAGAATTATTTGATTTTTGTTAATATTAGCTAAGGCCAAATTAATTTAATTGATAATTCAATGCATTACTTCCATATCTGATAAACAATGCCTAGATAAATCTTTTTATAATTGTAAATCATCATCCATTCCGAACACTAATCAAATGTACAATATTATTCTTTATATGTACAATTTATGCGTTGGCCATGAAATCTCATAGTTATATAAGATTTAAGAAATACATTAAAAGTTAGGGGATGGCTTAGTACTTGTTTTGGGGCAAAAGCCCATCAAGTTTTTCAAAAGTAAATAAGAAAATTATTAAGTAAAAAATTACTAAATCCATGCCGTCTACATATATCTGTCGTCGGCAAAAACTAGATTTAAACAAATCAGTATAGCGGAAGTTTGAGGGCGGACATTTTATTCGTAGCCGTTGTTGGATATAAAAAATGAAATATCTCCTTTATAGTAACAGTGGTGGTGAAAAAATATTTTATTTGCATAGCCCCTGTTGGGTACAAAACAATAGAATATTCTCCTTTTTCTACAATATTTACCTAAATATTTTTTTATGCGTAGCCGCTTTCTATGCAACAGCACCGCACCACAGAACAGAACAACACCGTTTGTATCCAACAAAATGTATGAATTAGAAAACATCTAAACGAATTTAAGTAAGATTTTGAAATTATGACAAAATTATTGAGATATTGAACGTTGGTATTTTGGCATTTCGGATTTAGGTTTCGTATTTAGGATATCCTGCCCAACCTCTAAAATGCACAATATTATTATTTTTCGAAACTGATGATGGTTTATAACCGTGGAAAAGTTATAAAATTATGGAAAGATTTATCTAGTAGGCGATGTTTATCTGATGTGGAAATTATGCATTGAATTATCACCTTAGCTAATATTAATGAAAGTCAAATAATGAATACAGGTAAAATACAGGCAAATGGAATTCAAGTGAAATACAGGGAAATTAAATACCCATTAAATCTAATTAAGAACTTACTAATCAGAAAAAAACTTGGACACGCTGGTTGACGCTGTAGGTAGAGCGTCTGTGTTTCAACTGAAAGGGTCCAAGTTCGATTCCCGATGAAGCAAAAAAAAAAATGCTTTATTGGTTGGACCTGATCTATTAGCCTTTGTCATTGGGATATAATAAATTACAAAAAAAAATAATAATTGAGAGTATAATCTGGTAACAAATTAAATACAATAAAACTATTCTATTTAAGAAGGCTTAGCTCCTGACAATAGCAGTAGTTTTCCACATTTAATGAGTAGAGCCAGTAATTTGTTAAATAAATACTCGAATTATTGTAGATATTGTAGTGTAAAATTACAGTACCGTATCTCCGGGCTAAATAGTTATAATCATTCTTTTGCGAAAAAAGTATATGAGTGGCGAACGATTGATCAAGATCAAAATATTTAGTACTATATATTTAGTAGGTAAATAAATACTAAAATTCATGTATTTTAATAATTATGCACAGCCAGGTCCAAATGAATATTAATCATATTAAGAAAGCTGGAATTTCAACTTTACAAACTAATTTATTTTAATCTATAACACAGTTCGTGCGATTTCAAAAACAATGTTGATCGTCAGCTTAACATAAAAATCCTACATTCAAATATTGAAAAAAAAAAAAAATAGGATTTCTATTGATTTTTATAGCTATCTGTATTTTATTTTTGGACTGATTCTTTTTTTTTTTTTTTTGATAAGAACGTGTACACCTGTAATATGGATGAATAATAATATAAACTAGCATTTTTGGTATTTTTTTTTTTTTAAATGTGTTTTATTTTTATTCATTTTTTTTCTTCTTATATATTTTTGTACAAAAAAACACTTAAACCAAATTATTCTATTCGTTGTTTTCATCCTTAATGACCTACTAAGAAAGGTACTCTAAGATTTTAAATTTCTTAAATTTATTATTAATATTTAATGAGCTGTTAGTTATCTATTATTATTTTATTCCTTCATACTTTATACATTTTTTTCTTTTTATTATTCAATTGGAAAAGAAAAGTGTTTTTGATCAAAAAACCAATTTTTATTTTGTATTTTTGTTTTTTTAAACCTACACTCTTATTCTAACCTACCTTCTAATTACAACCTACCTAACAACCTACCTAACCTACCTGCTAATCCTAATCTATCTTATATTTACTCTGACCCTTATTCTAACCTATCACCTAATTATATCTAGATTATAACTACCCTAATTTACTTTATATTTATTCTAACTATTCTTATATAGTATGTTTTCCTGTTTTAACTCATTTTTCTGTTCTTCTATTCTTTCCATCAATATTTATCCATGTTAATTAATTCTCTATTCGTTATATACTTATCGTACCTAAATATTTCACTATTATCTTTGAATTTAAGATTTGGTTGGTACTCTATTTTTTTGTCTGTAGCTCTCCTTATTATGGGCAATTTGTCTTCATTTTGAATATATTTATTTTTATCCAGGTAAATCCAGTATATAGTATATATTATATGTATAGTAAATCCAGTATATATATAAATTCTGGAGGTATATAGCCGCAGCTCATTATCTTCTCAATGTACCTATCATTTGAAGTAATCAAACTATTTTCTGTCACCGACTCTACCCTTGAATAATGTTTTCTTATCAGATTAATTATGAATTGGTCTATTTTTTTTATTTTGCTAACCTCATAGAGCGTTTTGTTCGATATATAGTGTTTTTATTCTGTTTTCGGTTTTCTGAATTTACTTGTGCAATGCCTTATCCCTCCATGCATGATGGACTTATATTATACCATATTGGGCAATCATATGTAAGAATAGGTCTTATCATTGCTTGGTACCCTATGATTTATATTTTGTTATTTATTTCTTTTGCCTAAAACTACAGCTTCTTTGAGGCCCAAAAAGCTTTCCTAGCTTTTTCTAATTGGATGGAAATATGTTTTTTATGGTTTAAATTATGTGTTAAATTTACTTCCAAATATCTTACACATTTTTGGTTCATAGTTTTTATATTGTCTCTAGTTTTTATGTGGAACTTTGCTATTGATAAAAATAATTATGTATGGAATAGACTTATAAAATAATATTTAATTATATATATTTAAAATAATAGTATAAACTTAATTTGCTATATAAGAAATATAACTTAAGTTTTTTCTAACATCAGTGTTAGCTTTATCTAGGCTTGTTCTGAATAATATAACTTCACACTTGCTATAATTAATCCTTAGTTTCCAAGTATTAACGTAGCTTTTTGCTTCATTATAATTTTCTTGTAGTTGTACTTGCATTTTTTATAGCATTTTTAGTATTGATATAATTTTTTGACAAAACTACATTCTACAGATCGTTAGGTACGTGTTGTTTTAAAACTAAAATTTGGCAATTTAGTAAGTATAAGCAAGTTTATGTAAATAAACAAATTATATAAATTTGTAGTTTTAGAATTATATTTGATGAATATCAACCTAACGGGAACTTGAAATAAAAGTTATTGTCGTGGTGACTAATTGAGGACCGTTTTTTCAAAGTACAAAAAGTGAAAAAATCAAATTTTTCAGGAGAGACATTTTTCTGTTTATAAATAAAACTATTTAATTAAAGAATACAACAAGTACAACAAAAAATTACAGAAGATTAAACACAATAAAAAATTACAGAAATAATACAGAAGTACAACAAAAAATTTTTTTTAGACCTTTTTTAGAAATTAAAATAATACTATTCAAAATTCGAGCGTTTTTTCAAACCTAAAAATGTGCTATAAAAACTATTAAAAAATTTTTTCAAAACTAAAAATTAAATTTTTTCAAAAAAGTTATATAGAACTTTCTTCGTGATCTTCATATAGCTTTCCAACAGCTGAAGTCTCGGATATTTCATTAACATCGTCTTCTTCAACATTACCTTCCAAAATAGATTCATAAAAACTTGTGCGTCTTCTGGTATGCTGAAAAATTTAACTAATTTTTTAACATCTTCCTTTTTTGCAACTGACACTGTATTTTTCGCAGATAACGAACACAATTCGCTAATTTTATCTGATACGTGTTTAATTTTTTTTTTAAGCAGGTTAACTGTTACAGGTGATCCAGTGTATGTGGTTTTAAATGACCCCTACCTCACGAAACATCTTTATGTTACTTATGTAAGGCCTACCCTTGAATATGCCAGTCAAGTGTGGTCTCCACATTACTTGACTGACATTAACCGAATTGAATCGGTTCAACGAAAGTTCTTACGTTTCGCTTTGAGTAACTTTTCGTGGAATGATCCATTGCGGCTTCCACCTTATTACCACCGTCTTAAACTCATTGACTTACAGTCGTTGTCTGATCGTCGAATAATTGCAGATATCTCTTTTATTCACCAGATCCTTTCGGGTGTAACGCTAGCCCCTGAAATTTCAAATTATTTGGTTGCAAGATCCAATCGGAATAATCTCAGAACCGTTGAGTTGTTCCACATTCCCTTCCACCCTACCGAATATGGTAGATTCGAGCCAATCACTAGAATGCTCCGTGAAGTAAATTCTAACTCTAGTTCTTTTGATCGTCAACGAAGTGTTTTAACAATTAAAAAACGATTACGTCTTAATGTACGTTCAACTGAGACTAACTAACAACTGTTGTTCTTTTTAGCTTTGATATTTTTTTTGGTCTAACTTTTTGAAGTGTTTTTATTAAATGTATAGCTATTAACGTAGGTATTAATTTATGACTTTTTACCCTTCTACTAACAGCATATACCTGGTTTAGTTTATTTTTAAATTTTTTAATCAAAGGTGGCGGTGTTTTACTAACCCTACTGGATGATGAGTTATTGTACAATTAAATAAAGCAAGCTTTCGTCTAGTAATAGACGTCTGATGTGCTTGCTCTAAGCATAAATCTGACAGTATTATAAAAAGAAAACAGAACCTTAGTATTCTTTTTTTCATATAAGAACACTCGAGCTGTACCCATTTTAAATTGAAATTTCGTAAGAAGAACTTTTTTCGATGCACTTTTTATATCAAATAACCAATTTTTAAAAGTGTTCTTTACTGTTCCATATTTATTCATTATAGTATAATACTCTGAAAATGCCACAATTTCTTTGTGTTTATGATATTCTTTCTCAAGTATCCCAAATACCCTATCAGGAGGCATGTAACTATACCCTCGAATTGGAAATATGTGCTGAACTTCATCAAATACTGAACTTTTCTCATCTTAACAACATGTCTCCAATTAATTATGCAAGTTATCTATATGGAGTTTTTATTTTGTGAGGCACACGAATCAGAGAAATGACGAATTTTGCAAAATGTTTTATTTTTTAGTTTGAGTTTTTTTTCTAATTCGTTGAGAAAATTTTCTACGCACGAAGCAACTTCATTTGCTCCGCGATTAGATTCAGTTTCTAACCATGTGTAAAAATGTGTATTATTTTTATTTTGTTTCTTCTTGGGCAACATTATGGCCAAATTATATAATCAAACCTGTCAGGAGAAGAAAATTTCTCCAATTGATAATTTAGGAAGAGGCTGATTTTGCTGCATATCGAAAACAATGTCATATTTATCAGACACAGGTTTTTTCATTATTTCATAAAACTTTTTAGCTCTCATATTATGCAATCTTTGTTGATTTTTAAAATCCTGCTTTTTCTCTAAGTTCTCTTTTTCATTTTTTATCTCAATGGCGAACTTTTTACATGTTACATGCACGTATCCGAATTAGGATTTCCAAAGCCCAAGTTGAAATTCTTATAAAATACTTTTTTGTATTTTGATAAGGAACAAGTTGATTCATTTTTGCTTACGCCTTCACTTCGAAATATATTAAACATTTTTTCTAAATATAGTTCAGATGGAAGATATTTTCTGCTAGTTTTATATCTAGAGTATATTGTTTACCGTTATTTCTATCAGACAAATAGTTTTTTTCTCTTTTTTAGTTGACATGAAAAATCATGCTATTTCTTAAGAAACAATATTATTTTTAGTAAGAAACTTTTGTATGTTTGCTGTAATTATTTCGCTTTTATTAGTACACTTTTTGAAGTTTGAAAAAACACTAAATTTTGTTTCTTAAAAATATTAGATTTTTTTTTAATTTTATTGAAATTTTTTTTAACTAATCGATAGAGAACTAAAAACCCTTTCGTTTGATATGTATATCGAAAATTTTGAATTTTTGCACTTTTTGCACTTTGAAAAAACGGTCCTCAATTATTACTTATTTGTTTACTACAGCTTACTATGGAGCGGAATTTTTCTTTTATTAAATAAATACACATTCATCTATTCAATTTATTATTTTAAAACTATCTAATTTATCAAAGAGCATTAATTTTAGTGTTGAATTTCTACATGTAAAATTAATAATTTTAACTTTGCTAATATTGAGATTTTGTTTTGTTTACATAATTTATGATGATTGTTAAAAACTTTAAATTTGAATCAAAAATCCTTTGTAAAATTCTAAATATGAAAATATAACTTTTAAAAATATCAAATTATAATCATAAAATAAAATTAAATTTCTAATTTTTGTTTGTATATAATTTTAGAAATTTAAAACATCTAACGTCCTCATTAGTATTTTGGTTTAACTAAAAATAAATTTCATTACAATACACATTTACAATTTACTACAATTTCGTATAATAAACTAACAATAAAAATTATATATAAAAAAAAAAACAAAACAAGAACAATAAAAACTCTTTGATATCAACTCTTTTACCACTATTTTATTTTATATTTATTGTATTTTATTTATTTATTTTTTTTTTTTCTAAGACCTCATTTTTCATACATTTCCGCTATACATTTGCACTTACAAACCAAGGAAATCTGCTAACACAGCAATACAAGAATAATAACAATAATACAAAACAACAGTGGAAAAATATTCAA
Organism: Argyra leucocephala; assembly: GCA_963942445.1. NCBI lineage: Eukaryota > Metazoa > Arthropoda > Insecta > Diptera > Dolichopodidae > Argyra > Argyra leucocephala. The sequence continues at coordinate 59,812,205 of OZ012677.1, read as the reverse complement.
CAAACGATACAAAATACAAAAAAAAAAGAAAAGAAAAAAACAACAACATAAACAAACACGCAAAACAAAACAAAAAGAAAACAACATAAATCTGAGACATTAAAAATTGTAAAAAAAATAAAAAAAAAAAAAACGAAAAGGAAAACTAAAAAAAATGTTGCATGTTTGGTAAAAAGTTCCTTAGTTATTTTCTCAGCGTTCATGTGTTAGTTTACACGGGCAAAATATAAAAATGAAAAGTTATTTTGTCTTCGGAATGTTAACTTCACACGATTTATGTACAATAAATCGCTTTTTTTATCATTGACTTGATTCTATTCTGTCGATAGTTCAGTTGATTATATCAAAGGCAAAGCATAAAAAATTTTAAATATTACTCGGGGCTACTGCAAAGTTTGACTACTGAAAATCAACATCAACAAATGCGAAACAATTTTGTTTCGTAACACGGTTGATAAAACTAGTGTAGATATCAAAAAACACTGGAAATAATTTGAAATAAAATACATAGAAAATGTTAAAATTAATAAAAAAGTAGTTAAATACCTAGGAGTACAATTACATCGTAACTTGAACTATATTGTTCATGGCTTAAAAAAAAAAATTTTACAACAAAATTATTAGTAAAAGACTTAAAATTACATGTCACCAAACACTAATAAGACCAACGCTTGTATATGGTACACCAATATGGTATAAAACATCAGTGCGATCTTAATGGAAATTCTCCGAAAATTTAAAAGAAAGTGCATAAGAGTTTGCACTAATATATATAGAAAACCCAATTCCGAATACAAGCATTACTACTGTAAAAAATACTTCCACTATAAGAAAGAAAACATAATTAGAATAGATAATTTTATTATAAAATTAATTCGAAGACATTATGATAAAACACTCCGGAAAATTGTTTAATATCGCATATATTCTACGACAATCAGGAGTACATCAAAAAGTACATCTTGCTCACGAGCTTCCTGAGCATTTTATCTATTTAGATAAAAAAAACGGTTATATTCAAAACCGTAATCATATCCCTCTATCATACCATTATAATAGATAGGGCCACATTTAAATCTATTGTTTATAATCCAGGCAATATGATGGGAGAAAATTTAAAATTCGAAATGTCCATACCAGATAAGGACAAATTAATTAAAGCAAACTATTGGTGGTTGGGAAACTCTAATTATAATTAGCACAAAGTTTAATATACATTATTTTTTTTGTTTAGGTTAAGCAGTTTTAGTTAGATTAAGATAGATTAAGTTAATTATAATTAGCACAAAGTTTAATATACATTATTTTTTTGTTTAGGTTAAGGAGTTTTAGTTAGATTAAGATAGATTAAGTTAGGCTAAGTTTTTGATATATGACTATTGGTTTTACTCCCTACTTTCCAATAATATAATTCGAACACAAATAAATTTTGTAAAGTTTGTACATAATATAAAAAATTCCTAAAATTGTGCGTATAATTAAAATAAAAACGAAAAAATTGCTTAGATGTTAATAAAATTAGAAAAAGGTAGCTGTTTATGTAAATTTTTGTAGGCTAGACTATAGTGTAAGAATGTAAAATTTTTGGGAATAAATACAATTTATATTAAAAAAAAACAAAACTAAATTATCATTTGTTGTTTTTATACGGTTTGTTATATTTTTATTAATTTTTATAGCTTTATTATATTGTGATTTTACGTGGTTCTTGAATTATTTCCAATTCGATGTATTTACGTACAACCTATTTATGCTGCAATTAACCACAATTAAATTCGAATTTTATATGTACTAAATTGTAGAAGTAACAAATATTTTTTTGTTTCTGTTTAAATGACTGAGATATCTTAGTTTGATAGGATTTAGTTCATTAAAACAAAAAAAGTTGGTGGTAAAGCATATCATCATCATCATCTATTGGGTCTTCAGTAGAGGATGAGCTTTAATTTCGTTTACAACATTCTTCCATTGTGATTTATCATTAATAAAAGCTACCAAATTGATAATAAAATTCCGGAATAAACAAACTTGGTACAACAAAAGACTGTTAAAGATCTTTCGTGGCAAAATGTTACATTATATTTAATGTTCCAGCTTTCAGGAGACAAAGATTGCTTTTGCAGCCGCTGTTTCAAATAAGTTCAAATTGCAATTGCAATATTAAACAAAGCTGCTACAGTATTTTACTATTAATCAATTCACCTAGCAAGTTCAGGTCACAGTTTTTCAATTTTAAAATAACTTCTTACCCTACCAAGTTCAGTTTATTCAACATAATATTATTTATGTACTTTACAGTTTGAAATTTGACCTGAATTCTGTTCAGCAGTAATATTGTATACTTTCAATTATGTAAGTATAATTTTTTTTTTATTAATTTTATTTCTATGTATTTTTGTTAATGTATTTTGTGTAATGTAATATCTACTATCTTTAATATCATATATTTTAATTCCATATATTTTAAGAGCTTATATTATACTAGAATATTTGCACCTTTGATTTGTATGTATTTAGACTAACCTGACTTAATTATTTGGAATAAATTTAATTTGTAAAGGGCAAGTAAAAATTTGTAATTAATTATTTTTATGGTAATATAAAACCTAATTAAAACCTAACTTAGGTGCTTATTACACATCATTCTTTTCATCCTATGTATTGATAATATATTGATGAAAAGAATGATGACCGATTACACATCAATCATTTTATCCAAATTTTGGTATTTTGCAAGGACATACTGTGGAATCAAGGACATAATGTGTGTTCTGAATATATTGATAATTTCGAAACATATATGAATATTGAAAATATACTTTCTGGAGGAATGTTTTTGACTTCGGTTTAAATTGAATTTTTAAAGTGAATGTTGTGTATAAAAAACAACAAATTATTTTTTTGCACATTTGAATAAATGCTATATATATCAATTGTTTTTTTTACAATAATTACTATAATTATTAAAATTAATATAAAAATTATTCTTTTTATATATACCTTATCTGAACATTCCCAAAAAAATATCTGAACATTCCCCAAAAAGCAATATTTTTAATTCGGCTGATTTTGACAGCATGATTGATGAGAATAGAACCACCATCAATCATTTTTCATCAATTAACGATCATTCAACGGTCAATGATTGACAATATATTGACGAATGATTGACCATTGATTGATGTGTAATAGGGCCCTTAAAGCTTACTAAACCTAGATCTACTATCACTCTTAAAAGCGGATTTTCATAATTGTAGCAGTTTTCAAGAAAGGCAGATGCTATTTTTTGTATTTGTTTGAAAATAGTGTTAGTGTTTCTTACCAAAAGTGCAATCTGCAAGTGAAGATTTACGTAGAAATAATTTAAGAACAGTGTTTTATTTTCTCTGAAGCATATTTAAATTAGTTTTGACAGCACGCAGCCATTCGGGGAAACCGTATAACAAAAGGCTTCGAACAATGGATTTAAATATTAATAATTTGTTTTCAACGGTTAAATTAGATTTTTTATTTATGACTGGATATAACATTTTTATATTTTATTTTGTTGACGGGTTTATTGACGGACAATTTTTATCTATCTATAGATATACCCAGGTATCTATTTTATATGATCGCTTTTCCAAACTATTTCGAAATTTCCACATGATAGGTTGCGGTTCGGCAAAAAACAAGACTTTCTGCTTTTTGGAAAAAAAAACTAATGTTGTTTTATCTCAGTTAATTTTGATTTTCAAAAAGGTTATTTATGGTTCCATTTGGACAGTTAGAGACAGATAATAAATAACACAGTATAATCAGCGTACAAACTAATTTAATAATTTGGAATATTGGGTAGATATGCTGTGAAAATTTTATACAATAAAGTAGAAAGTATAGAGGCCTGTTGAACACCTGCTCAAATAGCGATTTTGTTGAATTGTGATAGTCCAATTTTTACTGAGAAATATGGATGGCTTAGAAAACTTCCTATCAACTTTACAAGATAAATTGAGATGTGTGAGAAATTAATTTGTGGATACAATTCATAGTCATATAAATTAACAACTTCATTTCAAATTTCGGTAATTTTCAAAAAATTTTACGTATCAAACATGGGTAGCTAAATTAAAATTATTATTTTAAATTTGTCATTTTATAATTTCTAAAAGTTTTCTTTGAAATGTATAGAAAAATAGTTAAAAAAAAAAATGTTCGCACCTTGCAAACCCGATTTTGAATACTTTAAAAATTTGTTAAAACTAAAACCATAATATCGTAACGGAAATACCGTTAACAAAATACACATTTACAATATTATTGTTTGTGTATATGAAAAGTACTTCGTTAACCGCTATGATTGTGTAAAGGAAATACACAAAAACAAAGGAATAAAAATAAAAAGAAAAAATAAAAACAAACGCTTAAATCCGTTATACCTATACTCACTCTATATACATTATTATAGTATATACAATTGTAGTTTAGTTTTGATTTTAGAAAACTAACGGTACCGTGAATAGAATGATGAATGTTTGTGCAATCATTACTACATGACTTCAAATAATAATAATAGAGTTAAAAACAAAAAACAATTTTTTTTTTTTTTTTTGTAAAGTTTTGTGTTTTTTATGTGGTTAGTTGGTTGGTGGTAACAAGAATAAAAAAAAACATCAAAAACAATGACAATAACACAATAAAAAAAAAAACTTAAATTTAACAAAGCATGCAACTTTGGAAATAAAAAAAGGCAGTAAAACAAAATAACAAAATAAAAAGTGCAATAATAAGGATAAAAAACTAAGCCATCAAATCAAAATGAAGAATGGATTCGATTATGGTATTTTGATGTCGAAAGTTAAGTTGTCAAAAATGAATGAAATTTTTATGATATACCATTAAGGTAATTGGAAAACATTAACATTAAATTTAATTGTATAGAATTTAATTTTTGAAAAAATTTATTAACAATAGTTAAAGGTAATTGATAATTGTGTGGGGCAATTTATTTATTTATTTAAAATCTACTGGGATCAAGCGCGTTTGGATCAGATTTTGCTTACCACTAAGTTTCTTCATATAAGTGGACTGAACTGGTTTAGTTAGTGAGTTGTACATGGAATGAAAATAAATGTTGGTGTTGGATTTTTACACACTCTTTACTATAGTTTTAACTCTCAAAATGTTAAATGCATCTTATTCTTTGTAGTTTGCTTTACATACTTAATGCCCGGTTTTCATTTAGCCGATATATCGGCAAATGGTTAGAGCAAAGGCAGAAGATATAAAAATTTCATAAGTGCGATAGAGAAACAATAATAAAATATCGGAAAAAAATGTGTACTTACACAAAAAAAATTCGCACACTACCAACACATTTTGTGGATACGGAACGACATTTCAATTTTTGAATTTAAGTAAAAACAAAAATTAATTTTTTGCATTGAAAATTTGAATTCGTGTAAATGAAAAATAATATTTTAGCTTTTAGGTATAATATATTTAACTATCTATTTAACTAAAATTATACATATTCTATTTATCTTAAACATAAACTAACTATTTAACACATTTGAAAAATTTACTTTTAATTACAATTTTAACTTTAACTGATTTGTGAATGAATATTTTAAATTTTGTTGAATGAATTTTTGAATGTATGTATACATTTTTTTTCTTAACTCATTATTTAGTATAATATAAAAAAACAATATTTTAATTCTAATAAATACTTATGTAAAAATTAAAAACATAATAAATACAAGTGAATTTAAAATTTAAAAGGACTGTTTGATGTAATGTAATTCTCCACAGATGAAATTCATTATATGAATCATATCATATTTTAATTTTCTTCACTTTATTTACTTTATTTATATATACATAGGTACTTTCGCGAAATTTTAAACAATTCTAAGGAAGATTGCTTAAATTAAATAACCTTTATTTTGTTTACATTTTGAATATTTTAAAGTTATATAGGTATATAGATTTTAGATGCCAAATCATCTATAAAAGTTACTATAAAAATAATATAATTTTACTCCCTCATACACATTAACGGTATACTATACTCCTCTCTTTCTAAACTTCAATTTATCAGCTAAAAATTTATCATGAAAACCGGCCTTAACTGTTTAAAATAAAATTATCTATCGGGAATTATTTAGTATTTTGTGTTGATCACTTCTACGAGGGAGTTCCGTTGTAAAGTTATTTTGCATTTGCTGAGTAAGTTAGTGATGGTTTTTCCATTGGTTTGATATCCGTTTACTCTCGGCTAACATTTAGTGGTTGTTAAAAGACTTAACTTATGTTTATAGGAAGGGTTCAATGTATTCGGAATCATTCTTTCAGTATCCATAGGCTTCCTCAAGATCTATATAGTTCTAGAGATGTTCTTGTTTTGGTTAATAATAAATTTACAAACGGAAGGTCAACTACTCTTTCTACCTCGACGGTTAATTGCATATTCTTGTGACGTCCGCTTAGAGTAGTCTGTGTTGATTCTAAGTCTCTTTCCCTTATTACAACAAAAATACGATCCATTTATATCTTCCAAAATCTTGGTAGTCAACTATCCTTATACTGCCAAATCTGGCTCTAATTTGCTCATGAAAATTTCACTGATGCATGAAGAGAGGGGATTTACCATTGGAGATTTTCTACTATGGCAAAAGTTGACAATTAGTTCACCTTTCAGTTTTATGTACTGTTTTACTTTTGTTCCCTACTCTGGCTCTGCATCCTGTTGTAGTAACAATTCTTCTACTAGAATAATGCACTATTTGACTGGGATACTGGGAAAAAGGCTTTTACCTCAACAGAGACTATGACTACGTCTTTGTCCAGTCTTCCAATTCTTGAGCTGTTTCGTTATAGTTTTTCACTGATTGGTTTTCAAACTGCTGATCTATATTTCGAAACTCTTTCATTTAGCTATTTTATATGTTGGAGACATATTTACTGTCATAATTTCTCTCATCTCACCTCATTACCTGGTTTGTGAATTTTAGAAAGTCCTCTAACTCTAGGGAGTGCTGGATTGGATATATTCCTTTTACTTGTCAGCATTCCTAGATAGTGTTGTCTATTCCCTTGATGAACTGTTGAAGTAGGTCATTCATTAGTTTCCCGTGAGATCCGTTTGTGATCTTCTCCTACATTCTGTTATCCTAATATTCTTTATTTAAAATTACCAGTGCATTGCAAGTGTCAGCCAATGTCTCTGATAATTTTTTTCTCATTTCTGTTAACATTTTTATTTGTATTTCCATTCCTCATCTTTTCTTTAATGACTTTTATTGTGGTGGCTCTTATAAGTTATTTTTGTTCTGTAGTTATGGGTAATGTTTGGAAGGTAAAAAAAAATTAAGAAAATAAATTTCCCTCCAATGTTTTTCCTCCGAGTTTTCTCAATGTTCTTCCTACTAATAATTGCAGAGCGCTGATTAATCTTGAATATACAAAAACTTAATAAAATTGTTACAGCATCAAAAACTGTGTTTTTTAATTACCTAACATACATATGGTTTGTTTCACATCATTTTCTATTTTAATACAAAACTTCACGCATTTGAATTTTTTTTACTAAATTGCTAGGTTCACAAGATGCAAATTACGTACATTCAAAATGGTATTTTCGATTAGATAATTTTTGTCTCACTAAATAAACGATTACACTGCAAAAGTCTAAGAGTGACATTAAAAATTACTTGACTTAAATCAACCTGCTTAATCTATTAGACCGCAAATGTATTTCATATTAGTGCTATATTTCCGATTACACCTTTAGTCATCTTATAGGTAATCAAAATCGTGTATAACACAGTGACAAAAATAATTTTAAATTGCATCTCATCGGCTCAGTTCTGAAAGGCTGCATAAGCCATTTTCACTTTTTTTGACTTAGGAACAGATTCTAGGTTTTGCGACACGCTCTTTCTTTTGGCCTGAACCGTTTGTCGTTATCTTTTACAGTTTCGGAAATATTTAGTTCCGGATTGACCCATATCAACCTTTGTAATACTTTGTTAATTATAAAATAACCCATACGCCAATTTTTTTGGATATAGGTCATTTTTGTATGAATTTTGACGTCAAGATTGACTCATTTCTGAAATGCCCCATATCCATATGCCTGACAACATATGCCCAACAAATGATCAAAACTATCTAAAAGCATTATTAAAAATAAAATAATTGTGATTGAAATCGTAAGCTTTTATTATGGGGGGAATAACCATTGATGTCAAAAACATATGGTTATTCTCGCCATAAGAGAACCGTACTTCTATAATAGTTATAAGTTATTCCTTAAAAGACCAACCTGGTATTTATTAACCAAAAAATTTTTTTTGGTTGAAGGTTCAACGGAAAATTATTTTTTATTCTGGGACTTTCTAATTTTACGATTGCGGGCTAGAGAATTAATGATTTCAAGGATGGTATCAAATTTGATACAATGGGTTTCAGAGAAGAAAAACAAAACAATTTACATAATATTAAAAATTTGATTTCTTTAATTTTATTTTTTTAATTTTTAATTTATTTATTTTTTAACAAAAAATATTTTAACAATTTGTTTAAAAATAAAATACAAATATTTTGTAACCCCACTTAAGAGGCTTATTAAATCTCTATCTTATGCAACTGTTTTAAATTTCGCATTCAAGTGATGGTCAATTATGGGACGTAACTTATGCATTCGATCATGATATTCATTTATTCCAGCCAACATTTTGTTATTGTCGTTGAGATGTAAAAAATTTTTAATTCTTGAAGCGATTACTCCAATATGAACGAATGTTTGGCAACTGAATTATTGAAATATATAGAATCATACCTATATAACAATCTACTTCTTTTTTTTTTTAATATTTGGTAAGTTTGTAACAGATGGAGGCGCTGATTTGGATATTGAAGCCCGCATCAGTAAAGCCCGTAATGCTTTCGGGATACTTTCAAAAATATGGCAGGCAAGCAACCTATCTCTGCGCACAAAAATAAGAATATTCAACGCAAGTGTAAAATTTGTTCTCCTGTACGCTTGCGAAACATGGAAAATTTCAGTAAACATCACCAGGAAACTCCAAGCGTACATCAATAGATGTCTCCGACGCATCCTAAACATTCGTTGGCCTCAAACCATTTCCAATAGAACGCTGTGTCAAAAAACGAAAAAAACACAAATAAACGTGGAAATCCGACAGAGGAAATGGCATCGGATCGGGCATACTTTAAGGAAACCTGACAACAACATCGCGAAACAATGTTAGGGTACACGTCGCATCAGAAGGCCGAGAAAAACGTGGAGAACAACTGTCTTAGTCGAAGCAAGTACCCAGGAAAGAACGTGGCCACAATTGAAGAGGTTAGCCGCTTCATAAAAAGCAAATGATGCAATAACCAATAAACTGGAAATTATAGCTGATTATGACAACACAAAAGGAGGAGTTGACGAACTCGATAAAAAATGTTCAATTTATTCTTTCGGACGTCGTATAGCTATATTCCATAGATTAGTTGATATTAGCAATGTCAATGCATATATTTTGTATCAATCATCTCGTAATTACAATCATATTTTAAGAGCAAACATCTTAAAAATACTAGCTAGAAATTTGATTTTGCCACATTTACAAAGAAGAGAATATAACCAAAGATTATCTCGTTCATTACGTGATATTATTCGAAGAATATTGGGTTCAGATTCTCTCCCACCACCTGTAATGCAGCTGCTCTCTACTTCCACATCAAACAAATTGTGTTATATTTGTCCAAACAGATTAAAACGAAAAATACCACACAGATGATTTGTCAAAAATCAATGTGTATGGGTTGTAGCAAGCGTAAACTGTACAAATACAGATTTTGACGAATGAAATTATTACATGAAAAAACTGGTTGTTATTTTCTAAGATATAAAACTTTTTGAAATGTTCTATTTATTTTTTTTAAATATGTATATTAAGCTGTGAAAAACTGCCATTTTATTTTTTGTTTAACTTTTTTTTATTTTGTTATGTAAATATAAGAACTATTAAATATAAGAAATACCTCGGACATTTTCACTGACGGATCCCTTACGGCTCTAGGCGCGGGAGCTGGAGTGTTCTTCGAAAAAGAGCAACTTGAACTCCAGTTTCCTCTTGGCAAACACTGCACAGTCTTCCAGGCTGAAGTCTTTGCCATAAACGCAGCAGTGAATATAATAAAAGAGCAAAGATGGTCTAACAAAGTCATTAGAATCTTTAGTGACAGTCAGGCTGCCTTAAAAGCTCTTGAAAGTAACCTCATCAAATCTAGATTGGTGGGAGAATGTTCGGAAGCCCTAAACCTCATAGGGCTCCGAAACAAGGTACAACTGATCTGGATACCGGGTCATAGTGGCTTGACTGGAAATGAGAAGACTGACGAACTAGCCAGATCATCGGCGGGAAACAGTTATGGCCCGGAACCAGCAGTTGGTATATCTATTGGTAATATTAAACTATCAATAGAAAACACCCTGAAAAGGGAAGCAAATATTCTTTGGGAGCGTATAGAAGGCCACAGGGTCTCCAAAATATATGCACCAAGAATAAACACCAAAATAACCAACTTCCTGCTAACTCTCAATAGAGGAGACTGTAGGAAGATGGTGGGCATACTTACTGGTCATAACCACATGAATAAACACATGTGTAGACTAGCACTAAGTGACGACCCAACCTGTAGACACTGTCTGGAAGAGGAAGAAACCTCCACACACGTTGTAGGAGAGTGCTTAGCTATTTCAAGGCTGAGACTCAGGCTGCTGGAAACACACTACATAACCTCAGAAAACTTCTGCAGGATAAATCCCCCAAACCTATTGGCCTTTATCAAAAGGGTCGACTAAGTTGAGGGGTGGAGGACGGCATAAAGGGCTAAAATGCCTACATGCCGGCTCTGACATATTAGGGCCACCTCCGTAGAAAAAAAAAAAAAAAAAAGAACTATTACTATTTTTTGAATTTAAAAAAGGCTTGTGAAATACGGTGCCAATTTTTTAAAAAAACCCTCACTACTAAATTCTTTTTATTTTTAATATAACATTTAGAATTAACTATAACAGCTTTATGTGAAAAAAAACTTTATAAAAAATATTATTATTCCTTCTGAAATATAAAAAAAAAAAATGGTGAAAAATTTACTACCACGTCCAGTAGTACTATGTTACAAAATTTCACCTCCTAAGTTAAAGGTTAAACTTCAAATCGCGTTTACTCGAAACCGAGTTGATGGCATATGGAGCCTTTCAGACATCAGCCGACGATCTGTAATCAATTTAATCATCTACATCAGCTACGTAACTACTAACCCAAAATTCAGTCTTTAAAAGGTTATTGACAGGCAGACAGCATATTCCTAAAACAAAATTGTCTTCCAAACCACTAAAACTAAGTAGATATCTAATCTGCAAAATAAAAATTGAAAAGTGATTTTCTTTTTGTAAGCTTATCGTTAAACGATAATATTTGTAAGATATTTTGTTCAATAAATTTTATTTTTATTTTTTTTTTTTGTTATATCAATTGTTTCCGTTTCATTTGAGTGTTTCTTCTCATTCTTTCTTTTGTATTAAATGATAAAAAAAAAAAAATAAATAAATAAAACAATCACACAAGACAAACACAATAGAATTGAAAATTTAGATTTTCGATTCCGTATTTTTAGAAAATATATGAAAGAACTAGAAAAACAAAACAAGAACAAAAGCAAAATAACGAGAAAAATCAATTTTCATTTTTATATTTTTTAATTTAAAAAAATAATGTTTTTTTTTGTTATATGAGTATTGCACAAAAAATAAAACGCTAACAAATTTTATATTTTGTATTATGGCGTGTGAAAAATTGATAATTTGCAAGAAAATTGTTCTAAGAAATAACAAAAAATTTGGAACAAAAAAAAAATAAAACAAAAATATTAAAGAAATATGAAGCGAAATTTAAAAAAAGGAAAAACAAAACAAAAGAAAATTTGCTCAGAATAAATAAAAAATGATGAAAAACAAATCGTTTAATGGATTTAAAAAGATTCAATATTTACCGTTATTCTTTTATTTTTCTATACCCATTAAAGTATTTTTTTATTTACTATACGAGTTAATAACTTTTATGTATTTCATTCGCTTTGTTCTGACGAAGTATTTACTTTTTTAATATTGAGAACTATAATAATTATGTGGTGTACAAGTTCTTTGATTATTTGAACTATTAAGTTTCGATGTAAACTACTCCAAATTGAAATTGTATCAATAAAACTTTCGGTTAAATTATGGCAATTTTACAACATTCATGAACATAATAAAACTGCCTCTAACTGAAAATCTGAAGCTTAAATCCTTTAAAAACACTTATAGAAAAAATATGTGGTTTTCATATCCACTTCTGAAACTTCTGTGGTATGGCTACCGAAGATTTATATTTCGGAATATTGTAAATGTGGCAAGGACAAAATATATGATGATCAAAGTCAAAAACGTGCAAATCTACAATGAAATAATAATAGTAAAAACTACTAGCTTCAATAGATAAGACTTACCTTCAAATACTAAATCTAATATTAAATTCAATAGCAAGCATTTTTGGAAATTTATTAATATTCGTAGGCGTTCTTCTGGATTTCCACAGGGTATTCATTTCAATGACAATACAGCTACTGACTTAGACTCCACATGTAATTTATTTGCACAATATTTTGAATCAGTCTTTGAAAACCCACTATTAAATACACATGGTCCACTACTAGATCTAGATTCTATGTCTCTTTCTTATGATGATATCTACAATAAGATTGAATCTCTTGATCTAAATTTAAGCGTTGGTCCAGATGGTATTCCAAATTTAATTTAAAAAAGAAAATGTATTTTAAGCATTACTGAACCGCTTTGTAAAATCTTTAACAGATCGTTAAATGATGGTGCTTTCCTAAATGACTGGAAATACTCTAATATTGTTCCCATCTTTAAATCTGGATCAAGAATGTTAATTGAAAATTATCATCCTATAGCTAAACTATCTGCAATCCCCAAACTTTTTGAAGCTATTGTCACAGACAAAATTTATTTTCTAATCAAGGAAAACATATCTCCAAATCAACATGGTTTTATTCAAGGTAGATCTACAACTACTAATCTATCTATTTTTCTACATAAAACCATTAATTCAGTTGAAAAGGGTTATCAAGTTGATAGGATTTTCACAGACATATCTAAGGCATTTGATAAAGTAAACCACCTTAAACTCCTATTTAAAATTGAATTACTAGAGGAATTCATGGGAAAATGCTTACATGGTTACAATCCTACTTAATTGTCCGTAAACTTTCCGTTACGATTTAAAATAAAAAATCTTCCATATTTGAAGCCACCTCTGGTTTTCCTCAAGGTACCCATATGGGTCCACTGTTATTTTTGCTTTACATGAATGATGTTGTTTGTAAAATTAAAAATTCAACTCTTTCATATGTTGATGACACCAAATTATTCTCTATCATTAGATCAAATGATGATTGCCTAGCCCTACAAAAAGATTTAGATACATTTCATTCCTGGTGCATTGAAAATGGTTTTGACTTAAACATCAAAAAATGTAAGTGTATGTCCTTTTATAGAAACAGAAATTTCATTCAATATAATTACAAATTTCATGATTCTGTTATAGAACATGTTAGTGAGGTTAAAGATCTCGGAGTAATTCTTGACAGCAAATTAACATTTAATCCTCATATAGATTTCATAACAGCAAAAGCTTTCTCTATGCTAGGTTTTATTAAACGAAATTCCATAAATTTTACTGATCCTTATACGTTTAAATCATTATATACTTCTCTTGTTCGTCCTCACCTTGAATATGCCTCTCCTATTTGGATGCCGTTTTACGCTAGGCATATAAAAAGAATTGAATCGGTTCAAAAGAATATGATCAAATTTTGCCTTCGTAAGTTCAATTGGCAACCCTATACAACAAGTTATTTAGCTAAATGCCAGCTCATAGATATTTCAACACTTGAAGCTAGGCGAAATGTGGCCGCTGTAATGTTCTCGTATGACATTTTGTCAGCTAAAATAAACTGTCCTTTTATTTTAAATTTATATCTATGTACCATTTTATACTATTCGTGATAGAAATTTTCTTTATTTAGATTCTGATAGGACGAACTATGGATTTTCGGAACCCATCGTTAATTCACAAAGATTATATAAAAAATGCCATTCTATAATGGATTTTCATTATAGCAGACAAAATTTTAAAAGGAAAATCACCATATTTTTTTCATCATAAAATGTCAAAATTTGAATTGTATTTTACTATATTAATAATAATAAGTATTAGTTTTAAACTGTTGCTTGTAAGCAAAATCTGTAAGGTTATTCCTGTAGATTGAAGTGAAATAAATAAATACCTTTGTGTTGGGTTCGATGATGAATTAAATGAAATTGTCATATAAATGAGCTGGTGTAAAAAGTTCAGAAAATGTGCAAGAGTATTTAAAAAAATTTAAAAACAGCTACCAGACAACGTTAAGCTATTTGATAATAAATTTCGTAGTACTATGGTGTAGGAACTAGATGAAACACATATGAAAGAAACCTATGCTCTCTCCAAAGAATTGAAGTCAGATTTTGTAAAATAAAGCAATTAAAAATCTGTTTGGGTTGACTGGCAAAACTTCAACCAATTATATTCACTTCAACAATAAAATTCTAATAATACCAGACTCAAGATATTTAAGCCAAGCACCCAAATTATATACATACATAATATTAGAAAGATTAGATAAAAACAAACATTAAATTATTTGTTTCTATTAAATTCGGCATAATATGAGACCAGAAAATAAACTGTGATATGATGTTGGGGTGAACTAAAATGGATTGAAAACTATTAACTATTACAATACATACAAAAATAGATCATATACCAGAAAAAATGTTAAGAAGGAGATAAATAGATGAACAATAAATTTCTTAACTTTCTATAATTGATCATACATCATTTGGAATTGTTTCGTAGCATCGCTCATACCAGTAATGCAATAATAATATATTTTATATTTTTAAGAAATTTATGTATTTTATAATGACAGTTTAGTGTGCAATTTATTTACAATAAACAACATTGATAGTCCATAATATTTTTCCTTATGCACGGTTGATATTATATTAACTATGATGTATGTAATTTAAGAATATAAAATTGAAATTAAATATGGCCAAGTACATTAAAGTTAAATTGTTTGGTAAATAATTTTTGTAAAATTTTAATTTATTAAAAAAATATACCTATAGTCGATATTCAATTATTGTAATGGAATATGAATAAATATTGCACGCTATCATTTAAATTTTTGATTTTTTTAAAGTTGAAATTTTATATTTTGTATCAGATTTTTATGAAAATTTAAAATTTTAATATTGTTATTTACTTTCAAAATATGTCAGATACAATTATTGTCTCTAAAACAAAGGTTTGCTAAAATTGAGAAAATAGAAGGATTTTAAAAACTAGATTTTTAGAGGAAATTATTTCATCGGCTTACAAGTACCATAACTATAGGTGTTAAATCCATGTATAGTACTAATCTATTTTACTTTTTAGCATTTTTTTACATTATATTTTACATATAAAGAAGCAAGCGTGAAAACTGTTGAAATGAGGAAATCGGAAAATAGATGTTGGCTCTTCTGATGGAGATGTTGTATCCACGTTGGGGCTAATGACTATATCCCAAGGATACTTGATCCTCCTAGCTTTCCAAAAATATATGTCTTTACACACAGAGAAATTTCAATGTAAATTGTTAAGAAACAATGTAGTTTCTACAATTTTCAACTTGATTTGGCTTTGTTAACGCTTTTTGTAAATTTATTACCGTACAAAGTAAATTTATGTCAACCGATTAAGAATGTACTTTTAATAAATTTTTGTTTTTAAATCTACATTGATGCAGTTTTCATTCTACCAAAAAATTGTTAAATATAACTATAGCGTTCAATTGAATTTACAAATATTAATGGTTGAATTATGAATTTATAAATGTTGTTTTTACAAAGAAAAACGGATAACTTTACTTTTATAAAAAAAGATAATATAACAATGTTGAAATAACATTCTGCATATTTTAATTGTTAGATTAGCATCGGCCTACCACATTCATACTGTGAAAATTTGTTAATTTTATTTTACGCCCGTGTCAAAAAAGGCGTATATCCAGAATCAAACTTTTTAAGTACACGCTCTTAGAATTATTTTTTCTGATTTACATTTTTTAGGAAAGCACTAAATTTAGCTTGAAAATGCAAAATTATTTCTTTCACAAAAAATGCAAATAAAAGGAAAATTTTACCGTATAATTTAGTTGAAAAATTCCAATTTTACTGAAATTCCCGCCATTATAATGACAGTATTGAGTACAGCAAATCAATATAATAATTCTTGAATGAAATTGAATTTATTATAATAGTTTTTAATAAAAAGAATAAATTATATGTTTCTTTAAAATATTATTTTAATTATTTTTAATTAATTATGTTTTAATATTAAATAAGAAATTCTTAATCTTAAACTAATAAAAAAAAATTAATTTCATTAAATAGATTCGATATGTCATTTTTATAAAAAAATAAATCATAAGTGTTTGCTATAGTGTCATCCGTGTAATTTAATACACGAGTATTTTGGCTACTTTCTGCCATTTTAATCTGCACTAAGTTTATACTTTCAAGATTTAAAACAAAAAATTTAAAATCGGTTCTGCAACTTTTAACTGTCTCTGAATTTGTTTTGTTTTATTTTTTTTTTTTTTAAATTAAACTTTATTTTATTTTTATTTTAAAATTTTTTTTCGTTATTTTAAAATCAATCTTTATTTTGTTACAATTCACAAGTTAACGCGATTTGTCAATCAAAGATTGACGCGAATACCACGAAGTTTGTATTGATAATTGATAATGTAGGATACAACGAAATACAAATTTTATTGAGAACGATATAAAAGTTCATATACGAACAATGTATCTTTTACAATGTATCAATGCATATACTACGAAATGTACATTACCTTGTTTAATTATATCATAGTAATGTAGAATTAACATTTTTTGATAGTACTGTAAAATTAACATTTAAAACATGTTTAAATACATCTAAAAAGAGTAACTCATTGTATTTATAAAAATAAAATACATTTTAAACTAAAATTTTTACAATGTATTTTCAAAAGTTTTTGTATTTGATTTTACATTTCAGTAACTATTCCGCAAATACAATTTCACAATGTAGAAATATACATCAATGACTGATCAATTAAATGCAAATTACAGTAGAATTAACATAATATTTAAAACAATGTTAAAATAAATGGAATGATAGTAAAATTAACGTGTGCATGGGTTATTTTATAATGGAGATGTCAAATTAACATTAAATGTTAATATTTTAACTACAAAAAATGTAAAATAAGAGTTTCAAATGAAAATTTACATTTTCAATATTCTACATTGTTCAATGTTAAAATTACACTAGGGGCCCCTGTTGAGTAATTATATTTCAAGTTGAAGTCAAATTTAAAGTTTTTAAAAAAACAGTAATTTACGTACTGACATAGACTTCGCACGATATAGCAGAAACCACTCGTGTTTAATAAAAAGTTTTGTGATTAGTAAGTTTTATTTAGGACACATAAATACACGTCCCTCATATACTGCTTCGTTTCCGATATATTCCCTATAGTAAGAAGCATTTAGTGATAAAATTACTAAAAATAAAAAGTTTTGTCATTAAAGAGGTACGTATATATAATATACCTACATAATACATAATTTTAATAAAAACTATATTATTACTACAAATAACCAAAATTTAGAAACAGTTACTTAAAAAGATAAAAATGAAGAATTCAAGTGATTTGTTTTTTTGTTGTTTTTATATTTTTTATTTGAGATGAATTTGTTTTTTTCTTTTTTAATTTGCATATGTACATAGATTCATTCGCAAGTACATAATATAAATTATAATAACTGATTTGTTTACTTTTGTTTATTATTTTCATAAGATCTCACTTATGCATAATGTATTTGCTGAATAATAAAATCTGATGTGTACAAAATGTTCAACTGTGTGCGCATTTTTGTTTTATATATCATCTTATATATTATATATATTAGAAGTTCAATAAGGAGTAGGAGAATCGAAATAAAATAAAAAGGTGTCTACTGCGCAAGACCTTAAATGCTTGTCAATTATAATTATAGATTTGCGTTTTTCTCTCAGTGTAATGGAGCAAGTTTTCCTTTAAGGGCAAAAGGAAGGACATTTGAAAGTAAGTGTCCTTGTTGTTTTAATGTTTTTGTATGTAAACCCGTTAAATCTCTTGATCTATTAGATATATGTATATATTTTCGGTAACACCAATTATCCTTGAGATACAGTGATTTGGTCATACACTGGAATAATTTTTACTTCAGACAAATCGTTACTTCGTAAAAGCCACATTCTTAGTTTTACAGGGTTAAAAAAAACAGGTTTTTTTAATAAATGTTTATATCTGCTAAACTATTCCATATAGATATAAAATATCTATGTACAAGTTCTAGAGAAAATAGAAACCTTTCCAAAGGTGTGTTGGGAAATCCATCAAAATTAGTAATTTATTTCTGTATGAACTGCTGTTCTTGTTATGTACAAAATATGAAAAAGAACTAAAGTCGCTCTAATACTTACTTTTGCAAGAAGCTAGACATTATGACTAGACTTTATATATTATATACCTGTAGTATACCGTGTAGTACCTATTTTTACCTTCACAAAATTCTATTGCTCAATTCAATACATTAAATATGATAGCAATTAAAATTGGATTTAATGAATAGAGGCTACTAGTAAAATTAAATATGAAATTTTCTTTATTCTTATTATATATATATTATTCTGCATTTATCTGGATGTTTGTAAGTTCGACGGAACGCTCCAACATATATACAAATTGCATATGTATACAAATGCATATATATACAAATTGGTTTGGTACTTTTTTTTAACCCCTGTCTACCATGCTGAACCTTTGCAGGAAAAATTGATTGCATGAACTATATTTTTTTAATTTAATGTTAGTCTTCGCAAATAATAAGGAAAAATAATAAATAATAATAATAATATAAATAAAACAAACAATTTTTTTGATTTATAATAATAAGGACTAATAGTAATTTAATCAATAGTTTAATATGGTATAATAACCAAAAGGCAAACAGCATTTAACACAAAAAAAAAACATAATTCACTCAAAGGTTATTCTTATTACTTAAAATTATACACAATAATATACATGTGTATCAGCTATTTGTTTGTATAATATTATACATTATACTACTTATACCTGCTTATACCTTTTATTTTTGTCATTATTGTGTGCGTAACTCACTTCACTCAAAATTATTTTTGTTTTTTTTTATTATTTGCTGTATCTGTATTCTGTATGTTCTGTATGCTCCATTCCAAAAATATTATTTTATTCTCAGTGTTAAGTGTTCACATTTCACTTCACTGTTCAGGTTAACTGTTCAATCAATAGAACTTGATAGAAGTAGAGTAGGATAATTAACTCTACTTCTACGCCGGATAATAAAACATTGTTTTTTTTTAAATTGAAAATTATTGATGAAAATGTTTTTGTATTTTTTGTAAATTTTACCAATTTAGATACAAAATTTTGAATATTTTTTTAAAAATAACACAATACCATAATAACAGTTTATTCATATAGCAAAATAAGATCCCTATACATTATACAAAAGACGAAATTTATATGAAAATAAGATCCCATTTTTAAATTTGCTCTCCCAGAGGCCACAATAACGCTAATACGGTATAATTTATACGAAATGGAACCCAACTAACGATGTATAACTAAATGGATACATTTAGTTAAAAAAATACAAACATTTTATACAAATTTGTTGGTATGGTACTTCTTTTTCTGTTATATAAAAAAAAAAAGATTAGTGTTAGGCCAATATAAACATAAATAAAAATAAATAAAAAGTGATATAAACATAAGTACTGTAATTTCGGAACAAAGAAAATAATGAAAGAAAAAAAGAAACTAGGATTTATTTTGCTTCCGTCATTTATGACGGGTTACAAAGCTAGTTTTTAATATGAAAGAAAAATTTAACTCACTTATTTGATAAAATTGATGATAGAGATTAATCAGCCTAACCCAGAAACAGCCTATCGTATCTTACTGTACAATAGGTTAATTTCATGATTACATGATTGACATGATAACTAAGCAATTCAATATAGGAACCAGACAAGACAACAAAACAAAAGTATTAAGTATAGGAACAATACAAGGAAAAGAGGGTGATATAATATTGGCAAAACGTAGGAAGGAAAATTTATAGGAAAAACCATATGAAAATTATAGAAATAATACTTGGTACAAAGTGTGGAAATATTCTTGCAAAAAAGATTAGAATTCCTTTAGGAATAATGATAGGAATTTATTATGGACAAATAGTAAGAAAACTATGACGTCATTAATTTTTATTAGGTACATTTGAGGTACATGTTCAGATAAAAATTCCGACATTGGTACATTTTAAAAAAGGGACCACTCTCATAGGAAAAATCATTGGAATTCCAATTCATTCAGCTTTTCCGAAAATATGTGGTACAATTTTGGAAAAAATATTTGGAAATCCAATTGGAACTCCAACCAATTTGATCAATTGGGTCAGGGGTGAAATATTTGTACAAACTTTAAAATAAAATTTACCAAAAATACAAATAAAAGACTGCACAACAGTATTTTGCAACATTGTCGAACTTTATAGAAGATACAAAAAACTTGTTAATAACCAAAATAGTAAAAAAAAATTATGGATCAATTTGACGCTTACATTAAAGAATTTAGTAAATTAAATAGGTATTGGATTTGAATGAATGTTTTTAGCAATATTATAACCATTAGCAGCATAATATTACCATTTTCAATGATACTAGTGAATCCCCTGTGCAATTGCACAGAAGCAGTTCTCTCAGGTACGATTTTATATATAAATAAATATTTTTTTTGGCATAATTGCACTTGTTTTCTGAATCGTTTGATTATTAAATATGTAAACAATGAAATTAAAGTATAATACATAATACTTTATGACGAAATTAATACTAATTTCAATATAACTTAACACAATAAAATCCCATTACTCTCAATGTAGCAGATCGATGAATTTTAATTCGTCTGTAGTCAAAAACGTTTGTAGTCACAATTCTGTTATAGCCAAAAAAAAATTTTGAAATCAATGTTGTTTATAGTGTACATTAAAATATAACGCCAATTTTTTCAATAAAACAAAAAAAGAAGTCAAAAGTGAATTATTTTATTAAAAAATGTTTTATATAGGCATTGTCTTTTTCTGTTCTTTATTACAAATAATATGTATATTTTGTGATTTGAGAATTGCTATTTATGAAAAAAATAAAGTTTAAAATTGTTATACGGAAGATATTATATTGAATTTGATTTTGTTTATAAAGATACAATTTTTTTTTGACTACGCCTATAATAACAAAACGGTTATAGTCAAAAATATTTCTGAAATTTAGTGAATGACTATAACCGTGTTTTAATGCATAATATATTTTTTTTAAATAGCCCAAACAAATTAACTTACATTAAATTATTAAATAAAAATATCATTTTTGAATAGTATGATCTGATCTGATTTTTGTTTTTCTGTTTTGTTTTCAATTTTTGTTTGTGTGTTTATTTAAAATGACAGAATTTTTATGAAGGCATTTTAAAAATTGCCCTAATTGAAATTTCTTTTAGAGTACAGATGTCGCTCAACTTGCAAATAACCGTCACTATTTGGTGTAACTATTTTAAATGTTTTAAGTATTCAGCAAAAAGAACTTGTTAAAATTTTAATATTTTAGTCGTGTAAATAGTTTACTATTCAATTATTCTTGCTTTTTTACTCACCACGTCGTTAATTTTGTATATAACATTATTATTTTATGTGTTAACTTCCAGTGATTATTACTAAATATTATCAAATTTTTGATTCTTCCTAATTACAGATATTTCATTTATGTTCAGTAATGCTCACGAGAATACATAATTTAATTTCAGAGACTCTTTCAAGGTACTGTACTCGTTTTCATTGATAATTCTAAGATACTGTATTAATTTTCTGTCATACAAAAATAGTTTGGACTGTACTCGAAATTAAATTTTCAAATAAATTTTGTCTTAACAAAATCAGATTTATATTAGCTACTAATTTAGATCATTATTCAAAAACTCACCGATACCATGTATTATATGGATTAATCTAAATTTAAATACATAATATTATCTACATAATTAATATAAAAAGGGGGTGGGAAATAAAAATAACACATTAATTGTTTATATATATATATATATATTTATTTTTTTTTTTTTATTATTATAATCATTTTTAGTCCTTATTACACTTATTTGTTAAATTTGTTTTTGTTTATGTTTTTATTTTATTATTTATTTATTTTTATTTTTTGTTTTGTTTTTTTTTGTTTGTTTTAATTCTTTTTCATAATAATTATAATCATTAAAATAATTTCTTGTTAATTAATTACGTTTAATGTTAATTAATTAATTTTATTTATTTTATTAATTTATTATTAATCTCTTATCGTTTAATATTATAATATTATATTTTCTATTCTAAATTTATATACGTATATTTATAATAATAATACATTATCAATATAATATCCTTCTTTTGTTTTTTTTTTCTTTTTTTTTCTTTTTAATATTATACATTATTTATTTTATATACCTTTTTCTCATTTTGTTTTTATGTATTTATGTTATCTACTGATGAAATATTTTACACTAATTAGGTACATCCATACAAAAAAAATTATTTTCATTTATTTTATTTTATATTTTTATTTTATTTCATTTTTTTTTTTGTAATAGAATTTTTCTTTTTCATTTTATGTTTTTTTTTAAATATTTTTTTTTTTTTTGTTTTTGGATATTTTTGGAAAATTTTCTCTTTTCTATTATTAATAGTAAGAAATTTTGACATAAATCCTGTTAATAAAATAACTCGTTTTTTTTCAATTTAATAATATTTATGAATATTATATAATATTATTATCTTCTAGATGTTATTTTATTTCGCAATCTAACACTGATAGTAATTATCAATAGTATTATTATGTATTTTTGGATTCAAATATTTTGTGTTGTTTTTTAATTAGTTTGAAATTAATTTAAAATCATTTGCAATTTATTTTACTCATAGTTAGATTTGGAATGTAATAACATAAAGATAAAAAAAATAATATTATAATATGAATAACACCGAATTTAATTTAATTCTGAATTAGCGTATTACTACTAAACTGAGAATGTTGAATATAGAATTTTTGAAATACAGAAGTTTACGAACATTGAATTTTTTCATTTGATTCGAATTTTAGAGCACCAAATTTAACTTTTGATTTACAAAAATTGGATACATTTGTTGAGATTAAATATTAAATAATATAATTTTATTTTAAATTTTAATAAATACTAGTTGTTTTTTTCTTGTATGCATTTTTAATTCTTAATTAACGAATTTATTAAAATTATTATAAAAAATATTTTATTATAAACAAATTTTGAATGTAGCATGAACTTAATAAAAGGTAATTGCATTTTAATAATAATAATAACATTAATATATTTTGTTAAAATAATTAAAATTATATTGTAGACAAAATTGCTATTTTCAGCCTGAACCGAACTGAAAATTATGATTTTATAATAAAAATAACTTTTCATATTATTTCTATTTAAATAATATCTTTTATTTTAATTATTTTAAAATATTTAAAGTAAATTAATTTAAAATTATTTAATTGGGAACAAAATGTTTGCAAATTATTTGAAAAATACATACATAATATTATATTAACACAATATAATAATTTAAATATCAAATTGAATAAAATTTTATAAAATACAAATCGATTAATACAAATTTAATATGATTATATATTTATTTTTTTTTTTAAATTTAAAGTAATAGCAATAATTTATTATTAAAATTAAAATAGATATATTTATTATTTAATAAAGGCATTGATATTTTCTGAATAAAAGTTCCATATTTTTGTCAAGAAATAGATACAAACAATATTTTTGATTAAAATACTATCATACTATAAATACTGTCTTTACATATTATACTATCATAACTGAAATCAATAAAAATTAATAACCATTAATTATTTTAATCGTAGTAGTCAAAGAGATTGAATTAATAAAAGACTTTATGATGATATTATTTTTAGTCAGATAATGTTGGAAATATACTAATGGTTAAATGACAAATTAGTTAGATTAAAAAATATAATTTTGTATTTATTACAAGCGGTGATGTGTTTTATGGTCACTATTTCCAGCTTACACCACTCTAATGTTAACCCTTAAAAACGATTGAATTTCAAATTGGGCTCGACATATTTTGTGTTTTGATGTCGAGTGGAACACCGATATAATAGAATCGAAAATAGATTCATGAAATTGCTATCCTCCACTGATTGAGTTACAAGACATTGATGAAAATGATAATTTATACCAAGTTTAATTTGATTTTTAAATAAAATATTACAGTGTTATTCAAATGTATTATAAAAAATATCATTTCGTAGGTTATATTGTGTGTGTCAAAATCAAAAATTTATAATCTAAACGTAATATAATTTTTCATAATCTGTCAGGGCATAGTGACAATGACTATACTTAGTTCGATGAAATTTTATTTCTACTTTATTTTAATCTTAAAAATTAATTTCCACTTGCTAAATATTGCTAATATTATGTAGATATATAATATAATTTCAACTTTCAATTAAAATGTTTAAATTATCTAACTATGATATATTTTTTAGTTTCACAATTTGTTGTCTAAAATATTTTATTTGATATTTAAATTTTTTTTCTAGGCATATTTTGCTTTCTTAAACCGGAAGTCTGAAGAAAAACAATATAATGTCAAAAAAAAAAACAAAAATAGAAAAACTAAATAATGTTTAATAAACGAATTGTGAAGAAAAAAAATTGTAGAAAAAATGTGTCTTATTTTATTTACACATTTATAAAAAGAAAGTTTAATTATACAAAATAGATACGTATTCACTTTATTTTTAATCGTTTCGGAAAAAAAGTTATATTGATTAGAGATTTCAAATATATGACTGTTTCCATAAGAGTTAGTATAACGATTAATATAACAGTTAGTATAACTGTTAGTTAAACAGTTAGTATAATTGTTAGTTAAACAGTTAGTATAACTGTTAGTTAAACAGTTAGTATAACTGTTAGTTAAACAGTTAGTATAACGGTTCGTACATAACCATTAGTATAGGTATCTAATCATTAGTACAACAGGCAGTACAAAAATGATAATAAGTATGATATTATTAGCTTAAAAGTTAGTATGACAGTTTTTTAAACATTTGATTTAATACAATATAATAAATAAGACATGTTTTTTAGTAAAACAGTAAGAAAAATTAGTTAGAAGAGTACCTTTTATGCGGAGTTAGATTTCATTTCAAATGTGTGTATACGAATTTAATTTTTTTTACTGTACTGTACTGTATACAAATTTTTTAAAAAGTTATAACCTTCTTGTTCTTTTATTTTTATAAAATTTTATCATTTATTATACAATACCTAGGGTTAAAAAAATTTTGAAATAATATTATTCAATAATATTATTTATTACTCTTCCAAGATAATGTTAATACTATATTATAATATGTTTAATTACAGGCTTTATAGTGTTCAAATATATTTTGTTAGACCTTTCTTTGGATTTTCGAAGATTAATAATAAAAAATTGTTTTTGTTTCAAAATATAATGCGATATTTACATGCCAGAAATATTATAGTCATATACTTTGAAATATTTCTTTCCTAATTAGAAATGTTTACTGTTATATTGCTGTAATGTTATATTAATAGCTATATAAATATGATAATATTATTATTATGTATATTTATATTTTTATACTTAATTATACATATATATTATGACAATTTTAAATATAATTACGTAATAATGTCAAAAATTTTTAGTTTTTTTTTTTATTAATTTTTTTTTTTTTTTTTTTCAAATTTTAATCTAACGTGATCACAACATTAGATGAGTGTGTATTTACAAGATTTTTTTTTTTTTATTTAAATTTTTTGTAATTATGTATATTATTATAATATCTGTTATATTCATCATCTAAAAAATCTTTTGTTTTAATAAATTTTTTAAAAATATTTAGAAAATAATTTAAAATTATGGACTTATTTAATTGAATGTATTTTTAATAAAAAAAATTATTATTTTTACTTATAAATATAATTGTCTAAATTATAATATAAATATATTATTTAAAAAATATAATATTTAATAATTAATCAATTAATTTTTTATTTATATTTTTGCAATAATATTCAAGTAGGTTTTGTAGAAATCAATTTCTAATCTAATACGTATATTTGAATTATAAATTTTAGTTTTAAATAGATAGACATTTTAATATTTATTTAGGTGGCCAATATACCATGTAAGTCCTGGGCCTAGACATTTTAATACGTATAATACGTTGTAATACGATATTGGTTTAATCTTTACATTATTTTTCTATCATGTAGATATATAAAATAATGATAATCTTTTGACTTCTTGTCTAAGTTAAAAGATTATAATAAAATATTTATTGTAAAGGATACGAGAACTGGAACAAACTTAATTAAAAAAAATTATAAAATCTTTTGAAAAGAAAATTTTAAGAAGGATTCTCGTTAAGAAAATAACAGATAAAATGTTATAATTTATGTAGTTATTTCTGTTTTAATAATAAAATTTATAATAGAATCGAAATGCGTAAGGAATGCATGATCTTCCAATAATCTAATTCCTAAACATGTGTCGAAACAGATATCCCCAGGTACAGTTAAATTCCTATATAGAAATAAAGTTTAGTCTTGTAATAGTTACGGAATAGCTACCATTTTAAATGTGCAATTCTCTACCATGAATTATCAAGTATACAGGAAAGTGTCTTTATACCAAGAAATTTGCTGGCATTTGATACACAGACAGCCAGCTTTAAAATTACATAATCAAATTAAATTTTAAGTGAACCTACTTGAACGCAAACATTTTCAAAAAAGTAAATAATATTAAAAATAATAAATTTTAAATATGTATTGAAATTTTTTTTTAACTATTGCTATCTCACAATTATTTTAATTTTTACAAATTTTTTTTTTTTTATTAACATAATAATTATTATTTTATGTACCGTTACTGAAAATTTTAAATATCTAATTGTTTTTTATTTAAAATTTTATTTTTTAATTTGGGTTTTCTTTCTTTTTTTTTAATTATAATTTTTTTTTTTTTTTTTTAATTTAATTTATTACTTTAATAACATTATTAATATTTTTTTTTAATATACAATATTCGTTCGCTATTTTTTTTTGTTTTAAGTTTTTTCAATTTAATATTTTTAATTTTATAATCATTGTTTTAAATCTACACAATTTTTGTCGTATTTTTATGTTATTTTTTGTTTTTTTGTTTTTGTTTGAATTGTGTTTATAATATAATATATTTTAAGAAATTTTTTATGCACTAAATTATTTTTATTTAATTTAAATTGAAATTTTATTAACCTAATTTATTATAATTATATTTTTTTTTTGTTTGTTTTCCTTTTTTTTTTTTTTATTTTTTATATTGTATTTATAAAAAAAGAATGTTGCATATATTTTAAAAATTGGTTTCCTTTTAATTTTTAATTTTTTTTTTTTTTGTTTTTTCAATTTTTTATTTTATTAAATGTTTAATTTTTTCAGTTTTTAATTTCCTAAAAAATACATAAAAATAAATTACAATATTATATTAAATTCTTAATTTTTTATATTTAAAAAAATATTATAATAACTATACAAAACTAAAGAGAAAATATTTGAAAAAACTTTCTGTGGAAGGGCTGTGGAATTATTAATACAATAAATAAACAAAAATATTGTATGCCAACACTAGATATATGTATTAGAACTACAAAAATTATTTAAATATTTTTTTTTTAAATAATGCTTTGATCTAATTTGTTATATGGGAGATTTACACTTTTATAAAATACTGTTAATCAATGGTAAGCAAATTTTGTCATTTCTAAAGAAAGTTCGCTAAGAAAATAATTGGACTATAAATTTTTGCTTTTTATTGTTATTTGTTATGTTTTTAATTTTTTTAACAATAAAATTTTTATGTAAACAAATATAACCCTTTCACATCCACCTTATCCGATTGTAAGATGTGATGAAATGCTTTTATACAACGTAATAATTGATATTACGATCTAAAACCTTAAAGCATTGGTACAAACATAATCATTAAGTTTAGTGCAACGGTAAAATGAATATTAAATCTTAATTTTTAATGAATTGAAATTTTTTCTTGGGTCTGATTGGGATAAGTAGATTAAATAATCTGATAAAAAATTGAAATACAATGTTAAATTTGTTAGCTTTATCAAAATTAACTGCAAATTTTGCAAAGAAATTCAACGATTAAAATAATTTACCGTTATAGACTTAGCATGAATAATTATTTTAATTTACCGTTAGAGACATTTTTTTATGAAATATTTATAAAATTTTTCAAATTATTTTATGTTAGTGACATTTTTTTACTTCCTTACAATATTTGTTTTTTTTTTAAATTTTAGTAAAATACTGCATAATAACATTTCTAGTGGTAAGCTAACAATAATATAATGTCAATAAATTACGCCCACATTAAAAAAGTTTTTCCAACTATTTTTGATTTCATTTCCATTTTTTTTTTTAAATTAATTTTCTATTATTTCTGTTTTTTTTTTTTTTTGTTTGTTTTGTTCTAGGGGGGATTTACAGTGAATTCTCTCAAAAATTAAATCAAATTTTACTTACATATTCTTTTGCTCATTTTTACTTAATTTTAATTAAAAATATTCATTTAAAATTAATTAATTAAGAAATTTTAATATTTACTAATATATAGATGTATATAAGTATATATATATAGATATATATAAATGTATAATATAAGTTTTTTTTTTTTTTTTTAAATTATAATTTAATTAAAAAAACAGAAAAAATTATCCAACAAAAAAATCATGAATTTTAATAAATCTTAAACATAATGTAAAACTAATTAATAAAATTGTTAAAAGATTTTCAATTGTTTTCGTTCTATTCAAAATATGTAAACTTTCAGAACCACTACCACGTGATGTTGAACTGGCAACCACCATTGTATCATCGGCATGATAATCGCGTGCCAAAACAAATTGAAAAATATCACTGACCTGTTGAAATGAAAAAAAAAAAAAAAAACAAGAATAAAAATTTAGAATAAAATGAAAATTTATGCAGGCAATAAAATTTAATGAGGAACAGTTATTAAATTTGATTTACTGTTAATTAAATGACTATAATAAAATTAACTGTAAATTTTGATTTCAAAAGATAAAAAGTTTATAGTTTTTTGCTTTTGTGATTGACGTGACTTAAGATTATTTAAAAAGTTGTTTTCTTTATTAGTTTTTTTTTTTGTATTTAACTGTATGGGTTTAAATATATAAGACCTAGATAGCAGCGGTAAAATAAAATAATCTTCTACTATAATAGTTTAGTATGTAAAATAAATAGCAAAATAAAATTTATTAATTATTAACTAACAAAAATACTGGAAAAGCATATTTATTTTAAACGCTCAAAAACTATCCTGGCTAAAAACTCATTCAAAATTTAAAGCTATCATAATTGAATATTCATAATGAAAAACTAATTTTTAGATAATTACAATTGCTATATTAGGAATAACATATATGCGTTATATAATAAATAAATTAATCTTTTGTCTGTATTTTGGACTGATGCCATAATTTATGAATAATATATTAGGTAATATTTCAATTGTGTAGATGTAAGGACATCTGAGTTCTGTATATAAATGTAATAAAACGCAAAATGTAAACATAAAAATAAAATTGAATAAAATTGAAATATATGAGGCATTGCTCAAGTCAATTAGCAAAGTCCTTGCTTTAAATTTATTCTTTAAAAGGCTGGTGTTTTTAATGAAACTTCTATTGTTTTGAAGCAAGAAAATTAGAAAACACAGAATATAACAACTAAATCAGCCAACCACAGGCGTTACTACATAAAATCGTCACAAAAGCTTAGAGTTGTCGTTAGAATCGACAAACAAAAAATCCAAAGTAGTACAATTTATAACTGTATCAACTCGAGCAAGAAAACAACAAATAACTAAAGAGATAGACAATACTGAAAGTGATAGGCAATGCTTGTACTGATAAATATAATACCGAAATCAATAAGTAGTCAATTTGAGTGTTGTAACCGGTAGATATACTCAATAATTGAAAGATTCAGTAAATACTTGAAATTGAAAGAAAAATGTATCTGAACACGAAAACATTACGCACGAAAAGTTGTACTGCCAAATGACATAATATGTAAGTTATATCAATGCTTCCACAATGCTTACACTACACAATATTCAAATTGACAACAATTATTAATAATAGAATTTTATTTCAATTCGTTAAAAAATTTCTATACGATCGTAAATTAAATTTTGTAAAAAAAAAGAAAAAAAAAATGATTTACCTCATTCCATCCATATCGATTTTTAGCTTGTACAATTGCTTCGTAAACAGATCCTGGATGTAAATTTCTTATTGTATACGACATTATATGTGTTAGTGGTTCAGCTGTAGAACGATGTTCTGGTCTTAATATAACATCATGCCATCTACCAGGTTGTTGAAAAGTTTCATTCATCTAAAAAAAACATAATTTTAACAGTTAATTTTTATTGAATATAATTTGTTTTAAAAAAAATTAATGAACATTTTTATTTTATACAAAAAGCAAATTAAATGAAATAAAAATAACGAAAAATAAAGAATGATTAATAATATGTCATTTATCAATGTTGCAAAATTTTTCTTTAATCTTAAAAATAATTTTGCATCACGGTACATGTTTTTTTTCATATTTCATATATTTTATTGTTCCCCTAAATATATTTTTTTCATATCTACTTTTAAAAATACCCCAATGAAATTCTCTAATATTTTAAACCGACCTAATACTTGGTTTTATTATGCCACAACAAAGAACCGTAAAAAAATTGCACTAAATCAGAATTTGTATAAAATTGTTTAAGTGTTAGAACAAAGTCAAAACCACAAATGCAACTTGCTATAACCATAGTGCATAAATGTTGTAAAAACGTGGGTATACACAAAAAATATACTTTTTTCCTATTGAAGAAAAATAAAATGAAGAAAAATAATCGACTTCATTGCAGAATTGCTATCGAAATGGTAAAGAAGAAAAACACAATATTTAACAGTTAACTGTCATTTAAAAGCTGCCCTAGAAAAAGTTTTGGAACAACTACCGATTTATTATACCTCATGAAGACAGCAGAAACAACAACAACAAGGCTGCATCTAGCAAATAACCTCAAACACAAAAGACCAGGATACCAGTATGATCCTGCAGAAATTTATTAAGTTACGGTATTTTTTTTTTTTTTTTTTTTTTATAAACAGCCGCGCGCTAGGATAGGACCTTTGATACTTACGTACCGCTTGGCTGGGATAGAGAAGGAAGAGGAAGAAGGTAAGTGTGGTACAAATTAATAGGTAGTGTGAGCAAAAACAGGTTAATGTTTGACTTGAACCTCTGGAGATTATAACAAGTTGTTCTTTTATTATTTGATTATGGAAACACGTCGGGAGGGATATGATTCTACATTCGCGACATTCGGACTATAAATGAATTTCC
This sequence comes from Argyra leucocephala, assembly GCA_963942445.1. Classification (NCBI taxonomy): domain Eukaryota; kingdom Metazoa; phylum Arthropoda; class Insecta; order Diptera; family Dolichopodidae; genus Argyra; species Argyra leucocephala. The sequence continues at coordinate 59,780,267 of OZ012677.1, read as the reverse complement.
ATAACCATTTTTTTGCCATCTTGGGATTTCCACTGTGTAGGGGTGAGCATTTGCCGCTCCTCTTGTTGCGCGTTGAAACTCTTTTAGAGGAGGAAGTAGTGATTTGATTTCTACTGAGCAAGTGTCCACACCTACACGATATCTATAAAACAGAGAAAGTGCCCCTACTGTACGACGATGTCCAAGAGAAATTAAGGATGAAGTTACATTTGGGTCGCCTATGAGACGAATGGCGCGATCTTGAACGCGGTCAAGGTAGCCTAAGGCTGAAATGGGAGCGCCATCCCAAATGTGAGAATTGTATTCCATCTTGGGTCGTATAAATGCTTTATAAATATTAAGAAGTTCCAAAGGTGACAAGAGAGCTTTACAACGACTTAAATAGCCTAAACATTTGGCAGCTCCTTTCGCAATATAAAAAATATGGTTATTCCAAGTAACTTTTTGATTTACGTGCATACCTAAGATGATTAGACTATTCGAGTTTTGCAAAGTAACACCTTGGAAGGAGAGATTGGGTATGGCTTAAGAATCAGGAAGAAAACCTGTGTCGGCGTACTTGAACCAAGGTTCAAGCTCAGCGAGGCACTTGGCACATATCCCACCGTTTTTCAAGCTGACGGTATAGGTGTCGGCAGGCATATTGAGGTATCGTCATTACAATGCAGTAAAAAAGGACACAGGGTGTCAACATAGATATGTAATTTCAGATAGCCAAGCTGCTTTAAAAGTACACTGTCTTCCACCACGTTATCTGAAAGCTTATCTATAGCTGTTACAAAAGCTTAATAAAGCTACCGGACTGGCGACTGCCGGGAATAAAGGTATATAACTTAGAAGCAGATGTTTGTGATTCTAAAATTGGAAACCAAAAGATCCACTCAAAAAGAATTTTTAATTTTTTTATACCAATTTCTTAGACTAGTAGATAATATACAATTTTATTTTTTTTCAGAATTTTCATCAATTTTCGTTTTTAAAACGAATGATAGCTACTTTTCCAAAACAAAATCATCATATCTACTACATATCTTTGATAAAATTTTCATATTTCAAATAATGTACCTAATATAACAAAAAAAAAAAACACGAATTGAACCGAACCCACAAAATTTTTTTTTCGGAATAAGACCAACAAATTAAAATCTTTATTTTAGAATAACTTCAAACACTTTTTTTTTTATTTTATTTGTCGAATAAATATTTACTTAGCCAATGCTTTTTATAATGTAGCCTATCTTTAAAATGTATTCATTTTTCTTATTGTAGATGGTAAGATAAAACAATCGTTATCTATAGAAACATCAAAGTGTATCCTTTTGAAATATGAATTTAAATAATAACAAGTAGGCATAGCAAGAGTAAAGAACATTGACTAAAGAAAATAGCAAAAAAAAAAAAAAAACTTTCCGTTTTTATTTTCTCCCGCCTTTTATTAAAATAATTTCAAAGTAAAATAAAAAAAAAAAAATGTAACTGAAAAAGTCTTTCTCAACTCTTCTCAACTTAAATTGAGATTTTTAATAAATAACTGTACAAAAATTGTTTGTTCAAAACTTTCAACGTCTCAGTGATAACAGTATTAATATTATCATTATTATCATTGTTCTGCAACTAGATTCATGAGGTACAGGACGAAAAGAAAATCTTTTCATCGACTCCTATCTGCAGCTAACCTCTTCAATTGCGACCACTTTCTTTGTTGGGTACTTACTTCGGCTAAGAATAGGGTTGTCAATGTTTTTTTTCGACCTTCTGACGCGACGTGTATCCTGAGATTTTCTCAAACATACTTTATTAATATGAATGTTTATAATGGCAGTGTGATCAGCAGTAGATAGAAGATAAAACATTCATTTATAAAATATTAAAAGCCCAGTATTATTTGTCAATGTTTCATAGCAGTATTCCAAAAGTCAATAATACTAAGCTACTGCAATAATATTATTTTAAAATAAATACATTGGGGTTGGAAGTGTAAGCTCTAATATCTAATGTAATAGCATTGGGGCTGGAAGTATAAGTTCTAATATCTGATTGAATAGCTATTGTCAATAAGGCCTAATTTAAATGTTGTATTAAAAATTTTAAATAAACATTTTTTTAACTGAATTCAATAGGAGCTTGAAGATAATTGACATTTCTTGAAATCAATTATTGTACTTTGAACAAATCTTTTTTACACCATGAATTCGAATTTTGATTGAATAGTTATTTGAATTATACAACCATCAATTACCAAACAAGATGTAGCGGTCATCTGTATATCATTTGACCAACAGTGGTTATATCAACAGATAATTTATTAAGAAGGTCCTGGATTCGAAACCATCAGCTAAGAAACATACAACAATCAAACGTAATAAAAAAATAAAAAAAATATCAAAAATCCCTGTATACAACTCAAAATGCAATACAATCAACTAACATATTTAGGTTGGCCAGTCACGAATCGGGTCAAGTTATTATTGTCTTATTTACAACCCCAGTGTCCATCCTGCTTCATTCTACTAAAGAATCCGTGTATTGTTTTAACATTTAACTTGTTTTACAGGTATCTAACAGTTGTTGACACATGCTGTGACTAACTTAAAATCCTCCTCTACAAACAGTTCTATCTAAGAATATGAGAGGCTCCAATTTCTTTAATCATTTCAACGATATGGAAATTTTTAGGTGGCTCAAGACCAGCTGTGAAAATTAGTTTGTAGTAAAATTTTCCCATATACGAAATCACATTCCAATAAGTGTATTTTTTTTCAAAAACCCAATAATCATCCCTAATATAATCTTAAAAGATTTAATCAACTGGTATTTAAAAACCCTTACTTCAGCTGGAAAGGTACACCTGTACCTTCAAACAATTTGTATGGATTTCACTATGATTTTTACTATTTTTGTTATATTATTGTGATTATTTTTGTATTTGTTCTACTTTTACTCTTAAATTTAGTTTCATGACTTGTGGAAATCTATTTTCTTTGGAAATAACGCTATTCTAGGAAAAAGAAGGTCTATTAAGCATTTTTGTTTGTGGCGAAGTATTAAGTATAAAGTTCAGTTGAAATTTTATCTGCCGCTCAGGTAGCAAGGGAAGTCAATTATATGGTTTGTCGCAAAAAAAAAACTTTATTGTAAATATTATTTAATTTCTTCAAATTTAAGCAAAAGTGTTCAAATTACATTAAATTGGTACCGAATTATTATATAATATTAACTTATTTTATATTTTGATTATAGGCATCTTCTGGGTACCCAAGTACCGTTAGAATTTTCATGTATCTACAGACGATGATGTACGTTTCAGGTCCAAAAATATTTTATTTCATTTCTATAACAAAATTATAATTAGGTACCGAACTATTCTTATTTAATATCTTGATGATAAGACATCTTCTGGGTACCCAAGTACCGGTTCAGAAAATTTTTATTTCATTTCAATAACAAAATTATCATTAGGTACCGATTTATTCTTATTTAATATCATGATGATAAAACATCTTCTGGGTACCCAACTACCTTTAGAATTTTTATTTTTTTCATGTATCTACTGACGATGATGTACGTTTCAGGTTCAGAAAAATTTTATTTCATTTCTATAACAAAATTATCATTTTTTACATTCTTATTTAATATCTTGATAATAAGACATCTTCTGGGTACCCAAGTACCGTTAGAATTTTTATTTTTTTCATGTATCTGCAGACGATGATGTACGTTTCAGGTCCAGAAATATTTTATTTCATTTCTATAACAAAATTATTATTAGGTACCGAACTATTTTTATTTCATTGTTTTGATGATAAGACATCTTCTGGGTACCCAACTACCTTTAGAATTTTTATTTTTTTCATGTACCTGCAGACGATGATGTACGTTTCAGGTCCAGAAATATTTTATTTCATTTCTATAACAAAATTGTCATTAGGTAGTGAACTATTTTTATTTCATATTTTGATGATGATATCTGTCCTTTGGGTACCCATGTACCGTTATTTATTATATAAACTTTATGTAAATGAAAAATGTAAAATAATGTATACCAATATAAAAAAAAAATTATTTCTGTGATATAAAAAATAATATTTTCTTATTTTAACACAAAAATTCATATAAAATGCTAATTCACAGGTACAGGTACAGGTGTACCTTTCCAGGTGATCACGTAGACAAAAAATTCCTTTTTTGACTGTATTACCCACCCCTTAGTTATTTTTTTTACTTCAAAAAAATTTTAAAATATAAATTTTGATGAAAAATGAATTCTCACAAAGGTTCAAGTCTCTGAGTCAATTTGCATACCTATTAATTTGTGTACCTTTCCAGCTGAATAGAGGTTAAGAAGGATATAAACAGCTTTATCGAAAATATTAATTAATCTGTGTATTTATTTGTAAAAAAGTTTTACGACCATTTTTTAGCATTCTTTAAAAACAAAAAGGACGAAAACCAGGAAATTACTTTGCTTATTAGGACAAAAATATTGTAGAATAATAATGGATGTACTGGCAAGTTACTTACTGAATTAGCAAGCAAAGCATGAGTACATTTATAAATCACAGATCTGAGAGGATATTGATAGAAAGACATGAAGATATTACATTATATATTACGGTTATGGTATAAGAAGGTTATAACTAGGTTCAAGTGTACTTAAGAAATATTTATCATTTTATTTCAAGCTATTATTCTAACTATCATAATACAAAAATTGACGGACAGATGCATAAAAAGTTAATATTATAAAAATTGATAAATATTTTATTAAATCAAACTAAAAACTTGTCCATAGAAAATATTCATTTGCTTCACATTCTTTTTCATCTTCTATTATTAAATAACTTCAAATACATCAATATTTATTTAAGAAAATAAAATTTTTAACTTTTATGACGTTCTAAAAGTCATCAAAGGACATTAGAACTGCTTTAAGAAAGCATTTTAATCTTTTATCTATAAATACAAAATAAAAAAAATAAAAATCTTGTATCTTTTCTGATAAACTATAGATATACTGGGTACGTACTTGAACAGATAAATTGAATCGTCTTACTTTTATTTAATAAAGGATATTTAATAGGCATCAGAGTTAATATAAAAATAATGATTTCGTTTGAAGTTAACTTAGAAAAGTTTGTGTGTGTAATATTTTTAATGTATCATGAATTTGTAAAGATGGAGTGGAATTAGGTCGAATTGGACTAACATAAAAATTAGCTTATAAACAAATAAAAAAAAGTGATTACTATACAAAATATCTATTTGAATAACATAACATCATCGGCATAAACAAATATAATTATATAAAAAAAAGAGCTTAATTGAAAATTTGTTCATTAGGCATTATGCTTTCTCAAGAGACTTCTAAAACAATATTTTAGGTCAGTAGTTTTCGTAAACTCAAATATTTTTTAAACCACATTTTTCAATGATTAGTTTCAATTAATTTTTGATTTTATTTTTTTGCTTATGGATTGAGCATGGTTAAAACAATAAGAAGTACCTATCTCAATTGTTTGCGTCAATTTTAAAACATAATAACTATATCCACCTTGTACGAGCCATTAGGCTCTTTTAGGTTATTTGAATAAATAAATAAAGAAGTTAAACAATTGATCTACTCCTTTTCTTACTTTAAATTAAGAAAGCGTCTTTTGAAATGCTACTAAAGAAAAACAGATGGAGTTTGGAAATCTTATAGTCAATGAGTCAGAAGAATCAAGAAAGAGTTACAACATCATCAGGAACAAATGTAAAAAGTAATAATCTAACCAGAAGAAATTTGTACATACCCAAATGTTGAGACAACAAATCCCTTTATCTCCCTAACAATAGCAGAACATTTTGGTGCTTTGCTAAAAACGTCATGCATCTAATTTCTACGAATCCTTATTTCCGCTACTAATAGACAAGAACAAAATAATATCAGATTCGGTTGGAAAAGCGAATTTGTTTGCTAAATTGTTTTTTGCTACTCCCACACTTCCGACTCAAAATTCACCATCAGTTCCTATATATAACTCCTTCTTCGGAAAAGTTTACTTCAGAATTCGTACCGTTGTAAAGGTACTAAACAATCTGAATATTAGGAGAATCTACTAGTCCCCATAGCATCCCCGTTATGGTTCTAAGACAGATAACGTTCGCCATTTCAAAAGCATTACGCAAGTTATTCCACTTCAGCGCTTCCAAGGAAGATTGTGCATGTTAGTGCAACTCCCAAAAAAGACGACAAAGCAATCCAAAGCAATCCTTCTAATTACAGGCCTATAGCTTTAATATCGGTTCAAAGTGATGCGGTATTTTGTTTTTATAAAACATCTGAGGCTACATCTATCGTGGTATCAACCAAGAGAGACATTGTGGCCAATTCTCTCAGCTATGATTGTTTTTTACTGCCATGATTTCAGCCAGTTTTTTTTTAGAGCTTACTTCTCCACCTGTGGCGTCTTGAAAATTTTTAAAACTTTCGTACGAAGCAAAATGGAATACAATTTTAACTTTAATAATGCTTCAATTTTCATAATGCGTTAAAACATTTGGATAAAGTTAAAAAACGGGTTATTTGTCTTATCAATTACTTAAATGTCACTGCTCATCTTGCTCTGATCATCTCTTGGACATCGTCGTATAGCCGGAGGACTCTCCCTTTTTTATAGATATGTCGAAGATACGGGCACATGTTTAATAGAAAATAATGCTGTATATTAGCTACACTTAAGCGCTTCATGTCATCATCCCTACACGCTTCATGTCATCATCCCTACATCGTAGAATTAGATGGCAGAAGATAATGTGAAATCAAATTCCATCTTATGATTTTCTAAAACATGATCAATTCTATATTTTTGACCTACACAAATTCAAGACGAACATTAACGTCTTCTTTTGTGTCCGTCTCTTTTAGCTTCCATCTTTCCTAACTTTCTTTTCCCACCCTAGTTAATCGTACCAATCGGTGTAAAATAAATTTCAAATTATAAAAACCAACTGATTCTTAAGTAGCCCCATATTCGACTTATAACTAGTAAAAGCACAAATGAAATATTTCTGCTAAACAAAATCCTGTCAAATTGTTTGTGCCACAAATCGTGGCCTCGTGGCTTTTTTGTAACCATCATGTATACACAAGTAAAAATAAATCCAGACTTGGTGTTTAAAAAAAATTAAAATTAAATCACATCGGGCTGGAAATGTACAAGGATAATACAGGATTCCCCTATACAAATAAATATTATATTGCATCCTTAAAAATGTGTTGAATATATAGACCCAATGTAATATGTTTTAAATTTGTTATTTTCGAGACAAAGAAAAAATTCTATTACAAAACACTATTACCGTTATTTTAGAAAAAATTCATTGCTGAAAACATGAACATCAAGATTGGAAATTTTAAGTTTTTTTTTTGTATAACTTTTGAAAATTCTATTTTTCATTTTAATATTTTTTCTTTTTTATTTTAAATAAACGAATTTCGGGATCAGAAGGATATAGATTTTGGAATTAAAGTAAAGTAGCTGTTTAGAAAAGAACAACAATTTTTTTTAATCTTAAACAATAACAAAAAATGGTAGGTATAGCTAAAATTAAAGTTTTCATTTTTAATCTGCAAAATAAATATTCCATAATCATAGGTAGTACGAGGTAAGTTAAACAACTTTTTTAGTAATGAGATTAAAAATACTACTTTTCCTATTTTTGTGGACCCATCAATTTATGAGCATCTAAGTGACCCAATAGTGATGTAGACGTTGTAAAACAAATGTTGTTCTAATGATAAATGACAAAAGCTGTAATTTTTGATGAAATTTAATATCGATGAGCCATGCGAATACAATTTGATACACCGTAATTTGAAAATAGCAGTAGTACCTAATATCTAAGATGTTACTTTAAGAAAAAATTTTGCGTTTCTGTTTGTGTGTATTTTTTTTTTGTACAAATAAACAATATTTTTGTCTGTCTACCTGTACCCTTTGTTTTTTTTCGTTTTTCGTATACATGGCCAAAGCACTGTATAGATGAGTAGGTTCCGGTTATATACCGATTGGTACTCTTGACTAGGTGGGGCAAAAAGTTAGGGAATGAGGAGGGTAAAAAAGAAGAAATAGAATTCCGAACGAAGGTCTTTATGCTCGTCTTGAATTTATGTAGGACATAAGTATAGAATTGATCATAAATTTGGGAAACACATTTGATATTCGGAATGTTGAGGCTATAAACGGATTTCCATAATTTGTATTCAGTCATCTAGAGATTTCTACGGCGTAGGGATGAACCCATGCTGTCCTTCATGTGGGAAGGTAGTACACTTTTAATTTCCATTGAGTATGTACCCGTTTTTGGCTTGAAATAGAGTTAAGATAGTCTCAGCAATTGTCACAGATTGTCACAGTATTTCCACTTGGAACTATAATTTAGCAATCTGTAAAATTTGAGTGCAATTTGAATAAAATTTTTTTTTCGAATAAAAAGTTGTGTTCAATTTCCGGACTTCATTTTCACATCATCTGCGTAAATTTCTAACTTTTCATTGTTAGAAATTAATGAAATTATTGAAGAAATTATAAATAATGAAAAAATGTTGATTAAATTGAGCCTTGGTGTTGTATAATCCAAGTGGTTGGCTGTACACTACTGAATTTATGTTTGTAACCTTGAAGGAAGTTATTTATTTTTTAAATAATAAATTTTAGTGCGTAGTAGTAAGTGTCAAAATGTAGAGCTTAGTAGCAAGTGCCGAATTTTCAATAATAATTTATATATTTTTAATCTAGTCTTCATTAAATAAAAGAGTATAAGAAAATGTTGGACGAAATTATGTTCAGGTTCTATTTGTTGATTTCTATTTAATCAATCAATTTTGTACAATATAAGGTCAGAATGAGTTTCAAGACGAGGTTATCGCGACCACACGAATAAAACAACGAGGTAGTGATTTGATAAATTTTTTTAGTCATTTATCAGTTGACCAACTTCAGGTCATTTTATGTTTTGAAATGTGGTGTTTGATATATTTGATAATCTTAATGTGAATGATTTTGTTTTGAACAAAGTCTATGAAAGAGCAACAAAACAAAATAATCGCTTTAAATAGTCAAAAGGACCCACATATCATTAAAACATTTGAAAATGTAGATACTGAACTTCACCCTCTCAAATAATCATACTTTTCCGTTATTTGAAATCGTATTTTCAGACACCTTGTAATATTTTGTTGGTGAAATATTTTTAATAGTTTAAAGTATATTCAACTAAAATATAGGAAAGAATATTAAAATAATATGTATAGGATTAATGGGTTACCACCATAGCTTATTAGGAAAAGTTTGACATACATTTTAAAAGTTAATTTTAACTTTAATCTATACGAGAACTTTTTTTAACCTTTATTTTTATTTTATTTTTTTTTTATTAAAAATTAATTCAAAGTTAAATAAGGTATGTCAGTATTGACAATATTGAAAAAGGTCACCACTATATTGTCACCTCGTATAATAAAAATGTCTCAATTTTGGTTGTTGTAGAAAATGTATTTACTTTTTTTTCCGTATTTTAACACAAGTTATTTTTTGTATTTTCTTATAATTTTACAAAACAAAAAAACAAAATTCTAATATTCCCTTAAAAAAATGTTTTTTTTTTCTGTTTTTGTATTTGACAGAAACATAGGGATAAAATCAAAGTATAAAAAAATTGAAACAAACCAAAATAACAAGAAAATAAAAAGTAACAAAACAAAATAAAAAAAAAAAATCAATAAATCTTACCAAAAGTCTTCTGTAAAGTAAACGAACTTCCTCTAACGGTGGATAGCTGTCAACTTTCCAGGTTAAATTGTAACTATCTGGAGATCGACCCCATTTCGGTGAATGAAATTCTGCAGCACCAGGACGACCAGATAATTCCATATATTTACGAGATCTACCAAGTGTATTATCAGCAACACAACTGTAAAGACAGAAAAAAAAATAAAAATAAAAACAAGAAAAAATAGAAAAAGAAAAAAAGGATATTTTTTCCAGTTTTTTTCGATGATGCATTAAAGTAACAATACAGATAATATACATATACACACAAACAAATAAAGTATTTGTTGTATACACATTAATATACAGATTTAGTTAAAATGTTATTTTTTTGGTTCTGTTTAAGGATAAAATTATTTGGTAGTGCTATTTTTACACTATTGTTCTTTTTATTTAAGTTAGTCCTTAAGTTTTTCCTTAAGGTTGTTTTACTTTAAAAGACGAGGGTCATTTTGAAATTTTTATTAATGATGATTAATTGTTTTAAAGCTAAGATAATTTTTATAAATCTTTACAGAGTATAGTTAAAGATTTGGTTTATTATGGCAGAGTGTTTGATAAAAAAACAAAAGGACAAAAAAAAACATAATACTTTGAAAAGGTTAACTTTTCGCTACTTAGCATTTTGTAAATATTTTAAAGATATTTGAAATAAAAATTGAAAAATGTAGGTACAAAATGTTTTTTTAATTTTATTATTATTATTTTATTTATTGCCTTGCTTAATGTATAAATGTACAATATGTTATTTTCATATATTTTAATTTTATATTTCAAGAGCTTATATTACTAGAATCAAAATTTTACACAAAGGCTTTTTGTGAGGTCATAATACGAATTATGGCAAAATGTCACCCAAGAAACCAAAACCGTATTTAAACACACTGAAATCGAAGTTTACATACACATTTTGCATACATTTCAGACACATTGTATGCAAATTGTTGCTTTTGTTATTCTGAAAATATTTATGGTCACAGTAAGGTATCATTTTGTTTTTTCTCATTCTTTTAATTTCAAACTTTATGGTTACAATTTTTACCAAAATGTACTGTTACAGTGTCACTCAAAAGTATGCCTTTTTACAAATTTAAACACATTTTGTACAACTTGAATGCATATGGTTTTAGTTTAAATGAATGTAGATATAAAGTAAAAAATAAAATCTAATGTCACGAAAAAGAATACTCGTGTCCACATTTTAATACTATTATGACTGCAAGGTGGTCAATCAAAGGTAAAAAATATTAAAGTTAAAATAAAACAAAAGAAAATAATGTCATCAAAACCTTTTTATTTTACGAATACGTATTTGATATTTAATCGTTTTTAATAATTTAATCGTATACTGATATTCGGTGTATGTTAATAAGTTTGATGATAATGCGAATGTTTGTGGGACAACTGTATTCTCTGAAATTTCATTTATATTCATAAAAAATTCATCATGATTCTCAATATGTTTTTTTTGACCGGTATGGAATTTATACCGGAAAAAATTAGTGTACTTTATAATTACGACTTAATTTTTAATAAAAATTAAATAAGAAAATTGGAATGTTTAAAGAATGACAGTTTAATTTTAATTATTTTATTCTTTTCTTAAAACTATTTTCGTTCTAACTTGCATACATGTATATAACTTACACACACTTTGTGTATGCAACACACAATTATACAAACATAAATGTAACTCAAATGGATGCATAAACAAAAAAAAAAAAAAACAAAACAAAATTGATACATGAACAATAAAAATTCAGTTCAGTAACAATTAAGAGTAAATGTGATAAAAATAATTACCTTATGCACACATTTCGGTTAAATTGATAAACAAAATATAACCATAAACTTCCATTATGTATAAAATTAACCATAACGACGCAAATCATCAATATTTTGCTTATATTTGAAGTTTATAATACGTTTAATGTGTGCATAATTAGAATGTAACAAATGATAAATTTTGTCACTTTAAATAGGGTATGAGATCCAGGGGTTACCACAATAAAATTGTTTCTTTGCATAAAGAAAATTTGGAAAATTTTAAATTGAGAGGATGATATTTAAATTGTGAAAGTAACTGTAAAATTATAGTCAAAGATAGGTATCAAAAATAATCATCTTGAAATAAAAAGTACGCGAATAGTTTTCACACAAAAATTTCAAATCTTTAAAAATTTACATTAAAAAACACTATAACAACAAACTTTTGGGGTCTTAAAACAACAACAAAAATTTTATAAATATTATAAAATTTGTATAAATGTACACTTTAAATGAAAATTGGCAAATTTGATTATTTTTGGTTATCATACATACATATCTTATGCAAGCATGACCTTGTAAAAATTGAGAGAAAATGCACGAAAACAATTGTATAAAGTAGAATTCCTGCGTTAAAGTTAAAACTTTTTTATCTTCTGCGTGATGGCTGCGTTGACTACTTTCATTCTCGGCATTTGTATTGGTTTTCATATGTTTTAACTTTGAAAGTAGTATTTCTGCGTGAAGCTTGCGTGGTGGCTGCGCTCATTCTGGTCTAGCTAATAATAGCTTATACTCTAAATAAAATTTAAACTTTACTCAAATCCATATTCATATACATATACATATCATTCCACCTTTTACTTTAAAATATAATTTATTATTACAAGAAATGAGTATCAAACATAAAATATATTACTTTATTGAGTAAAATATTATCTTAACTTGTTGAATAAAATAAATGAACATCGAGGTAAAGTTCATAAATCCAAATATAATAATGTTCCATGCAGTATAGAATTTTCAGCATATTTGTTTTTTATTACTCATGTTAACTTCGTTGACAATAAAAATTTTTTGTTCTTTCTTTCTCAACTAAATTTTAATATTCAAAATATATTTGCTTTTAAACTAAAAATAAGAAATAAAATTTTCAAACATTTTTGTTTCTAATTATTATTTCTATTATATCTATTAAATTAAAATGCCAGTTATCAAATTAATCCGGCCACGGATGGGAGTAATATTAAATTTACCATACAAAGGTATATTTACCCTATTTCGCCATTTTCATCATTAAAAAAATGGCGATTCATTTCTGATGTATATATTTTTCAATTTATAAGTCGAAATATTTTTAAATTTCAAAGCTTAAATTCAATTAAAACACAAAATTTCATTGTTTTGTAATCATTTTTATGTAAAAATTAAATATTTAAAGTTTAAAATGCTAAAAAAAATTAACATTGTACTAGCTCTTTTAATTTTTAATTAATTTTTATAATATAATATACAATATTTGGAAAGCCCATTAATTTTTTCGAAGTAAAAGCTTTATATTTATGATAAATTTGAAATTGCAGGAACTTTTTCCGCAAAAAAATATATAATAAATAACAAAAATGAATATAATGTCGCAAATTATAAAAATAATGAATTATTATTTCTCACCCTGGCGGAAAAAAGCACATAAGTCATTTTACGCGATTTTACAGGAGCGCGTTTTTTTAATTTTTAAATTAGTTCTTTCGATTAGAAAAAATTGTGGTACGCAGTTTAATTACTATTTGCTATAGTTTTCAACGCGCAAATATAAAATTTAAAATTTTGCAATAATTTAGAAAATAATTGACTTAAGTGCTTTTGTTCGAAAAAGATATTTGACTTATGTTCTATTCCAGTAAGTAAAAAAAAGAATAAAAATGTGGTAATAAACAAAACATTTTATTATTTCAGTCTCAAAAAAGTTAAAAAACACAAATAAAACAAATTAAATACTTTCTTATGTTAAAATTAAAATTAAAAAACAAAAATATCAACGAATTAAACATTTCTTTAGTTCAAAATAAGATGAAAACAAAAAATCAAAAAGTAATCACAAATAAAACATTTTCCTTCTATCAAAATTAATATTAAAAAGAGAAAACTCTAAACTTCCTATCCACTTCAAACTTGATCCTCATCAATTTCAATCAAATCAAGATCGATATCATGTTTAGTACTGGTTGCATCAAGTAGAGAACTATAAAATTGATGAAAAATGTGTGGAATAAAGTCAAGCAAAGATATTAGGTCTTTCTTTTTATCAGCACTTATAGATATCAAATTGTTTGAAACATTCGTAGTTTTGTTTCTTACACTTCTTTTAAAAAATTTTCTTTCTTTCTATGTAAATTATTTTTATACAATATTTCCCCAAATTTGTTCTTAATATCATGTCGAAACCATTTCACATCATGCCATTTAAATCACCCAAAGTATTTCTGTTTCGAATGACCAAAGGCCTTTTTAAAATTGAAGCAAAATTTAAGAAATCATTTGATGACATTTCAACCACTTTAAATTTAGAACTACACGATCGAACATGCTGCATCCAGTCATTAGGGTGAAATATTTCCAAATTAGTTTTCTTTTTCTTTTTTTCTATGATACTATGATCACCGTCAACTTCCATATGGCTGTGACCTGGAACTATAAACTTGTGCTCAATAACCTCTATATTGGTTGATTTTTCTTCTAAGAGAATAGAGAGCATTGCAGTAAAATGCGAATTTTTATTCTGCCCACCACAAGTCAGAATAAAGAATCACATGTTTTACCTCGGCTGTAAAATTTTTTAAATGCTTGTACAAACAAGAGGCTATTTGCTTCGCTCCTCTGCCTGAAATACACTCGTGCCACATATAATGAGTTGAGTTGCCATTTGCGTTATCGTGAACCATCAAATTAAAAAACCAGAGTTGCCTTTTGTAAAATGCGAAAGCTGCCGTCAGCGATGGTGTTTGCAAACATTGCTGAAGGTCAAAGGTGAAACATTAGATTTGGTTGTTTGATTCTTTCGATAGTTCTTTTTCAACGCGCTTTTCGCTATAGGCTAATTCAAATTCAATATGGTGTTGATCTCTTTTATTTTCGATTTCGATTTTCTCCTGTGAGTTATAATGTTATAATAAATTTTAAGGGTTAAAGGGTTACTTACTGATTTACAGTACAAATTATACATTTTAGATACTGGTAAATCAGAAATTAGATATCTAGTGTTGAATCTTTACGTGCATAATGACTTTCGTACGAAGGGAAAGATAGTATATGTAAACGTACTTCTTCTATTGATTTTGCTGATTTTTTATGTTTTGGAGAATGTTTGCCTCTCATATCTGGTTGAATAAGTCCGCTAAAAGTTTCTCTTTTTTTTAATGCTACAGTTAAAGCTTTCGCTTTTATTCAAAGTTTTTAAAAAACAAGTTCTACATATCGGAATCCTTTCGCCATTATATTCGAGGGAACAGTTATAGGTTTTCATTCTGCACTTTTCTCCTGTACGTGGGCGATTTGATTTCTTATCTGGAACTGTCATCATAGCAGAAATGAAAGCCGCACGGTTATTGTAGTTACCCATGTTCCAGTATTCATCGAAAATTGCTTTTTGCATTTCAAACGAAAATCTGCTATTACATTTTAAACGACAGTTTTCTAATGAAACGCCTTCTTCGATGCTTTTATTTTACCAGTAATTGTAGTGTATTCCTTGCCGCAATTTCGATTTTCCTTCCTTATCCTTTTATCGTTTTTGCTCTTTAGGGAAGTTGTCGCTACATTTGATGTACTGGGACCAACCAGCATGCTTAAATCTGGTTCCGCATCAGTTGTATTATCAGCTAGAATGTTTGATTCTGCTTCTTTTTCAATATTATCGGGAACATAAGATGGATCTGCAACATAATCGTCGTCTGAAAATGGTTCTTCAATAATATTCTTATCCTCTTGCTCTGCAGTGGAGATGATATGAACAGTGAAGATTTTATTGACTTGTTTAATAAATAAAATTTACCCTTAGAAGTATCAGTTAAAATTTTGTAGTTTTCTTTTTGTTTTTCTGTTACTAATGTAACAAATAGTCTACCCCGGCTAAGTGACATTTCGAAAATTAATTCTTTTTTTTTCAAATATATTTTTGAGTAATTAAAGTAAAATATTTTTATTTTAATTAATATTCACAATGAAAAAATAAAAATACACATAGAATCAAAAACATATTCAACCTGTTTATGGTGCAACAGTTAAAAAAAATATAATAATATTAATCTTAAGTCTATGCTACGCAACACATTTTTTTCTGTTAAAATCACAGTCGACTTATGTGTTTTTATACGATAGAAAAATTTAAAAAATTTTTACGTTGATTATTATTTTTGTAATTTTCAAGACGAAATATGTATATTTTGACTTAGGTGTTTTTGTGAGAAAATGGATATTGAGAATATCATGCGATTGAGTCAATAAAAAAAAATTGGATTTTTTTGACTTATGTGCTTTTGTCTGCCAAGGTGAGATTTATCATTATTATATAACTTCATACTTTAATTTTACTATTTGCACAATTTTTGATTAAAAAAATAGTTACGAAGTATTCTTTAACGTACCAATTGGTTGTGATTGGGGCGGTAAATTGTGTATACATTTTCATAAAATTAAACCTTTTTGTGACCGTAATAATTATTATTGAGAACCGTCACATTTCAGTTGCATAGCATGTTGTATTGTGTTGCACTGTGTGTATGCCATTTTGCACACAATTATTCCACAAAAGTGCACACATTATACACATATAATACCAAGAGGTAACCTATTATTGTGTGCTTAAAATTATAATGCGTGCACACATTATGTACACAGATTCTAAATCTGGTTCCTTGGGCAGTTTTAAATACAAAAATGTAATAGATTTTAAGATGCGTATCAGATCTTTTTAAATTATTTGAATAAATAAAATTAGTTAGTCGTGCCCGACAAAACCATGGAGGTTGATGAGTTCACCATAAAACGCTATAAATTAAATTAATTAAAATTAGTCACTCAGTTTATTTTCAGATGGCATTATTGTATTTGAAATTTTGCAAAATTTAATTGTTTTTTGGTAACTCCAATTATTATGGGTTTTATTTTTATTTGCAAGGTCTTGTGTGTGACAGCATTTATTATAAGACGTTATGGATATTTTTATGATACTGTTTTTTATTTATTTAATTTCGTAAATACACATAAGATGGAAAATCTATATAATGGTATATGAAATAGTCTATTATAATTACTATTATTGCTATATTAAATTGATTACTAAACTATAGCAATTTGTGTCTTCTAACTTTATTTAAAAATAATATTCTTCAAGTATAACACAATTAATATTAAGGAATTCTTTAACCTTTGTGTATTTGTAAATTAATTTATGAATTTCCAACTACCAGACGGAAAAAGTGTTAAACGGATTATTCGATTTTCACAATATTTCTTCATACACATAAATATTATCAAAAACTGTATCAAAATCTTTTAATTTGCTTAAAATATTTAATTTAAAATCAAACAAAAAACCCTACCCTGCTCTTCTTATTTGTTTATCATTTAATTCATCAGTGAAATTTAATTTTTTTTTTCCAGATTTTTTTTAATCTATTTTGATTAAATTCATACAAAACAAAAAAAAAACACATAGAAAACTTCTAATTTTTATTTTAAATGTTTATTCTATTTTTTTTTATTCTCACATAACCTAAATCGATGATTTAATATGATAAAAATAAAAACTAATCACTTTTACTATAAAAAGAAAAAAATTAATAAAATCATCCTAGAAACATCAAAAATAAAAAAATGTAACTTTTCCTATTAAAATAAATACCCAAATTCGGCAAAAAGTAGAATAAACATTTTTTTTTTTTTGTTCTCACTTAATCTGGTGTATTTTAATTTAACTTTACGACAGCAGTGACGAAGCGTGTAAATTTAATTGAAAAATTTATGAAGAAAATTTATTTGCTAATAAATTTTAATTGGTTTTGAAATGATCGAACAGTTTTAAACATTTTGATATCAGTGTTGTACGATTAGTTTTAAATATAAAATATGTTGATTGGTAAAAAAATATATTATTTAGAAATTAGAAAAACAATATTTAGGAGTGTTGTTAGGTATCGCATGAAATAATATTTAAGGAATGACACTCTAAGAACTTTAAATTGATATTTTTCATTTTATTGTTAGCGACGTGAAATTTATATAATTTTTAATTTACAAATATTATGAGTTTTGATATAATTTGATATAGCTAATATAATATTTTACAACTAATATAATATTTTTACATAATATATATTATATTGACCTATTCAATATACCAACATTGATAAGCTAAATATTAGTTCTATATCACGAAAGATCGTTGAAAATCACGAATATCATATTTTGTATTTCAAAATATGAGTAAAAAGTAAATCTAGTTTAATAACATTAGAAAATAGATTAGATTACAACAAAAATTAGAACCGGCCTACACAACCAAATACCATAAGCAATTTGAAATTAATATAGAAGGGAGTGTTATATGATTGTATTTCATTTACCCTATAGGTACCCTGCAGCATTACCCAGGAGTAACAGTCTTCGCAATTTGCTGATTTGCTTCCGCATCTAATATGCAATGTGTAACTGGATATGGTGGATACTGCATATGAATAATATTATACATTAAGATATATATTTATATATATATACCGGGTGTAACAAAGCATGCGTATCAGTTTTTTAAAAGGGGAAAGAGATCTATTGATTGGTGATATTTTTAACTTCCGGAAAGGATCGGAAAATGTTTTTTTAAGACCAAAAATCACCGAAATTGGCCGAAATAGAGATTTTAAAAGTGGAAGGGGTACTTTTTTATGCAAATTCGGATTCTAGGTAAAAAAATTAGGAAATTTTTTTAGAGTAAATTTTTTTTTGTTTTTTTTTTTTTTGATTTTTTTTTTTTTTTGATTTTTTTTTTTTTTTTTAGTTTAAATTTTGTAGGTACCCAAAAGTGAGAGAAGAATATGCTAATATGAACAACATTTTTTTTTTTTTTTTTTCAAGTTAAGCCAAACACTAGGTTTCAAACGATACTTTTATACACGAATATATAGCTTGGACTAATTGAGGATTGTAAAAAGAAAAATATCCCTTTGATCAGTAGGGACATTTTGAGTAAATTTATTAATATTACTCTTGAACTTTTGTAGATTGTACGTAGGTATATTTTTGCATTGGGGAAACACGTTTATTGGAATATGGTTCCACATTCGAAAAAATTTGACTACAAACGAATTCCCATAGCCAGTTTTGAGACACCTTGGAATTTGCACTGAGTCGGCGGAAATGTTTGAGAGGTGGCATTAGGGTTTTTATTTCATCTGAACAAGTGCCTAAACCTACCAGATCATTATCAAAATGATCGTTATTAATTTTGTTTTATCAAAGGAAAATATGGTGGATTTTTGTGTTATTTCTATTAGTTTTAAAGAAAAATAAAACAAAAGAAAAATCATTTAATCAAAAAATCCAAATTTGCATAAAAAAGAACCCCTTCTCATTTGAAAATCGATTCGGTCAATTTTGGCGATTTTTGGTCTTTAAAACCCTTTCCCGGTACTTTCCGGGAGTTGAAAATATCACCAATCGATAGAGCACCTTCGATTTACTTAATAAACTTTTTTTTTAAATTTCAAAATAACGGCACACCCGGTATATGTATGTAATGAATATATATGCGAAATTCTGAGTTAGGGAGATTTTAAAGTTGAATTCAAAATCAAAGTTCTACGGCTTTTACAAAACATTTATATAAATTTTTTTTATACGTAGCCCCTGTTGGGTGCAAAAAAGAGAATATTTACTTTTATTCCAGAATTAATAATATTTACTTAAATCATTTTTACGAGTAGCCGCTGTTGGATACAAACAAAATGATTGCTTTCGAAAACAATAAATGAATTAAAGTCTGATTTTAGAATTTTTAATTTTGGGCTTTTCTGATTTTTAAATTTGGTATTTTGAGGTTTTGTATTTGGTATTTGGGATTTCGGGGTCAAAACGCATAAACTGTACATATAAATATAGGCAAATGACATGCAGACAAATGAAATACAGGCATATAATTAAGTACCCCTAATAGAATTTATGAATATATTTTTGCCTTACCCAACGGTAGTTTTAAATAGGGTTAAATAATCCGAAAGAACTTTAAAACATTGATTTTAATTAATTTTATAACTTTTTAAACGTTTTTAAACAAATTATCGCACCATCCGGAGGAATGGAAAAATATTGCAACTTTTCTAAATAAATAAAAATATTATTTATAAATATCCAATATTTATTGGCATAAAATTTCTCTATTTAAATTGGTAATTGATTAATTGCTATAATTTCATTATCTTCATCAATAATTATCTAATTGTTTTAATTTCTGGTATATAATATATGTAGCTATTTGGTTATGTTATGTTATGTTACATTTTGTTAAATTATGTTGTGTTATATTACAATTTTGCCATACTACATGTAGGATGAATGAAAGTGCGTTAAAAATAATTTTAATTTTGGTTTGAGAACATTGTTTTGACAAAAATAATCATCATCTGTTGATTCTATAGCTTAAGGTGAAATTTAATCTCATTTACATCTTTTATTCATTCTGCTCTATCTTGTGCAACTGTGCTCCATCCATTAATTTCAATCTTTGATATTGTCCTTGATATTGTTCAGCCATCTTGATTTTGGTCTATCTCTTGCTGAAGTACCGTGCGGTACTGCGTCTAATTTTGTTTTGACATTGTTCAACCATTTATCGTCAACACATGTAATATTTCAAGATTTCAAGATAGGTCGTTTATTTCCAAAATTTGTTAATACATAATTTATAATGACAGAGTCTTCTTATACTTAAGTTAGAGTTTAGATTATTAGTATCTTAACAGCTGCGAGTTTTATTTTATTCTAATTTTAATTTTGCATTACATTTGTTGTTTGATTTACAATTTATTACAAAAACTTATGACTAGACTTAAACTAATTTATAACTAAACAAAGACATCGAAAACAACAAAAAAAAAAAAATTTAGATAAAAAATAAATGATTAAAGTAAACAATCACAATTTAATTACATTTAGTAATTATCGACCAACTGCCTAATTAAATTTTTTTCGGAGTTGGAGCAGTTGGCAATAAATTTGTTAGCTCTAATAGTAATTTTGTCTGTTATCGTCGTACTTTTGGATTTTAAATGGATATCTAATTTACTATGATACCAAGGGAGGTTTAGTAACATTTTTAGTAGTTTATTTTGCGTAATTTTCAGTCTTTTTTTATGATAGTATGCGCAGTTTTACCAGACCGGAGCACACACATAATAAATTCTTCAAACTGTTTGGTCCATAATTGAATGCTCATCTCATTTTATTTGTATTCACCATCTTCATTTGTAATTATTTTTTCAAATCCTTTAAATTTATTATCGTCACAATATTGTTATTGTCTATCAAGCTTCGATACTGTAAAAATATAAAATATATAAAAAATAAAACTTTCACACCTCGTCACTGTACATTTAAATCATGACATATAATGTATAATATTATATCCAATCAGCCTTTAATGTAAATGAAATACCTAAACTAAAATTTCTTTCTTATTTGCTCTTAAACTATTATTTTATATTAGAAAATTTTCCAATATTATAAATAATATCTAGTGTTTTCCATGGATTCGAATATAATATAAATGTCATCAAATTTTTTAGGTAACATCACCACTAACAACAAAAATTTATTTATTATATCTAGATATTTGAAATAATACAGAACCAAAACCAGCTTTTATTAAACATTAGTCATATGAATTCTACTCAATATACACTTACATAAATGCATCATCATAATATTGTAGAAATAAATTTGTATATGTAGTGTGTAGGCACCTAATACACACAACAATTTTAAATATAAATTCAAAATATCATTACCTGTAGTTACCAAAGTCATCCTGCTGGACATGTCGTACATTTAATGTATGTCGATTTCCTCTTGATGACATCGACCTTCTATCTGTTGGTTGTAGCGGAAATGAATTTTGATACCAAGAAACCTATGTTAAGTAAAAAAAAATAAATGAAAAAAAAAGTTATTATAGTTAGAAAGAGACAACTAACTATATTAATATAATTATTTTGTTTTAATATTTTGTTTCTTATTTTTCATATTCCTGTATTTTTTTTTTTTTTTTCATCTTTTTTTTTTGTGAAGTACATTTATGGATTTGAAGTTAGAAAGATACGTAAGTTATAATTAAAGTGCTACATTTATACAGGGGGTTTTCATTTATTTTTGTATGATTTATTTTAAAGTAATTTTTATACCATAAAATCTACCTCAGTTCAGCAAAAATATTAACATATTGACTTCTTGGTTTCTTCAGGGTTAAAAATTGATTTTTTTTTCTTTCTTGTAAACTTCGATATAGGAAAATAGAAATATTTACGTTAGTCTGATTTTGGTTATGCAACCATCATTAGAATATTGATAATTTTTTATTGTACTTGCCCTGGAAACTTGAAAACTTCAACATTGCAGGAATTCTGTTAAATCGAGGCAATATAGAATATCTTTAGCACTCTATTAACTGTACGAATCCTATTTAAATTCTTTTAAAAATGACATCCTATGCATATGCAAGAATCATGAGGCTTGTGGGTCAAAATTGATATTTTGACCAGTCAATTCAAAAAAGTTTTGAGATGAATAGGTTATTATAATAGCAACAACCTAGTTCGAAAAAAATGTATGAAAGGTCCCGCAAGAGGTTACGAACAATTTCTCAACATTCGTTTTTAACGAACCTTTTGCAAATAAACTTAAGACTTGTAAAAAATTGTATTCAAATGAAGAAACCTCCAAAAAATAAAGCGTTAAATCTTCGTCATAATGACTAGACTATATGAAAGCAGACTAACACACATTTATGTCCCACAAAAAAACAAGCCACATGTAATATTGTTCCACAGATCTATCATCACAATACACCATACTCTTGAGATTTATCCCTTATACAAACATGTAGAATCGAACTTCGTATTACAGGGTTGGGAATTTTGAAGCTGGAAACAACTGAGGCTGCAATAAAAGTCATTTAATTCTTGCGCAAAATGAAATCATCTATCAAATATAACTCAGATCCTCCTTTTTCTTTTTAGATTGTTGTTATTAACATAGATTAAGGCAATAATGATTTCGTGATGGATAAAAATAGAAAATGGATTTTGTTGAATTAGT
Organism: Argyra leucocephala; assembly: GCA_963942445.1. NCBI lineage: Eukaryota > Metazoa > Arthropoda > Insecta > Diptera > Dolichopodidae > Argyra > Argyra leucocephala. Next base: position 59,757,327 of record OZ012677.1, on the reverse strand, counting down.
TTTAAGCAAAATTGACATGAGTTAATTATTTTTGTTTTAAAATCAAAATCATTAAAAGAAATTTGAAAATACTATGGCCTGACTAAATCCAGGAGGTTGTTGGGACCATCATAAAACTTTATTAGTTAAATTAACTCATTTTCAAATTTGTAAATCAAACCCATTTTTTTTTTAAATATTAAGTCGCTAGTTCTTCGGGGATGACTGTAGTATAGTTTGCTATATGATATTCTAGTCAATTCATATACAAATAAATTTCCATAGACATTTTTTTCGTTTTTTCAGAATTTTCCGATTGTGAGAATTAACACATCCTATCCTGTATTATGAAAATGCTACATAAGTAGATATTGTTCTACATAAATCTAACGGGATATTATATTATTATTATAATACGTATATTCTTATTAGTACCTATAGATAATAATATTCGTGAGTATAAAGGACCCAGGTTCAGTTAGTGACAGATTTATATACCATTTAAGATCGCATATAGAGTGTAAATAAATCATAAAAAAAAGCAAAAAAAAAAAAAACAAACAAAAAAACCAAGATGTAGGACAGAATCGAACGAATAGAACTAGAAAAAAATACCTATTTTATATACGGATTTTTATTACGGTATTAAAAAGCAAAATGTAAGCAGGACGTTTTGTATGTTATACTATTTTTTTTTTTTTTCTATTTTATTTATTTTAAATGCGAATAATGTGGGAATAGATGGCAATGCCAATGTCATATAACTTATACATACTACATACGAGAATATAATATATATATATAATCATATATATATCATATAACATGTATTAATGTATATTAATGTCTCATGGATTAGCTTGTGTCACATGACCGTATAGGAGATTAACAGTGATGAAAATTACGCTGAAAAACAACATAACAGAAACGTAAGAATAATTTAACAAACAAAAAAAAAAAAACAAAAATAAATGGAAAAATAAGAAGGAAGAAAAACTAATATCATAATATTATAATATATATTTTGTAAAATAGCTATTCTCATATGTATACATCATATAAGTATAAATAAAGAACAAAAAGACAAATAATAGTAGCTAGGATAATCCACTGAGAAGAATTAATGTTTATGGGAATTCATTTTTATATTGAAGTCAAGCCACAAGGAATAACATGAGAAAAATAGAAAAACAACAGGAAGAAAAATATTATATATATATACATATTATAATCATTAAATAATAAAATTTTCAAAAGAAAATTGAAGCAGAATATATAAAATACTTGTACACATTTATGTGGTTTATTTGAGAAAAGCAAAAGAAAAAAAGGATACTTTACTGTATTTAATACAAGGTATAATATTTTTTATTTTTTTTATTTATAATTTATAAAAATGTAGCTATGTGGTGTCTTTAAGAAGATTATGAATTAAACAAAAACAAAAATCAACATCAAAAACGAAATAAAAAATATGTTAAAGCCTGTTATGGATTTTGACAGAAATTATACAAAAATACACACACATACAAAAGAGCAAAAATATAATCTAACGGATGTTTTTTGTATAAATCTTTATAGGATAAAGCAAGCTGTATTTATGTGTAGGAGTAAGCCAGCACTTTTACAGCTAACATGATGGCATTTTTATTTTGATTTGTTTTTACAGTTTATGAGGATTTAATGTCATTTACAATGTTAAATTGTTCAATTAAGATAATATGATCTGATCATTATTATTACATACGAAAGTTTTAATCATGTTTTTGTTGCAAAAGCTTTAAGTATGAGATATTTTAAAAGATTATTGATTATTTTTGTAACTGACCTGAAAACATGATTTACGACCTATCATTATAATTCATGCAAAATAATCATATTAGAATTATTTGCGTGTTGTGCGTATATGCAAATTAAGTTTAACCACAACATGAATTATTCAATCTATAATATCATGTTTGTGAGTGAAAGAAAAAAGGACGAGTCAGAATTTAAGAATTTTTATATGTCAAAACAAATCTAAACTTTGAAATTCGTTGAATAAGGTTTTAAGTGTAACTGTAGTTGTTATTGAAAATTTATATGACTACTAGTAAAACTCATTTGATTGTATCCTATATTTTGTACCAGTATCAACAGTACCATCATCCCCTAGTAGATATGATCGGTAATAACATAAAAATTATTGACTGAAATGATATAATAAGGCTTCTTAGAATATCTTTTAATATTATTATATATATCTATATAATATGGGTATATATATAGATTGCATATATATACCCACCCTATAGATGGTAGAAATAATCTATAGTGAATAATAATGGAAAAACTTAATGTAAAATTTACTGTCGAAAAATTAATTTCAATTGATAACAATATACCTATTATTATCTATCTACCTATACTCCGCGTCAGTCATTACATTAACGGGAAAATGTTAAGACAGTGTAGGGTAATCATAAAAGGTTTACTCTAAGTCAGTTTAGTTTAAAGTGTAAAAACATAATGATAGCGAATTGTTGGTAAAATTACAATTCACCATATTGTGACGAGAATCACAGAACAGAGTCACTTCTTGTTTGCTGAGTTGACAACCAATTTCTTTAATACTAAAGTATACTAATATTCAAATAATGTAAATTTAATACTAAAGTATTTTAATACTAAAGTATACTAATATTCAAATAATGTAAATTTTTAGCTGTTTTTGAATAATATCTATTTATAATAATATTTAATAATTTTTAAAATTAAATAATTTCATTCTAACCTTGAACGTACATTAATGCACATTAAAAAAAATAAATAATAAGCCGAATCAGAAAATCGAATGGTAGAAACATTGGTAAATTTATCCATTTTCAAATGGTTGATGATCTTCAATATGGTCTCAAAATGGTAAAGGGCAATTTGACCCAATTTGTATAACAAAAATGTGAAAAAATTTCAATTTTGGTACACAATATCAAGATGACACCTTATTACATTGCCAACAATCTTAAAAGCACTATATTAGCAAAATAAAAGTAAAAAAATATTAGTAGCTTGCTTTCCGGGCAGAATTTTGTTTCTTTTACATACACTTATAACAATTTTGACGTATTAACATAGTACTAAAATTGATCAATGAAGATAATATACCGTCTAAACCGGAAAAATATTGTCTGAAAATGTGAGTTTTGTTTGAAATTTAGATATATATCTATAGAACGTGCATCAAATACTCAGCGATTGATAAGTAAATGTTACATAATTAATTTGAATATTTTCAGATGAAAGCATAATTCTGTCTTTATCAGAAACCCTTCTTTGAGGTTATACAATGTTACGTGTAATAATTTGTTAACTACTTACAATTTGAGCATTGAATTACTTCGGCGAAACAAAACAGGAACGGCACATAAGATTGTTTGTTTTTTCTTTAAATTTTAATTCTATTTTGAACTACAATATGAACATAACGGTAGCACGTATTATCATCAAATAAATGTTAAAATATGCTGTAGCTGTAAATCGCTATCTTACTAGAAAAATATATGTAATATATATACATATTTAATAGATCAACACATATATTATATCTAATAGATCAACTGATAAAACCATTTAAATACAAAAACTTCAAAATAACAAGTATATACTTTTAAATATGTTTTTTCGTCCTTAAAGGATAAGATTGATTTTTGATATTTTAAATATAATTATAGAAATAGAATAGAAATTAAATGACAAAAAAAAATCCAATTTTAAAAATTATAAGACCAGACAGCCTATTCTACGGTCACACTTAAAACAAAATTTATAAATCAAATGTAATTTATAAAATTAAGCATTGCATTAATACTCTGAATTGTATATGTACTTTAAAATTACAAAAAAAAACAGATCGCGTCATTATTATTTTTGGAAAGCTTGGAGTATCAGGTATAGTTGGGATATAGTTATTACGTCCTACGCGGCTATACCATTTCCTTCAGAAGAGCGAATTTTTTTATTCACTTTTCTTTGAATATTTACTACTGGTTATTTTTGCCACAAACTGTATATACCTACGGGGTATACTTTGCATTTGTGCAGAAGGATTAATATTGTATCGGATACTTTTAAAGATATGCAGAAACCCAGAATTTATAATATACGTGATGTATTTAAGAAGATAATTAACTAATATTTCTCTTTGAAAGTATTAACAGTCTTAAGCACTTGCTATATTTTTTTTTCCAAGTCTATGGTATAACTGCTTTTATACAGAGATTTGGAATACACAATCACATCCCACGTAATAATTTTATCGCTATAAGACTCTTGCGCACTCTTATAACACTATTATAAACACTCTTATAGCAGTATTAGTGTTGATTTGAGTGCTCCGCAATTGCTGCGAAAGGTTATAAATACGTTATAGCACTCAAGTGGAGAATCCTATAAGGCAGCGGAGCAAGTGCTGTAATATTGTTATAGGATTAGTATACATGTATTAGTGTATATGTTTTTATTTTGAAATGATATTCATTTGAAATAATTTATGTTATGCGAGAGTGAGAAGGGTATTATTTTTTATTTTCAAATAATAATTTTATGGAGTTTCTATTTATTTTCTAAGAAAGGGAGATAGATATTAGTTAATAATATAAATAATGTCTTACTAATAAATAATATTTTTCGGTCAAAAATAATTGTATTAAGATTTATAATTATTGTGAACAAAATGCAAAATTTGGCTGGGAATGAAATTTCGTTGACATTTATCATAAAAATACTTCGAAAAAATACATTGTCATTCAAAAATAATCAATTTTTAAATAAATAAAAGAAAATATATTTTTAAATTGCATCTTTAAAACATTTAATAATGTATGTTAATTAATGCATAACATCAAATTTGATATTCAAATAATTATTCTTTTAAGTAAAAATTATATTTTTGCGAAAATAATGCAAAATAAAACTTTTTAGCTTCTGTTTATTTAAAATATTATTTACCATGTCTGTAGAAAATAATGGCCGTCGCAAAATATTTATCTAAAAGCTACATAAAGTTTATTAGTAACATTATACGAATACAGTAAAATAATAACACCACTACTGCTATTCTAGCAATTCTATTCTTATAACAACACTTTAACTCTTGATATAGGATTACGCACTTTTAGATTTATGAAAACATTAATGTATCACTTGCGGAAAATCCCATTATAACAACTCCCGCAATTGCTATAAGAACATTCTTATAACAATATTAATAACATTATTTCCATAAAAACATCATTATAACACCTTTAGTGCTTATCGGGAGTCATATAGAAGTCTTGTAAAAGGTTACGTGGGATACAATAGCTTTTCTATAGAATTTTTATGATCCTATCAATTAATTTAAATGTGGAAAACTATATCTATTGTCTAGAGTACTCTAAAGTCACAGGTTCGATTCCCGATGAAGCAAAAAAAAAGCTTTATAGGTTTTTCGACCTGGTCCAATACCCTTTGTCATTGGGATAAAATAAATGACAAAAAATAACTGAGAGTATAATCTGGTAACAAATTAAATAAAATGAAGCTATTCTATTTAAGAAGGCTTAGTTTCTGACAATAACAGTAGTTTTCCACATTTAATGAGTTGATAAGCCAGTAATTTGTTAAATAAATACTCGAATAATCGTAGAATATTGTAGAATATTGAAGAAGAATATTTAAGAGCATCGAACAGTAATATTTCATTAGATAAATACAGTAAAACAATGAACAAGTAATAAATAAAAAATGAAATGGATCTTATTTTATCATCTAAAATCAATATTTCGAATTGAGGAAAACAAATTAAAAATACAAAAAAAAAACAAAACAAAATTACAAAAATATTTTTATTATTTATCAATTCAATCAAATTTGATTTGATTTCAAATCGAATAGATTTGTACACAATCCCAAATTTACAATCCCATTTTACTACATCCCAATACCTAAACTATTTTATACCATATAACCAACTTTTTCATATTGATGAACATTCTTTTGCAAGTTAATCACATACCGTATATTAAAGAATTCCATACAAAATTTGAAAATTTATTAAAAATGGATGGAAAGTTTCAATCCAACGCTATACATGGTAGAAAAGTATTATTATAACACTCTTGTTAATAAATCTGAATTTCCAATTTTTGTTTTCAGTTTTATTTGGAAAAAGTAATTTTCGGGAAGCAACAGAGCTCTCCACAATAACATATGTCTGTGCTGTATTATGTATATACATCAAATTTTCATTCTATCAAAATAATTTTATTGTAATTATTAGAATGGGAATAAGAGACTTCGATTTGTATTACAAAAACTAAAAAATAACAGAGCATATATAAAAAAATTTTTGGAAAATAAGGAAATATAATTTTATTTTTTTTTGTTTTGTTTTATAGAAAGTCTCAAAAGGATTGAATTTGTTTTATAAAAAAATTTCCAAACAACAAACAGTAATGTTTTTCATTTTGTATTGGATAGCGATGAAAAGTTATTTAAAAAAAATGATGTAGCGATTATTTTTATTATCCACTTTAGACACATTATGAATTTAATTCTATATATCTAAATAGGTACGAGATATAATGTTTAGTGTGAATAAATATTTTTCCAATTCAAAGTAAAAAATTCATAACATCCTCTTTGAAAAAAAAAAAAAAAAAAAAAAAAAAAAAAACAAATTGATAATCGAAAATTGGAAACAGGAAAACTGGATTATAAGAAATTCAATTGCAAATCCTTAAAATAAAATAAAAGCAAAATATACAGAGCGAAGTGATAAGGAGAGTTGAAAAAAATTATAATAGATTTTTATAGTACCATTGATGATTCACTACTGTTACAATATTTGGGGTTGTGGACTCAGTATAGTCTTTACTGAAAATTTAATTTAAAACTTTGTTTTTCATACACAATCAGAATTTTAATTAGAAATAAATTTCAAAGTAAATCAAAACTCTTTAAATACATTAACTGAAGTTCACAAAACTGTTAAATATGATATTTCATAGCAAAAAAAAAATGCAAGAGAAATACATCAGAGGTCAATCTAGTATAAAATGGTAGCCAAAAACTAACCAATTAAACACATCAGCTCTTTTTGTAATTTTTTAAATGTTAAAGACTCACATTTCGAAAGGGAAAACAAATAAATAAATATTGAAAGTATTTTTGTTACGAAATAATTTTACAGACCTGATACGAATATCTATAGATGTGAAACAAAAACGCAGTACAGATAAAGTGTCGTTATAGGGATAAAAAGAGTACATTAGCATTGTTTGCAACTAAAATCAAATAGAATTTCTTCTTTTGAATTTTCTTCGTTCTCACTGGCATACTTGTTAACAGGGTCGTCTGCTTGATAACAGCGTCGTATAGTTGTATTATGCCTTCAAATTTTAATTCAGTGATATCATTAACATAGAATTTGAATAGATAAGTCCGTAACTAAAATGGAACCTTTTGTTACCCTCTTTCTGATGTTTAACAGGCTAATATATATTTTTTTATCAAAATGTGTATGTTGATGCCTGTTGATCAAGTATGATCTTAATAGAATTGTGTAGAGTTAAATATCAGTAAATTAAATTTAAAAAGAAGTACGTCGTGAGCAGCACAATCAAATGCCTTTTGTGGATCAATGAAAAAGAAGCTGTATATCTTTTTCTATTAATCGATGTTCCCAAGCAAAACTATTCTAATTCTGGAAAGTAAGTTTCGCAGAAAATCAATTTAAAGTTTTCGCTATTTTCAAACGTTTATATTTTCTAAATAGAGATTATTAATTGATTTTTTGGATAGTAGAATATTATTATTAAAGGTTTTATAAAATTGTTTGTTTATAATTTTAACATTTTTAGGATTTAAAGCCTAGCTGGCATATTTTTAACTTTACAATATAGTATCCTAAATCAACTAAGCTGTTTTTTACGGAAAATATTTAAAAAAAATTTTCAAAAGAAAGCGAGTTATACCATAAAATTTTGGAAATAATTATAAACTTGCTATGGTAACACTACTTAGACTTTTTGTGTATGGAGTAGAAGATGGCTAACTCAATTTGTTAAAGGTATATTATTAACGAATTGTTTTGAAAATTTGACACATGGTAGATTTATTAACGAGCTTCAGAACAATGGTATTTGTAAAAGAAACTGCTAAGTCGAGTTAGCATAGTTTTGCTTGGGACCAGCGAAATGCTTTTTGATATAAGGCTGTTAGAGATTTCACCTCAAAGCCGAATTATTCATTATGCAATATTCCATTAATTGTTAAAAAATCTTTTAAATCTTTTTTTTTTTATTATACTTTTTCAAATATTTTAAATATTGCGCTTCGTACTAAAATTGGACGAACATTTGTTGGGTTTGTTTTATCTCCACTTTCGTAGGTGTTACAATTTATTTTTCTTAAGTGATTGTGAAAAAAACGCCTGATTCTAATGATTTATTAACCTTGTTCGGTAGGTGGTAGAAAACTGTTCTGTTGTATGGGATCCTAATTATCACACCCATATTAACCGAATTGAAAGAATTCAAAGATCCTTTACTAAGTATGTTTTGTATAGTATTAATTCTTCTTCTTCACCGATAGAATATGAGATGAAATGTAGACTATTTAGACTTGAGAGTCTTGCTAATATACGACAGGTTGCATACATTATGTTCGTTTTTAATGTATTGACCGTATATCGTCCACTGCTTTATTAAATCTCTTAATGTGCCTCAAAGAAACTTGAGATATACCAACTAATCCGTGCCATAGAACGAACTATGCTCCACCGGTTATTAATTGCTCAATTTAATTCAATCAAATTCAATTTCTTTTTGATTTTAACCATGTTAGATATAAATTTAAAAATGATCTTCGATCTAATTTTTTATTAATGAATCTAAATTTATTCGAAAATTTTGTTAGTACTTTAGGTGATATAACATTATCATATCAAGAAGCTGAATATGGTTTTGGGATTCAATAATTCTCGTAATTTTAACTTGGTTTGTTGGTTCTAACTGAAAGTCACTGTGTACATTTTATCATTTGTGAATGAAGCAAAACAGTCTAGGTCAATTGCAGATTCCGTTCCGGTGTTTCTAACATTCCCAAAATATTTATTCCATACATTTACATTATGGTATGTTTGGTTATTGTATCGTATATCCGTGTCATTCATCATTATTTTTGTTGTACATAATTTTTCTAAAAAGGTTCCATAATTTTTTGCTATTAATTTGTTGTATCTTTAGAAATTATACTGTTACAAAAAATTTGTTTAGCTTGCTTTGTTGCATTTTCAACTACTTGAACTAGTGCAAGGTTTCTAGTTATGTATTGTTAGGGTATTTTCTTTTGAATTTAAAGGATGGATGAGAATACGGGTCATTAATTGCATTATTTAAGAATTCATCTATGACGTTTTTTTAATTACAAATATTTTTTAAACCACCATAATTCATCCGATCATATTTTTTTAACCAAGTTCAAAGTGAGAATGTAGCAAAGTGTAGATTTCTATAAAAAAAATATGTAAAACCACGCAAATAAATGAGTGGTGAATGGATCACTAAAATACATTATGAATTTGACAGCAAATCTAGTTTAGTGGTCAATGACAACAGCTCCGACAAAGTAACGAATTTTAGAACTACCACTCGCAAGAAGTTTACCCCGTCGTATAAAAAATACGAACTGGAACAGAAGTTTAATCCAATAATCAGAAATGGAAAAATAAAAATATAAAAATCATGCTAGGAAGAATCTAAAAAAAAATTATAGTTCTTATGTCTAGTTTTGTTTTATGACTTTTGCAATAAAAAACATAACAAAAAAAAATTTCATTTTTATTTTGAAGGATATAAAATTGAAGTTTTTCTTTTAGAGTTTTACAATGTAGTTTGAATTGAATTGAATTTAATCTCATGTTCATGTTCTTTCCAACTATGTTTAAGCAGCGGTAGTATTGAGTTAAGTTTTGTTATTTCTCTTGAGATGATTAACTATGGTTCTATATTATGATGTATTTTATTTTTTTATTTTATATATTTTTAGTTAAGTTCTGGATTTCCATATCAGTAGGTTATATACCATAAATAGACGATGATTTTTATATATAAAAAAAGAAAAGAAACGGAAGACAATTTTATCTATGATTTCCTTATTAAAAAACAAAAAAAAAAAAAAAAAAAATGGCGACAAAATTCTAATAATTTCAATAATTTATTTATTTATTTTTTTTTTGCATTTTTTTTGGATGAAAAAATACTAAACTCAGAAGATCATTTTTAAAGGATTTTTTATGATTTATCTTCAAAATAGTTGGTTTTTTGTTTTTTTGGTTTAATGTTTATTTCAAGGTTGTTTTTAGATTTAAAATTTATGTTGAGTAGTAAAAAGGAAAACTATTTTATTATTTTGATGACAAGGCTTTTTATTAATATTTTTTTTCAATTCAAAATTTTATAGTAATTTTGTGCTTTAAGATTATTTGTTTACTATAATATAACCTGTTCTATTTCTGATGACCTTTGTAGTATTTATTGGTATATGCAGTAAGTGAATTTAAATCTAAGATAATCGATATTATAGTAATTTTGAGATATTTTTATTCTTCATTTTGTACTTTAATACAGTATTACCACATAAATTATTACATTGCTTTGTAACCGTTATTTTAACGGTTTTTCAAGAATTTAATATTAAAAGAATCACAGATGGAAAATGGAAATTTTTTTTGTCTGAGATAATTTTTTACAGTCGATTCTGAATATTATCTTTTTATATTACAATTTCCAGTGAGCTTTACAACCTCAATCCATTACCATAAAACTTTCAGCAATAATGTCGTCGACTTTATACAAAACTTCTCTTTCTTGTAATTTGTTTTGAAATTTATTTTGGCCAACTTTAATTATCCAACTTCATCACATGTACTTCACATTATTGCTTTCGATAAAGGTGTAAGCACTGTAAACACTGCAAAATTGCGTGTAAAACGAACAATTATGTAGCATTTTGGTTATGACATTGTATAACATTATAAAGGCCTACATTGCGAAAGGGAAAATAAATAAATAAATATACAAATATTTTTGTTTCGAAACAACTTTATAATATTTACAGATCTGAAACATTATATATTGCTACAGGACAATTATATTGAAAAATATTGTGTCTCTACAGATAGCATAGACAATAATACATTAAATATCACCTGTGATCGATATTTGAATACCGATATATTTTATATAATATTCATAAAAATCATTACTTACTGTAGCAACTGGATCAGCATGAACAATACAAACTAATTGAGCTTCATATCCTTCACCTGAATGAATCCAAGATTTTTCAACTGAAATATCCGGTGGGACTGTAAAATTAAAATTAAAATTAAAAAATATAATAGACAGCTTTAATAGGTTATAATAAAAACTTACATAAAACATCGAGTCTCATATCAACTGTCACTGGTTCACCAACACCATTATCAGCAGTACACTGATAAACACCAGCCTGTTGACGTTCAACTTTTTCTAATGTTAAAATTGGTCCATCTCCAATACGTGCTGTTGATTTACCAGAACCACTCTGAAATAATAAATTCAAAATTTTTAATTATTTAGATATTTAAATTTAAATTTAAAAAAAATATATATATTTTTAAACAATTTTAATTTATTATCGAGCTGAAAATAGTCATGTGTTCTAGAAGTACCTAATTATTTTTTTAAATAATTGGAACAAAAACAAAATAGTACGTTGGTAAGGTTAATTTGTACCTGACTTTGTAGAGATGTTTACAAACACATCATAAATGTAGGAAATACGATTATTTTACCGATGGTACAATCTTATATAATTACTTAGCCTAGATAAAGTTTACAAAAAATAGCTTTTGTGATATTATTATTAACATGTAAAGCAATGGTGTACTTTTATGTTAATTTAGGTTATATAATCATTATCATTATTATTATTTTTAGTTTTAATTTACTTGACTTCTTATATAAATCTATTAGGAAAAACCTGGGGTGTAGAAACCCATATGTTCTCGTATTATTTAGGATATAATTTAACCTAAATAAACCTACTAAGCTAACTTTTTTTTTCTTTTTTAATTAAACTCTTGTTATGTGCCTTTAATATACAAACTTAAAACTATCTTATCCTATAAAAAGTTGAAGAAAAACGGCTATAATGGAACTAGCTATTATTAACATTTAAATCTAATTTTAATTCCTGAATAATTTGTTTTTTGCACATTTATAATGTATTGTATGCTTACATACTACTTTCTTATATGTATAATATACTGTAAAAAAAGGCTGAAAAAATCAATATTATGTCTTGTTATTTTAAATTACTAAGCTAACTAAAACTGCTTTGTTGGAAATACGATAGAAATAACAGTTTAATTGATGCAGTAAGTTGATTAGACAAACAATTATACCGTATCAATTATACCGTACAATTAATTCAATAATTTATAATTATTATCAATTAAAAATTAAACGAAATCCATCCAGGTTCATATCATAAACAATATTTATTTATTTCCAATTATTCATCCACTGGGTGGTGCAGTAGGTAGATTTAACCGAAATGTCCTAGGTTCGATTTCAGATTAAATCAAAAAAAAAAATGCTTTATGTATTTTTCGATGTGGTCCAGCACTTTTTTTCATTGGGATAAAATAAATGCTAAAATAATTAAGAGTTTTGGTTCCTAGTTTTCAGTATACTCTTCAATACAAATAAAAACCCATATGAAGAAATAATTTTTTAATTATTTTGAACCTTGCTTGATACATGGATGGACTGAATACTGTTGTATTTACTTTTTTGTTTTTTTGTTTAACCAAATTGTAATTACTATTTTTTTATCTTCAATTAACTCTTCTAACCCAGACTAAGTAATTGTTACAACAAAAATAAAGTAATACTGAGTGAAGAGAAAGATATACTAGAAAGATGGAGAGAATATTTTGAGGAATTATTAAATAATGAACAATCAGTGGAATTGGAAACTATGATACTTATAAATAGCAACATTACGATTTCAGAATATACAGACGAAGGAATGCCAACTATAAATGAAGTAGAAGATGCAATTCTACAAATGAAAAATAACAAAGCCCCAGAAGAAGATGGTATTGTAGCAGAAATGTTTAAAAATGTAGGTGAAATGTTCATCTCCAAGCTACATAGTTTAATATGTACAATATGGGATAAAGAAACTCTGCCAAGCAAATGGGGAAAAGGCATTATTGTCCCCATCCACAAAAAGGGAAATAAACTTGACTGCGCCAACTATAGAGGTATCACATTATTAAACTCAGCGTACAAGACTTTCTGCAATATTATAAATAACATATTAAGACGTATAGCCGAAAATATTCTAGGAGAATATCAAAGTGGATTTAGACTAAATAGATCTACGACCGATCAAATATTTCTACTGAGGCATAGTGTGGAAAAATGCTATGAGTACAACAAAAATCTCCACCTATTAATGATTGACTTCCGCCAGGCTTTTGACTCAATAAAAAGAGATATGTTAGAAGCTGTATTAAATAACATGGGAATCGCTAGAAAAATGGCAAATTTAAGTATACTAACACTCAGACACACCAAATGCAAGGTAGCAGTGCAAAATAAAATAACAGACGAATTTGAAATAAAAACAGGAGTCAGACAAGGTGATGCCCTGTCAACAACAATTTTCAATCTAATGCTCCACCACGCAATAAAAGATTTAGACAAAGGCGGACACATATTCATAAAATCATCTATAATAAGTGCGTATGCTGACGATATTGCTATATTGTAGCAACATCCTTTGACGAATTAAAAGAAATATTTCTGACTCTAGAAAAAGAAGGTGCTAGTGCAGGACTAAAAATTAACGAGGCTAAGACACGAGGCTAAGACCAAATATATGAAGATGGAGCGCACGGAAACAAGACAAAATCCCCTCAAAATATAATAATAAATGATTATAACTTTGAAGGAGTAAATAGTTTTATATGTCTAGGTGCCTTAATAAATAATAAAAATGACATGTATCTGACAATTAATGATAGAATTCAAGCAAGTCAAAAATTTTAACCAGGACAATTAAATTAAGAATGTACAAGACCATAATACAACCGGTCATAACATTCGGATGCGAAGCATGGACCATGACAATTAGTGATGAAAATAAATTGAAAGTATTCGAAAAAAGAATACTGAGAAAAATATTTGGTTCCAAAATAAATGACGATGGTGAATACCAACTCAGATCAAACGAAAAGCTAGAAGCACTAATTGATTGATTGTTAAATTTATTAAGGCACAAAGACTAATATGGGCAGGTCATGTGTTGAGGATGAATGATCAAAGGATGTCAAAAAGAATATTAGACGCAGTACCGTACAATACAAGAGCAAGAGGTAGACCAAGATCACGATGAATGGACGAAGTCGAGGGCAACTGTCGAAAGATTGTAGTTAACGAATGGACAACAGTTGCATAAGATAGAGCAGAATGGAGGAAAATTGTGAACGTGGTTAAGGCTCACCACGAGCTGTAGAACCAACAGATGATGATGATGGTGATATAAATACTGAGGGGGTTTTGTGCAAAAATATTGAGGTATTTGGTTTTTCAAGAAAGAAAATAAAGGTTGTTTTTTTTTTCCAAAATTTTCTACTTTGAGCTACAATGTCTCCATAACGGCAGGACCAATCATCATCAAATACATGTTAAAATTACGTTAATCAAATTATCGTATAACAAGACTGTTATCTTTCTAGAATATATAATTTAACATAAATATATATTTGATAGATCAACAGATATAACGGTTTTTATACAAAAACATCAAAACAACAAGGATACTTTCAAATGTTTTTTTCGTCCTTAAAAGATAAGTTGCGCCACTAAAGATGTATATTTTTGGAAAGCTAGCAATTCCAGCTATAATTTTAATATGGTCAGTAGGTCCTACGCCAATAGAACATCCTCCTCAGAAGAGCCCTTAAATGTATTATCATTAACAAATTTAAAATAAAAAACAAAAAACAAAACATGTAAAAATCTTAAACAGTATTTGGCTGTTTTTACAGACAGAATTTCAGGGTTAATCAGGGCAAATCATTTTAAAGTTTTCAAATTAAAAAATAATAAAAATTAATTAATTAAATTAATTGTTATAATTATAATTAAATTATAAGATAATTTTTTTTAAAAACAAAAATAATTTATTAAAGTTTTATATTTACAAAAATTTTGTTGAAGACGTGGAACAACAATAATGATAAAATATGACATACAAAAAATGCGAAAAGAAAATCTTTCCTTTCTAGTTTTACAAGGAAACCACATATCTGGAAAAAGTTTTTCAATATAAATTTTGTGAAATTCTTTCATTTCTACAGTCTTGTTTGTATTTAATTTAGTTTTTTGTTGAATATATTTTTATATAAAATGTATATATATTTTTTGTTATTTGGGTTTTTCAATGCAATGAGACATATTCCCCTAAAATACATATAATAATTATACATTGAAATAATTTTAACCCCAAAACATATAAACTCGTATCTCATCATATTAACATAATTTTTTTTTTTTTTTTTTTTAATTAGAAACATTATTAAGAAATTTTCTGATAATTTTATTTTATACATAGCTATGTATTTGAATATAGGTTATATATTTGTTTATGTGCATGTATTTTTCGTTAAATTTTTTTGTTTTTGTTATACTTTGACTGATTTTATAATAAATTTACATATAAGTAATATTTATTTGATAAAATGAAATGCATTTAAAAAATAAAGTTTATGAAACTTTTACTTTATAAAGACTTAAGATTTTAAATTGATGAAAATAAATTTGATTCAAAAATTTTCTTAGTTAAAGTTTTTTTTTTTTTTTTGAATCAAGAAAAACTTTTGTGTTTCGTTGTGTTGCAGTTCTGTCAAAATTTGAATATGAATATTTTTTTTTTGATGTTGTTGTTGTTTTGCTTTTTATAATATTAAACACAAGTTGATCTTATCTATAAGAAAAAGTTATTTTCACAAATTTAATTTTTTTTGTGATTCAACTAAAGTAAAAGGAAAAATTGAATTGAATTGAGTTAAACGAGATTGAATAACAGAGAGAGAATTTGTTTCAATTTATTTTTGTTTTAGATATTAATGGCAAATTACATTTAATTTGGTAGGAAAATATTTATTTTGAAGCTTTCAAGTTTCAGTAATTTTAAAATAAATAACTATTATTGACTTCCAATTATTCCTGGCCAAAATATTGCCCATTAGTCCTTGCGGCAAAATGAAGAGACTATTAGTGGCTTATTTAATTTTCATTTCAAAGTAGAAAGAGGAATAGTAAGGAAAAATTGAAAAACAAAAAATTTATAACAAAAAATTGAAATATTTTTGAAGTAGATATTTTGATTTTGATGTATGTAGATATTTTGAAATAAAGTTAAACCTTCTATACTTTATAAAATGGAAAATTTGTTTGGATATAAAAGGCAAACTTCAACACAGGAAATTCATAGAAAGCACAAAATATTACAATTGAATCATGTTATAAAATCATAGAGTAATCATATAAGTAGAGTGTTCACGTAGAACAATATTTGTTAATCATTTTCTTCTAAAAATGCCGTCCCATTTTCACTCAATATCCCAAAACACTCGAATATAATTTTCGAAACTCAATTATTTTTGCTCAAAATTTTGTATTTATTGAGGAGAATATTTCATACAATGCCTCTATACTTCTAGCCTATTCACAGAATGATTTTTTCGGAATTTTATCGAATTACGATTTCGTTTTAAGTTTTGTTTTAGTTTTGTGTATAAAATTTTGCTATCCCAGTGACTAGGCTAGGAGTATAGAGGCATTGTTTGACAATTTGAAAAGTATTTACATACGTATGTACTTTTGATTTATATGAAGAGTGTATATCGTAATATCGTATATGTGTTCACCATACATTTACATATCTAATTCAATACAAAAAATATATGTATATAGAAAAATGTAAACAAAACGACACAATTATTCGCAAAGATAATGAATGAAATTGTATCCATACAATAATAGGTCAATGATAGCACCACATAATCCAGAAAATTTTTTTAAAAATAATGCTAATAAAAGAATAAAATTTATTAGTAATGCATTACAAATCGTGAACTTTGTACGGAATACCGTTTTGTTTTCTTTTCTCAGAAGTTGGTTAAAAATCGTATTTCTATTTCAGATGAAATAATTTCTGAAGAAATAAAAACAGCCAACAATCCATATAAAGAATAAAATGTTCAGTTTTATTTTTTTTACTTACTTTTTTAAATTTTGATAGCTTGTTTGTTTGTTTGTATTCATAATTATATTATGTATTCATATATATACTATTCATATTATTATCTACGGTAAGAAACAGACAAAATTAACAAAACCAAAATTGCTGAAAATTTAAAAATACATGTAGGTACCTACTTTTCAGTATACTTTTCAATAGAAATTAATTTGAATTATTTTTAATTTTACAAAACCAACATTAATTTTTTTGTCCCTTTCTTCTATAAAATTTGAAATCAAAAATTTCATAAATCACATTGACCAAATAAAAATATTAATTCTTCAAATTTAAAAAATTAAAACAAAATAACAACAAATATAGCAATAATATTGAATTCTTTCAATTTATAAAAAAAAATTCAATACTTTGATTTGTAATATTATTTGTGGTCTATTGAAAGGACTTTAAATGCATGTATATTTTTTTATACACATTGTGTAATTTTTAATTTTTATCACATAAGTAAAGTAGAAATGCGAGCAGCGAAATAAAGAAGCATAAGTATATACTGTAGCTTGTAGCATGTATATTCGCATATATACATTTTTGAGTACTTATGCATACAACTTTTATATCGTTGACACTGTTGGCAGCATAATACCAATAAATATGTTCATAGGTAGTAGGTACACAAAATTTTTTTATTTATGAGTACAAAATACAATTGCGCTCAACTTATAAGCAGTTAAAAATTGAGTAATATTATTTTGAGTGAATACAGAATTTTGATATTTGAAAAAGTGACTAGCAAATTTTGTTCTACGTGAATACTCTACTTATATGATTACTCTATGATAAAATGCAAACAGGCCACACAAATACATCTCATACTTACTAAGAATATTAATACAAATATTACTGCCATTTACACAAATATACAAGCCGATGTTGAATAATGAAGTTCATACATACTCAACTAGAAATGCAGCTCAAATAAGGGTAACATCTTCAACAAAAAGATTTAACAAACATGACACAATATACAATACATACAGCATACAAAACGTATAATGAATTACCAGTTGAGATCAAAGAAACTGCTGAAATATCTAAATTCAAAAGTAGTGATAATTTTCATCAATTAAATAATAGTAATAATACTTAATATTATATAAAAAAAAATCGTATTTAAATATCTTCTATAAAAAACAAAACATTCCTTATTTTAAAATTAAAATTGCACTGAATTAAAACTTAATTAGTTATAATTATAAGTAAATTTGTAAAAAACTAAAAACACTCTATACGACCAATGGAGTAAATAAATGAATAAATAAAAAATAAATAAAATATTTGTTCAGTATACAGGACCACAGTTTTAAAGATAAAGTTCTTCAATTGTACAAATTTATTCACGACCAAAATGGTGAAGTAACGTAATTCTTTATAATGCGCTATCAAATTGTAGGTGCAGCTAATTACCATACATACCAACTCCCAGCAACAATTAGAAATATTTGAAACACTTTTTTTTTTAGATGTGTTATCATTCTCGACATTTCGACAGCAAAGAAATTGTTTTCTTTGAAATGAACAATATAGTCAATAACATGTAAGGTGGTAGTTCAACTAAACAAAAAATTGGTTAGAGTAGCTGTTATACAACTCTTAGAACCCAACAGGAATATTTCGTAAACCAAAGGTGTTTTAGACCTCAAAAATTTGCGATTAGAAACACGTTTTTTTATCGTTTACCGATATTTTGACTGATTTGATTAATTGCCATACAACTCTTAGCCTCCATCATCAGTAAAAAATCAAAAGTGCTACAAACTTGCGAATTTGTAGTTAGTAAACAAGCAGAAATTTCCAGAAATTTTTACTGGCTCAGAATAATTTGTTGTGAATATTATATTTATTACCGGAACTTTATTTAGCTAAGTGAAAGAAGAGCTTTTGAAGACGTAAAATGTCGTAAGACTTTAATAGCCACGATACAGTGTAAAAAAAATAAAGCAACGCAATTTTTAACTTTGTTGTAATAAACTTGGCATTTTTTCACATTTAAGCTGCAGTTATGGTTCTAACAAATTCATGAAGGTTTAGGGCGGAAATTTTATGTGTAACTGCTTTTGAATATAAAAAAGGGTGAATAAAAATACCTTCTTTATATAAAGTGGATATCCTCGTATATTTATATATGGGAGTTTCCAAATTATTAAAGGAATATTTTATTTTATTTAGAAATAATTTTAAAGGAATCAGAATTATACAACTTTTACGGAATATTTTCATATGTATATAATTTAATTTTCTTATTTGATGCTATTTTAAAATTTTCTAAACGGACGTTTTCCAAAGTAAACATTTTACTTCCCTTTTTGATAAATGCGTTTTTGCGAAACGAATTTTTTGTCGTGATTTTTTGCAATGTACGCTGAAGTAAACTGCGCTATACTCATTTAAAGATCTGTTATAGAACTTTTAGAATATATTTAAGAAATCATTTCTTTAAATTTGGGTCGTAAAATTTTATTCAAGTAAATTTTATAAATTTTGTATTGAACCCTGACAACGTCAGGTCACTTTGCTAGTGTAACAAAATAATTCACATTGCAATGCAAAACAAAAAAGTTGAAAAAATACGTTAAAGGGAGCGGATTTTTGTATGGAAGCAAAACCAATAACAATTACTAAAGCCACATATAGACGAACATACTAGTGGTGGCCTTGTGATTAGATACAATTAGATTTTTTGCTAATTGCCTTCATCTGTAGCGGAAAAAATATTATTTTAGACACTTGCAGTATTTTAAAAGGTATATTCGTGGTTGATGACCTTGTTTTTTCTCAGTCACAGAATTACACCGAAAGGGATTTCTTCAGAGGAGGATCGGAAGTAAAAGCATCAAGAATTATCCAATTGAAAAGTCTCTCCGACAAGCTCAAAAATACCATTGCGGCAAGTAATTTTTTACGACAGATTTGTTCCAAAACTAGCCGAATTTTTAGCCCCAATTTTCGTCTACCTCTGGCAGAGATATCCAAAACTAATGTTTATTTAAAAGGCTTTATTTGGTCAGATAATCACTAAAATTATAATAAAACTGTTAATAATAAAATTTATAAAGTGATAAGCATTAATTTTTTTGAAATTTTGTACGTGGATTATCATAGTGCTCATTTTTTGAATGAAATGAGAAATATTAGTATTTTTGGATCGAACAAAGACAAAAATACAGTATAATCAATTCCTAAAGTTTTCGAATTAATTGTTTTTGATTCAGTTTATTATCACTGTACTCCTTTTTTAATCCATAACCAACATGGTTTTATAAAAAGTAAATCCGTAGTAAGAAACCTTGTTGAGTCAACCTCAATTTTTATAAACAATATGGAGAAAGGTCTTCAAACAGATGTGATTTACACTGATTTAAGCAAAGCTTTTGATATTTTGCCTCACAGCATTATATTGCTTAAATTAAAAAAATTAGGTTTTCCTTTACTTTTTATAAAATGGATTAGTTCTTATTTAGCTGATAGATCATATAATGTTTTATTTAGGTCATCTCGATCGACTTTTTTTTTTGTAGTAAACTCTGGTGTACCCCAAGGTAGTCACTTGGGACCTCTTCTATTTATTATTTCGGTAAATGATGTAGGCTCTATGATTAGGAACAGTGAATTACAAATATACGCAGACGATATGAAAATTTTTAAAAAAATAAAGTCTGTTGGTGACTCTGCCCTACTTCAAAAATACCTAGACAACTTCTTCCACTGGACCATTAACAACAATTTATTGTTAAATATTAATAAATGCGCTTTAATTTGCTTTACACGTCGCTCTCAACCAATTTCTTATAGTTATTCTTTTAATGAACAATTTCTATCAAAAGTTAACTTTTTTAAAGATCTAGGAGTGTATTTTTATGATAAGTTAACATTTAAATTACATTTTAATCATATAATAAATAAATCCAATTCCTCACTTGGCTTTATTAAACGTTGGTCTAAGGAATTTCGCGATCCGTACATTATTAAAGCCCTTTATATTACATTGCTTCGGCCTAACTTGGAATATGCTCGCCAGGTATGGTCCCCATACTATGATGTTCATATTCAGAGAATCGAAGCAATTCAAAGAAGATTCTTGAGGTTTGCCTTGCGTAATCTTCATTGGGAAGACCCAATTCGTCAACCACCTTATGAACATCGACTCAATTTAATTCATCTTGATACCGTGAAAAAAAGGAGAGACATTGCTGATATAACCTTCATTGTTCAAACTGTCAAAGGTAATATATTATCTCCTTATATTTCTAATAAAATCAAAATTAACACAAGTTCTCGACTTCGATCCGTAAACCTTTTCACTGTGTTTCATTATAGGACAAATTATGGAAGATATGAACCTATTAATAGAATGTTAATATTGGGAAATAAATATATGACATTAATTGATGTCTCTCTTTCAAAGACCGATTTAAAAAAGTCGATATTTAACTCGATCAACGATTGAAATAACTTACATTCCCTCTCACACCATCTGAACAACTATACACATTTTTTAGTTCTTAAGATTTTATGTTAATGAATTTAATTGTATTTATTTTTAAATTTTTAAATGAATTATAATATTTTGTTTAACTTTATATTTAAGTAAATATTTTTGTTACTGCTTGATTTAAGCTTGAAATAAATAAATAAATAAATAAATAATAACACTGATTAACGGTAATCAATTAAACAGAAAAACAGAACCATAAACCAAAACAATTTAATCTATTTTGTAAACAAAAAATAATAAATACCTACTGATATTTTCCAAATTAAATAAAAAAATATTTGTATTAATAAACTTTTACGAAATTCTTTATATTATTACTGAACTTTGATGAAATTCCTTTCTTTTAATAAATCATCAAAATAATTTCCGGAAAATACTTATTAGATACTTTTTTTTTTAACAAATAACTTAAACTCTAATAAATAATGTGCAAAATTAAGTTTTTGTTTACCGCCAAATTTTTTTTTTTTATATTATTATTTTTTGCTAACTATGTATTAAAATTTTCACATCAAAATAATATTAATACATCAATCATAATCATCATCAATAATCATTATCATCAATAGCGTATTACTAATATAGATTCTAATAATATATTATTGTATAATTTAATTTTTTTCTATATTAATATAAAACCCATAATTTTTCTATCTCTTTCTATCATGCAAATTAAATGCTAATGATATTTTTTGATAATATGATGCGTGAAAAATCTCTTGTCTAACTTTATTTTTTCATTAGTTTTTTTTTTCTAAACAACAAAAAAATAAAGTATGAAAAACTTTTCTATTTTTTAACTTATATTATACACATTCAAATTTTTTTTACAACTATTCCAAAAAAAAAAAAAACAAAAAAACAAAATTAAAATGAGAAAAGTTTTATTTTTTTTACACTAAACTTGTCATAACATCCTGTGGATGTGTTTGTATTCTCGATTTTTCCAAACCAACCCAAAGACATTTTTTTCTTTGAAATGAACAAAACCCATAGTCATATAGTCACAAAAAAATGTAAGATGGCAGTTCAAATAAACGAAATAGAATAGCGAGGCAAAATTTTCATTTTTCAGAAGGAAAAAACATCAAAAAGTAAAAAAGTGAAAATTGTTGAACCGAAGTTCAACTTTTTAACCCTTATAATGACAACATCAATTTTTTATTAACATCATGGAACAGGTTTTCAATAATATGATTTATTAAATTGTAATATGAGTTACCGAATTTATTGCAACTTTTAAGAGTAGATAGTCGAATAACGAATAGTTGTTAAAAAGATAATAAAGGTTACATAATTACAGTTACTCAAAACTATCAATAATTCTATTTAATAGACTAATTTGACCTAATTATTTAAAGTAGGAAGAGTCGCTATATTGGGGTGAATATTTCTTGCGTTAATTCTTAAGAATTTTGTCTTGTTGGGATTATTTTGAGACCAACTGCGAACGAATTTTTCTCTGGCTTTTAATTTTCTCACACACGTTACTGTCTGTGTGTGTGTGTCTAGGCGAAAAGGGCATAATGTCATCTCTAAATCTCCTAGTCTTCTTTTAGAGTTCATTTTATTCTTCAGACTATGGTTTGTTGCATTCTTAATAACCTCATCAAGTACTGTTTAATTCTTTCTGAGTTTTATTGTGTTATTCATGTAGCCATTGTGAAGGATTGTTGCTTCTTCTTCTTCGTACAATAAGGGTAATCTTATATATTAATACGCTTAAACGTCTGTTAAACTCTTCACAAAGCTTTTACAACACAAAGCTTTCTTCAACTAGATTTGACAACTTTATTAGAACTATTACGAATTACTATAGTGTGCAAAATTTTATTTAAAGACATAAACCACAAAACGATAAAACCAAATAAAACCAAAAACAAATTGAAATTAACCTAACAACAATTCACCTAATTGAGCAATAGCATTGACTATCGGATTATATGAATTAATTTAAAAAAACAAAACAAAGTAGCAAAGACAAGAACCGAATTATCAGAATATTATTATTATTATATCGATTTATAAATAATTAAAATAGCTTTGCTAAAATATTACGATATTACAATATTACAGCAAAAACACTTATCGGTAAAACAAATAGTAAATTTAGAAAATATATTTTTTACCCCACCCATGTTCAGAAATTGCAATAATTGAAATTTATTTATTTTATTAACAAATAATTCAAAAGTATAAATTCAAATGTGCAGAAGCATTGAGTAAATATTATATTTTACATGGAGAATCATAAACCGAAATTTACGATCTGCTAAGAAAAAGAAAAAGAAAATATGTTATGACATTATCATCAAGTTCCAATTCAATACACGTTCAACACAAATTTAGTACACATAAAAATTAAAAAAACTTAAAAAAAAAATCACAGACCACATCAGAGACCCTAGCGGGATAACAATATAACAATGAAAACTGAAGTATAAGAGAAAAAGCATAATTATTGGCTTTACCCCTAACTATAATAGTCATAAGGCGTCATATGATGTCATATGATGTTTCGTTAAATGGCCTATATGATTCGATATGATTTAACAAAGTCGTAACCAATCATAACCTTTACTATAATTGTCATACCTCATCATACCAAAACGTCAAAATCAAAATTTAAAAGAAGTGAAATAAAAATATAAATTCTATAAATAAATGTTTTTGTTTTTTTATTTTGAGTTTTGAAATAGTTAGGTCTATTATGATAACAAAAAAAAACACAAAAATCGTGTCTATGACTATTTCAATGTGTTTTTAATGTGAGTGTGGTATGTATTTAGTTTAAATGCATTTAATTTCATATCTATACTGCCAGCGACATCTCTGTTCGCCACATTTTGTTGACATGTACGTCTCTTTTAATAGTATTTGTTAGGGAGCGTTTAGACATCATATTTTGTTTCATGAAAGTTTTGTTTTACTTATTTTTATTACATTTACAAATTTTATTGCGATTACATCAAATTTTATTTCAAAAGTTTTAATTACATATCTCAAAGATAAACAAATACAGTTGCAAAGTATACTATATTTCTTCATGCAAAATCCACTTTCTAAACTTGCAAAATACGAAGATACGAATATGCGTGACGAGTACTAATAATAAATACTTATAAACAAATATAAATGTTCAGTGTAATTTCAGAACATTTGTGAAATATAAATATTTAAATAGTAAATCAATTATTCTAAGTATTATTTGTATTGATGAATAATAATAATATTTAATACACATTTTTTTATATTTTTTAATGTATATCTTTCAATATATTGGCATAACACAATTAGAAGTTTATAAATACCTTTTCTCGCAAAATTCACTTTTTCAACTTGCGAAATACAAAAAATGCGTGTCGAGCACTATTATTTAAAAAAAAAAAATAATGATATTCTATAACAAAGTCGGATGTCAAACTTTAATGAACATCATTTATACGTTATAAACAAAATTCAAAAACGTATAAACGCAGCCTTATATAAAAGTTTTCTTCAAAACTATTAGCGGTCAAAATTAGTTTATAAAAAATAAATAAATACCTAAATAAAAAATATAATAAAAATAGTTATAGATAGATCAAACAATATTGTAAATTACTAGCTATTCCCAGCGTAACATTCGCCGGTCTAGCATTAACATTATCATTTTCATTTATTTTATTTATTTATTTTCTTTATTTTCTTAAAAAATATCAATGTTTTACATATTTTTTTTATTACATAATAAATAAATTAAATTGAAAAACTTAAAACTATAATTGTAAAATATACTTAATTGTGTTACAATAAATTCGTAGATAGTCGTCGTTTTAAATAGCTTCAATTGATGTAAATGTCCTGTATAGGAACTTAAGCTGATATGGAAAGTAATTAAATACTAAAATTTGAATTGACCCAATATAGCTGTAAAGATGATGTTGCAATATAAATGATAAAGATTCAATTTCGGGATAGTATAAAGTAAAACAAGTAGTAATAAATACCGAATGAATTAAAAAAATGCTATCAATTTTTACAACACAGATAAAAGTTCAATGCCAAGTCTGACGTGTGGTGAAAAAATTATGACATTGTTGCAGAACACTATATTATTACTATTTTTTTTCTATTAAATTTATTTAAAAAAAATAAAAGAGATATTATTCAGAGGTTCCAGAGTAAGGTCCTAAGAAACATTGTGAATGCGCTCTGGCTCATCAGAAACTATGATCTACATACAGATTTGCAAATAGAATCTATCGATAAGGAAATACAGAAATTTGCAAGAAGTCACGAAAAAAGGTTTCAGCACCATGTAAAAGTGGAGGTAGTCGAGCTCCTGGACAATAGAAATATAGCTGGACGACTCAAAAGAGTAAAACCTTTTGAGTTAGTACATCAATAATCACCCACATTTTTGAGGACATATCGCGCCGGCGATCGGAGGTTGACCCGCTCCCACGTTTATATAGATTTGTGAAAAATTTCGTTATGTTGACTGCCAACGAAACGAGGTTTTTCACAAGTTTTCCATAATTATAAATTCGTTTGCAAAACTTTGGGTTGGTTTTTCGTCGCTGATGCGATGGGTCTTCAAGGTAATGGATGAATACGTCAGAGGAAAAGTTAGATAGACATCGGTGGATGTAGTCTACACTGAAAAATAAAATAAAGCGAAGAAAAAATTGTTCATTAGTCCTGTAGGACTAGATCGCAATATAGGAAGGATGTTGGTTAGTGGGTAAGAGTTCTATGTCAAGCTACGGGGCTCATTGTGTCTTTTTAAGATTCCCACCAGCCTGCATATAAAAAAAAAATTAAATTTAGCAGAACATTAAGTTTTAAACGATACACTTTTACACGAAAGTACAGAATTGTCTAGTCAAGGACTGGGGTATTGAAAATTATTCCTATGACCAGTTTGAACATTATGAATGAATTCCTTAATAATTGAAGTTTTTATTTGTATATAATTTGTATATTATAATGTGTACTGAATTAGATTTCCAGATTCGAGAAAAGTTAATTAACAACGAATTTTGAGCCATCTAAGATTTTCTACCGTGTCTAGGGGGCACATAATGTCTCTCTCATTAAAAATTTTCTAGAAGTGACATTAAAAGTGTTTATTTATTCTGCGAAAGTGCTTGTATCTATGAAATTTGTGTTAACTAGACAAAGTGATCAAACAATATGACAATTTTTAAGTGATACAGAGAAGTACGTTAAATTAGGTCTGCGAGAAAAGGCGAATAGAATGAATTTTAAGTTTGTCAAGAAATTTTGTAATGCGTCAACTCATATTATGCTAGTTTTATTCCAAATTAGATTTTATCTAAGATTTAATAGATATTAAGCAAGTCCGGTGGAGGAAATCAGATCATGAAACGACGAAAAAATCTAGAGACATTTTTAGGTGTTTCAATTCCATATGATCATTCGGTATCACTTTCTGGTATATCTGCATGCCGAGGACATTAAAATCTTGATAATTATAAATTATTGAAAATATAGAAATAATGGGTAAATTGAAAATGTTTTGGCTTTGATTAAAAAAAGTAGAACAATCGCAATTTTAAATTGCAGAGTTTTGATATATTATATATGAATAGCCAGCCCAATCTCTATTTTCATTTATGTAGCATATTCGTTTTCATTTCAAAAGATCTATAGCATACCTATACTTCATTATTTCTATTGCAAGTCTTATCATATGCCTGTCGCCCAACAACAATTAACGGTTAGTACTGATAATCAAAGGCTCCTAGTTTGAATATCACTAAGAACAACAATGTATTAATGAAAAATATTGTACGTAACAATGTATTAATGAAAAATATTGTACGTCTTTGTAGTTAACTTGTATACTAACTACATACATAGTTATTTTGTCTTCCCAAAAAGTTTAATTACGGTTTGGACTTCTTTCAGTTAATATTTGGGCACCTCTCAGTTTTATTAAATTTAAAAGTAAAAATAACCAAAAGATCGTGTTGGTAACAGATAACGGAACAACAATATTCGAACACTCATGTCCCAAAATCAAAATCTGAAAAAAAAATACATTATAAAGAAATCTCAATTCACCAAAGTCCAAAAAAAAAAAAAAACAATAGAAATGAAGATATAGTACACAAAAATATATTCCATTAAAATGGACCTATAAAAGTTGGCCTACAGATTTATCTGTAGGATCAACTGTTAAAATAAATAAATAAATAAATAAATAAAAAGAAATGAAGAAGAATTCTGAAGTGAAAAAATGTGCAACAACAGCTACGCAAACTAGATATTTTTTACCAGGCTGGAAACGAATCTTTGACCACATATTTTCATTTTGCATTACAATAAAATTTATACTAAACGCTTAAAAAAAATTGTATACTAACTAATAATAAATTTTCAAATGTTGGCAGGTTGTTGAGAAGACTTTACTTTTGCCTATATTAATAAATTATAATATTTGATTTTGATATATTGAAATTTTTTATGTCGGGGATTTAGGTTGGAAAAAACATAATCAAAGCAGTAATCAAAAAACTAAAAATACTCAACGCGGGCTTATTAAAATGAATTCATAGTTTTTTTGATATAATCATACCCTTTTTTTTTTTGGTTATGCAATCTCAGATCAGTTTCAATCACATTCAGAAAATATTATGAACGAAATAACAAAAAATTTGTAGAAAATAGTCTACTTCTACCGCCTAATATTGGACAAGATTTATCGGAATTAATCGAAGGACTCAATTATAATTATCGCACAAATACATACACCAAAGATCAATAATAATTGAGTAAACATGCACATAAGAAAAAAAATCATATTATATTTGATGTCAAAAGTAAAATTCGAATTTAAGAATTCAGTGAAAAAAATTTAGTTGGCGTAAAATAGCATTTATGAAGAATAACTGTATTTAATAAAAACAGGAATGGTGATTAAAACGTATTGAGAAATAAAATCAATGTGAACAAATACAATTTTATTTAGAAATTCACTCAAACACATTACGTTTGTCTGGTGAATATAATTCCTAGGTTGATTTATAATATAACAAATATCATTAACATGATTGAAACTGTTTTTTATGGACTCTGTTAACAATGTTAATTTTATAATAGCTATACCCATCTCAAGTTCCATGTAAAATTATTCAATTTTGGTAATTATTTAATTTCTCCATTTCCTTTTTTTAAAATATTATTTCTATGAAAAATTTGTTCAGTAGAAGACCCTTAAAATAAAAATGAAACACGATTTTTTGCCAATAATATTATCCATACGAGTTCGATTTAGTAATCTAGGTTCGCGATATATGAAATCACCGAAAGGGTTAAATCAAAGTGTTGTTTTATTCGATCCATGTACCTATTTGAATAGATATTCATTTAAAATGAAAAACTACACCAAACCAAAAAAAAATATCCTTAAATTTTAAATTTGTTCAAAGTTCAGCAGCAAACAGTATAAAAAAAAAAACAATACAACTGAAGCAAAAAAAAAAAACAAAAACAATAACAAAAACACAAGAATACAAAATATAAAAGAAAAGCGTGCCAGTAATTTTCAAATTGAAACGTGTTCAACATAAATTATGCATGTACCATTTACCATAGATTAAAATATATATAGGTTCGGTTCCAGGATATTCATGACAGAAAATTCGGTGCTTTTTTATGTATATATATATATATTTTTTTTTTTGTTGTTTCATTATTTGAATTGCGAACTATTATGTGCATTTATCATACCTATATTATAAAAATATAGCGGTTATAGTGATACTATTTGCTACACTCTTAAAGGAATAAATTTTATATTTATATAATATTATTATATGCAAAAATATGTCTGCATTTTATGTAAATTTTTTTTTTGTTTTTTTTTTTTAATATTATATCCTATTATAATTTTGTTTTGCATATTTCCGTTAAAGAGAGATACTTTTCACTCGATGGGTGTACTGATTTATGAGATTATTTTCACTTTAAAAAAGTTGTACCGTAAAACTTACAAAAAATAATAATAAAAAAAAAAAAAAACAACAACATTAAAGGATGTTCTTTTATTTTACGAAATAGTATTTTATGTGTATCTACCACATATCTACATATCTATGATGGGTAGTATTTTTATATGTAGATATATGCGTATGTAAAAATGTGATATTTAAATGTAAATTGTTTTCGTTTTTTTTTTTTTATTTACATTTTTACAAAACTCAAATAAATGAACACCAAAAAATACGCGATATAAAAAGAAATATCTTAAAATAGATAAAAGATAACAAACTAAAGGTTTATAGCTATACCTAAAGTTGAATTTACAAAAATTGAGATTTCATTTTCATCTCTGATAAACAGGAAGGAGCTATTTTTCATATTATTTTTCCGGTGAATTGAATGAATTTTCCATATGTATCCATTTTCATATTGGAAAATTACATTTAATTTTCTATTTACATAATTATAAAAATAAGTATTGACCTTTGTATAAATATTGGCTTTTGATTTTGAAATGTAAAATTATTATCCCATAAATTAATATTTAACAAAACCAAATTAAAATGGGTCTAACTGAAAATAACCTATGCAGAATTTGTGAAATAGAGGAAGAATATATTCAACATCTACTCTGTGAATGCGAAGGGCTTACCCGTAGCAGACTTCGCCGCTGGGAACAGCGTTCCCCGAACAATAGGAGCTATCCAGCATACCATTGAAGAATATCCTTAGTGTAGTCACAAAATCAGGTATTCTTAAGAACTCAGTGACTTAAAAAAAAGGGTTATCACAATAAGCACATTTGTGGCTGCGGTGATGTAGGGACTGCATCCCTCTCGGAATAAATTAAATCTAAAAAGCTACCTAATATTTAACAATTTTTTTTAACAAAGTCGCATTCTTCAAGGCATCATAATCCATTCGATAATTTATGGTAGAACTACTATATTCTATTCGTCTTATTTTCCTTTATTGTCCTAAAGTTTCTTAGAAGAACAGAAGAAAAAATAAGTAATCTAATGAGATAACAATGTGGCTTTTTATGGTCGTTAAACAATTCAGTTTACAAAAACTAGCCTCTTCCAAATTATTTTCCTTTTCACATCGTAGCACAAGACAAGTCAAAATTTAGGGTTAATCTGTGTTAATTCTATCAACACTTAAAAACGATAAAATTCCTTTAGCACGGGTGAAAGAGATGAACATTTTTATATTTTACTATACAATATTTTTCGATTATTTATTTATCAAATTTCAGGCTTATCAACTCATTAATAATGTGGAAAACTACTGCCATTTTCAGGAAGCAAAAACCTTCTCCATTTTATTTAAGTTGTTACCAGATTATGCTCTTGATTATTTTTTGGCCATTTATTTTATTTCAATAGCAAAGCGTAACTGGACAAAATTGAAAAATCAATAAACCATTTTCTGCTTCACCGAAAATCGAACCTGGGACCTTTTGGTTCAAAGGTTTTACCTATTGCGTCACCCAGCATGTTGGAATGTAATAATAAGGAAATAGGATTGATGTTGAACATGAACGTAAATATCAATTGATGGCGAAAATTTTTTAAAAATCATTCCGTTGAAAACACATATAATATATTGAATTTAAATTAAAAGTAGTTTCTTTAGTTGCGTATGTAGTTACAGAAGACATGAGAACAATGACAAGTTTATACGAATATCAGATTCAACAATAGACAAATCCTGTGATCATGCTCTCATATATGAACTTATAATTTTACTGTCAATGTCTCAGGAAACTTAGAACTAACAACCAATTGATAATATTTCATAATAATAGTGACAACTAATGCTTTGTTTTTGAATCGCGACCGTATATACTATATTAAACCGCATATAAGGCTTGGGGGGTGAGACATATTTCATGTTGTGTTTTTAACCAAAACTCCGAGATAATAAAATTTTTGATGATCGAGTGGTTTTTGAGTTTAGATGCTCATATAAAATTTTTATCGCCACTTAAATTTTTATTCTGACTAACCGGTTTTTTTTATAAATTGCTAACCCACTGGATTAGGACTTTTTATACCGATTGGTACTTTTGATTATGGTGAAAAAGGAAAGCTAGTTAAAGAGAAGGTGTTAATGTTCGGCTTAAATTTATGCAGGTCGTAAATAGAAAACTGGTCATATATAAGGAACCTATAAGATGAAATTTGGTACCACATTCAGGATGTTGGGGTTATAAACGAATTTATATAACTTTTCTTCTGCCATCTAAGGATTTGTACGATTATTAGTATATGCTTAACACGGGATTAGTACATGCTTAAGTGGAGGTAACAAATTTGATTTCCACTGAGCATGTACCTGTGCTTATACTTTCTACGAGATATCTATAAAAAGGGAGTGAGATCCGACAATACAACAATGTCCAAGAGGAGCAAGATAAGCAGTAGTATTTAGGTCACTGATAAGACAAATACTTTT
Source organism: Argyra leucocephala (assembly GCA_963942445.1). Taxonomy (NCBI): domain Eukaryota; kingdom Metazoa; phylum Arthropoda; class Insecta; order Diptera; family Dolichopodidae; genus Argyra; species Argyra leucocephala. The sequence goes on along the minus strand of OZ012677.1, from coordinate 59,725,001 downwards.
TTTTTGGACTTTATTCAAATGTTTTGACGCATTACTAGAAGCGCCATGCCATATTTGAGAAACCAACACCATTTTGAGTCGTATGAAAGCTTTATAGATTTGCAAGAAGTCACAGGAGGAAAAGTAAGCCTTACAACGACTAAGAAACCCTAAACATTTGGGTGCATTGAAATATCGAATAAATAATCATTCCTAATAGGTCTAATCCTATTATCTTACCACCATATGAGCAAAGGTTAAAATTAATTGATCTGTGTACATTGAACTTTAGACGAGACGTTTCTGATGTTATTTTTATTACAGATATTGTAAAGGACAAATCAACAAATCAACTTTCATTTCCAGCAATATCACTATTAGAAATCTGCACCGTCTTCGCTCATTCAATTTATTTAATATCAGTAATCATAGGACTAATTATGGCAAATATGAACCTATTAATAGAATGCTTATTATAGGTAAAAACCATAAATTTCACATTGACTTTACACTATCAAAACATTCCCAAAAGCAAAAATTGTACAATCGCTATTGTTAGGATATTGCTATTATTTTTTTATGTTTTGTTGTTTTATTAGAGTGTATGTAATTTTAGGTTTAAGCCTCAATTTTTAATGTGATTTGTAGCAAATATGTAATAACTTTTTTTTGTAAACTGTTTGTGCTAAACAGTATAAATAAATAAATTCCAGATCATTTTTCGATTTTAATGCATATCAAATATATTAAAGCTTTCAAACCGCTGCAGTTTATATTCCTGAAATGAAAGATAGGGATCAAAAGTATAATTCAGAGTATTCGGAGTATTAATATAAACTCTGATTTTTATGCTCCAATTAACAGTTGCTATCAAATCGTGACTGAGGGTGGCTGTGATGCTTTTTTTGGTTGATACAGCGATAGATGTAGCTTGATATTATTTACGAAAACCGTAGAACGATAAGAGAAGGCTATCTTCTACAGAGCTGTGGATTGGATTGAAAATAGTTTGGAGCATGTCATTATTTATAAATATAAGAAATATCGTAGGTGAGAGAATTGAGTCATGCGGAAGAGCAGCATTTATTTGGAATCGATCGAGATTAAATCCATCGATTAAGACTTGAATTGTACGATTCGAAAGAGCAATATACTATATGCTACACTCGATCGAAAGATATAGGAATATCCAGAGCCACAATTTTTACTTCACCCAATTATTCCGAACCGATATTTTTCTGCTACTTGAAGTATATGTCATTAAAGTAAGCTAGTTAATAAATTTGGCTTTCTTCATTATTGTTTATTACTTTTTATTTAATTTTTTTTTTTTTAATTTGATGAATATCTTAATAATTATTGTATAAGATTTTCTAATTGATATTCGTAGTATAAGAATAATTAATAGAATTGTAAATATTGTTGCACTGATATACAGTTTAGTTAAAATATATTATTTAACTTAAGAAATATGTAAAACTCCATACGAGCTTGTTAGCTCTTTTGAGTACTGAATAAATGAATAAATGAAATGAAATAAATTACTGGTGAATGGGTAGGATTTAGACTCGTATTGCCTATCGTAAACAATACATTTGCTCTCTAAATATTTGGTCAATTTTTTGTCAGGGGACATCACTTTGGAGGGGATTTATATTACATCTATATATGCCAGTAGTTAGAGGGATCGATTTAGCCGCCTTTACACATAGTATTTTAATCCATGCATAAATACTTGAACAATACTAGTTTTTCTTAAAATTAATTTATTATCTAGGATAATTTATTAGCAAACAATTTTAAAGAGTCTCGTGTTGTACAAATTTTATTTATACAAAGTTTACTCTCTCGGGCACATTTAAGTACGATTTGCAAATTTTTTTCTTCTATCATACAACATAATATCTTGAAGTTTTTAACCTAAAAAATAAAATCAATTCAAAATATTTTCCTTTGATTTGTAAGAGATAAAAATTTGCTGAAAAATAAGCAAAACAAAATAAAATCAACAAATTGATACAATAATTTACTTTAATAAGAATATATTTATGAGAACAAGAAATGATTGATTCATAAATTATTCCATTAAATCTTTTCCAATATCCGACTGATGTTGTTGGTCTTCCAAACTTATGATTTACGCATGTTTTTGTTTTTTTTTTTTGTTTTTTTTTTATATAAATTTACCATATTTCATATTTTTTTATTTTATTTTTTCTTTAATAATCTTTAACCTTAATAATATTTCACATTTCCATTTTCTCATGTGAATATTTTGCGGAATTTTCATGTCATGTCTGATTTGACATTGACGGATCCCAAAAAAAAAAAAAAAAAAAACAAAAAGGAAGTTAAATAGAAATTTTTTTGATTGTTGTTTTTGTTTTTGACGTTACTTTGAATAATTTTTTATAAAACAAAAAGTTAAGAAAAATAATTTTTTTTCTTTTCTTTCTGGGTTTCCATTATAAGTTATTCTTTGCCCAAAAAAAAAAACATGTAAATAAGGACAAACAGAATAAGAAAAGGATTATAATTTATAATATTTTATTTTATTATAAAGAACTACAGGGTGATTTACTTAGTATAATATTCATTATTTCATTTTAAAGATTTTTAAAGTAAAATCTTTTTATATTGGCTACTCCCCCACAGACTTAATAAATATTATATTATAACAGTGTAGTATATTGTATCTTAATTGGTAATAAACGCTGATTTATTAGTTTCCTGAAATTTAAAATTAAAACAGTTATCATAAGTTATATATTTTTTTGCCTTGAAAACTGTACAATCTGGCTTTAATGTAGACATTCAGTAGGTTGTATGATTTCTTTGTTTTTTTTTATTCAAGCAAAATACTATAATGACTAGCGGATGAAAACCTCAAGGGTAAGTCATCCATGACAATCTAGTAATATTCTGTTAGTATCTGTTGGGTAGTTGCAGAATGTTGTGACGCTTAAGTCAACTGGCTTCATTAGAAACCAACAAGTTGTTAGCTAGGGTATTTTAATGAGCAGCTATTTATTAGTACTGATATTTGGTATTTGCACCTTGAACTTCTGATTTCTTCCTTTATGGTTTTCATCTGCAAGTTTTGATGATCTGTTAGTCTTAATACTTTTAACTGAAATCACTGCAGTATTTCAATATTTGAATTAATGAATACTCCCCGCAGTTGGGTTCCGTAGGTCCATATCGGCTTTAAGATAGCTTTATAAATCAGAAGCTTATTTTCCAAAGAAATTGGTGAGTGGCGACTAATGAACCAATACATTTTATTTAATTTGAACCCAAGCTATTTTCTTTTGCTTTGCATATATGGATTTTCCATGAAAGTCTTCTATCCAAATGCATGCCCAGCTACTTTCCCGTTTCTTTCTGTGGCATGACTTCGTTACTTAGCACCACGTAAATTCAGAGTAAATTGGAAAATGTTGATTTTTCTACATTCACTCTGATTCTGCACTTCTTTAGCCCTTGCTGAATTTTATCTATACTATGTTGCAAAATATCTGTAACGTAAAATTCTGAATATAATACCCACTAATTGGAAAATGCCAATATTCTTAAAAAATAATAAATTCCATTGGTATACCCAGGTACTCTAATTGGATTTTTACACCCGGGTACACTATTCGGAAAGCAATATATAGACATATAGATATGATCGTTACGCGATTTCTTTATTTTCGGCCTACATGTTTATTTACATAATAGATGGCTGACAAGTGTTTAATAATAAATCTATTTTATTAGATGAAATTTCACTCCATCTATATTTGGTTTAGTAATAGATAACATGAAAATGATTTTTGTATTACATAACGTCCAATATCGAAATAGCTCGAAATTAATTTTCGAAAAATATAAAATCTAATTACTCTACCCGGGGTTCTGTAAATGGAAAAATGTTTCGATTAGTTTATTTGGGGTACTTTATTGGTAGGGGTATTATATTAAAAACTTTACGGTACTTGGTTATTATCCGATACAAATATTAGACCATATCACCAGCGAAAGTTGCAGTGGTTGTCTATTTTATTTTATTGATAAGTCCGCAGTATAGATGAGGTATAAAATAGGATGATGTCTTGTGATACGCCTGATATAATTTCATTGGTCTGAGTATATAGAGGTACCTTAATGCTTCACTAAAAAGTGCCTTTCCATAAGGTATGAGATGAGATACTGCTTAAATAATAGTAGCAGATGTTTTAGTTTGTACAGTAATCCGTCATGCAACACGCAATTTATATAAATAATCAAAATTAGTCACCTGACTCAATGATGGCCTTAATCGCGATATAAAAGCAAATTAACTAATTTTATTTCTAGTTTTTTTTGCGGATGATTTTTAATGGTTAATGTTGATCAGCAAAAACTGAAACCATTTTCAGGAACGCTATTCTTTTAAATCATTGCAGTATCGCTAAAAATATAGTACCAGATCATTAGAGTAGCGCGTTCAGATCTTTTATCAATGATCGGTAAGCCTGAGAGGCTTGATGTAAATCTAGGGTAATCATTTTGAATATGAATGGTTGTTATATGAAATCAAAAAATATTAAATGAAACGTTCTTCTCTAAATATCTTTTAAACTGTAACTTTAAGGCTTTGAAAATAAATGATCGATTACATTATCATTTTTGAAATAAACATTTCCCTTGTTTCACTTTAGAATTAAATATTTTAGAACTTTTAGAAAAGCAAATTAACGACTTTTTATTATTTGGTTTGAGTAGTGTCTATATATTATTTTATTTATCTAATTAACTAGACTTTTTGTAAACACATACGAGTAACAAAACACTATCTAAGCACATGCTATGTAGAAATGTAAGCACATACTATGTGACAAAACGCCGAAAAAAATATATTCTTCAACAAAAAATTATGATTTGTCTAAGGAATTGAGATTTTGTGACTAATGACCTAATTGCTTATTTATAATATGTTGGTTTAAACAATTTGATTTATTTCCTTTATTTGATAATGCACCAACCTAATTCAGAGTATATCAGTATTTAGATATATCCCCATAATTTAGATTTCTTAAAAATTTTCTATTTCTTGTATTTACATACAAAATATCACATAATGATTTAAATAAGCATTTAAATTTTAATGACATTTACAGGATACACATTAACATATTATTTAGGTCTCACTATGTATTTATATAAATTAAATAACGACATAAAAACCAAAATAAACCATTATACTGATAATAATAATGATGATGATGATGATGATTATGATTGATATTTTACCTTGAACTAAATGTTGAATAAAATTAAAGAATTTGTTTTTTATTACTTAGATACAACAAAAAAAAAATATTTTAATAGGTCCTAAATAAAAATGAAAACAGGTAATGAAATTAAGTTTAAAAAACCCTAAAAGAAGTTAGGGTTATATTTCACAATAACTATAAAGTGTTTTTGTTACTCTTTTTATCAGTAACACTTTTACAAATTAATGAGATATGTATTAAACATAATATGCTAACCATAATATTTTTTCTCGACTATGTGTTTAAATTCAGTTAAATTTTTGCTAAAATTTTCTTTTAACCCATGTGTATTACATCGGCTTCTATGGGTATAGTTTTTAAATTCGAAATCTGAATTACAGAATCCGTTAGTAAATCTGTATATAATTATTTTCAATTTCATTTAATTAACAGAAAATTCAAAAATTATATTTGATTTGATTTTATACCTAATAAATACCTTTTTAACGGTACGTAATCAAATAAATGTAAAAATAATAAATTGGTACTATGTACAAGATCTCGCAACACTAATCCTACATTTTCATCTCTGAATATTGTTATAAATTCCAGTATACATACAAATAAGGGTTAAAAATATTTTGTTTCCTGTACTGGGATTTAAAATTGAACGGAAAAGTGAGAAACGAAGAATTTCCGTTATATTTTTATTTTTTCTATTTAACTTCCAGACAGACGTCGAATTGTAGAAAAATAGAAAAGAAAGGATGTATTTTTATTTTTCATTTTCATCTTTCGGTTTCGTTGTTTATTTTTGAAAAAAAAAAAATTGCGCATTACGAAGATTTAATCACTATACAATTTAATTATGTAGAATGATTTAAAATGCCCCTTGATTTTTTTTAACCTAATTAGACTAATTTGTTGGGATTCTTTTTTTAGTTGTAAGGAAACAATTATTTTATTTTTTTTTTTTTTTCAAAAAAAAGTCTATTTCAACTTTACGTATTCTCTCAATGACATTTATTTCACAAATTTTCAGTATTATTTTTTATAAAAATGTGTTACAATGTATACAGGAGGTAAAATGTTAAATATTACCATTAAAAATGAACTGCAGATAACAGAAATTTGTTTTGACATATTTTCATAATGTAAATAGACCTATCAAAGTAAGCATAAACATTAGTTTAGAATGTTTTATTTTGGCATCTCTAAATTCATTAACAAATTTTTAATACAATTTTCCTGAAAGTAACACGAAATATAAAAACGTTGAAATAAAGTGATTTTTGCAAAGAAAAGAATTATCCTAAAAAAGGGATAATTAAATAAATTAACAAATATGTCACAACTTGTTTTATGCTGAATAACCTGTTAGAAGTACATAATAAACTAAGATTATAATTTAATTGTACCTACGACGTACTTAATAATTATTTCGGGAAAATTATTATATCCAGTGTTTTGTACTATCATTGGGCTATCAATTGGACTATACTGATCATGAATTACTGCAAAAAATTACGGCAAATAAGAGGACAATATCGTATTACAAAGTTGGATTACATATTTTGATTTTGATGTTTTTTTATTGTTCCACAGTTCTAGCAACATTTATTTTAAAGTGGTTTGACGAGAACATCTGTTTATAATTTGCACATTTTCTTCTATGGATATGTGAGGATTTAACTGAATTCCCACGTAACATTTTATTCTTATAAAAACAAAATTAGTTCTATAAGACTCCTATATGACTCTCGATAATCAATAAAGGTGTTATAATGATGTTTTTATGGGAATAATGTGATTAATATTGCTATAAGAATGTTCTAATGGGAGTTGTTATAATAAGATTTTCAGCAAGTCCTACAGCAATGTTGTTATAAGTCCAAAAGTGCGTAATCCTATATTAAGAGTTAAAGTGTTGTTATTAGAATAGAACTGCTAGAATAGCAGTAGTAGTGTTATTATTTTACTGTATTCATATAATATTACTAATAAACTTACTGTAGTTTTTAAATAAATATTTTGCGAAGGGCATTATTTTGTACAAACATGGTAAAAAAATGGTAAGACAAAAACGGAAAAGCTTTATTTTGCATTCTTTTCGCAAAAGTATTATTTTTACTTACAAGAATAATTATCTAAATATCAAATTTGATGTTATGCATTAATTAACGTACATTATTTAACATTTTAAAAATTCAATTTAAAAATATATTTTCTTTTATTTATTTAAAAATTTGTTATTTTTGAAAGGCAATAACTTTCCCAGCCAAATTTTGCATTTTTTAAAAATCATTTATATGCAAATATAAAAATATGTATTTATGTAATTAATATCTATATCGCTTTCTCATGAAATAAATATAAACTCTATAAAATTATTATTTTAAAATAGAAAATAAGACCTTTCTCATTCTCGCATAAGACAAATTATTTGAAATGAATTTCATTTCAAAGTAAAAACATATCCATAATCCATATGCATACTAATCCTATCACAATATTACAGATATTATTGCTCTGGTGTTTTATAGGGTTCTCCATTTTAGTGCTATAACGTATTATTATAACGTTTCGCAACAAATACGGAACACTCAAATTAACACTAATATTGCTATAAGAGTGTTTGTAATAGTGTGTTATAAGAGTACGAAAGGGTTTTTTAGTAATAAAATTGTTACGTGGGTTGACACTGATAGGGCATATCACTACAATGTTGTGACATTATAATGAACAGAATTTGAGGAGTTATTTAGATTATTAGTTATGTAGTAGCTATTTATCAGTTACTTAGTAGAATTTTAGTCATTTAGTAGTGTAGATTGAGTAGTTATCTAAATTAGGTAATCTCCTAGTGGTTCTGACTACGGATTAATCCTCTGAGGCCTGAAGGATTCCTGATTTTATGATAACAATCATGGTATTCCTTAATGGTATGCTACATATCTGGAATTAGTAGTTATTTAAAGATTGTATGCATAATTTGCGATATTCAGAAGACTCAACCAAGAAGAGAGTTTTTTTTCAACTTATTTAATTATACTTACTTATAGCATGTTCGCATTGTGTTTAAATAACGTTTGCTAACTATGGTTGAATAAGTGTTCGCATTTTATACAAACTATTGTTAATTTGACGTTTTGATTGTTTATCAAAATAAAGAATAAATAATGGAGCAAACAGTACTTTTTAAAAAAATGCTATTAAAAATAAAAAAAAAATATTAAAAATTAAAATTTTTAAAAATAAATTAAACCAACATTTAATTCATTTGTACAATTTACAACAAATGTCTGGAAAAAAGTTGTTTGTTTAATAATTTTTGGCTTATGTCTTTTAGTTAGGCAAATATATATGTATACTAGGGACCCCTCTTGATTAATTATAATTCAAGTTAAAGCCAAATTTAAAGTTTTGAAAAAAAAACAGTATTTTACGTACTGACATAGACTGCTCACGATAAAGCACAAACCACTCATGTTTAATAAAAAGCTTTGAGGTTGGTAAGGTTGGTAAGTTTGGACACATAAATACACTTCCCTCATACACTGATTCCTTTTCGGTATATTCTCTATAGTCAGTGGCATTTAATGGATAAAATTACTAAAAATAAAATATTTTTGTAATTAAAGAGGTATACATATACACATTTCTAACCAAAACCATATGAAATTTCCTTTAATTATGTATATAAATAATAAGATGTTGAATGACACAAAATGGATATATTTTATTTGAAAGTTTGAATATTATAAAACAAAATAGAAATTCGTATGCGCATTTCTGTTGTATATACAACCTATTTTTATATTAAGAGTTCATTAAGGAGAAGTGAGATAAAGTGAGAAGGTGCTTACTGCGCAGGTCCTTAAATGCTTGTCTATTATAATTATAGATATATTTATTTCGTTTATTTTAGTTTTTGGTGATTATTGTTTTTTTTTTAATTACTTAATTTTACTAACAAATAATAAATATTAATTTATTTTCTTTTATTATTTTTACAATTAATTATTTTTACTATTGTCTGAAATATATCTTGTTGAATATGTGAGTATATTTTAATTTTGTTTACATTTTGACTTGTTTAAAACTACAAAAATATCATTGTCCGGTTGAACAAAAATAAAAAAAATTCGATAAAAACTTCGATATAACATAAAAGCAGGATTGCGAACGTAAGTTTAACATAATTTAAGTGTGATTTATTTTTAACTATATTTACAAGTACGTTTAGTTTTATATGAAAAAAAAAACAAATCGCACATAATTATGTTTATACTATAGTTAGAGACTCAACCATAGTTAACTCGGTAAATGCGAACATAGTATTAAGTAAAGGGCATGTTTTACAATTGACAGATCTAAACAGTTGACAGTAACTATTGAAATATCTTTTCATTAACTAAATTTTCTAAACTTTTATAATCCTTTTAAACAACAGTTTAATTAATTAATTTTGATGTATACATTTCAAATTTCTTCATAATTATTATTTAAAAGTCTGATCCTATTCAAATCCAATAATACATTTAAATTTGACAGCCTAATATTATTAAACAACTATATCAATTAAGTAATTAGTGTTCACAAAAATAACCAAAACTAAGAAAAAAAAAAAAATATAATGAAAATTTTTCTGTTAAACTGTTAATGTTGTACAAATCCATTAAGTATGCAAATCCTCTTTAAATATTGGAGCAAATTTTCGGAATTAAATTCAATTTTTTTTTTTTTTTTAAATTTGTAAATTTACTCGATTTAAAATTAACTCGACTCATTTTCAATCAGTTTATTTATTTATTTTTTTTTTTTTTTTTTATATTTATTTTTGTTGGTGTTCTTTATTCGCGAATTCAATAAATCAGTCATCATCATCATCTTATTTATATTTGTTTTTTATTGTATAATTTTTTTTTTTGTATGAGTCAGAACGTAAATTTATTTAAATCCAGTCAATCAATAGATTTACATTGAAACTGAAAAATGTCAAAATGAAATTGTCATCGTCAATATAACTGATGTAATTTTTCAGGATAAATGCGTTGTATCTCATGTTTTTTAACATGCTCTCATCCTGATTTTCAGTATGCAAAAGCAAAAAAAAAACAAAAATAAAAAAAAAATATTAACAACAAAACAAAAAATATTCTGTTTTTTTTTTGTTATTGTGTGTGAAGTGAAGAGCGATTGGAATCGATTTAACGAAAGGATTTTTGGTTTCTGTTTTGTTTGATTTTTTTTTATTGTTTTGTTTTTCAGTTTTTTTGTTTTTTTTTTGTATATGTAAGAAATTCAAAATGAAGAAAAAAATTTTCCGAGAAAATCACAATTTTTCATATCGAGATTCGTTAAGTTTTTTCAATTCTTTATTTTTGTTTTGTTTTTTTTTTTTTTTTTTTTTTTTTTGGAAGACTCCATTGAAAACACATTAATTACACTTTTGTCAGTCAAAACTAGAAAAGATATTGTTTTTCTTACTGTAATTTATTATCCTTGTTTTTTTTTTTTTGTAAATTGCTATCATATACAAACTATATATGTACAAAAGATATATGACTTGTAAATAGAAGAAAAAAAATAATGTAAAAAAGAAAATTGTTAAATAGAAAGAGAAAGAGGAAGGAAGTATCTAACTAAAGTATATACATATAGTAGTTTAATAGAGCGAGATGGAAATTAAAAAAATAGAGAACAAAATTATTATCTATTTTATAGTCTTAGAGTTTATTAGGGAAATTAAGAAGTAAAAACTATGGAAATGTTTAAAGGTTTATAAATACCAGAATTCTTGTAAGCTCTAATGAACTGGGGTTATTATAGTTTAAATATTTGATCCGGTAAATTCAAATAAAATATTTTTTGAATTCAAGTGTCAATTTATTAATTTCGTAATTTATTTTTAGAAACAGGTATAATTACACAAATATAACTGAAACATAAAAAATTCTTAGCACATTAATTGAATTGTCAGTTAACCGGTTATCGAAAGTTACAAATATTAATTGATATTTGTTATTAGCAGAAGTTGTTTTGAGGTTTAATTATGTCTGCATTAATACCGGTGCATAATAAGCTGAAAAAAATTAAAACAAGGATGGTATTGGTTATATGGGATCAGTATTGATATAGGATCAGATTCGTTTTACTTCTATTCTATTGAAGCCAATAATTGGTAAATTTTCCCTTGTCTTATTATCGTCGCTAGAATATTGTTTTATCGCATACGGCAATTGTTTGAAACGGAGAAAAACACTCATTAATGTTTATTGGACAATTTTGAAAAAAACTGTTCGATAGGATTTGATATAAATTTTTTTTTATTAACTTTGATAATATTTTTTGTGAAAACTTAAAAACTAGGAGGCGAGCTTAGGTGGTTCATAAGCTATAACTATGTAATCATATTCAAAATATGTTTGTCGTATATCCCAATATGCGAACACTATCTTCATTAACTTGGATGTACGACAAAAAAAGTGGATATACAACAATTCAATATTAAATATGTAAAAAACTTTATTAATAATAATTTATGAATAATAAAATTATGAATAATAACAATTTATTTTAGATTTCACACTATAAAAATGTATAATAGTTTTTCAAAGTTCAACAGTGTTTATTGTTACACGTTTTGTATAATATATTTTAAGAAAAAAATAAAATAATTTTCAGTCTTAGGTACTAAACGCAAATTTAATAAAAAAAGTCATTATTATTCACAGGAACACAAAATTTAGTTCTAATTTACATTAATATCACAATAGGGAATAATATTTTTTTTGTAAATTGCTCTGTATTAATCTTTATCTATATTTAGCAAATAGATTATAATAAGCTTTTTAAGTCTGCAACTTTTTCGTTTGAAATAGTCTTTAGCCTATTATAAATTATGTTTGATTTTTGCGTAAGTAAATTTTTCGGTGTGGCAGTGATAATTTGGAGATTGTATTGTAGTTTGGTCATAGAACAAAAAACTTTCTATTCCCAAAACAAAATGCGGATCTGTTCTACTATCTGTAAACACAAATCTTTGATATTCACTGCAGAGCTCAGTGGAATCTTCTATTTATAGTATACTCTTTGATTTACCGTAGAAGCTTATATGCACATACAGCAAACTGAAAATACTGAAAACAATTTCAAGTGAACTGTCCTACAAGCATACACTGCATACATTTCTGTATACAGCACAACAAAGCAATATTGATCAAACAATGCTAAAACTTATCTTACATATGGTATCAAAACACGTACAACACACCAATATTCAGATAAAAATTTCTTTTAATAATATCAATATAATGTCGTAAGTTGGAAAATTTGGCTTGTACGATCTACCAATATTAATAACCAGCAATTTTTATGGATATACAACAAAAATTAGACTGAAAACCTCAGTATAACGGTAAGATATATCAAAAATCTGACAACAGATTCGGAAAGAGAGCACACGAAAACCTATAGCTACATTACCAAGTCATAAAAGTTAAAAATGGCGTATACGGCATAACAGTACTCAATCGACATTAAATAAGACAAAAAATTGGCCATTAAAATGAAATAAATTTAAAAGTGAGAAGAGAATATAAAAAAATTATATTAAATATGTTGTGCCAAAGACGCCCATGATGATATCGCGGATTTTAAATGGGATTCTGTTATTTTTAATGTACTGTGAACTGCCTTAATTATAAAATTCTATATTTTCTAGCTATCTCCCACGTAACATTTGTTGTCCAGCATTAAAATATTTATTTCTTCACGATTTGAATATTTGACTTAAAACAAAGGTTTCTATTTCCGCAAAGTATAAAATTTTTGTTACATAGTGTATTTTTTTCTTTCTCTAATCTCTTTGATGTTACCTTCGTGGACATACCGTTATACAACGGTTAATTTTGGTTCTAAAATTTTCTTTTGCATATAACGGAGACACCATTTCGGCGATGAAGAAGATGGCAGCTTTGAAATTTCAGCGCCAGTTGAAGAAATAGTCAAAATTCGCCTTGAAAAGTTCTCGTGTTGCTTCAGGATTTTTAGCATTTGTTAGTGAATGTTCAAATGTGGCGAGCAATGATTTATCATCATGGCAACAATGGAAATATTTGTTTGCTGCTTGCCAGTATTTTGTGTTACAATGAAACATTTATTTGAACTGAAAGAAGTGCCTGCATTGGTCAATCAGAAACATTTCGTTCGAAATGGCTAATTCAAAGACACAAACCAGGGATATTTTAAATTTTTTTGATAGGTACTTTATTTTTTGAGATATTGTTGATAACTTTAAAAAATACTTTTATATTGAAAAAGCTTCATATTTTATTGATTCCATGATGTTTTTCTACTTAGTTCATGCATTAAATATATAGTTTTCCTAAATGGACTTAAAACTTGGATACATTTTTCTATAAATGATTTTTGTGGAAGATGGGCTCAAAAATTTTAGATTTATGTAATAAAAGTCGAGTTTCCTTTCACTAATCATTTGTCCTTACATATAATTAATATAATTTGAACCCTTAACAATATGCTCATTTTGTTAACAATAGTAATTCCTTAATAGTGCTACCTAATCTACAGTGTTTTTTTTTTTTTTTTTTTTTTTTGTATAATTATTATTTATTGAATTTAAACTAGTCTTACGTAATAACCCTTATTCTAGTATTTATGATCTTAATTCTACCTGAACCTGATTTTTAATTTTAAAGTAATCTAAATAATGGTGAGATCACATTATTAAGTCTGTTGTTAACAAGTTCTCTAGATATTGCCAGACTTTCATACATATCTGGTTTATTATTTTTTTTTACCTCTTTTATTAATTTAAAACTATTCTTATTTATATGATGTTCTTCTTCAATTATATGCTGAGCTACAGCTGACCTAAAATTCGTGTAGTTTCTTTTCCTCGCCAATTGTCCTTCCATCATATCTAACTGTAATTAACCTCTTGGATTGTCCTATGTAAGTTTTTGTGCAATCTTGGCATGATATTTTGTATATACCACTTACTTCTTCTTTGCCCTTCTTATCTTTAATAGATCCTAACAGATTACATAATTTGAGATTACTGCTAGTAGTGACTACATTTAAGTTGTATTTCTTAAATATATTTTCATTGTTTTATTTCTTAAGAGGTAATTTTTTGCGTTAATATGGTAAAAAAGTTTCCCATTTAAATTTTTGGGTTTCGGGGCTGTGCTCTAGTTCATCGAATTGGAAAGTTTGACAGATAATACTAGCGTATTAATGTTCAGATATAATCTAAGTTTAATGAGTAGAATTCTTAAATTAACTACGAATTACTTTTTTTTTGATTAATTTTCTCTTTTACAATTTTGTGGTCTATGAAGTGCTTGAATCCAATCTTCTTGTGGTTATTAAATTTTATTGTGATATAAATGAGTAATAGATTTATTCAATTTAAATTAGGGTGTTAGAAATCGAATAATTTTATATAATTAAAATATGTCTTATTAGATTTTTAAAAAATTTCGATGTTATAAAATTTTTCGAAACAAAATAGAAATTTCTACATTTATGAGTATACAAATGTGTTATAATAATAGTCAAAATAGACCTACTTGCTACTGCGATATAGTTGACCACACCCTTACCCATTAAATAATATAACGTTAAACTGAAGCGAATTGAATGAAAAGTAAAAAAACATTGAAATCAAACAAAACAAAATTGAAATCCACTTCTTATTCTAAACATTTAATAGAACCGAATTTAAATTAAAATTTCACATACTTCAATAGAATTAATGACAAGCTCTGATACTAAATTTTTTTAATTGAAATATTGTAATTAATTCAATTAATTTTTTTTTTTTAATTAATTTTTACTGACCTTTTTCGTCCAAGATATTGATGGTACTGGATTACCAGATGCTTTACATTCCAATGTGATTGAACCACCTTTTCGTGCAGTCAGTTGACCTGATGTTGGTATGGCACGTACAGTTGGAGGGACTGTTCATTTTTAAATAAAAAAAAAGTATAATTAAAATATATCATTTTGGTATTGTATTTATTTTTTCATTTTCATTTAAATTCATTTCCCAGATGTCAGTTTATAAGTTTCACAAAAGGGAAGAAAAATTCGTAAAAAATAGAAAGAGAAAGAAATAAAATGTTATAATTTCTATTTTTACTTTTGACTATATTTAACAAAAAAAAAAAGATTATAAAACAATTAATAATGTCTTTTTTTGTTGAAACAGATTTGTTTCAGCTAAAGAAGCTTATAAGAAGCTAAAAAAGTAAATAAACTGATCGGGAAGGATTTCAAAAGACAAACATTTATTATTTTTCTTTGCTTTACATAAGATATAAAAATATAATTTTTGTAGAAAATATTATTTTTTTTTTTTTTTTTAAAAACATTTTTCAAGCATTTTATATTATTTATTTTATTCTTTTTTTTTATTTAAATACTATCCTTTAAAATATTAATGAAAAACAAAATATACAACAAGGACCTTGAAATAATAAATTCAGAATTATAAAAGCAAATATTTGAATGAGGAAAAAAGAATATTTAAATGAGGTCAGATTATTATTACCTAGAATTTCAACTGTATGAATTTGATCCCGATTAACTTTATCGCTAATTTGGCAAACGTAATCACCAGCATCTTGTGGTTCTAAATCTGATATTTCAAGATTATATCCATTTATCAGTCTTATTCTTTCATCTCGTGTTACCATTATATTTGATGCTGTTAATACATTTGCACCGCGTCGCCATAATAGCACCAAAGGTCCTGTAAATATTCAAAAAGAACAAAAATTTAATATTAAAATGTTTTAATTAAATTTATTTCTAATAGTATTAAAAATTTTAATTATTAAATATTTAATTATAAATTTTAATAAAATTTAAAAAAAAAGTTGACAATTTTTTTTGTTTTATTAAATGGTTTTTTTATTTTGACACAATCAGTACAACAGAAATGACAAGCCGAGGTATACGAAATCGAGAATTGTTTAAAAACGTAAAAAAAATATAGTAAAAACACAATGTTATCACATTGCCATTACCTACAGAAAACAAAATAATGGGGTTCAATATAGATTTAGACAAATTTTATAATGCCAAATTAAAAATGTTCCAGATACTTGATTATACCATGGGAGAAAATTGAAATAGATATAGAGCACAATCAAGTTAAAGAAGAAGAAGCGAATTATTGTAAAAATATAAATTTTTTATATTGGCCAATGAGAGTTTTTATATTCGCCAAATTATTAATAATATACAAGCACATCTAGCTTTTAGAAGCATAAAACTGTCCGGCTCTGACCAGTTATTTAAATTTAAAAAAATTATAGAAATAGTTTAGTACGCCAAAATAATGCATTTAATAAGAAAGTTGAAGATACATTAACATTATTCATATTTACTCATACATAAAGAAAACCATCAGTGAGAAGAAGTAAAATGACACCTAAAGCTATGAAATTTTAATTTGAAAAATATAACTTAAACTATAGAAATAGAGCTTAGACTTGAATTAAATTATTTAAATTTTACTAAATAGATTTTAAATAATAATATTACTTATTATAAAAACAAAATAAAAATATTTTGACTACTAATAAATTTATTTATATTATTAATTTCTATCCGGAATAAATCAAAAATTATGAAGACAATATAATATTAATACCCCAATATAAATTGAACTATTTAAAGTAAAGTTCAGATATATTATAAAATCATAGAAATTAAAAAAGTTAGATAATCCTAACAATCCTAGGCATACCGTGACTTTCAAAATGCAGTGAAAGCATAAAATTTACAATCTAACATCATCCAATGTATATATAAAAAGCTTTTGACTTTGTATAATATTCCAAAATGTTTAAATAACATAGTGAGAATGTAAAATAAGAGCAGTTGTGTAGCGAAAAAACATGTTGATTGAAAATTACCAGAATCATTAATTAAATGATAGGTTATTTATAAATTATGTAAATTATATATATTTGCGGCCGAAAAATAAGTTTATCGCCAAATTGTAGCAAAATATTAATAAAATATATTTTTCTAACGAACATATGTGCTGGCCTATGAAGATATGGACAATATTGATTTTCATGTAACAAAAGACAACCCAAAAGTAAATTTACCGAAAGAAAAACAAAAAGTCAGATTATTTATTACCGGCGATTTATATTACAAAAAGGCAAAATTATAATTTAAAATACAAAATGGATGTGTGCATTTATATTGTCAAAATGGTATTCTAAAATGTTTCAAAAGTTTTATTATCTATATAGTTTGCTATGAAGTGGTTATAAAAGCTGTACACGATAGAAGATCTACATTTAAACTGTATACTGCATTTTGGAAGCCACCCTTATTATTTATGTTATGACTTTGATGGCCTAAAACATTACAAAATTGTAAAAACAAAATTTATGGGACATATACAGATATGCTAGAATTGTTTTTAGAATGTCTTCTGACAGCCACATTAATAATTAAACTTTAATTATACGCACCGTTATGCAGACACAAACAAATTTTGATGATCTAATGAACTTAGATTTAGTGTGGCCATTTGACTGTCGGCCAAATTAGATATGAGTACTTTTTGTTTATTCTTTTTAAGTTCTCTAACACAGAAAGTTCAATTGCATGAACTTCATCTTGGTAAAATGGATTTGCAGATTTTGAATAAATATTAAATTAGGGTTTTTTTTTTTTTTTTTTTTTTTTTTTACACTCTACAGTAACTTATGTAGAATCACCTTTTCGTGCTTAATTAAGTACGGTACTGCAATTTTACACTACAATCTACAATATTTCGAGTATTTATTTTAACAAATTACTGGCTTATCAACTCATTAAATGTGGAAAACTACTGCTATTGTCAGGAACTAAGCCTTCTTAAATAGAATAGTTTAATTTTTATTTAATTTGTTATATTATATTATAAATATGCATTTTTTTACGAAAATTTAATTTAAAAATTTTTTTCATATTAAAAATCTACTATAAAAGAAATCCCATAATTCTCTTCAATAAGAATTTAGCTTTAAAAAACCAGAAAACAATAAAACAAAAATTAAAAAAAAAAAAAAATTAATATATTTTTTTTTTTTATATATCTACATACATATTTTTTGTATTTTATTTATATTTCATATACAATATAATTAAAAGCAAAAATCTAATTAAATTATTCACAAGTTTTTAATTTCCTTGTTGTGAAATTTCCAACTTAAAATTAACTCTTTACATGTTAACAGCTTAGCAACCATTCTACTCTTGAATTTTCATCTCTTTTTCATTCATTATGACTTTTCTTTCACTCTCTCTCTCTCTATCTCACTCTATCTCTCACTATATACTATAGTACTGTAATTTTTTTTTTTTTTTAATTCATTTTGATTTTGTACAAACAGTGAAAGAACTGGACATATTATCGTTAAGCTGCTTTGTATTAATTAAATAAAAGGAAAATAAAAAAAGGAAACCAAACAAGGGAGAGGAAAAGCTTCCAGTTATAAATTTAATGAATTTATATTTTTATTTTTATTATTTTATACTGTTTGTTATTGTTGATGTTGTTGACCTATATTTTATATTACATACATATAAATAATATTATGATGAAATTGCACATATCTGAATAATTTAAAATTGAGAAATAACCTTATGTTGAATTTCTTTGTTTGTTATTATGTATGAATCAAAAGCAGATATCATAACAGATGTATTTCCGGTTATACATTAAAAAATAAAAATAAAATAAAAATAAGTAATTTAAAAAAAAAGGAGAGAGAAAAAACATTGAAATTTTAATAAAAACTCTTTGCAAAAATTATACTGACTTTTGTGTAAATACTTAACATTTCTTGTGAAAATTAAACTCTTTATTATTTTAATTCAAGTTTTTCTTTGTTCTTTTATTATAATTAAAATAATTTTAATTTAACTTTGAAATATAATTGTTAATTATAATTAATTTCATATATAATATAGATGTAAATTGGTAGAAATATTTTTCGGTGTTCAATTAAAAGTGATCGTTTTTTTTATAGGTATTAATATTATTAGAAGAAACTGGCTTTTGATAAAGACAAGGTACCAAATGTAATAGAAATAAAATGTATTGAGATGTTCGAGAATTAATTTTTACTGTCAAAGAATTAATTTCAATAGAGGTGGTCAATATAAGTTTTAGAGGTTTATTATTATTTTTTTTTATTTTTTTTATTATTTCAAACGAGTAAAATACAAATTTTGTTATAATTATAATCTTATTCAAATATTTATAAGATATAGTTCAATTTTATTATTAAATCTATTATTAAATCTAATAGTAACATGATCTTAAGTATAGAGAATATTTATATTTGATTTAGTAAAAGATAAAAAAGATAAAAGAAAGTAGTTTAGATTAAGATTAACATTATATACTAATTAATTTAAAATGTAAAAATATACGGCTAAGACCTAGCCTAAACTGTCTGGTCGAATTGTGTATTATAAATCAATTTTTATTTTCCTAATACATGTTAAAACGATCACGTCATGAATATACAATAATAATATAGAATTAATGTAAAATGTATTTACTTTTTAATATAATTTTACTTGCATTTAATTTTATTACTTTATTACGAATTTGTTTTTTTTTTGCATTGCTATTTCTATTGTTTTGATTACATTTTATATTTTTTATGATGGATTGAAAGAAGTATGAAGACAAGATATAAGAACCAGAAGAAGAAGAAAAAAAACAACAAATAAAAATAATACATTTCTGCCAATAAATCATAGAGTTTAAAATGTGAAAAGAAAAAAGAAAAAAAACTCAAAAATCAAAAATATATACTTTTGAATGCTAAAATGCATGAATTTTAAAATTTTAAAATGCAGTTAAGTCAATCAATATAAACTACCCAATTTTCTAGTAATGTTTTACTTTGTTTTGTTTAGGTAATGTTATGTGTGCTTAACAAGAAACAAGTAATATTTTTTTTGAAGTGTGGTAAATTTTCTATTTCTTTTAACTTTATAGGTAAGTCATTATAGGATTTCAGGCAGTTGTAAAGGCAGTTTGTTTTTTGTTTTTCTGTTCGGAATAATGAAAGATAATAGTTTGATTTATTTCTTGTATTGTGAGTATATAAATCAATATTTCTGTTAAGAATGAAGTTGTGTTTGATATAGTTATTTATAATTTTGAAAGCTAATATGTATAATTCTCTGTTGCATATAAAATCGAGGCTTGGAAATTCAGGGGAGTATAGTAAGTTTGTTGAATGTAGTATAGGGTAATTATTAATAATTTTGATAGCTTTTTTATGAAGAACATTTAATTTACTTATGTGGGTCTTTGATGCTCTACTCCAGATTGGATTTAGATATGTAATGTTGGAAATAATATAGGATGAGAAAATATGTCTTTTTAATATGAATATATAAGGAGCAATTTTTTTACATACAAAGTCTATATACTCTACCCATTTGATATTAGAATCAATCACCATTCCTAAATAATTGTAGTTCTTAGTAACATCAATTTGATCATTTTTAAATAAGAAGGTGGGATGAGCAAAAGTTTTGTTTTCAAATAAGAGGATTTTAGTTTTTTTTTAGGTTTATAACTAATTTATTTTTTACTAACCACTCATCGATTAAAAATAAATCGTATAATATTGACGACTTAAGATTGGTTTCACTATTAGTTGAATATTTTATAGCCAAGTCGTCGGCAAATAATTGCACTTTGCCTTTCAGATTTAGTTGTGCTATATCATCGATATAAATTTTAAAAAGATCAGGACCGAGAATTGGGCTTTGAGGCACTCCTTTTTTGCTTAATTTACAACTACTGTAAGTTTTTCCTATTTTTATTTTTTGCTATTATTATGTTTAGGAACTTAAAATGCTGGAGAATACTTTGTTTGAAGTTAGTTGAATTTGATGTTGAAATAAAATATAAAATAAAATTATAAAATATTAATATTAAAATTAATTTGTTTTTTTTTTTTTATTGTTTAAATTGAAATCTTAATTTAATGGATTTTATTAATTTAATGATTTAATTTATTGATTTTGAAAAATTCAATACTAATGGAAAACGTATTGAATAGATTTTTCATTTTAATGATAATGATAAAAATAAATGAATTAATTTTGATATTTTAATTAAAATACTGCTGATTTTTGATATAGTTATAGCACATGTATATATGAAGTTAAAAAACTGTAAAAGTACATGGAAAATATATTTTATGTTCTCTGATTAACAGATAGAGAAAAGTGCCCATATCCATTGTCCAACTTTAACCTCTAGTCAATGATTTAAATAATATAATATACAATTATTTCTAATTTTTTTTATTGTTGCAAAATATAGTTAAAAAAAATATCTACTAAATTTATTTAAAATTAATTTATAATTATGTATGTTATTAAATAAATAAATATGAGATATAATGATTTAATATAGTTATAATAAATTTACAACCTACTATTAAGCTTAGATAGGTCTACTATTAAAAATAGCTACTCATAACTTAATGAAAAAATTAATTGAACATAATTATATTTTATGTTTTTTATTTGAATGTGTACTTTCTTTCTTCTTTGTTCAAAATAATTATTATGAAAACTTGTAAAACTTATCTAATCGAAATGACACAGTAGTGTATACCGAAAAGATTGATAATTGATTACGTATTATATAATAGTTTCCTGCATATATCTGTCAAAAGTAAACAAAATTAAAACCAAAAAAACAAAATAACAAATTAATATTAGTCATTGTTATGCCTGTCTTCAATTTTTCTGGCAATAGCATCTGCCAATGTCGACAGAACAGTTCAATATACTCAAATTGCAATACATATTATTATACAAATTACCTTGGGTTGCAATTTTATTATATATTATTTTTATTTATTTCATTTCAGTATCTCAAAAGAGCTCAGTCCCTCGTACAGAGTATTTAATTATTACTAATAATTATTAAAAAAAATTAAGAGTAACCAAAGAAGAACAAATAAAATATTCAGCCTAAGTAAGTTGTATGATCATGTAAATTAATTTCCTTATTTTTTTATGTTTTTTTTTTTGTATACTATAGCCAGAAATGCGATGCATTGAAGAGTTAAAATTTAAATTTTTTTAAATATTTTTTGTTTATTATTTTTTTAAATAATATATTTTAAATTTATGATCGTACATACATATTTACCTATGTGTAGTATATTATAAATTATAGTATTATTTTTATTTTGTTTCTGATGCTGACTTACACATAAAACCAATAACAAACAAATACCTACATACATTTTTTGTGAAATTAAATGCAATTTTTTTGTACTATTATTTTTTATTTCTTTTTAATTTTTATTATATTTTTAATTTTAATCTTTTTAAATTTATAATTCAAAAGTCCTAAAATAATCTTTTTCTCACATATTATTCAAAGAAAATTTAATTACCTTTGTAAAAAATCCTCGAAAGACTATACGCTGATCAATGTTTCAAAAGTTATGAACAGTTTTCGAAATACACTTATTTTTTTTTGTAATCAATTTTTTTATTTTAATTTTTTGGTTTTCCAAGATCCAAGACGATTTTTTATTCTATTCATCAAAAAAAATATTATGTGTATGGTTTTGTTATATTTTCAATTTGATTTGCTGTTTTCTTTGGAACGTACAAAATCGAAATTAAATTACTAAAATTGTTTTGTTTACCATTAAAGAACAGCAAAGAACACACATACATTTTTATATAATATATATATATATATATATATGTTCTTTGGTATTAGTTAATAAATATTATAAGATTTAAAAATTTAAAAATTTATTTAAATAAGACAAAAAAAAAATAAATAAATTGATAAAAACAAATTTAATATGACACTAACGGAATTTTGATTCTGGCAATGTCATGCAAACACATGGAAAGAAGCAAATTACCCATGTTAATAAAATGTCGAACATTTTTTTCAAACTTTGACGTTGAACTTACTCAGCTATGTAATTTTAATACGGTTTTTTATTATACGAAAAATTTTCAATGATGACAAATAACATGTCGCCAAACTTATCAAGTTGATGAAACTTAGGGAATAGAAAATTTTACACCTTACAAGATAATATTCTATTTCTATGGCAATCAAAAGCGTTCTTATAAAAAAATAAAGGTAAAGATAAATCAGTAAGCAAATACGTATTTTTCTTAAATTTGAAATGAAAACTGTAATGAAAGAAAGAAAAGGTAAAAATTTTTTTTTAAAAGGACTACAAAGATAGTTTTAAATAATATGTATATTCAGGTATCCTCCATTTTCGATTGGTAGAGTAAGATCTATTGCTGGAAAAATAAAAAGGTTTAACCAAGATTAATTTTAGAATCGCATTTTTTTGTAGCAGATTTAAGTTTGTTTTCGCAGCGGGCTTACATCGGAAAACCGCACAAAAGAATACTGTGAAAGATGGCTTTAAATATTAATAATTAATTTTCTACAGTTACCCGGGATGTTTATTGGTATTTTTTTCATTTTTTAATTCAAATCCTCTTCTTAGAAATATATTTATCTTGTTTCATTATACCCTAAAAATAACTTATATTAACTAGTATCATTAAAATTAAATTGAAAAATTCAAATTTAATTAAAGACCACTCAATACAGAATTTAAATTTATATTATGTCGTCCGATTTCATCTCCGCATTATTCTACAATGCATTTTCATTAATATTTATTATTCAGTTTCATTATACATAATATAGCTATATGCAGTTCTGCAAATACATACATTATGTTGTAAATATATGTAACAATTTTTTATTGTTGTTTTTTTTTTAATTAATTTAATCCTTTTTGTTTTTGTTATGATTTTACTTCATAAAATGTTTGTATAAAAAGTTATCTTCAAAATTATAAAACAAATAAACGAATTAACTGTAGTGGAACTTTTCGACCGAAATAAGAAACAAAAAGTTCATAAATTCATTCAAAAAAATTTCGTAAACTATAGTTACAGGAATAATAATACTATTATGGTTGGATATGAAGTGGAGAAGTTTTAGAGGTTCAAACAAAACATAGAAAAATGTTGTTTTCAAAAATATGATTATAAATATTTTTTTATCTAAATGAACGGAGTAACAAAATAATGAACAGTAAAATTAAAATGGGTTATACGGGTAACTATGGGATAATTTCATGAAGAAAAGAGAAATGTTCAGAATGTTATAATATTTATATAATTTGTTCACTCTTATAGACCTATATATACCCTAGTCGTCTGTAGGATTGGCGAAAAGTACAATCTGCAATAGCATTGGAAAATAAAACAGTTGGCGAAAATGCCACTTCGTATAATAGAAGCAAGAAGATTAATCAAATAAATATTGTGCGAAAATAATGATTGCAAGCAACTGAATTAGAGTCTCATATTAAAGCTATGCTGTTGGATAAATAATATTTCTTTCATCGATATCACGAGTTTGTTGTATCTGTTTGATTTGACTCTTTTACGTACTTAGATTTTGGTCCCCACAAGAAATTTGATCCAACATTAAACTCTTAAACGTTTATTTTTTCTTAACAGATCTATGATTGTTTGAGTTTTTCCCTTTTTTGATTGTTAGACGGGAAAAGTTTGTACAAGTCTATACTTGGTAGTCGAATAAATAAATATAAGAATAAGGAATAATTTTCTGAAAAATGTTAGTTTATCATTTCCACTGATTGACAAGAATTGCTTGAAAGAAGTTAGTAAACAATTTTTTTTTTTATTTTCCTACTAAACAATAAAATCTGTCTCTGCAGGAAATATTCAGCAGTTCGTATGACATTTTTTCATATGTACGCAATATATAATGACTAGCGGATGAGATAATGGCGTTTAAGACGACTCATATCACTTGCAGGTAACAAGCTGTTTGCTAGTTTATTTAGAAGTCTAGCTAGTCTAATTTGATATTTGGTAATGAAGCTGTTCATTTCCTTCTTCATGATTCTTACCTGTAGATCATAATGTATTCTCATTATTGACAAACCACCGGTGAGAGTAAACAATTTAAAAACGAAATATATAATACCCCACGTAACAATTTTATTGCTATAAGACTCTTACGCACTCTTATAACACTATTATAAACACTCTTATATCAAAATTAGTGTTAATGTTGTTGTTCCGAAATTGTTACGAAACGTTATAAATATGTTATAGCACTAAAATGGAGAATCCTCTATGACACCGGAGCAATATTGTTGCTGTAGTATTGTTATAGGATAAATAACATAATATGTATTAGTATATATGTTTTTATTTTGAAATGAAAGTCTTTTGAAATAACTGTTATGCGAGAATGAGATAAGCATTATTTTTTATTTTAAAGTAATAATTTTATGGAGTTTATATTTATTTTATTATTTTATATTTATTTTAGACTTATAACGACTTATAACAACTCCCGCAATTGCTATAAGAACAGCCTTATATCAATATTAATCACATTATTCTCACAAAAACATCACTATAACACCTTTAGGGATTATCGGGAGTCATATAGGATTCTTATAACACTACTTTTGTTTTTATAACAATAAAATGTTACGTGGGATGGATAGAGGATAAATTACATTGTAGGAAATAAATGTAAAACTAAAAAACTATATTTATAAATTTTTAAAATTCTGGATTTAAATTTCCGAAAAAAGAGAGCAAAAACAGAGAAAAATGATTTTTGTAAGCAAAAAAATTTAGAATTAGAAAAAAATGTTTACCAGTGAAAAAAGTAAACGGAAAGTCAATTTTATAATATTATACCATCTATGTAGTAAATAAAATGGAATGGAAAAACAAAAAGAAAATTTTATTGTGGAAAAAATTCTATTCTAAAAGTTATGGTATTACCCTACATATACATCCTTAAGCAATATATACCATGAACTAAAATATACTGCTCCTATGAGTATTGTACTACTCTCTTTCTTACCTAAAAAAAAAAAACAATATCTAACCTAACGTTATAATTTTATCTAGGGATGAGTAAGTTTTCATTATACTCTATTATCTATGAAAATTGTATATATATAAGCACTTACGACTACGAGTACTAGTACCTGCACTACATAGCATGCAAAAAATTTTATAGTATAATTTTTTTTATTAAAAAACAAAAGTGTAGGGGTTTTTGTTTCCTCATCTATTTATTTTTTTCTATTTTTCTTTTTATTTTGGTTCACTTCTTTTAGAGAAATGTTAACTTTAATTTCCGTGCACGTAACATGGATCCTATTAAATCAGGTCATATATTTTGAAAACAAAAAAACAAAATCTGAAATTAAACTGGTTGAAAATGTGACACTCAAAATTTCCTGAAACAAATAGAAACCATTAAAAATGAAGTTGAGTACAAAAAAAAAAAAAAAAAAAAAAAAAGAGAGCAAAACACAAAGAGAGAAAAAAAGAGCAAAAATAAAAATTAAAATAAAAAGAACAACACTATAAATAATCGGGGATGTGTGAGAACAACAATATAAATAATCGGGGATGTAGAGTTTATTCAAAGTTATTTGTTTTTGGAGTGAATAAATATTTAATTTTTTGGAGAGTTTTTCGCATCCTCATATTTTTATGTTGGATTTTGTAGATATATTATATAAGTAATAGTATTTCATGCGTAAATATTTTCGTAAAGTATTGCCACATTCCAAAATTTATTGAAAGCTTTACAGATTTTCTTAGTACAAAATGCCTATTTAAAGATATGAAACACAAAGCTTGAAAAAAACAGAATATCAAAAAATAGAACCATCAAAAAACAGAAAATGAAAAAAAAGAACCATGAAAAAACAAAACAACGAAAGTACAGAATTATGAAAAACAGAAAATACAACTGAAATGAAACAGGAAAATGGATTTGTCATTCATAAATACCTTCTCTGTAATAATGGTGATGATCCTTAAAGAATTTTGCCAATTAGAAACAAAAACCTGGTTAAAGAATTAAATAAAAATATTATTTGATAAAGCACCAAATATTTTTTATCAACTTTATATATGGCACGCTAACGTTGGAAGTCCTTTTCCACCCTGCATTTATTTCATTTTACAAAAAAAATTTAAAAACATTCTGGTTTTTCAAGTTCTGTTTTTTCTTATTCTGGTTTTTTATGAAATTAACCATTTGGATCTTTTTACAATGCGGTGGAGATATTTAATTTTAATGTCTCCAAGTCACCCAGTGAGAAAAGAAAATACGCTCATTTTTAAATAAAGACCAGGGAAGGTAACAAGTATGTGTTAACCAGTTTTATCCTTTATCTCCCCTCTTCACGTTTGAAAAAGTCGTTTGAGCTGAGTTCCTGAAACCTTCTTCCATGTTCACCAATAAGGCAATAAGCCGTTATGAGTCGAGCCATAGTGTTGATGTCACTCTGTTTCAACTATAGTAGGTTAAAGAAGCGCTCTAGGTTCATCATAGGCCAAATTTGCTTGATTTGCAGTATGGTGTACTTGACCATGTGAAATTTGAGGCTTTTATTGCATCTTTTTGAAGCAGTAGATTGTTTTCGAAAAGAAAAGTTAACTAAAAAAGAAAATTAACATCCCGATCACGTAACTTCAATTTTATTATTCGATATTTATTATTTTTATTGGTAGAGACAATCAAAAATTACTTTCAATAAATGTATGTAAGTATAAGTTTATAAAAAAAATTACAAATCGTTAACAAGCAGGCTCTAAAAATAATCTTAAATCTGCCATGGCATCACAGCATGACTGATATACATTTAATATCAAAAAGTTTCCCGATAGTTGATCAAATCACTAATAGCCAAACAAAATGCAACACTAAGTGCGAATACTCTAGTAATTGTTCAATTCGGAGACTGCGTTAATTATTAATCAATGACAAGCTGTTCTTGTCTAGTTTTTATAAAAACTTGTTTTCCAGCGTTAAAATTTTGGTATAACAGTGAAAATAGTCGAATATTTTCCTTTTAATTTTACTGATATGCTTATCATACAGATACGCGTATTTCGTCTACTACTTGCAGACTTCTTCAGTGTTTTGTACTCGACGAAATACGCGTATTTCGTTTGATAAGCATATCAGTAAAATTAAAAGGAAAATATTCGACTATTTTCACTGTTATTGTTCTTGTCTAGTTTTACTGTTTTGCTTTTTAAAATAAAAATCAACATAAAAATTTGCTCCAGATTTCATTTTGTTAAAGTTTTTGTAATCTATAGTATTAAGCAGACTATGTAAAAAAAACAACCCTGAATAAAAATGTGTAAAAAAACAACCCCCTAAATTGTAGTTGATAATTGATTATTTGAAAGAAAAATTCTCCGAAAAATACTCGGCTCAAAAAGATTACAGAATGGAGAATATATAATCAGAAGCAACAGCGAGCTCAATAGTACGACTGATAATGAAGATTAAGATGAAGCATAGTGATGAAGACCAAAGCTCACCCAGAGCTGTAGTGCTATAAGATGATGATGAATTGATTATTAAGCTCAAAATTCATATAAGTCAATAATGTCAGCATAATATAAACTATATTTTGGAATGAATAAAAATTAAATTAAATTAATTTAATTAATTATATATTTAAGTATGTAGATATTGTCATATACATATTATAATCCTATATAATATATTTCTGCACTATGGAAATAATTACTATAAGCATGAATATTCAAAAAATAATCACTTAGAAATTCCGACAAATATTTTTTTATCCTAACTATTTTTATTAAACAAAAACAATTAAATAGCTATGCTTATACTTTTTCAATACATTGGGATTCCTGCCATTATAGCAAATCAAAAACAAAACAATTGAATAGAATGGCAACTCTTAAATATTTGCGTAACCAAGTGATCCTTTTTATTTATATTTTTCTTTGTTTGTTTTTCTTTTTTACATTTAATTTGTTTTTATTTTTTTACTTTTGTTTTTTTTTTTTTTTTTTGTTCTTCCACTCAAAATGATAAATTGAAGTGAATTTTATTTGATTTAGTTTTTGTTCTCCTCTGTTATGATACGAGCTGCGCATACCCAAATGTACGACTCTTTATTATGATGATATTAAGTTAATATGATTGAAAAAGATTTGAAGGTGAAATTTTATTCTGTAATTTTTCATTTTTCATTTAAAACTCATTCTATATTATATTATTGTGTTTTCAACAGCGTGTAGATATCAGATACAAAGTATGTAGATGTATAGTATGTCAATGATGAAAATGATTTATATATGAAGTGAAAATTGTGTAATGCGGACATTGATTTTAGAAAAAAGGGTTAAAATAATAACAACAATAATAAAAAAAAATAAAAAAAATTCTTATTGGAATTTTTTATGAACGAGTATTCCATAAGGAATACTTTGCAGTTAAACTCGTTAAATAATTTAAAATAAATTTTTTTATTTTTTATTTTTTTTAGGTCAACTTTTGAATTTTGATATAAATAGTAGATATATTAATATGTTGAATTAAAATTAAATTCTTTTTGAATTGAATTGATTTTTGAAATTCCATTTTTTATAAATTCGAATTCAAAATCATTGAAAGTAGGTATCATTTAAATTTTATTAATTGTGTCTAGACTAAATTTTGAATAGGGATTTTCTTATGAATTTTTTAAGTTAAATCAACAATAGGCTGTGACCGGTTTACTTTAATAAAATAAATTCAAATGACTTTCTTTCATGAATATCTTTGATGGTTTAAAATAATTAAACATTTACTAAGTAAAACATTATATTATTACGATATTATTATTTAACGAATTAATGTATGTAAAAATTTAATTTAATTTAAGGCTTCCTCAGGCCGAGGAAGCTTCCTCAGACTGTACATTTGTTATGTTATCAGATATAGATCAGGTGTTGCTTTTATTTGCCTTACTAGAAGCACAGTAGTGCAGTAGGTTAGTGCCATTAATATCAAAATGAATTATTAAGTATATAAATATTCATATATAACTATAATCCAATACCAGCTTATATTTGATCCTTTTTTCGAATATTTTTTTTATAATAGCTAATTGTGTGAAAAATATAGTATATTTATTAACTAGCTCAATAAATTTCTCCATTAAATTCAAATGAAACTATTCTATTTAAGAAAGCTTAGTTCCTGACAATAGCAGTAGTTTTCCACATTTAGTGAGTAGATAAGCCAGTAATTTATTAAATAAATGCTCGAATTGTTGTATATAACGTAGTGTAAGATTGCAGTACCGTACTTGATTAAAATACAGTTTATTAATATTTTACTTTTATATCTTTTAATTCGCAGTTTACTGTAATTTTTGTGCGTCAAAAATTCATATAAATATAAAGTATTTTAAATCCACAATTACAAGTTATTTTTACAAATCCAAATATGGGTAGAAAACGTCAAATTAAAATTTGTACACCACATGAAAATAGACTCAAAGTTCTAGAAATAAAATTGAATGCAAAATTAAGGATGATGATCCGGAAGAAAAAAATAAATGCTTTAATTTCAAATAGCAATATAGAGAAGAGATGAAGCCTTACATTAAAATCATCAATTCATAATATTCCACCAATTACTGATTCTTGTCTGAGTTTATGCAATACACAGTGGGATTGTGTCATATATAAATTCAAATGTCTTTGTCTTTTTATTTAATCAAAAGTATTTTTTTTGAAGTATGAAAACTGTAGTTTGCAACATTGAAATGAATATAAATATAAATATAAAAAAATATCACACTCCAATGTATCTCTAAAAAACATTATTCTAAAAACACATGGTATAGGGGTTAAGTTATCAATCTGCTGATCAGAAGATCCTGCGTTCGAATACCGGTATGCACATCGAGGTAAAATTGAAATTTATTCAATTGAGAAGGCTTATTTTCCAATCACAGTCAACATTTAATCAGTCAGATAATATGCCAGAGAAGATATAACAAAAAAAATAGTAGTTGAGAAAAAAAATTTCCCATTAAACTTTGTGTAATAAATTACAGTACAGTAACATAGTGTACAAAAAGGTAGAAATTTGAGGTTCTAGCAAATGATATCCAATCATATAAGAGTTTTAAAATAAATAACGGTCTGTTGCAAGGTACTGTGTTATCGCCAATTTTAATTTCTATTTATATTAATAGTTTACTGGCTGTCTTAAATGTTATAAATACAGTTATAATACAGCTGAAAAACATAAAAATATAACAGTGTATGTTACAGATTTGAGAAAACTCTGTATCTTAATGGAGTCTAAAGTTAAATTTTAATAAATGCGAGATAACTCTATTCAAAGATAATATTATGTACCAATGTCACTCTTCTTCTCTTCTTTAAAATTGGAGACAATTATTGGTTAGGGCAGAAGATGGAACAAATATAAATTCAAAAACCACATTGAACTAACTGCGGGTGAGTACCAATATAAACATTATTTGTCTAATAGATATATTAGCAATAAAGCGAGTACCATAAGAATTGATAAGAATTTCATTAATTAGAAAACATTTTCCCAGAGCACAAAATGTCACAGCAAATAGCCCTATTTGTCATTCAATCTATAACACAAACACTTAATTCAGGTTTCATTCCTCGTAAAGCTTTCTTATATTTAGATAAATATAAATACACAGAAAATGAGAACAATGTGTCGATTCTACCATTACAACAGTAACAATAAAATTGAACAAAACCTCAAATTAATATTGCTTACCTTATATTTAGTAAAGACATAATATCAGATAAATACATCAAACCGTTCATAAATAAAAACCATTACTGGTGGTAAAAATTATACTGAAAACCTAATATAAATATACTTTTTTATAATAACCGTACTTTTACTTCCTACTCTTTCCCTTTTCCTAACATTCTTTCCAAATATTCTCATTTTACTATTAAGTTTTATCACAATTATTAAATACTAAATTTTCATTTCATACAATAAACTATTTCAAATAAACAAAAAATTAAGATGTCAATAAAATAAATATAGCAATTCAAAACAAAATAAGTGGCCAAACAATTACATACAAGCCAACCGATTGCGTTATGAATCCTGATGAAGTTGTGAATTACCAAATTTGAATTTTTAAATTCACTCGATTTACCAGAAACTCTACCACATATTCTGCTGCAATTCAAAATTGATATGTCCATAATTATGTTACGCAATTTAAATCAAACACTGTTATGTAATGGCACGAGATTAGTAGTGAAAAAATTAATGAATAATATTATCGAAGCATCTAACTGTCAAATACCAATCATTCCATCAGATATGCCATTTCAATTTAAACGTATTCAATTTGTAATGACAATAAATAAACAATGTTAGGATTTGTAATGACAATAAATAAATCTCAAGGTCAATCGCTACAAGTATGTGGGTTAAATCTTAAAAATGACTGTTCAAAATGAGCTGCTGGTGAACCTTCGGCAATATTTATATTAGCGAAGGAAAAACAAAAAATATTGTTGACCAAAGAGCATTGCAATAGAATAGTAACATATCTTATGATTTCAAACTTTGTAATCATTTGAAATTTAAAATAAAAAGTTATTATTATTTGTTTTAATAAAGAACATTAGAATTAATTTCCACAATTTTTGATTTCTCAAATAACTTTTATTTTCTACAGGTATTATCATCACTGTGCTGCATGTAATACGAAATTTTGTTGTAGTAAGTTTAAAGTAGTAAAGCGCACCATCGCTAGTTCGCTAGTTTTAAATAAATAATGAACAAACTCAACGTTACCAAATTTTGTAAATTTATCATTTAGAGCTCTACAATGTGGGACATATTGAATGTAACATTAACCCACATTATGTTATTCACTTATTTTATATTTTTTTGTTATGTGCAAATAATTGAAAATAGTAACTGTTATGGAAAATAAATTAAAAAGCGCATAAAAATCATCATAAAAATGAAACAGAAAATTAACCACCAATGAGCCCAAAACTGTATGATTTGGATGTTTTAAATAGATAGTTAAAATAATTTTCCATATTTTTACTTTCCCTACATAAAATTCGAATTCTTACTCATAATAAAAATTTTTGGAAATATTTCCTAAATTTAAAAAAAACTTTAACAAAAAAAAAAAACACAATTTTTCCAAATTCCACCACCTCAACACTGTTTGACAAGTCTTACAACTTAAACGGAAAATGTTAAATAAATATTTAATTTTATGTGTCTTTCAATCATTATTGTTTATATCTACTATAACAGACATTTTCCAGGAATGAAGTTTGGAAATTTGAAAACTTGTATCCCTTGAAATTTATGACGTAATAAACAAAAACCAGAAAATTATGTCATAAAATGTCAAAAAAAAATTTGATATGTTTCAAAGTAAATTTACAAAAAAGTTAAAACAAATATTTTTACTAATTAATAAAAGTTTTCATTTAATTACATAATATATAATTTCTTTAAAAAAAAAAAAAAAAAAAAACAAAAATACTTATACTATCTTGTTATTTATTGAAAATTAAGAAATCAAATAATTATTTAATAAATAAACAAACCAAAAAAAAAAACAACAAAAACAATTTATGTCAACATCGAAATTAAAATAATATACCAACAACAAAATACAAATAACAAAAACAGATAATAAAACAATACCATTAACCTTGTCTTCTATTAAAGATAAACTGCTAATAATTAATCCTTGAATCCTTGAATAATAAAATAAAATATAAAATAAAACAAACAAGGAAAATTAATACCTGTCACATTGTAATGAATATTAATTTCATTATAACTATTTTTATACATTGCCATCAAAAATAATAAAAAAAATTATTAATAAAAAATAAAAAACAAATAAAAAATCTGAAAAAAAGACAAAAAAAAAACAACTTTATATGAATGACAGAAAGAGATGACACCGTCATTTATTCATATTTTCATCCTATTTTGAATTGAAATTGAAGTTTCTCACCATTTCATGTATTCCTCCTGTTAACACAGTTGACACGCAAACACAAACGATTTCCTTTTGTTTGTTTTTTTTTTTTTTTGTTTTCTTTGTAAAATTTTTTCATTGTATTCAGAAAAATAACATAGAAAACAAAAACGAAAAAAAAACAAATCATGGAATAAAATTGAATCAAATAAATATCTAGAATCCTTAATATTTGCTTCTGGAAATGATCTCTAAATGGTAGAGGAAGCATCTGTTAAAATAAGATAAATAAAGTTTTAAGAAGATGATAATGTTGAAGAAAAGAAAATTGTGAATGATGATGAGACCAAAACAAAAAAAAAAAAAAAACAAAATAAATACATGAAAAGTTTTGATTTAGCAAAATCAAAAAGATTTTTGTAATAAGAAAATAAAAAAAAAAAAATAACGCAATTTTGTTTTTGGTGACACAACAAACAGAAAAAACAAACTTTCTTTAGAAATTTTTCATATCTGATTAGAACGTATAATTTTCTTTAATAGGTTAAATTGTTGTCAATTTACGTTTAATATACACTATCACTAATATTTTTTATTATTATTATTATTATTATAATAAAATTATTATTGGTCTTAATAGACTAGTATATACAATAGAGAGGGGATGTAGTTTAGTGGGAAAAAATCCCATGCGCAATTTTAACCTAAACGGTTCATTATTTGTCTTAAAAAACGCTCGTATTCGTTTGAGGAAACAAATTATCCCTCTATGAAATGAAGACCCTAAATGCTTTTTTAGACAGTAATTTGGAATATACATGGCCCTCGTATAACACCAATAGAGCCAAACAACTCTTAGCCAGGTCCCGTACTCAAATATAAAGAATAGTAGCTAGCAGTTTGGGTCATTTCCCGATAGGAAGCCACGCTGTGAAGCTAAGTATTCCCTTAAACCTCTAGTATTGCAGGTGAAAAAGTGAAAATGAGTAAAAACCTCATGACCGTTTTTTTACAGTTACCCAGTATTAGGTAGAGGCGGAATCCAGAGTTTATGAGGCATTGTCTAACAATGTAGCTATTATTGCGGAAAGAAAAATTGGAGATGTGATTAATCTTCTGAATCAGGGTAGTACTTGTTGGAGAGTGAAAATGGGAAAGTGATGTCCTAAAACAACCAACAACAACAAATAGGTCACTCAAATTGTGGTATCGAAAAAAAGGCATACGTAAATGAGTGTAGTAGAATTAAAACCGATACATTTGCATTTTTTAAAAAAAATTTAACTAATAATTGGATAACATTCTTTTGACTGAACTTTAATGTTATTTATTATTATTAAAGTTGTTTAAAAATTAATTTTAAACAATACATATTTTTTATTAAAGTTGTTTCAAAATCACTTTTTAAATTAGAAAAACGAATTTGAAAAACGATAGTTGAATCAAAACTAGTATATTTGCAATTTTCAGTTGAATCAAAACTTAATATTTACATGTAAACAAAATATTGCAAAAAAAACAGTCTTATGCAGTACTAAATACATATAAAACCATAGTACTACATATTATCAAATTAATTCATTTACTATTTAGCTATCTGACATTAGTTTTGGCGCGAATTTTAGTTTAAAAGTAATATCAAAGTAAATAGGTGTTTAAGTTCCACAAAAAAAATTATTTGTGTGACAGTAAAAATTCTCAAGACGCTCTTATTATTGGCTGCATACAAACCTGTACACCTAAAAGAACTTCTGGATCAGAAAAAGCACCAAAAAATTACGTCACAAAATTTTATCATCTGTTGCTTTGTTTACCAGCTTTCATAAATATTTTATGAATAGGAAAAAGTCGAGTTTGTGGAATATGCAAAAGTTTCATTACAATTGGGACAATACCAAAGGAAACCCGAGGTGGAGATCGAAGATCGGAAACTTTTGTACCACGAAAATAAGGCTGTTTAAGGCAACTTTATAAAAATTTTTCATGTTCATGATACACACTACTGTCGCTCTAAATCTACTAATAGACAATAACTTCCAGGTCCTTTAATTGTCCTTAAATCGCATGTACTCTATGTACAAAGATAATGAAGATCATTAAGACTTACAAGTAAAAAAGTGGTTCTTTCAAAATATTTTCCAGACTAATTTCAACATTAGTTTTAAAACGCCTCAACAGTACCCTAAATGTTTACAGTATAAAGATGTGTTAAAAGGGTTTTGGACAATCCTGGAGAGACAAAAACGAATTAAAATTTTACAAAGTGGATTTTTGACGTGAATAATAATTATTTATACAACATATTAGCACACACTGAATTAATGAGCATTTTTGTTTTCTACACAATTATTCTTTGATAAAATAACTTAAAAATAGTATAAATTAATTAATATAACAAAGAAAACGTTTTTCGCATTTTTCTCAAAATTGACTTTAACGCAAATGTATCGGTTTTGATTCTACTACACTCAAATGTAAATTGATTTTCCAGAAGCAAATGGAATAACCACTTCTATCCATCTATTTGGAATACACAATTCATGCAATAGGTTTTTTATTTTAGAATTTACTATTTAATCGTAATGTAATTTCGTCTTCGCATAAAGCAGGGCTCCATTTTCTAAATTGTGGTAAATAATACCCAAATTGTATTCCAAATTAATAAAAAAAAAAAACCTGTAGAAACTGTTTACAACATTCATGTCCTGAGTGACCCCGGGAAATTCTGCTTAGTACCCATAACTACTACAACAATGCCATATTGTTTGGCTTAAATTTATTGTTCCATAAAATTATTATAAGAATCCCTTATTCGAAATCGGTATAAACAGAAGCTGAAGTAGACTAACACACTTGTGAATTTCCATCAAATACAGAATTTAAAAAGAATAAAAAGTCATCACATTATGATTTTTATAACTTAACGAAATATATTTATACAATTTAACAAAAATAAAATGTATATAACAAAATTTTTTGCTCTCAGAACCTATGAATGTAAGAACTTTTTTACCATGTTACAGATAATTATTTTTTTCTCTTTCTTTTTGTTATTATTTTTGAATTATGAGTATCAATTTATGCTTCTAAAAGTATTTTTCCTTGTTTATTTTTATTTTTATTATTATTTTTTTATTTTGTTATATTATTTATATTTTATATTTATTATATTGCTAAAAATAATAATAAAAAAAAAATATTTTTTTATATCAATGTTCCATGAGACATCATAAATCTTTTGTTTTGTACTAGATTTTTATATTAAATACAAATAATAAAAAAGTAAATAAAAAAGAAAATTGAAAGAACAAAAAAAAAAGTAAAAAAGAAGAAAAAAACAAAACATTTTATATTATTTTCATTGTTTCTAAAAGAAGAGAAAAAAAGAATGAAATTTGCAAAATCTGAGATATTCTTTTATTAAAATAATAAGGAAATTATGACCAAAAAAAAGAAAAAAAAAAATAGAGAAAAATCTCAAAAGTAAAAAAAAAAAAAAAAAACAGTATGAAGAAAATTAAATTTTTTTTCTCCGTAGATTCGCTTTTATGTTTTTTTTTTTTTTTGTATTTAATATTTAATATGAATTTAGTTGATTGTATGTGTGTTGGGAGGACTACGTAAAGTGATGATAATAATAAAAATGATGTTGTGAAAATTTAATAATAAAAATATTTTGTTGTCAACTTAAAGATTTTTTGACAAATTTTTGGTAATAAAATGATCAAAGAAATGATTTTTATTTAAATGTAAAATTGTTCAAATTGTATCGTATTTTGATTTTTCAGTTTTATATTTTAGTGCTTTTTGATTTTTTATGCAATTTATAAGTACAGTTAATATATTAGTGAAAATGTAAATTTTTCATATTAATTAACTAAATAATAATATTGTTTACTACAAAAAGTATGATAAAATAAATTAATCCCGCGTAACAATTTTATCGCTATAACACTCTCGCGCACTCTTATAACACTATTATAAACACTCTTATAGCAGTATTAGTGTTAATTTGAGTGCTCCGCAATTGCTGCGAAAGGTTATAAATACGTTATATCACTGAAATGAAGAATCCTATAAGGCAGCGGAGCAAGTGCTGTAATATTGTTATACTAGCTTTGTAACCCGTCATAAATAACGGAAGCAAAATAAATCCTAGTTTCTTTTTTTCTTTCATTAGATTCTTTATTCCGAAATTACAGTACTTATGTTTATATCACTTTTTATTTATTTTTATTTATGTTTATATTGGCCTAACACTAATCTTTTTTTTTTTTATATAACTGAAAAAGAAGTACCATACCAACAAATTTGTATAAAATGTTTCTATTTTTGCATGGTATACTCGTACTCACTTCCATTTAGTTATAATTCGTTAGTTAGGTTCCATTTAGTATAAATTATACCGTATTAGCGTTATTGTGGCCTCTGGGAGAGCAAATTTAAAAATGGGATCTTATTTTCAATATAAATTTTGTCTTTTGTATACTGTATAGGAATCTTATTTTGCTATATGAATAAACTGTTATTATGGTATTGTGTTATTTTTAAAAAATATTCATAATTTATATATTCAAAATTTTGTATCTAAATTGGTAAAATTTACAAAATATACAAAAACATTTTCATCAATAATTTTCAATTTAAAAAAAAACAATGTTTTATTATCCGACGTAGAAGTAGAGTTTATTATCCTACTCTACTTCTATCAAGTTGTATTGGTTGTGATAGTGAACCTGAACAGTGAAGTGAACAGTGAACGCTTAACACTGAAAATAAAATAATATTTTTGGAATGGAGCATGCAGAACAAACAGAATACAGATACAGCAAATAATAAAAATAAAACAAAAAAAAATTTTTTTTTGAGTGAAGTGAGTTACGCACACAATAATGACAAAAATAAAAGGTAAAAGCAATAAAGTAGTATAATGTATAATATTATACAATACAAATATGCTGATACACATGTATATTATTATTGTGTATAATTTTAAGTAATAAGAATAACCTTTGAGTGAATAATGTTTTTTTTGCTTGTGTTAAATGCTGTTTGCCTTTTGGTTATTATACCATATTAAACTATTGATTAAATTTCTATTAGTCCTTCTTCTTATTATAAATCAAAAAAATTGTTTGTTTTATTTATACTATTATTATTATTTTTCCTTATTATTTGCGAAGAAGACTAACATTAAATTAAAAAAATATAGTTCATGCAATAAATTTTTCCTGCAAAGGTTCAGCATGGTAGACAGGGGTTAAAAAAAAGCACCAAAGCAATTTGTATATATATGCATTTGTATACATATGCAATTTGTATATGTGTTGGAGCGTTCCGTTGAACTTACAAACATCCAGATAAATGCAAAATAATATATATATATATAATGATTAGTATATATATATTAGTGTATAAGTTTTTATTTTGAAATGATATTCACTTGAAATAATTTATGTTATGCGAGAGTGACAAAGGTATTATTTTTTGTTTTCGAATAATAATTTTATGGAGTTTATATTTATTTCCTGAGAAAGGGAGATAGATATTAGTTAATAATATAAAAAATGTTTTACTAATAAATAATATGTTTCGGTCAAAAATAATTGTATTAATATTTATAATTATTGTGACCGAAATGCAAAATTTGGCTGGGAATGAAATTTCATTGACATTTATTATAAAAATAATTCGAAAAAATACAATGCCCTCCAAAAATAACCAATTTTTAAATAAATAAAAGAAAATCTATTTTTAAATTGCATCTTTAAAATATTTAATAATGTATGTTAATTAATGCATAACATAAAATTTGATATTTAAATAATTATTCTTTTAAGTATAAATGATATTTTTGCGAAAAGAATGCAAAATAAAACTTCATAGTTTTTGTTTATTTAAAAAACATTTACCCTGTTTGTAGAAAATAATGGCCGTCGCAAAATATTTATCTTAAAGCTACAGTAAGTTTATTAGTAATATTATAGGAATACAGTAAATAAATAACACCACTACTGCTATTCTAGCAATTCTATTCTTATAACAACATTTCAACTCTTGATATAGGATTACGCAGTTTTAGATGTATAAAAAATTGCGGAACATTCTTATAGCAATATTAATCACATTATTCCCATAAAAACATCATTATAACACCTTTAGTGCTTATCGGGAGTCATATAGAAGTCTTGTAGCACTAATTTTGTTGTTATAACAATAAAATGGTACTTGGAATACTAAGTTGTACAATAAACTGGATATAAACAATTAAAACAAATCATTCAGCTAAGTTAAAAAAAAAATTAATAGAATCGTTTAACAATAGCTATAATATAATCATAAATATATAATTTTTTAATAATAAATAATTTTACTGTACTTATATAGAATAGACGTCGAACATAAACTAGCTGATTGTTATCATTTTTCTTTTTTAATTTTCACTTGTAATTTTTGATATTTTATATTTTTTAACAAATTTTGAATTTTCGTAAATGTTTTACAATTTTCACATTATGTGTTATGGTTGGTCACCAAATTATAGATGACGAATATAAAGTATGTATTTGGTATAATGATTTCGATGGTAGGTATTTGGTGTACCTTCTCAAAGAACCTATATCTTTTAACAAAGTAATGAAATACACTTTAAATGTCGTTTTATGTAATTTTATTTAACTAAGAATTTACTACACTAATAACAAATTAAATCGATAATATTTACATTTT
This sequence comes from Argyra leucocephala, assembly GCA_963942445.1. Lineage (NCBI taxonomy): Eukaryota > Metazoa > Arthropoda > Insecta > Diptera > Dolichopodidae > Argyra > Argyra leucocephala. Next base: position 59,684,092 of record OZ012677.1, on the reverse strand, counting down.
ATTTTTAGCATCCGATTTCTTGCACGCGTATTATTCGACTTCTTTCTTTTACGAGTAGAGATGAGCTGCCCCAGTAACCAAAAATTGTCATGACAAGTTTTTGTCAACATATTGTCAGAAAATTGTAGGCACATTTTGTCGTCAAAATTATGATGGCAATTTGTCGACAAAATTTGTTAAAAAATTGTGGTTGTATCCACTCACATTTTTCCGACCAAATGTTGACAAATAATTGTCATGACAATTTTTGGTCAACAATATGTGACAATTGATTTACAGGATTTGTAAGTTTTTTATTTATTTTTATAATGTGATAGTATTACAATTCAGCATTCTATTTAACACTTTTGAGAATCGGTTTTGACATTTGTATTTTGAAAAAACACAACAAAGTTTATTTAAAAATATAAATGAATTTTGTAATCAAAAAACAATTGAAATAGAACTTGTTTTTTAATTATTTTTATAGAATAAATTATAGATAGAATAAAATATGTAATAAATAAAAACAAATTGTTTTTATTATTAAAAATCCACCCCTAAATTACTGAAAAACGTGTCCTGTCTGTAAAAAAAAAAAAAAAAAAATCCACAAATTGATGACAAATAATTATTCACAAACTGTTGTCAAAATTGTTCACAAATGAATGAAAAATTATTCATAAATTGTCGACAAAATAAGCCACAAAATGATGACAAATTCTCAACGAAATTGTGACAAATAGTATTGCCGAATTCGGTTTTCGCTACGGCGACGCAGATTGTTGCGCTGTCACATGTGCATAATTTTAATTTTTCATTATTATATTTTTATAATTTAAATAATTATCTTATTGTTATATTTGAAAGCCAAAATATAGAGTCTGCAACGAGATAACTCCCTTTAGAAATTGCTTTGAAATAAATAAATATACAGTTATGTAATAGATCTAATCTGGTGGTGTCTTTCAAAGATATATTTCAGCCGTTTACTATTTCCGGTTACTGTGCACGCACGGAAATGAAAGACACCGTTTTTAGATTAAAACTCAGTCTCAAATGGACCATTGAAGAAAATAGAAAAAAATCTTAAAATCTATAGTTGTGTAAATTCTTAAAAATAGTTATAAAATAAAAATAAATAAATTTAATTCGTGTAAATAAAATTTAGTAAAACATTTTAAAATTAATTAATAAATACAACTTGTGGAAAATAAATCAACAAGAGTTTTAATCATTATTTTCTAAAACAAGTTAAGAAAAAATATTTCGAAGAAGAAATATTAACTGACGCAGTCGGTAGGATGGTTATTTATGTCGAAGAAGATACCAAAGAACCTATCTTAAAGCAGAAATATTAACTACATAAAGATACAATATTTTATCGAAAATTATAGAAAATAAACTTTAGTTTTCATTGTAGAGAAAATAATTAAAGAAGATCGAGGAATTTTGTTTTTTTTAGAATAACCAGTAGGCTCTATATGAAACATTATTAAAATTAAATAAAAATTAAAATTTATCAGCTCAAAAACAAGATACAAATATGATGAAAACGAACGGGTAGACCTAATAAAATCAAATCTGTTAAAATTTATTAAGCCTCTGCAACTGTTATAAATAAATAATATTAATTTTATATGTAAAAAAACAAAAAAACATTTTGTAGACTGATGATTTTTATATTTTTTCGATTAAAATAAAAATTGCTTGTTTTGTGTTTTCGACTGATAGGAAAAAATAAAACTCATCAAAACAATCAAGAATTTCAATCAAAAATGAATGTGAAAAATTATATCTTTTAAAGTACTTGATGCATTTGCATGGACAAACAGGTGAATTAATTGGTGGAGATTAGTCTTCAAAATGAATATATTGAAATGGTAATGGGTTATGATTTATAGTTTTCGAGAAATGGGTACTTTTATTTTAATAACTTCGGGTGGCCATCTAGCCTTTATTTAATAGAGTAGAGTTCTGAGACTTGATTTGCATAAAAATCTATGTATCTATTTTCATGCAAATCAAGTCTCAGAACTCTACTCTACTAAATAAGGGCTAGATGGCCACCCGAAGTTATTAAAATAAAAGTACCCATTTCTCATCTACTTCGATGCAAGAAGATGTGATTTGAAGTAGGTTCAGAATTAGAAAATAGTTTTTATTTCAATCGAAAAAAAATAAAAATTTCTCATAAGAATTATTTCGTAATTATTATCGGTAATAGAAAAAATAAAAATTATTTTGTAACTATTAAAAATAAGAGAAACAGATAAAAATTGAGAAGTAACTATTTTATATGAGTGAAAAATTTTTTGATTAAAAATAATTATTATTTTTGATTTTTTTTTATATACATTTAAAGTTTATGGATCTTTTGTGAGATTGATAAAAGACTTCTTAACGATCACAATACATATACTTTATTCGATATTACGATAACTCCTTATGAATGATTTTTTTCATTAAAAAATTGATAGGTAATAGTTGCAGTCACTGAATAATATTTAAAAAAAAAATTCTTCCATTATCGGCTTTGGTTCAATTTTTTATTTCTAATTATTATTTACACTATCTTTTTTTAAATTTAATATTTGAAGTATTTTTGATGGTGTTGTATTTTCACTTTTTTTATTATTAAAATTTTTTTTCATTTACTTTTAAGATTAACAAACTGATCCAGATGTACTTATAACTTGAAAGATTCTTTTGGTTTTCTATGCCTTATAATAACCGTTATTCCCGAATAGCAAAACCGTCTCTTCAAAGTCTTTTCAATTTATTCACCACTCTACTTATAAGATCATATGTTTTTGCAGTCTTTTGATCTTATAAAAATATGTTGTAGAATACCAATTTCTTAAAACTTTCTTATAACTGCTAGTTACAAGACTAAAAGATTAAGATCTTAATTTCAGAATTGGGTTGCAAATCTGTTAAAATTTATTAAGCCTCTGTATCTGTTATAAATAAATAACATTAATTTTATATGTAAATAAAATAAGGAAAAAAAAAATTTTTTTTTAGAAATATTTGCCTTCAATTTAAGCGTACTAAAACTACAAAAATAAACTTTAGAATCGCAGCTTGATATAATGTTTTCATATCAAGTTATGATTGTGATTACGGAAAAAGCAAATTAGCCGAAATTTTTACCAAATCTCTTAATGAAATCATATCAAGACTTCATAGAATTTCGGCTAATTTGCTTTTTCCGTAATTACAATCATAACTTGATATGAAAACATTATATCAAGCTGCGATTCTAAAGTTTATTTTTGTAGTTTTAGTACGCTTAAATTGAAGGCAAATATTTCTAAAAAAAAATTTTTTTTTTCCTTATTTTATTTTCGACTTTTTAGTGAAAATATTTTTTTAATGAAAAATAATATATTTTCAAAGAACAACACATATAATCAAATGGCACTAAAATTCACTCTAACGCAATTTGGTTATTATTGCTCATACTTCAAATGTGTAATTATATTTTATATTACTGTAACAAATTTTATAAAAATATGTGTATTTTTGATTAGATACCTTTGAATTTTATAATTTACGTATTAAAAAATTACGCACTTTATAAAAAGAAACCCTGTTAAATACAAAAAATATTTGACGTAAAATCGTAGATTTAAAGCAGTGGAAAAGTCTGAAATGTAAACACTCATCCGACTTTATCTACGATAAAATTCGATTTTGTCCGAGGTGTATACGCTGCCTAAGCATAAATTGGCATATAAAAGTATAATATATACATGCATAAATCGAAATTGAACGTTTTTTACATGCGAGAAGAGTAATTTGTAACTGAGTGATAGATAACTGATACTTGATAGGATTGGTTCAAATTTTGTTTTCTTCCATAAATAATGTTTGCATTTTATTTTCAATTAAACTAAGCCATATGATTATGTATGTAACAAATGCAAGCCCTATATGACACATGTACGCACATTTGCATATACTTAGCCAGAGAAAGAGAAATAATAAAAGAAAGAGATTAATAAAAGAAACCAAATTAAAAACACAAAAAAAATATAATGAAAATGATGATTGAAAATAATTGAAATTGAATAATAATAGAAAATGATTGAAATATAATGATAATGATTTGTATTGCACACATTTATTTTGTATTCCTTTTTTGTTTTTTGTTTTTTTGCTTCTTTACACCATAGAAATGTCAATAAATATAGTGAATTTAAAGAGAAACCAAATTTTAACTTTATCAAATATCCATATTCCATTATTAGTACACACACATATGTAAATTTCACCTTAGTTGAATGCAAAGAATATCTATAATCTATATTAACAAGAATACGCACTCCCATTTTACGACAACCTATTTTTTAAGAAATATCAAACCGAGCAAAATATCATTAGTCAAAAGAGGTAAAATTTACATTTACTTATCGTATACCAAATTTATTATGAGAGAGAAAAGGTACAAAACAGATGTTTGCCTTTTGCTTTATACTGTAAAATAATTTTGCGTTCTCATTATTCTCCTTTGGATTTGTTTACGTTTCCTCCCATTATTTATATGAGGCAGGCTGGCAAAAAATGTTAGTTCTAATTTAGTTTGTTCCCTTATACGATGATTAATTCTGATCTTTTATAATTTTAATATTTTCGTTTTAAACATTATTATTTTCTTATATACCTATTAAAAATATTAAATTATAATTACATTACAATAATATAAAATATTATTAACATTTTTGTCAGTAATAATTTGGAGTTACAAACATTATTATTTTTTATTAATTAAATATTAAATTATAGTAAACCTAAATATTTATTATATTGGTATACGATTATAAAATAATACTGAGGACAACATCTATTTACAAAGCACAGAATTTAAAGAATATGATAACGCTGTTTTAGTTAGGTCTCCTAAAAATCTTATGCATAGTTGATACAATTTAGAAAATAATATTGTTAAATATTTCAACGAAATTTTTTTCAAAATTATAAGCTTTATTTATTTAATTTCAGCCAACTTTTTTTGTTACTCTCTTTTGTTTACTATATTTTTTCTTTTTCTTACACGTAAAATTCTTATTATATCTATTTCTGACAATGTTTATCAAATTTGCATATGAATTTGTGTGCAAACAAATGAATACATACATGAGTTCTACTTTTATGGATATACTTTGGTTAAATGGTTATTGAAATGGGTATTTTGTTGAATTGAAGCAAATTGAAACAAACATATAAAGTCCCAGGCAAGTTAATTAAGGCAAATATAAAAAAAACAAAAATATTATAAATATTAACACTGGTGTACATAATTTATCAGTCTGCTGATGATGGTCCGTATAACCGACAGTGAAATGTACCTTTATTAGTTTTAACCTTTATTTAATATCAGTAAGTTTATGAAAGGAAGATTCTCAAAAGATTAACCTCATAAGTGCTGGTAATTAAACACTGATAGAGGAATTTATTGTTGTTCCAAATCCCCATTTATGTTAAAAATATGTAATTCGGAAAATGTAGTTGATACTCAAATTAAAATATCAGCTCGGTAGATGAAATCATATTTTCGTCTGCTGGCAAATGAAACAACGTATATAAAAAAGTATAGTTTCGAGTAATTTGAATTTAAAGTTTTTAAAAAAATTTTTTTTTTTATTTAAATATTAAAATAGCGTATACAACAATATGAAATAATGTATACCTTTTGTACGCGATTCTACTTTTTTGCTTATTAAGAAAATTTTTATTTGTTGAATTTTAAAACAACGTATTGACTATACTTACGTTATTTAATAATATTTGAACTCCCGGAATGGTATTGAGAGAAGTAATATAAAATTAGCATACAGTATTTTATTTTTTTGTAAAGCAAAAATTTAAATACAGATTTTTTTTCTAAAATAGTGTATAGATTTATAAGCCGTTTTAATTTTTCATCAAAATCTTAGGCTGAAAAATAGAAGAATGTAAACATATTTTACCATATTTTTTTCAAAAGTTCATTATACAATATTTTTATTTTTATCTAAAAATCATACTACAATCAATATTTAGAATATTGTAAAATAGTTGCACTTATAAAATCGACTACGAGGAATCCAGTGGTGCTATAAACTAATAACAACGTATAACTATTATACGTCGTTTCCATTATTCAGCAGACGTTTTTTTTATGTTTAAAAAAGTATTGTATTATTATTTTTTAATTTTTATTATAATTTGAGTACATAGAGTACAAATCAAAATATCATCCTTTAGAATGGTTTCCCACAAAAACAAAAGTAGCAAAAAAAAATGAACAATTGAAAAGACTTAATTTGCATGAGCGTTGTATTATAAATAATGAATTTGTATTGATTTCGAATTTACTATGGCAATACTGAAATTTGAATAAAATTGAAAAATACAGACAGACTAGAATGAGAATCTCGTGTCGTTCATTTCTGAAAATACACGTCCTTATTGAATTATTCTTTTGTGAAAATTTCACAATTTTATGATTGAAAAGTGAAATATATATATCTTATAATATCTACTAGAATACCTAAATCTTAAAAAGCAAAAAAAAAAAACGTATTAATTTGTTGGTAAATTTATTTAAATACAATGAAAAAATTAAAAGTCAAAACCATAAAGTAGTTTTTCATTTTCCAAAAATAAAACTTGTTATGAAATTAAGACTAAAAATAATTATTAAGAAAAAAAGGTAAAAACAAAACTGACAAAATATAACTACATAAAATCATGGTAGCTATTTTGGTATGAATTTAACTTGAAATAATTTTGTTTTTGGTGTTTTTTTTTCACTTTGTTTTGCGTACCTTTTAATTTAAGTTTTTGGTTTTCATAATTTTTTTTGATAATTGGCATTTTTTTTTAAATTGAAATTCATTCAAACATTCATTTACAAAATTATTGTTGATGGGTTATAATTTCACTTTAATTTAAATTTCTAGAGAATTTAGTGGAAAGAAAAACCAGCACGAGCAAATAAAAATTGTAAATGAAGAGAATTGAAATGATTTTTTTCATGTCTTTGTTAAAGGTGATATAACGGTTGGTAAAAAAAAAAAAATCTTGAGAATTAAATAAAAGATAATAATAAAAAAATTATTAAAAAAATTTATAAAAAAACAAAAAATGTGCTTAAAATTCTAAAGAATGGTTAATACATAAGTCATGATGCTTAAAATTAAAACGAAAAATTAAAATATTATTTATAAATAAAATATTATTTTAATTTTATAAATTTTATGAAATCTGAATAAGTCATATTTGGTTGGTTGGCTAGAATGGTTTTGTTTTTTATTATTTGGTATCAATTTTAAATATATTCTTTATGCTAATTTAATGATTCTGAATAATTTGTCAGTATAACAAATCAACTACCTACCAATATTTAAAATAATATTGATTAATGTAAAATTGACAAATGTTAGGTATTCATAAAATAAATTATTAATTTATAAATTTTATGATTTTTAGCATTATCTTTTTTTCTTACTACTATAGAATATAGCAGCTTATCCAGTTGACATATCCACATCTTTATCGTCTCATATGTGTATGGTGTTTATTTTCTTTCTGCTATATCGATCTGCGCCACTATTACTTATTTACTTAGGTAGCCAACAGACCATGCAAATCCTGGGCTTGGGCCTGGACTTCACCACTATTGCACGCTAACACTCACATTATGTACCTTCTGTTTTATTTGTAATTTTCTAAGTTGCCAATCGATATAATGTGCTAGATATCATAGTGTAATTACTAATAAAAAAGATTCCGGGTTTAAATCCCACTCTGGACATGGATTTTAAATTTCAATTCTTCTTCATTATTCATAAAAAATAATGAAATTTTTGAAAATTAATTGAACTTAAGTAAAGCAGAAGAACCGTATTTAAAAAGGCTTATATCCTAACCGTATTAGAACTTTTTCGACATGTCGAAAATAAATTAAACATGTTCCACTTTAAGTAGTAAAATTGCAGCATTTTAATGTAGTCGTAGTAGAAGATTCTACCTAGGTAATTCTACAAAACAGCAAAAAAAAAAAAAAAATGTTGAGGTTAGGAATATTTTCTATTTCTATTAAAACATTTTATTAAGTTCACTGACTTTCTGAGGTGGAATGTGGTAAATTATCTTAGATACACTTCCGTTAAACCAGAAACTTGAAACAGGAACAGGTTCCCTTTGAACCCATTTGACAATACTTTCTGTTAATATTTTAGGGTCTTGGTCCCAATTAAAGCTTTTTTTGGATTGAAATCTAATTTGAGCCCTTCTTTCTTTCAGAACTTGGAGGAGCTGGGTCTTCCCGAAATATTTCTTTGGACCAAAATCCATATTATGTTTAAAAAACACTTTTTTAAGCATTTTTGATATTTTTGTCGACGACTAGAAAATGTAAATTTCGACCACAGCTTGGGTACTGGGAAAAACATTTTCTATGAAAATTTGGGAGACCATCATATCTTCACCGCAGCTCTCACATAGACCAAAATATAATTTTTTTCTTCCTTAAGAAATCTGGTGAAGCATTTTATAAACACTTTTCCTTAACCAACAGACTTAAGTATAAAGTAGATATTGGATGGCCCAAGACAATAATTTTGTGGTCTGATCTCTTTCGAAGTTTTTTTTTTAACTAAAATCCATATTTTGATTTGGAAATACTTTCAACATTTTTAAGGTTATTTTCCGTCCACTTCAAATTTAAATCTGTACTTGGGACTACAAATTTGCTGAAATTTGGAGGGCCTCTATGGCTATTTCTGAAACTCTCATTTAAACCAATATCTATTTTTTGTTGTTGTCTATTTAAACGCTCTTCATCTCAAATAGGAACATAACGTCATGCATGTAGTTAGGATTCCGGAAATGACAATTTCTGAAAAAGTAGAAAAGATCTCGTGCTCAACAAAGTTTTTATTGTGATCAAAATTAATGTTTTAGAATCTACTGGGCTAATTGAATTCAAGCTTAGTACTCTAACTTCGCTTCTGATAGTAACAAATTTTGTAAAAATTTAGAGGGTCGTTCTTATTTAATCCAAAAATCTTAAAAACTACTGGACCGACTTGGTTTAAATTTGGTACATAAATTGATATTTTACAACAAATTTTTTTGTTATCAGCAAATTTGTAGAACCTTTCTTTATTTGAACCAAATTCACAATTCAAAAACAACTATTACACCCACATTGTTGCACATTTTTCTCAATATAGCCAATAATTTCATCCTAAAAATTGTCAAATTAAAAATAAAAAAGCTTGAGGCGATGCACCCGTAATTGAATATAAATTTGGAAATATCGTCTTAACCTTTTTATTTTTTTATTTAATTCATTTATTTATTTATTTTATTAATAAATAACACTTGGAAACTACATATGAGATTAGAAGAAAGTGTAAATCTTAACTTTGAAATGCTTGAGTTGAAACACTTTCTTATTTTTAAGAAATTCTTTACTAGAAGTTACAAATTTACTTCTGAAAGCAGAGTTCTAGATATTTCTTTTTTAATATCAACAACATTAATGGACCTAGCTACACCTCTACTTATGTAATTACACCTAAATCTTCAATTTGAAAAACTCTTGTTAAACTTTATACTATTATTAATGTTGTAGTCAAATAACATTGGATTAGTACAGCGGTGGAAAGAAATTACAGCACATATAGAAACATTTAAACACAAATTATTACAATTCGACCAATTTAACATTATCTAAATCACATCGAAGTTTGGGGCAGTCTCTTACAGTGTTAAGTCTTAAAAATATTTCTAAGTCCTCGAAAAACAACAAAATCCTACAATCCCTAACAACTTGAGGTAAATCATTTATAATCAGAAGAAAAAGTAAGGGGCCTAGTTGACTTCCTAGAGGCACTCCAGACGACACTTGAAACAATTTAGATTTAAATTCTTGAATCTTTACATATCGCCACTTATTGTTTAAGTATGAATGAAGCCATTTTAAAATAGATGAATGAAAACCTAATCCATTTAATTTATAGGTATAGGTACACCGATATTTCGATGCTACTCGAATATTGGAAACTGGCAGCAGAAAAAATGTAAAGATGTAGTGGTAAAGTTCAATTTTTAATCAAAATTTATTTGTAATTATGACCTGTTTAAAAATAAAATTGAATTAAAAAAAAATTGAGGTTTGCGCACAGTTACCCACAGTCAAGGTTAACTTTGCGCATCAAATAGTGTAAGTGTGCGCATAAATTAGGGGAACTGTGCGCATATATTTGTACGAAAAAATAATTTTTTTTTTAAATTTTATTTTAGTTAGTTTTTATTGGCTAACAAAAATCGAAAAAAAAATAGGAACATAAAATTGCTGTTTGATCTGTTATCAAAACTTATAAAAAATTTTTAAAACTAATTTAGGTAAATCACAAAAATAGGTAATTCTTATTTACATCACAAAACTTATTTAAATCACAAACAAAAATCACAAATACAATTGTTTTCATTGTCTTGAACCACTGCAATGTTGATGGTCGATTCTAAACAAGAAATACACTTTAACCGCTTTTCGTTCTGGTGACCCGTTTCGTTGCATATAGGACAATTGATGTTACGCGAGGCATAAAATGATTTTGACTAAAGTAAAAATTTTTCTGGGTTCAACGGACAAATTCTAGCTACTTTAAAACCTGAAATAGCTTTGTCCATTGTTGGTACTTTAATGTATGCTTTATTAAAAATTTCAGCAACATCAGAAGCTAGTATTCTCTCATAATTGTTTGTTTTCATATAACGGTCACACTGGGTATAATATGGGTTTTTAAGTGGACCAAAGACTGTTAAGCCTAATTGCTGAAGCCGGTGAGACGTGTGCGGAGGTAAAGTAACTACGATAATAGCATTCTCTCCGCAAAAATTGCACAATCACAACGATATATGACTGCAGTGATTATCTAAAATCAGTAGAACGGGACTATTTTCCGTTGGGTTAGCGTTTTGCTTAAAATGCTGTTATATTGTCAAAAAAACATTTTAATTTCATTCTTATTAAATGCTGTAATCCGATTGACAGTAGTTGATTCAGGCTTACGTAAGCTAATGTTACTATTTCTTTTTAGAAATACCCGATACCAACGGATTCAGCTAGTTTTTTATCTTTTGAGAAATTATGTGGAATCTTATTTGATTCTGTGTAACCAAATGTAAGTTTTTTAAGCTCGATTGGTTGGAGTCCATAAAACATTTGGGATAACGTAATCAAATGGTTCGATTACTTTTTTTCTTGCTCCATATTTAATACGGGTCTTCTTCCTAAGCCTGGAGTGGTTTCATAACAATGCCCATTTTTAGCTTTGCGAATCGTGGATTCGGGTATATTGTAAAGCTTTGCAGCTTTTCTAATTGGTACACCATCATTTACTGCATTTAGAGCCTTTTTCATTTCTCCGGCAGTCCAACTGCCTATAGACATTTTCCTAATGTACTGTTTTAGCATTCTAAAATATATTTAATAATTCGTTAAATATAACCTTACGGGTAAGTATGCGCAGCGCACAATTTGCCGGTTATAGATGTGCACAGTTATACTTTACTTACCTAATTATAAAATTCAAATTTTTATAAATAACATAGTTGTTTATATTGGTTTTGAATACTTAAACACATTAAAATTATTCAAATAACCAAAAAATGTGTACTACAAATACGAATCACACACATGCGCAACCGATTTTTTTTTTTTTTTGTAAAGGAAAAAATAACAAGAAAACGCAGTATTTCACTGTTTTATGTTTAGAAAAATACTGAAGCAATTTTCTCTTCTCTCATTTACTGTATATTTTTTTCCCCTCTCTTTTTAGTATTTCTATACACACAGAACCGTTATATAATATTTTCTTATGCAATAGATATGCGCACGGTTACCCAGTGCGGACAGTTACCCAACTTTCCCCTAACATTTCACATTAACTCTGTCGAACGCTAAAGTCCTAATATATGAAATCAACTTGAAAGATGAAGATTAGTTGTTATAGATCTACCAGTAGTAAATCCATGTTGGAATGGACTGATTGAATTTTTGATTTTAAAATATATTTTCCTCTGTATTATCTATTCAAAAAGTTTTGGAATAACCAATAATTTTGCTATTCCTCTATAATTTTGAATTAGATGCTTCAGACTAGACTCAAAAATGGGTGTAATTGAGGAAATTTTTCACCTATCCAAAAATAAACCATCATAAAAAGCTAAATTAAAGAAATGACTTAACGGAAGAGGTCATTTAATAAGAGGTTACAAATATTATCCATATCAGGAGTAGACTTATTATCAAGCTAATCAATAACAATTAAAAAATCGTTTTCAGAGATTTGAATTTGACCAATATCAGTAATGGGATCAAGATTAATAGACCCGACATCAAACGAATTGGAGACCGGATTAACACTCATACTCTGACATCTTTACTTATAACTGCATTATATTTTAATTGTCATTGTCAAGACAAGTCATAAAACTTTTCTTATAAATTTTCAAACAAAGAAAAAAAATACTGAAATGATTAAACTAATAATTTTAACCCGACACTCTCATAAACATTCCAAAATAAACCTATACAAAATTTCTCTTCTACACACAAAATTTCAAAGATGACTTCTAATTAAAATTACAAAAATAGCTTCCTTCCAGAGTTAATATTTTTTTGTTTTCCGAATAGTAAATATTATCACGTTGCATCTCAATGGATTTATTTAAAAGTCTCCTCTCTTAAATCTCTTCCTTTCAGTTCCAGAAAAAGGTGAAAAATTTAAATTGTTTTTTCGTTCCAATAGGTTTAAAAGATTATATTTTCAGTCCTAGATACGTGATTTTCATTTCGTTTTCATTTTTGCCAAACAATACCAATACAAATTTTTTTTATAATATGAATGTGTTAGAAATTTAGGTTGGTACCTATATTTTATTATCACCTCTTGGGGTCCTATACAACTAATAAAAGACTCTAAAATAATTAGCGTTGAAGAATTCAAGGTTTGTATGTTTTTTTGCCCCACCAAAACGCTCTATTTTTGTCAATTTTATTTTTGTTTTTTCAAATTTACTTTTTTGCAAAATGTTGTGACAACAAATTTGAAAAATTATCCTTATTCATAGGTACTACACTCATTTAATGAATTTTTTCTTGTTTACTATTTTTTTTTTTTTTGGAGGAAATTTTTGGGGACACACGTTTTTTAAAAATAATTTTTATTTACAGAACAAAAACGTTGTCTTATAAAAAAAAATAAAAAAAAATAAAAAACATACTTAAAAAAAAAAAGAAAATATACATTTTTTTCGAATGAAATCACGGAAATTTTTTTTAAACCGTTATGTTTATTTTTTGTTTATTTTTCTTAATTTTACCATAATGAATTTAATTAATTTCGCGTACAATTTATAACGAATCCCATATAAGAGGAATTTTTATTAGGTACAGAAATGAATTTCAAAAAATTAAAATGGATTTTTTTTTTCAGCAAATTTACAAATGTTTAGGTGTATGTGCGTATACTGAAAAGTAAATTCTTAGAAGAAATAAATTAGAAAATATGGGATGTATATGGTATTCAAGAAAACAACGTAAATAAATATTAAACGTAGATAAAGGTATGAATAATATTTGAAACAAAAATATAAAGTTAACTTACATTCGAAAAAAAAATATTTGTTTTATAAAATAAAAATTAAAAAAATAAAAATTAAAAAACAGGAAATTTGCTTGTCGTTGTAGTAATTTTAAAGTGTTCTAACCCACCAAACATAGTTTTTGAAAAAAAAAAAAAACAAAAATGCATACGGAATCGTTTTAATTTTGATTGAGAAAAAAAACTGTTTTGTTAATCTATTTCCATATTTTTTATTATTTAAATTTCGTTTTTAAAATAATAATACATTACTATTTTGCCTGAAAATAGATAGAAGAGATACTAACTGTTCATTAGACTTCTATAAAACACATGGAGATGCATTTCAAAGCACACAATTTGATCAAACTATTTCGTTTTTTCTTTTACATAGTGGTCCAAATGCCAAAGGCCCTAATATTAGCGGACCGGATTTATTCCGACCGTTTTAACAAATGTTAAATTAAAATTAAATTAAATTTTACATATACGTTTACATACGTTTATAAAACTGTTAATCCTAATTCTAATAGAAATTATTTTAAATGTAGAAATCCGAAAGTTTTTCTTTATCAAAAATAGTAGCAGGATCTTATTTTCAAAACTGCAGCCACTTGATTTCCAACCAATTATCATTTTCTCCATCAGTATTTTTATTTCGATGTTTAATTACTAAAAATTAAGGTAATTTAAAACTTATAAAGTCATTAAAATTTAATTCCACTATATACTTTATAAAATGGTTATTTTAATTTTGTGGTACGAATCACGTCATATACCAGTCACGACATACACTCAAGTGTTAATTTCAATATTTAATTGTTCTGTGAACACCAATAAAAAATTACAATAAATTTTATACTAAATTGAATGAACTCGTAATATTAAATCGTATTAAATTTTTGGGTATACTTTAATATCTTTCAAGTCATATTTAATAGAAGAATATGAAATCAATGCTCCTATGTCATTTTTATATATCGTATTGGTTTAGTGCTTGTTACGGGCAAACGCTATTTTTAAATATGTCTTATTTAGTCTTTATGATAGTGTGCTCTTTCATAATTTGTTATCGGATTTGTCCTATCTGCAATAAGTTTTGAGATATGTTATGCCAGTTTTCGCACAAATCCTTTTTTGTTAAATCTTATTATTGTTTATTTCGGATAATTCGTTGTCCTATTGATTTGCCTGTCTGTCACCATATAGTTTTCTAAAACTAAGTTGAAAAAACTTATGACGAACTACTCCATTTTCAATGGAAATGTCTTAATTATATGCATATTGTTTTGTTACTTTATTCCGCTTAATCCATTTTTATTAAATGACTATATTGTGCTAAACCTATTTAATATATCCGAACTAATAAAAAAACATATCAGTGCTTATTTCGGACAATTGCATTTATTTTCACATAATATTAGCTATTTGTAAGCATATAGTTGTCTGAAAATGAAATATTTTATTGCAATTTAATTTCGAATATCTCCATTTAACGAATGTGACAAGTAAAAAAAATTATTATATAATAATACTATTTAAACCATACTTTATCGAAAATGTTTCAATTATACTTAGAACAGTGTGAGTCCGGTTAAGACTTCTATGTACAGAAAAATATTTTATGACAAATACAATATCTTTTTCACAAGCCGAAGAAAGATTTATGTGATAAGTGCTATTTGTTCCAAAGAAATCTAGCTCCAACGCTAGAAGAACAAGTCACGCATAATAATCATATAAGAGAAAAAATGATTGCAGAAAAAATTTCAACAGATCAAATAAAGATGCAAAACATGCAATTATATGTTACGACTTGCAAAAAGTTTGTGGCTTACCAAAGAAAAACACATCCAAGTTTTATTTTAACTGGTACGTGCATCTTACCAGAAAATCCATATATCACTTATTAATATTTATTTGGTCTGAAGTTCATTTGGGAAGCTCTGATAATGATATGATAATGATAATAATTTTAAAACAAGTAGTTAAAGATTTTACTAGAATTTACGGGAACATTATGCAGCGATAATTGCCTTCCTCAATATAGGAATAAATTTGAAAAAAATTTTGCAGCCACATTTCAAAATAGAAACTATAACCCAAAAATTTTCGGAGCCTGAACACTCCAACTGAATTAGATAAATATTTAAAAAATATTTAAACCCATAGTGCAAAATAGAACATAATAATGTGGTTTCTCTCACGCTGCTTTGAAAAAAACGATACACATAAGAATATATTTAAAATGTCAAGAAACTACTGACGTATTTGCTAGGAGACCACTAAAATTACAATTTATTCAAACAGTTTATTCAAAATTAATAAGTAATAGTATGTAATATTATTTTTAACTTTTAGTTATAAGCAGCTATGAATTAAAAAACCTTTTAGTTTTTTTAGTTTTATTATAGGTATTCGTGTTTTTAATATGAATTATCAAAATAATGGACTGAATAAGATATTTATGTATACGCTTTAGAATAAGATTAGGTTATATTTAGCATTGTGTGAAATCAAAATAATGAAAAAAAATATTAATTCTACTTGAGACTTAAAAAACTGAAATAGATTTACTTTTTAAATAAAACTGAATTCACTATTTCGGATAGATTTAGCTAAGCTCATGTGCATATACAAATTTGTATGAAGAATTACAGAACTCAAATTTTCATATAAAATTTATGAGTGCGCATTAGTTTATCTAATTCTTTTCGAATCAGTGAATTCACCTAAAATGTAGAATAAACTAAAAAAACTGCCAAAACAAAAAATAATATTAATCATGATAAAAAAGTGATATTTATTTAATTCATTAAATAAATGCAGATTATTTTCTAATTAAACATTAAAAATGATTGACATCAATATTTATTTCTTTTTTCAGACAATTCCAAATGGACTCGGATAATACCTCGAAAAAAAAAATTCTAAGTCATGGGATTTAGTCAATGGTAAAAAATCATGCTTCTATAGAAAGCTTCATAACTTACATTACGTAGCTGCAGTTTTGAGCTACCATCTAAATTCATATACAGCATCTACAGGAATTGATTGCTTTATAAGTACAAGGCCATTCTGAAACCAATCTGGTCCTATATGTATCAGTTATGGACAACTCCTTCTACTATACAACATTGAGACAATTCAAAGGATGCAAGCTAAAATTTTACATATTATAATCCAGGTCCCTCTTTACCTTAGAAAGACTGATCTACCATAAAGATTTCAACATCTCGCCAATGGGTGAAGTGGTTGGAACAGTCTGGTGTCATACCTGTTTTTAAATTTTTCTAGTTCTTCTGTAACCAAGGGTATGACACCAGACTGTTCCAACCACTTCACCCATTGGCGAGATGTTGACAAAACATTACTGTAACTAGAAGGCTAAAAAAAAAGTCTCTAGCAGTCATGTGAATGGCAGATCATTGGAATGAACGAGCATATATGAAATGCCAATGCACTAGACTTTCCAACTTTTAAGATTTTCAGATTTGAATAAACAGACATTTCCATCTATTCATTTCTATCTTTCATCATACATTTCTATTTGTGCAAGCTTTGATGCTACGCAATGAGTGCGAACGTTCCTTTGTGCAATTTTTGTCCTAGTTCGTGTGCCGATGTTTGTTACTATTTTATGATCATTTCTGTTTCCGAGGCAAAGTCTAATTTTATTTTTAATCTATTTCTACTGTCTAGGTAGGGAGGATTGGCCTACTGTAGCAGACCACTTTGATAAATCTGTTTGCGCGTACGTGGTATGACGATTTCATATTTTCTGCAAGTTGTCGCTGCGATTTTATCCATCTTTGACGTTAAAATGCCTGAATTTTCTATGTTTACTGGGTCACATATTTTTGCCAGTTGTTGACAGACAATTGTATATTTATTATTAGTGTCATGTACATTATTTATTTATTGTGTTATTTTGGTTATGGTGTTATATGAGATATATGAGTTTTGGTATAGATATTGATATAGGTAACATTTTTTGTTATAAAGTAGTATTGATTATATTAATTATTTTTATTGATTATAAATTTTATATAATATTTTTTTATTTTTTTTTTAGTTATATTTTAGGTTACAATTGTTATAAATTATTGTCACTTTTACTTAGTAAGATTCAATAAACATATTTAAGAGACAAAAGAAAAATACCTATTTATTTTTGCTTCTGTAATAGGTATTCAAATTTTGATGAAATTTTCACATGATTTTAAAAATTTAGTTAGCTATAGTAAGCAGAAAATGTTCTTTTTTTTATATTTTTTTACTTTTATTTAATTTAAATGTGAGCTGATTTTATTAATTTTTATTTGTGATTTTTGAACCTTTGCGAAACAACTTTTAAATTTATTTTCTTTTTTTCCTTTAATTTTTTTTAATTTTTGATTTAATTTTTTTTTTTTTTTTTTGCTGTTTCTCTATGTTTTCTCAGTTAGGTAGGTATATGTTTATCTATTCAAGTTTCTGAATTTGATAAGATTTTTGATTGATGGACATTTGATATTTAAAGTATTAGCATAACCTTGAGATTTTAGAAATGAAATCTAAAAAAGTTGTTTCCATTTTTTTTTTATTATTTTTCTCAAAATTTTGGGCATGAATAAAATTTTGTGATTAATTTCTTAGAAATAGAAAATGTCTAAAAAAAGATTGTTTATTTTTTGTTTTGAAAGTTTTAAGATGGTTTCTAAAAACAATTTTCTATATTTTATTTTACTTTGTTATTAGAAATAAAAATAAAAAAATGCTGTCTTTTATAATGGTATGACTCAATTTTTGCGGAAATTGCGAAAAACAAGGTTTCTAAATTTTGTTTAATTAGAATTTGGTTTCTAAGAAAATTTTCTTTTTTTTGGAAATGAATATATATACATATGTATATATATATATATATATATATATTGTGTATATATGGTTATGTACGACTAAATATTTATAAGAGTTTTAATATGTAATAAAGTTTTATTTTACCCGGAACTAAAAATAAAAAGAAAAATTTCATAAATGAGTGTCGTATTATGTTAATGACATATCATGCGGATGTTCGAAATAATTTTAAAAAAAATATTGTTCTCAGTTGGTTATATTTCTTAATTTTTATAAAAGTTTAAAGTTTAAATTTTTGCTCAAAACTTTAAAAAACCAAAAACTTAAAAACTTTTATACTAATTTGCAAAAGTAAAACTGGTTAGAAATGTTTGAGTATTTTTTCTGAATAAAAGAAATTTATTTTAATTATATTATAAGGGAATCTTTATTATTGATGCCACAACTAATGTTGGGTGACATAAACTACATTATGTCGATTACGTTATTTTTCTATACGTCGATAATAATTTAAGACAATACAATAAATTATGTCTACTTCAATGCCCTTTATTTCGCGATTTTTTTTTACATTAAAAAATTTATTTATTTATTTAGCTATGTCAGCCATAAAATGCCTTTAGAGATGTTTCTCATTTAGGCATTATTCATTAATAGTATATTGAATGACAGGAAGTAAAGAACAAAAAAAGAAAAAAAAATTTAATAAAATTTTATACTGCTGTATTTGCTTATTAATGATAGTTTCAGTTCCTGTTTTAATTTTGAGCTGTTTAATACCTTCAAACTATTATCAAGTGTATTGTATAGTGTGATAGCAACATGTATTGTTGTTGATGTCCACTGTGTTGTTCTTTTACTGCTATTATGAATTAAGTGTTGATTCCTCGTATTGACTGTATGATGATGATCTTTTCGTTTAGTTAGGCTCATAGTATAGTGTGAATTCTTGAAAATTCAATATCATGAATGTGTAAAATTTAGCTGCTAATGAAATCTTTAATCAATAATATTTGAATATCACTATGTATGAATTCAAAGTATTCTCTCCAATTGTAACTGTAAAATATTTTTTATTGCTCTGTTTTGAATGAGTGGTAATTCCTTTATAATTTTATTCGAAGCTGAACCCCATAATTTAATACCATAGCTTAAATGACTATTGAACAGTGCATGGTATGCACTTTTCTTTAGTGAATTCGGCAACATGTAATTTATTTTACAAAATAGACCAGCAATTGATGAAAATTTGTTGCAAAGAAAATTTGAGTGATAATCGCATTTGAATCGTAAGTCTATCCAAAAACCAAGATATTTAAATTGCGTAACTTCTAATTCATTGTTACAAATTCTGATGTTGAGTTTTGGTGCTGATGTACTTACGACCATGTACTTTGTTTTTCTATAAATAATTGTTAGGTTTTGAGTACTCATAGATTTGTGGAGTTTATCTAAATCTTTATTTAAATTATGCTCTAATTCATTGTAGCAGTTGCCATATAATACAAGACAAGCAAGAAAGTTTTTGCTCACAATCCAATTTGTTGCATGACCTCTATATATAACCTAAACAATAATGGTCCCAGGACACTGCCCAGCAGTACACCAAATTTATTTTATTGCTTATTATAAAACCAATTTGTGTGAGTTGTTTACGACCACTCAAATATGACCTGAGCCATTTATGAGCATTTCCTTTCTTTCCAAGATTTTGCAATTTTTTTGATAATATTTCATGGGCAAGAGTGTCGAAGGCTTTAGTTAGATCTATAAATACAAATTTTTTACTATCTTTTAAATTTTGGACATGTGTAACCATATCGACTATTGTATACAATAATAATAATTTTTGTCCAGGACGTATATAGATCAAATTTTGTTTTGGGTAAAATTTCTTAAGTTTTCCATTTTTCCCCCAAAATCGAGTTTTCTAGTGATATCATTATGAATAATATTGTTCGATTAGAAATTTATAATTTCTTAAATTATCTTATTTTTTGTATTAACAAATTATAAAAAACGCTCTTCAGCTCTTTAGAGCAAATAAAGTACTATTATATTTTTGAATATCTGATTTTCTACCACAAATGATTCAGGTATATTTTTTTAGTTAAAATACAAATTCGTTTCGAATACGATGCCATTTGATGATATCGTCATCAAAAAGGAATTTAGAAAACAATAGTTATGAACCAATGGTGTATTAAGTTCCATATATAATGTGGAGTGCAAGGTAATGAAATATTGAATTCAAGACAATTAATAAATTGTTTCGAATGGTTTTTTTCCAAGTCATTTTTTCGTAATTCTTTTTAATGTTTCTTAACTCCGCAGTTGCTGTTAGTTGTGCACACACAAAACTATATTCTAAATCATATATTTTAGTTATTATATTTTTTTTATTATAAATTCTATTTTTAGTTCTATATATAATCGTAATATTTCTTCATGTGATTTCCCAAATTTATCTTCGCTTTGATCACACCTATCCACAATTGCTTTATTATTTTTATCAGAAAGTGCCATAAATACTGCTATATGCTGCGATATGGTGTGCAATATAGAGTTAAATTTAAAATTGTTTAAGAGATGAATCCGTGGAATATTTACGGACAAAGGTTGTTCTAGATATTTATAGATAGAAGTGTATTTTGAAATTTACTTGAAAAAATTGGATTGCAACATAATATTTTTCAGATATTCACTACAGCACCGATTATAAGAATATAAAATTGATGTGCTTCACTAACATTGCCTTACTTAAGCACTGTTATAGTTTGGTATAAGAAACTATAATTTTTGTTGTGAAAAACATAGATTGTCTAGATATTAGTCAGATTCATTCCTTTCCAACTTCCTTTGCAACTTCGCCATACAAAAGTTTCACACCAGACTCACCAATTCACAGATAAAGTTAAAGGAATTCAATTAAAGAAAATAAATTATTTTTTAAGACTTAAAACTCGAATGATTGTCCATTAAAATTGTTATGCGTAGGTGGCATAGGGCATAGGGCCTACAATATATTTAGATTATATTATTATTTTACTTCTTTGTAGCAAACAATTTCAATGATTACTTAGATCGGGCCTGGCCAATCCGCGGCCTATGAGCCACATGTGGCTCTTTGAGAAATAGTTTGGCGCTCTCAAAACAATTTAAAAATATTTGTAAAATATATCAAATATAAAAAAAGGTTTTAAATTAGCAAAATCAAAAACAGTATTTGTTTATGGCTATCAAAAACATTATGTATTATGTTATGGCTTTTAGTGAAATAGAAAATTAATTGTTTTGAAGTTTGTGCTTTTGCAGAAATAACTCTTACACTTAAAAACCCTCAAGGATACAACCAAATGAATAGATATATTCAATGCGTTTGGGAGGGTTTCACTGAAAATAATTTAGTTACAACAGCTTTATCTGGGATTGCTACAGATGGTGCTTCTAACATGATACGAAAGAATAAGTGATTTATATGCATGATGCAAGCGAAGCTGTCAAATGCTAGAATAGATATTGGATAGACTTATAAATTTCAATGCATTGTACATCAAGAAAGCTTGTGTAGCCAAACATTCAAAATGTGTATCATTTAATGAATGTCGTGGTTAAAACTATTAATGTTATTCGTAGTCGTGGACTATTTCATCGTCAATTTCAAGAATATTTAGAAAAAACGAATTCACACTACGGAGAAGTTATTTGTTTTTCTAACGTTCGTCGGCTAAGTAGAAGCAGATGTTTAGCAAGATTTTTATATCTGAAGGAAGACCAAATATCCAAATATAAGAAAATTCGCTGCGAAAATCATAAGTGCTTAGTAGTACCGTACTATGCGTTAAATTTTATTTACAAAGTTTATTTCGCAATTGTATTTTCAGCTCATACAATTACAGATCTTTTTATTTTGGCTCATTATTTAGTTCGGGTTGGCCAGGCCTGACTTAGATGAATAACCATCTCTAAAGGTTTATAATACTAGTATGAGTTGGATTACAGTTTTATGGTAAAATTGAAATTGTTTTATTTTAATAAATAACAAATATTTAATTTCTAGAGACAAGATATCATAAATAAACTAAACCACCATACAATGTAGAGTGAAATCGTGCGGCAAAACATATTCTGAAACAAAGGAAAATGGTATTTTGATTAAAGAATGTTCCGCATGATAATTTTCAATTTTATAAATGCACTTGAAACTGCTCTTATATCCATATTTTAATTACAAGCCTGTTCCAAAACATAAGCTCCACACAATGATTTTTTTTTTTAATTATTTTTAATTAATTTTGCGTACAAATCTTTATTTTGACCAAGCTGTTCAAGTTTTCCATCGATTTCTATACAATAATATATATTTATAGTTATAATAAACTACATTGTTATTATAAAAACCAAGCTATATTCAGCATTGAAAATTTTCAATAAATTTAATGAAAGATTTTTAGAAAAATTACTTTAAAAAATTTAATTTATTATAACTGTAAAATGTTAAATACGTACGAGGAAAATCCTTCCAATATACAAAAATAAATGCATACAAAATTAATGAATCCTTGTTGAAATTAATAATATGTTTGCATGATAATAAAACATTTTCCATTTATGTTTTTTATTATTTTGTTTTTTTTTGTTTTTTTTTTTTTGCTTAATTTATTACAAAACAAAACAGTAAATTGTACTTTATTGTGCATAATTTAAAATGGTAAATAATATTTGCATAAAATAATTAAAAATTTTATATTTAAATGTTTATTATTATCTTTCTATACACTGAATATTATTATTATTAAGTTTTTTGTTTTTGTTTTTGCTTTTTAATAAATTATAATATAAAAATAAATTCAATTGAATTTCTCAATTAAAGTACTTATTGTCTTGCAATGGTATATTCAGTATTATAATATTTATTTAATTTAAGAAATATAATAATAAAGAAAATTAAACGTAATTTATTTGATAGGAAAAACAAGTAAAGACATTTGAAGATATTGTGTTCATCAAAGATAGAAATTTATTTTTTAGATTATCCTAATTTTTTATACTTAAAATGAAATGATAAAACTCGTTGTTTAATGTTTGTCTTGATTAGAATTATGAAAAAAAGTGATGATCAATGCTGGCACTCATCTAAAGTTTCAACAAAAATCTATATTTCACTTGTTTGATATTTTGAAAGAAATTTTAGTACATTCTTGGGGGTTTCTGGGGGAGATGTTGTATTGGCGTAGGACCTAATGACCATATCCCAAGGATAGTTGGAATTGCTAGTCTTCCAAAAATCAATATCTTTAGTTGCGCATCTTATCCTTTAAGGACGAAAATGACAGTTGAAAGTATTCTTGTTGTTTTGATGTTTTTGTATAAAAACCGTTGTATCGGTTGATCTATTAAATATATATATATATATTCAGTTATATATTCTAGAAATATAACGGCTTGGACCATATTTTAATATTTTTTTTTAATATAAATGTTTATATCTTCTAAACTATTCGACGTAGACATAAGCTGTAATCGGAAATGTCATCTGCACATCAAATGTAAAAGCAGCTGACGTCAAAAAGCATTTACAAAATTTAAGCATTTGACGATTGCTTCCAAATTTTTCTTTTTATTATTGCTGCAAATGCGAAAGCATCTGACGACTAAAGCAAGCAAACTTTTATTTACTTTTCTTACAGCGCTTTCGACATTTTGGTGATTAATTATTTTGTTGAAAAAACTTTAAAATTAAGAAGAAATATTGAAAATGCAGATCAAGCAGACAATAAAATAAATTATTTAATTAGAAAAAAAAAATTAAAATAATCGAATTATTAATGCAAAATATCAAAATAAAAAAAATACCAAAAATAATAATTATTAACCAATATGTAATTGCTTGTATGCTTGTATCTCTTATTTCTATTCATTTATCTAAAATTTCTATTTAACTGATGTATAGCATGAGCAAACTAAATATGATAGAAAAAAACAGAAAATAAAGGTTTTCTATTAAACAATTTTTGAATTCACTATGTGTTCACCTTTCACAAAATAATTTTTTAATACACCTGAGTGCAATTTTTAAGACAATTCCATAAAGACCATTTGATAAATATAAGAAATTATTTTCTTAAATTTCCATAGATTCTATTATTTATCAATAATTATTTATTGTAAACCAATGTTCTCACCAAAAAAAATTATGTTATCCCTTCAAATTTGATTGTCGCCAAATTTGACTTTTAAATGACTCACAATAATGTCATATCGAAATATTACAATAACTCAGTAATCTTTAATACAATTATTATAACTATTATTATTTTTATTATTATTAAATTTGCCGTTATCGTATAATCAAATAACTGTAATTCTAACAATAATAATAATAGTTATTAATAATGACGTAAAATTTTGTTTCAAATTAGTAAAACTATTCTTACCATATTTGCATACCCACGTTCATATTCTGAATTATTTGTATTAGTATTTGTAATAGTAAATCGATCATATTATAATGACGTACAATTGAAATTATAACTATTATTATTATTATAAACACGTATTATATATAATTTATATAATTAATTATATTTATAGAAAAGAAATATAAAAAAGGTATTATAACAATTATAAGCATAAATGTCAAATTAATTATATTTAACGGTAAATGTCTATACTGTTATATATTGCGATATAAACATATTATGACAACAATGAGTACAATAACACGTGCATGCCTATAGGTATGTTAGGTATGTATATTAAAGTAAAATTTATCAAAATTTTATTATAATTAGAATGGTCACGTTAATCTTATACAAATTTTCAAAAATCAAATGAAATTTCCAAAAAAAAAACAATATACAAAACTATAACTATTCGTATGGTGTAGGGGAGTGGTATAACAAAAAAAAGAAAATTGTAACAATACTTACAACAAGTATTTCTTATAATGAAAATTATTATCCTTACCAAAAAAAAATCTTACAACTACAGGTAAAATAAATTTATTTCACAGTTGTTTTGAGAAAATTTCCAATTAAGTACTATAATAAAACGAAAGTATATGGAGTACATTTTTAAATAACTAAACTATCCCAGTATGCAGTATATAACTAATTACATTGAAAGTCGTAGTTCAAAATACGTTTTAAATAATTATCAGAGAGGGAGTTTAAAGAAAACGTTGGACTAGACTAAAATCATCGTACGCGTTGGATAACAATCGATTTGCTTAAAAATCCTTCAAAAGAATAATAAAAAAGATATATAGTTAAAACAAAGGACCCTTAAATTTAATTATTTTGACTTGTTTGACTGTAGTAAACTAATATTTTATCTCAATATTTATAACATAAAACTTTTCTTTTCGTTCTATAATGAATCTGATCTATATTACCATAAAATAATTAATTCAAGGTTTTTACAAGTCAGGTTTACAGGCCAGGCTAGTCCAAATAATTACAAATCAAAGGTGTAAATATTCTAGTATTTAAGGCTCTTGAAATATAGAATTAAAAAATATGAAAATAACATATTGTACAAATACATTAAGGTAATAAATAAAATAATAATAATAATAAATCTGATTTAGTTGATTTAATATAATTATCATGCACCATGCACCATTTTTTCTTTCTTTCACCCATATTCTGTTAGACCCATCTTGCGAGATTGTCTCAAAATATCTCTGAAGAGATAGTTTTGTATTCTGTTAGACACCACAGACGTGATAGCAAATTTGTAAACGATAGAGTATCTCGCCAAAGTATTTTTGGTTTTTTTTTATCAAAAAACTATATTAAATAAATAAATTTAATAGATAAAATAGTTAAGTAAAGATTAATAAACCATTTTTTCATTATGTTTTTTTGCATTATTATTAAAATTATGTTTTTGTTTTGAAAAAAAAAAACCATCTTTACTTTTACTGTTTTACTACTGTTTATGTACTAAACTAAAAAATATTTGAAACATAAATATATTTATATTTATTTTTTATTTAAAAAATATTTTAAAACTAAACCCCACTAATACTTTCCAAACATTTTATAAACCATTTTTGTTTTTATACCAATATTTTTTTTTGACAGTAAAATATGATCAATACTACCAATAAATAAAATGTACTATCGCGCCGCTTACAATGTCTAACAGAAATACATATTCAACGAGACGAGGGTCTAACGATGGGTCTAAGAGAATATGCGTGTTTATTTATCTTATTGTACCTGCAAGTAAGTTACGTACATTAAGTATTGTAGCTACCCTAATTTATTGGTACGTAAAGTATAACGAATAATGTTTTTTCTCGAGTTGTTATTTATAACAATTAGTGTTTGTGGTATATGAATTAATTAAATGTAGAAAACGTTTGAACTATTGACATCCCATTAAAATAAAAAGCTCTGAATAATCAATAAATATCCTGAGAGGATTGCTTTTAAATTTTTTTTAGATTGTCAAGCATATACTCTGATTATAGTCAAGCATATATGACAATTATGTCAAACATATACTCTGATTTAGATTGTCAAGCCTGTACTTGATTGTCTCATGAACTCTCATGATCGTAGATAATATGGCTTTATACATTCTTAAAAGCGTATTTCCATTTTATTAAGTTATTACCAAATTATACCTACTGTCTACAAATTTTATAAAGAAATTTTTATTTTATGAGAAACTAAAGAAAAGTTCAATTAGATATACATGCTCTGAGTTGGATTTAAACCAAGAATTTCCGGTTTTAAAAGACATAATCTGATAAATATGTACGGCGACAACCATGAACTATTTAGCATGAATTAGGCACTACAAGCCTGTCGCCATATATCATGTAACATGCAACAGGCATCATGTACCATGACCATGGCATCATGATCAGGCACAATGAACCATGCACTATCCAATATGTACCATGCATCATGCACCATGCATCATGCACCATCCATTATGTATCATCCTGGATAATATCTCAATATTTCAAAAAAGCCATACCAAACTATACTTTTGAGTTCTTTGAGTAAAAAATTCCAAAAAATTAATTTTGCTTTTTATTTTACTCCATTTGACCGTTTCTACTCGCTTATAAAAAATGATGGACAGTTGAGATACACCTTGTATAATAATTGGTGTTTTATATTAACCTAATAAAACTCTCCTCGTATTTTATTTCATATTGTCCTAAGTTATAACTCAAGGTTAAATAAATTATTATTATTTCAAAAATAATTTCGAAAATCTAGACTGTTTTCCGTTATATTTTTTTTTTTTTGTTTTATTGTATTTACTTACAAAACTTTGAAAACATTGATTTGACAAGTTAATTGCTGATTAATTTGTTTAGATTTGAAATTGATCTAGATTTGTTTTTTTGATTAAATTTTGTTTTTTTTTTGTTTTCATTTCTTGTAAAACTAATTTTATTTCTGTTTTTTTTTTTTGAAAATTGTTGAGTACATCTAAGTACATAGTTTATTTAATTTACCCTCTTGTAACAAATAGGGGGGAAAATTAATAACTACTGTACACTATTACTGAGTTAAACTTAATTTTTTTTTATAATTTTCTTTTCTATTTCTTTCGTCAGCCTAAAAATAGTTTTTTTTTGTTTTTGAAATTCTGTTCAAATTGAATACCCTTCTTTTTTATTTTCCCGGCTTATTTTATATTAAAAATTTCCCATTGAAAAAATTAGGTCTTTTTTGTTTCATTAAAAAAAGAAAATTTCTCAAAAATTGTTTTTAGCATGCCATTGTTTTTTTTTTTTTGTACTTTTATTGTTTTTGTTTTTATTGTAGGCATAGCCAATAAATTATCTGAAACGTTGCATGTCAGTAACAGAAGCAACATTTTTATGTGTCCACACATGTATATATATTTATGTATGATTTTTAAAGGAAAAAATAATTTTAATTTTGTTTTTTCTTGCATTTAAATTTTTTTTTGTCCAGACCTGAAAAATTTTGTTAATGCCTACCATTCCCTTTACTTTATTCATTTCTAGTTTAACCTAGTTGAATATAGAATTTTAAATATTCCTGTAACCGAGTAACTGAAGCTCGAAAAGTTTAAGTACCCGAAATATATACTGTCATGATTCTTGAACTACATAATGTATGTATGTATATGTATATTTGTATTGGCATACATACATTGTACAATTATTTTAACATAAAAAAAAAATGTTGGTTAAAAATTTTCCATCATTACAGTTTCAGTTTAATGTCCCATATATATTATATATATATATATATATATATATATATATAATTTTTTTATGTGTTAATACCCTGACTGAAACGTGTTCAGCAACAACAACAACAATTTTTTTTTTTTGGAAAAAGGAAACACAAATATTAAAGAGACCCTTATTATCGTCCTGTATATAGAATGTATAAGAATATGTATACCATCACTACAAATAAAAAGTAAGAATAAATGACCAACAGATTTTGTTGTTTGCCAAATTTTCATCGTGTTTCTGTGTTTACTTAAAATAATGTTAATTTTTTTGGCACAGGAACATTTTCGTATCCAAATAAGTTGCCTAAAATGTCCTTATCTTCTTAACATAAATTTTTTTGAAATGTATACATTATATACTATGTATTAGGTATGTATGTGTTGTGTATTTAAGTAATGTCACAGTATGCAAAGTAATTAGGAATTTTTTCTAATGAAATTATTTAGAAAAATTTAGTAAAAATTGTCATTGAAATTTATTTGGATATAGAACCTAGATACGCTTCAAATTATCATGTAATACAATCATTTCTATATAGCTTTAATATATTGCAGTTATATTTTGTAAGTAAGGGTATAGGAAACTTTATAAAATTTATTATTTTAAAATTTTACTAAAAAATATTTGTTTGTATTTAATAAAATACCTTTGAAATTTATTTGCAAAGAATTAGAGTATGATAGAGTGTAGTATTGAAAATGATAACTAAAATTAAAATAGGACAAAATTCAGTGATTGTTATTAAAGCAGTAACTGGAAAAATAATTGTAATTAATACGTCTGTATTTTAAAATTTTACAACTCGCTTTGTACTAAGTAATAGATGAAGCAATATGAATGATGCAATTGAATCTTGAAAGTATAATATCAGGAGGTGTCAGATCAAATGATCAAACTTCCAGGTGAAACATTTCATTTTATTTCATTTAATTTATTGAGCCTGTATATTAAATTAACGTTTCATGTATTTTTCTTATAATTACATTTACAAATACTAATCACAATTGAAGACACGAGTGGATGAAGGTGTTAACCGTCACTTTGTTTACTATGGAGTTTTTTACATAGAACAAAGTATTATTACCTATGTTCCTTCATATACAAAAACCCGATTTCTTAAAAACGGCGTAGTTTTTTAAATAGAAGTGCAAAAAAGACTATTTCTCAGTAGAAGAAGGTGTTATATAACATCCAATACTCTTAGCATCTTCATAAAAATATTGGTTTTGTTTTAAATTTTTTAATGTTGTGAATGAAAGTGTTATGTGCCCAAACACAAAGCACTTTTATTGTTTTTTTTACTCTCTGTAAATATTTTAATCTAAACTGAAGAACGCGTTTTCTTCTAATTAAACCGAGTATGTTTGTGTGAATGTAAGTTTTATTTATAGATACCTTTACAATTTAGACATAAATGCAAAAATGTATTGTTATTTAAATTTATCATAAAAACGCCTATTAAAAGACATCGTGCAGGAAGTCAGAAAAAGAAGAATGCATCCTTCATATACACTGTTACAAAAAACGGCGTAAGCGAGCAAATTTGCAAAACAGCTTTTACAAAATAGTACCAAATTGGACGAAAAAAAAATAGATGTTATAAAGGATATAATAAAGAGTGGAGCGTCTGCTCCTCCTGTTGATAGAAGAGAAAAGCACATTAATAAACCATATAAATTAGATGAAGAAGTGAAAAATTATATACTCAATCATATGAAATTATATACTCATCCCATGTCATCAATTTGGTTTCAGACAGAATCATGCTACAATAGAACAAGTTCATCGCATAGTGGATAAAATCAATAAAGACTTCGAGGAAAAAAGATACTGCTCGGCTGCATTTCTCGACGTAACACAAGCGTTCGATAAGGTGTGGCACGAAGGACTTCTTCAAAAATTAAAAACCTTTTTACCTTACCATTACTACTTAATTCTAAAATCTTAACTAGCGAACAGAAAATTTGTAGTCAAATATGGAGAAGCGTATAGTTTACCAATTAATGTAAACTCAGGAGTACCACAAGGTAGTGTGATTAGTCCAATGTTGTATTTATTATACACTGCTGATATTCCTACGAGCGAAGACAAGATGATGGCCACATTTGCATATGATACAGCAATATTGTCATCAAATAAAGACCCAAAGCTGGCGTCACAGCACCTTCAAAGGGGATTAAGCAAAGTTCAACAATGGCTAAAAATTTGGAGAATAAGAACTAACGAATCCAAATCGGTGCATATTACATTTACGACCAGAAGGAGCACATGTCCGCCAGTAACCCTAAACAACAAAGTTTTACCGCAGGAAGATTCCATAATGTACTTAGGCTTGCATCTGGACCGTAGATTAACGTGGCAGAAGCACATACTCAATAAAAATAAGCAGTTAAGAACTAAGTTCAGGAATATGCATTGGCTTATGGGACGTCGTTCATGCGTTTCATTGGAGAGCAAGGTGTTGCTATATAAGTCAATCCTAAAGCCCATCTGGACATATGAATTTGAGTTATGGGGTACAGCTAGCAACTCTAACATCGAAATCCTTGAAAGGTTTCAAGCCAAAGCTCTTCGTACAATTGTCAATGCCCCTTGGTACGTCAGCAATTCAAATATAAGAAAGGATTTAAACATATGCTCCGTGAAAGACGTGGTGACAAAGACCAGCAAAAGATACCACGAAAGATTGCAGCTCCATCCAAACCAACTGGCAGCTGACCTGCTGAATACCGCCCATATAAGAAGACTAAAACGCCTCCAGGCCTCATGATCTTTTAAGTATATTCTAAAACTAAGGTCAAATTCATATTATATTTCTTTTATTATTTTCTTTTTTCTTTTCTGTAAGTAACTGTAGAGTCATAAATATTTCATATTAAAATTAGTATTAATTTTTAATATAAGGGGTCGATTCAGTGGTGGAATCGTCCTTCACAAGCCATTTGTACATTTTCAAACATTTTTACTTGTTATCTTTAATACGCCTTTTACATATTAGTAATTTATAAGATAGTTGTAATATAATCATAGAGGAAATAAAAAAAAAAAAAAAAAAATCATATGAAGCAATTTGCTGTTGAAGAATCTCACTATTCAAGAAATAAAAATCCTTATAAAAAATACTTGTCATCTTTACTGAACCAAGCTCAAATGTATAAACTGTATATTAAAATTTGTGAAAAAAATAATTTAGCAGATAAATTTAAATTAAAAAGCAGTATACCTATTCGTATATTTTTAAAACCAATTTTAATTTATCTTTCGGATGTCCTAGAAGTGATACTTGCAGCGTATGTGTATGCTACTGGAGTTAATGAAGAACATATTCAAAATTATCGTTTCATTATAGCATCTATTGAAGCAATGAAAAATGATAAAGAAAAAGTTAGAACATCAGAAGAAATAGCATACATTACAATAGACATGCAACAAACGATGCCACTATCGAAACTTTCAACTTCAAAAGCCTTTTATCTTAGACAACTACAGTTTTACATTTTTTACATGTCATTACAAACATAATGCCTGTTTTTGTACATGGACCGAAGATGAGATCTGTAGAGGTAGTAGTGAAATTTGTAGTTCATTGTTAAGATTTAAAGAAACCGCTGAAAATTTAAGAGAAAAAAATCATTTGATTTTTTGGTCTGACTCTTGCGCCGGACAAAACAAAAATTTCACCATGATTTGTCTATATTAGTATTTTATTTTTACCCTTTCAGACCCACTTGAATTGATTGTGCAATGTGAATAATTGCTTCTGTACTCCGTCAAAATTGTTATTTTGATTCAAAATCCAAAAGCATGGATCACATAGCTTTTGTTTATGTAGATTATGTGAATAGGTTGTAATGTGATGCATAGATTATATAAAGCTGTGTAGAGCCAAATGAAGAAAAAATTTGTGGCTTGGGTCTGAAAGGGTTAAAACAATATTTTAAAAAAATTGATCGCAAGATTTCCAGATTTCCAGGTTGGTCATACCTATCTCGATTCAGATCGTGACTTTGGAAGAATTGAAAAAATTCTAAGAGAGCATGACACGATAAATTTACCAGAAAATTACTGTGATAACATTGGTAAAGCAACAAAACGAAATAAAGTAATAAATATGTCCAATTATTTTCGAAAAATTGTCGATTTGCCTGAAAAACTCATTGTAGTAAACAGAAAAAAAGATGTAATCAATGCAACTGTTAGATTCAGGGATGAAATTCGAATTAAAGAGTATCGGTCTTACTAATATAAGGAATTCCTGTGTATGAAAATATGCCATTTAGAAAGGTGCCAGAAAAAGTGAACCATTACAAAACATTGAAATTGAAAGATATAGGGAAAAATATGGGATCGTCTGATGAAAAAAAACGTAATCTTAGTGATTTGTTGCCGTATGTCAAACAGAAATACTGTTATTTTTATGAAAACATACTAAAAAATTAAATTTTCGATACAGGTTGTAGGTTATAATGCAGGTATTTATTTTTATTTATTTAAAATTATTTTATGTTCCAATATATTGTATTTTTATGTTAAATCTTTTTATAGTGTTATAAATATTACAGAATGTGATAATTTTGTTTAATTTTTCTAAATAAAAGAGTTTGAAAATAACTTTCTTTCGTTATATAAACTGCTGTGTTTTATTGTTTTTGGTTGTGGATGGAAGGTGCTATGTACATATTTTAACTAGAAACTCTTTAAATATTAATTTTTAATAAATTAATGATTCATACATAAAATTGTGCACTCTGGCACAATAAATTTGTTTTCATTAAAATTTATTAAAGCCTACAGCAAAACAGATATGGCCAAAATAAATTTAAAAACTTTAACCTTCATTTACTCAAATTTTTCATTTTGGATGTTGACACCTTCATCCACTCGTGTCTTCAATTGTCTTAATCTATCAAACTACTTGCACTTGATAGTTTTTTCCCAGCTGAAATAGTTTGCCCTTAATTGACGAAAAAAAACATTGGAATACTTCAAAAATAGATTACTGAAATGTTTTTAAAAGACTGATAAATTTCATTATCCTTCCGAAAATAAACACAATAAGATGTAGTGAGTTTCGACAAATCAAAGTCACGCTTGAAAACATTTTCTAAAATTAAGAACGATCAGTTATACCAAAAATTCATAAACTACAATGAAAAGTGCACAATTTGGCTTCAGAGAATCAATAAGAATAACTAGAGCATTTTGTTTGCTTAAGTTCAAATTTGCAGATATGCCAAAGAATGAATTTTTGATTTATGACATATGAGTTATAGAAGTTCTTAAAGCTTTAAATACTGATGGTATATGTATCACAATCTTTTTTGACAGGAAACTACTGAGATTGATATCAAAGATGTTTGTAATTGACAATGTCGTTACATCTATAGGAGTGTTCGTTAAGATTGTGTTCTATCAATTTTATTTTTCAACTTGTTCACAAAACATATTTTTCAACAACAGATGGTTGATTTTTTTAGTAAAAGTATTACAATAAATTGATCTTTCATCAATAATATCATTATGCGGATTATATTTGTATAGTGTCCGAAGATGACAACCTAAATAGTTTATAAAATGTCTGATTAAGTGATCCCAAATAATATGCATGATCTTAGAATTAACATAAAAGCACAAAAATAATTATACCGTGACTTCCAAAATGTAGTGAAGCTGTAAAATTTACAATGTAGCATCTTTCAAAATGTAAAACATATTTTTGTACACTATTCCAAAATGTTTAAAATACGTATTCGAAACGTAAAATAAGAGCAGAGAAAAATGTGGACTACATTTTGTATACATGTCATACATAAAGTCAACACTATTAAATAAACTATAGGTTGTAATATTATTGGTAAATATAGTGCCAAATTGTAGCAAAATATGTTAATAAAATATATTTTTCCCCCGAAAATATGTGTTGATCTATGGAGATCTGGTAATATTAATTTTCACATGTAACAAAAGATAAACCAAAAATCAGATTATTACCAATTTTATATTACAAAAACATAAAATTGCAATTTGAACAACAAAATGGATGTGTGCATTTGTATGTCATAAATGGTATTCCAAAATGTAGCAAAATTTTTATTATTTTACAATTAAGTGGTTATAAAAACTTTAAACTGTAGTAGAACTGTATAAATTGTATTAGAACTTCTTATACTGAATTTTGGAAGTCACCCATAGTGAATAAAAAACATAATTTTATTAACATCGACACAGCTATGATAATGATATCATCCAAAGTAAACGAGCGTCTTTAATTTTTAAATAATGGATTGTTGGAGTGAAGTGGATTAGAATGCAGATAAGAAAATCAGGTGCAAAATAAAAGTAGTAGCATCTTCATTTCGCCAATATAAAAATAAGTGTTCTGAAATCGTGACAAAAGATGTCAAGTTACGAATTTGTTACTTAAAGTTCTGTGTTTGGTCAGCACTTTACTATAATATAAGCTTAAAATTAATAATAAAATGATAATTAAAAGTGTTTCAAATTTGGTGCTTCTAACGTTTGTGAGCAAATCTAACTTAAACTGAATTACTAAATATGAGATTCTCAGACTAATGAAAAATGATAGAAAAATACTCTAGTCTATCGAACCGATAGGATAAACTATTTTGGGCATATCATTAATAATTAAAAATAGTTGAAACTGGTTGTAGAAAAATCGAAAGCAAGCAAAAAATATTGGTAGAATGTTTTCTAGACGTCCTGAGTTCTAACTAAGAAAAATCAGAAACTAGAAAATATTGAAAATAATTAAAGCCACAAACAAAGCCTTTTCTATTTTAACCCATTAACAACGGTTGTACTATATATAGTACAGCAAAATAGGTGTCACGTTTTAAGTTATAGTGACTAAACCATTGTGAATTTTTGGGAAAAATTTGCGTTAAAATAAAGTTAAAAATATACAAAATAAAATTATATGCGGCAATACTGGTTTAACTTCAGATAAATGTCATTTTTTTGACGTAGAAAAAGTGTGATTTTTAAAGTTTGTGTAAAAGTGGACGTGTTTTTTAAAAATAATAAAAAAAAATTAATTATAGCATTATTATTTTGCAAAATAAATTAAATTTGATAAATAAAGATAATCAAAATCAATGTAAGTTTATAAAAGGAAAAATTCCATTATTTTACTTGTTTTTTTCGTCAATGAAGTTGGGTGTACTATAAAAAGTACAACCGTTAAATATGTATACAAAAAAAAAAATTTTTTTTCTTTTTTTTAAGAATATGTCAAAGCAATCAAATGAAAACAAAAAACTTTTTTATGGAAAAAATCAGTTTAAAGGCCTTGAGGAAGCAATTGAAGCTCTTCTGCAAGATGATAGTTATGAAAATAATGATTCTGAAGAAATTTTTGTAAATATTATTCCACCAGATTTAGATGTTTTAACAGATTCTGAAGAAATAGATGAACAAAATATTTTTGAAAACAACATGCCAAGAGATATTCCTGGTACTGTTGAATTAGATATTCATGAAGAAAATGAAAACTATAAAGAAAGTTTGTTAAATAGAGCTGGACCAAGTTCAATTCCGTGTACAAATGAAGCTAGAGCCTCTGTTTACGACCAATATTTGGCTGGTAATTTTTGTAACTGTTTATCAAACTTACATTTTATACTAGTATTTAGCAGATTTTTATCTGAGCTTACTTAAATTTTCTTTCCTGTTAGCTATTTAATTTATATTCTGTTATTTTTAATTTTTGATATTTTACTGTAGCATATTGCATGTTTATTTATTTCTTCTTTCTGCCTTATTTTTTTCGTTGTGTTTCATGTTTTTAATAGTTAATAAAAAATGTAAATGGTGGAAGAAAAATCCTGTTTACGAAACTTTCACTCAAAGTACTTCATTCTCAGAAAAACTCCCCAGTGTCTTGGAAAAAATATCAGATTGTACGCCAATTACTATATTTGAAATGATATTATCAGATTCAATTTTACAACATATGTGTGACCAGAGCATGATGTATGCATCAGCAGTAAAAAATGATCAAAAATTTAAAATTGACATTGATGAAATGAGAGTATTTATCGCCATATTGATATTTACTGGTTACCATAGATTACCTTCAGAATATCATTATTGGTCTCTAGATGAAGACTTAGGAATAGATTTAATAAGCCAAGCAATGAGCCGCGATCGATATCTCTCAATTAAACGGTATTTACATTTGGCAGATAATGGAAAAATTCATTTATCATCTGACAAAATGTATAAAGTAAGACCACTGATGAATATGGTGAGAGATAGTTTTCTACAATTTGGATATTTCCACACAAATCTATCTATTGATGAATCTATGATAGAATATTTTGGGAAACATTCAGCCAAACAATTTATCAGAGGTAAACCTGTCCGATTTGGCTATAAGAACTGGATGTTATCTAGCTCAAATGGATTTTGCTATGACTTTGATATATATTGCGGGAAAAATGAAAATGATGAGCGATTAATTCCTCTAGGTGCAAAAGTTGTAACAGATTTCTTAGTAAAAATACCACAGCCAAGTCAGCATAATGTTTTTTTTGATAACTTCTTTACGACACATGCCTTAATGAAAGTTTTAAAGGAAATGAAATTTAATGCCACAGGTACTATTCGAGAAAACCGACTTCAAGGTTGTCCTTTGGAAAAAAATAAAACTTTTAAAACCAAACCTCGTGGAACATTTGATTATAGGTAATAGTGATAATTATTCAATTTTTCAGTTTTTATTCATCAGTTAAATTGCAGATATGATTTAACAAATGATTTATTAGCTGTGCAATGGATGGACAATAGTGTTTGCAGAATCATAACAAATTTTGATCATATAACACCAATTAATTATGTCAAGCGCTGGTCTAAACTAGCTCATAAAAAAATGCCAGTAGAGCAGCCACACGTATATACTACTTACAATGCGCATATGGGAGGCGTAGATAACGTGGACCAAAACATAAATACGTACAGAATTTCGATAAAGGGAAAGAAATGGTGGTGGGTTATTTTTACCTACATCATTGATCTTGCAATGGTTAATGCGTGGAAACTTTATTTGCTTTCGAACAAAAATGAGCAATATAACACCCAACTTAACTTCCGCAGGTTTATTGTGCGAAAAATTTTGCAAGAAGCAAAAGCAAGAAAATATGAGAAAAAAAGGAATCCATCATCTCAAGTAGAAAAGGAAATAAATCACCATGTTCCAATAAAATTAAAATCTCAACTCCGTTGTGTGGTATGTCATAACAGAAGCATGTATAGTTGCAAAATTTGCCTAAAAACATTGTGTATAAAAAGAAACTGCTTTCAAAGTTACCATAACTAATTTAATTATAATATAAAAAAATAATGTAAGAAAATTTAGTAAACCAAACAAAAAAATATAAACAAAAAAATTAATATTATTTTTCATTTTTAAAATTTTAATTTTTTTTTTACTTCTCACAACGGTTGTACTATATAAAGTACAGGCTAGATCTCAGAATATAGGAACTACAGCCCCACGAAATTTTAAATTTGAGTATCTGGAACTAAAAATATACCACTGTTAAAAAATTATTAAATTCTGACAACGGGTTCTCGTACCCGTTGTTAATGGGTTAATGAAAAAGAAATTTGATTATTTTAGAAAGGATCAAGGTTAGACATGTAGACCGGACATGTTAGACATGTAGACCATTCTTAGCTCTAATATAAAATTTTTTTTTTCTTTTTTGTTCATTGGTTGTGCTACCACTCCTGGATATTATTAAAATCCTGGTATATAAAATTATTTGTCGCGCTTAAAAGTATCAGAAGATATAACTATCACGGACTGAACTAAATTAACGTTAATAAAATTTTATAAAGAATGTAACAAAATTTTTTTAACGAAGTTTTCTCGTTTTAATAAATTCTGAATGAAATAAAAATATTTTTTGGGGAAAATATAAATCTACTGATAACTTGAAATTTTATAAACTAACAATTACATAACATCCAGAAAAAATATGTCTGTTATGCCTATAGAATATAAAATTACAAAAACAAAATAGCTACGTTATAAAAACAGCGAATATATATATATTTTTTTTTAATTATAAATTTTCCAAAATCTACATTTGAAACACTTCAGTCTATCTGTTTAACAGAACCAATATCGCTTTGTGGTTTTTATATAAATTTTTTTTTAATAATTTTAAATATTAGTAGGACACTCTAACGTTATCAGTATAAAATACGATAACCAAATGACATTATTATGAAAATTTTATTTAATTCTCTATAGGAAAGCAATTTATTGAAAAGGATAATTATGTTAGACCATAAGTAATTTTCTATTTTCCTCAATATTTTGTTCTAATTTTATACACACCAAAATTTCTAAACTATTATAATTTTCAGCTGGTATGCATGAATATTAAAATAGAACTAATATATTATTATTATATACCTATATATACATTTAAATAACTCTACATAAATAAAATAAAAACTAATTTTTTTAATAGCACTACCACACTGTTATTGAATAAATGATTTGACCTAGATTTTATAATGGAAATAAACAAAAAAACAAACCAAATTTATACTATAAAGAGATGGGAGTAAAAAAGAGAGAAATAAAAAAAGAAAAGTTTGGTGTTTCCAAATTTGAAAAAATTGTAATTATTCAAAAAAATAAAATAAAATTGAAAAAAAAAAAACTAAAATTTACAATAATTATTATCCTTTATTTCGTCGTAAAAATTGGAAAATTTTATGTCCAATATTATGGTTCAATTGTGGTCGCATATTATTTTGTTTTTGTTATTTTTTCAACTCTATAAAATATTTGCAAAATTTAAATTTATTTTGTTATTTTATATTATATACACATTTGGAAATTTCATATCCTTGTCTCTCACCAACATTATATTTAAATTTAAATATTTTTCACTATATTTATACTATTATAACGTACATACATGTTTTCATATATTATATAAAGGTTTAGTTCAGAAAAATTAAACTGTATATAATAGAATAGAACTTACCTAAATTTTCAACTTGACATGGCAGTGTTAAAGTTTCACCAACAATTGCTCGATATGTGTGACCACGTGATAGAAATCGTGGTAGTGGTGTTGGCATCATTGTTTGTTGTTGTTGTTGTTGTGGCTTTAATCCAGTTGATGTTAATGCTGATGAACTACTGCTACTGCTTGTACTACCAGTTCCTACGCCTAAAAAAAAAAAAAAACAATAAAAGGAAATTATTATTAAGAATTTTTTTTTTGTTTTTTTTTTTTTTTTTAATAATATAAAAAGTAATTTTATTTTTGGTGATATTTTAAATTTTTTTAGTTTTGTATAAATTGGATGATTTTAGTTTTTTTTTGTCTTGATTAAGCAATTTTGATTATGATGTACATTATTATTATTTAAGCATTGATTTATTCGATATGATTATTAATTGAGGTCAAATTTATGATCGATAGACATATTTCAACTTGTAGTTTATGAAAACGAGGATAAGAAGCAAATATTTGTTGTGTTGATAGGAAAATAATAGTATGTATAGTGTGTGATTGTAGTACAGAAGTACAATCATCACTTCGGAGATTTATTTTTTTTTTTATAAATGAATATAAATTTAAATAATGCTTAAAAAATTATTAATGCTTTTAAATTGGATTTTAAAATTTCACATAGTGAATATTTTAAAATAATGGATTGTAATTAAATTTCGATGAAGGTTGCAGTTATAGCTACCTAATTTATTATACGTAAAATGACTATACGTTAAAAAAGTTGTTTTCAATAATTTTACTAAAGAGATCTGAACTACTGGAAGTCCAATTTTGAAAATTTTACTGTAGGAGCATTTTAAGTTTTGAATTAATTGTAAATCAAAAACGAACAAAGTGAGAGAAATGCTTTCTAAGACAATTAATTTTGTATCCTTTTTTTGAAAGTAGCTATTTTTGATGCAATGTGATTACTAAATTTCGCTAGTCTTTGGGAAAAAAACTGGACTTAAGTTATTTTTCTGTAAACAATTTTTCTGGACAATACAACAGTATGTCCCATTTAACACGTTCGCGTGCATTTAAAAATGAAAGGAGCTGCTCAGAAACACACTATCTATATTTTCTTTAATTATGAAGATATTTTATTGCAGAGTATATCGATATTATCAGAATTGACTAAAATTACTTAAAAAGTCAAAGAATTAAAGAAAAAAATTTGACTGCTATAGCATTCATTATCGTCTAGTAAAACCTAAATTTTCCTTTAAGAGCCAAATGACTGCTATAGCATTCATGAATGTTATAGCAGTCATTAGGTCGCAATACAATCGTTGTTATGTTTGAATGACTGCAATATCATTCATTATTCAAACAACTTTAATAGAAGTACCTTTGCTTATTTAGAGTGAAGTAAATAAAATAATTTCATCATAATTTACGTTTTCGTGAATTTTTTTTATTATAATATGCATTATAAATGAAAATTAAAATTTAACTTAAAAAAAATTCAACTTTTACACAAATGAAAAAACAAAAATTTTAAATAAATTAAATATTTTTCAACATTAAACATTAATTATACCAAATATAATAAATAACTATGCATCTTTATGATATGCTCCAAAGCACTCTGGACACAGGGCTGGTTTTTCAATACATGTTTTACATCTGTAACAAGTTTGTTTCCTTATTTTTTTAGCGTAACAACTTTTACAGCGTAAAAAATAAGATTTTCTTTTATATACACAAATAATGTGACATTTTTGCCCTTTGGAAGTTATTGGCGTTGAAACAAGTTCGATTCCTAAAATATTTGACGATTCATGTGTAGATGGAATTGTAGAACGTGAAACAACGGGTGAAAAAGTTTTTTTTTGCCGACCTTGTATAGTAAACATCAAATTCTGTGCATCTTCTTTATCAGCTGGTAGGTTTATCAAGGGCCTTATTAACAAATCTCTAAATTGCAAAAATGGAACTTTAGGATGAAATTTTTTATAAATATAATAACTATTCCAAACAGTAATATCTAGGATATGAAAGATTACTTTTTTATACCATCTTATGTTTTTTCGAGGCGAAGAATAATAAAACATCATCTGATCGCTTCTCTCGATTCAGGACATGTGTTCATTATAGCTTGCTATATCTTGGGGTTTCATTTTTTATTTGACCATATTTGTTAGTGGTTTCAACAATTTTAGGATGGTGTGCTGTAGTGATAGATAAAACTTCCCTTTTGTCCTTCCATTTAGAAATATAAACTTCACTTTTTCTTCTCCATACCAACTCGCCTTT
The DNA here is from genome assembly GCA_963942445.1 of Argyra leucocephala. NCBI lineage: Eukaryota > Metazoa > Arthropoda > Insecta > Diptera > Dolichopodidae > Argyra > Argyra leucocephala. Next base: position 59,642,078 of record OZ012677.1, on the reverse strand, counting down.
CTTTACCTTTTCTATTTGATCGGAGGGTACCTGTGCTGTGAGTTTTATGATATAAAAGCTCTTCTGATAAAGTAGTAAACTATTGTAGTAATTGTCCATAAACAAATGATGTCCTTTATTTAGAAATGGTTGCATCAGCCGTAAAACCAGTGCTAAAAGAGGATTAGGTATCGGTGAAACCTTTTTCAGCTTGCCTAAATTTTCTTCAAGCCCATCTTCTTTTAAATGACAACTAAAATATCTTAGTATGAGTTGAAAACGTCGACCAGGCATTGTATACGGAAAAATTGGTGAAAAATACAACGAGTTTCTCGAAAATAAATGACGAATTGTTGGACATTTTTTGTGGGATTGTAGCAGACACAATCCCAAAAATTTATACATTTCTTCTTCAGTTATTTTATTAAATTTGTTTACTGATCGATTTCGAGTGCTTTGTTGACACTCATTCAATTTTTTGCCGTAGATGTTGGATGAAGTTAATAATTTTTCGACTATATCCTCCATAAAAAATTTATCAAAAATACCTCTGGGAGTTGAATTATTTAATTTTAACTCCAATGTTCTCAGTAAAAAATGGGAATTCAGGAATTTCTTTAGTATTTTCATACCAAATTTCTTTATTTACGTGTTGATTATTATTATATATTTCAGAATCAAATTCTTCATTTCCTTCATCAGTTTCTGAGCAATTTTCGTCATTATCATTTTCTGCCTCATTTGGATTATAATTCGGATCGTGACCGAACTCTCCATCATCCGAAATATCAGGCAGTTCTTCATCCGAACTTATATGTTCTTCATCACTATCGTTTTCCTCAAACAGTTTTCGTATTTTTTCAAGGTTTTTTTCATACGACATTCTAATATACACAAGAAAAATAAATTTAACAAAAAAAAATTGTTAAACAAAAATAAAATATTAACCTCTCAGAGACACACTTATTTTTGATATAATGCAAATCAATTGGAAGCAATGACTGCAATAGCATTCCTATACCTTTTAATCAATATGTACAATAAAAATTTAAGACATACTATACATTTTGGGGAAATCCCTTTTATGAAACTTTTAAACCATAATCAACGGCTATTTTAAAAGGGAAAAATGTTGCTGAATAATTAAATAGCATATGAAAACATAGATGGCAGATATATTGATTTTAGTAGCCAAAAATAAATAGGATTGCAATAGCAGTCATGCACCTATGCATCAATAAAATTTTGACTGCTATAGCAGTCATAAACGCGAACGTGTTAATGGACTTAATATAATTCAGTTCAACTTTTCAATAACAGAAAATTAAAAATAATTGAAAAAGTAAAATACGTGAACAGAAAAATTTATTGCAGTTAAAAATTTTTATTTCAATCTTTTATACATTTAAACCTTCATAAAACATAAAAAAGAACACTTTCACTGTTTACAACAACTTAAAATATTAACAGAAAATGCATGATTATTAATATTTGGCAAATTTACACGATTTTTATGCAAAATAAATTCATTGTGTATATTTCAACATCATACCTGCATTGGAACTGAATGCAATACGGATTATCTTTATTTATTTCCACAACCTTTATTCTATTCTATGAAATCTTTGTTCCATTTTCGTCTTTCTTCCAATTTTTTGTACTTTCATTCAATAATTTTTTTAAATCGAAAAAATCTTCTTCATACATTTCTTTGATTTTATATGGTGTTTTGATAGACGGTGAGCGACAGATAGCGTACCATTCAGAAGGGCTATAAACAGGGCTATAACACAATGACGCTATGCATCGAATCCCCTTCATTTTGTGTATGGTCAATGTCTAAAAAGTTATTGGTGATCGAGATTTCATATTTAACGGCACACAAAACATATAGTTAAGCAAAATATAAATATTTTGCGGTTTTGTCCAGTGCAATTGTCAGTAAAAAAAATTGAATTTTTGCACGACTTTTTCAATTTTAGACTTAATAAACGAGAAAATACTACTACCTCAATTGCATTAGCTCCTCTGGCCGCTATTCCTTCATGCCGAAAATGGCACAATCCTTTAGAAAAGTAAATGTCGAAAATGGTTAGGTTGTATGTAGACAATCTACTTTTTTAAATATAATTGCGACACTTCAGCTTTTAGACAAATCAAAAGTTTTTGTAAATCGAATGTTGCAACGCAAAACTTATTTAGAGAAACTTATTTTTTTTTTTCGTTTTCTTTTTGTTCCCTTGACAGCTCTTTATATTTCATATGATTTCCTCATTGTCTGTTCCAATACAATTTTTTCTTCACGATTAGAATTTTTATATTTGTTACATAAATCACATTGGTCCTTTTTAGGGATATGGACTCCTGAGTTGAATTCATTGAGGAAGATCTGTCGATACATAGATGAAAAAATAAGATTACTTATACTGTTATCGGACCAATAAGTTTTATACAATTCAAATGTTTTTGTAATGTTGAGAGAAGATGGTAAAAATTGCCTATACAGGAATTCTGGATGCAATTTGCAAAAATATTTGTTTAAATACTTTTTTTCGTAGTGCACTTTCATCTGCAGGTATGGTGGGAACAGGATGGCTTCATTGTTTTTTTTTTATACAATGTTATTTCTTTAGTTTTTGTATTCTTTTTCTGAACATTTTTTTTGTTCCTTCTACAGAGGTGGCCCTAATATGTCAGAGCCGGCATGTAGGCTTTTTATCCCTTTATGCCGTCCTCCACCCCTCAACTTAGTCGACCCTTTTGATAAAGGACAATAGGTTTGCGGGATTTATCCTGCAGAAGTTTTCTGAGGTTATGTAGTGCATTTCCAGTAGCCTGAGTCTCAGCCTTGAAAGAGCTAAGCACTCTCCTACAACGTGTGTGGAGGTTTCTTCCTCTTCCAGACAGTGTCTATAGGTTCGGTCGTCACTTAGTGCTAGTCTACACATGTGTTTATTCATGTGGTTATGACCAGTAAGTATGCCCACCATCTTCCTACAGTCTCCTCTATTGAGACTTAGCAGGAAGTTGGTTATTTTGGTGTTTATTCTTGGTGCATATATTTTGGAGACCCTGTGGCCTTCCATACGCTCCCAAAGAATATTTGCTTCCCTTTTCACCAATCTAGATTTGATGAGGTTACTTTGTTTTTTTTTTTTTTTTTTTTTTTGTTTTTCTGAACATTAATTTTATGATAGTTTTTGTAAAATACTTGAAATTACAATAAATATTTTTTCTTACTACTGTTTTTTTGTGCTAATAACTAATATAAGTCCATTTTATTGGTCGTAAGTTATTTCTGATATAAAAAAAAACTTCTAGTGGACATAAAATTACTCTGATCTTACTGCTTTAATAGGTCAACCATGCGCATAAAATGTGTGTGTTTTCGCACAGACGTCAGAAATCATACTAACATTCGTATTATATCAAAAAGTGACATTTGAAAAAAAGATCCAGCAGTCTGATCTGATCTGACGATCTGGGAATAAATATAATATGCAGAGCTTGTTATTCAGATGAAACTGCCAAATTATGTTGTACAATTTAAGAGTTTGGTATCTATAACAAAAATGAATTACTTTTTCGAAAGACTTATTTAGATATGAAATTGTGTGGTAGCTTGTAAGTGTAATCAAATTTGCCATTTTTAATTCACTTTTGACATCTGTTATGAATTCCTTGTATTACACATAAATTCTTCTTTATAGTTACTTACATTGAATAATAAATACCTGAATAAATACTCAACACTATGTTTTACATCAAACATGAAATAAACCAGTGGAAATGAAATATCGTTTGATAAAATTTCTTTTATTGAAAGCACCGGTTTTCCCAAATTATCGTTTTAATTGCAAAATATTAATCTTAATGATTTTTACGCATATATCCGCTCTGTTGGATACCAAAAATAGGTATTTCTATTTTCCCAATTTTTTATAAAATTTAAAACAAAAAAAGTAAAAACAATAAGATTTTGAGAAGCGGTATTTATGAAAAGCAAGATTTTGATTAAATTCGACCCGAAATAACCAAGTTTGTTCTATTTTCCGGGGTGAAGGACTGTGCCGACTTTAACGCACTAAATAGTCTTATACTTTTACTAAATTTAGCTAGCGTTTTAGACTATACCATTAATACAATTTTAACTCTATTACTCTATCACATCTCTATTACCATGTCTTTGATCAAACAAAATTCCATTAGGAATTATTGAGAGATAAAAAATTTTATCGTAACACAATTCGAACAGTTTCGTTCGTTTAAGTCTTCTAACAAAATTTTAACTGTCAGCTAAGTTCAGTATATATTAACATATTGAGAAAGATGAATTTACTACCAGCTTTTTTATTTAGGCATTTATGGCAGCGATTTTGAGAGCTCTATGAATCGAAACGCTTTGTTTTAGAAAATTAAGAAAGTTTGAATATTAAGTTGTTTAGTGCAAGCTCATATTTGACTACCGTATGCTCTAACTATAGCTTCAAAATTGTACATCAAAACTTTTTTATACGTTTAAATGTTTGCTGAATTAGCCAATACAGCTGATTGTATTTCAGTTCTAACTTTTTTTTTTTTTTTTTAACATGTTCTTTGGACCATCTGAGCTGTTCATGATTTCGATATGTTATTTTACAGCATTTCGATATAGTATAACGATATTGTTTATTGTGGCTCAAATGAGCGACTCTCCTTTTTATTTGTAAAATTAACATGTGTGGGTTTAGACTGGTTTACTTTAATTCTTCACCTTTTGCATCATAAAGATATTTTTTTTCGTTTTCTGTTATTTTCCTTGACAACTCTTTTGTGTTCATATGATTCTTCATTGTCTCTTCCAGTACAATTTCTTGTTCAGGATTAGCATTTTTATATTTGTTACATAAATCACATTGTTCCTTTTTAGGGATATGGAATCCTGAGTTGAATTCATTGAGGAAGATGTGTCGATACATAGATGAAGAAACAACTTTACTTATACTGTTATCGGGCCAATAAATTTAATATAATTCAAATATTTTTGTGGTATTGAGAGAAGATGGTAAAAATTGCCTATACAGGAATTCTGGCTGTAATTTTCAAAATTGTTTAGATATTTTTTTTCGTTGAGTCCATTTATTTTCGTAGCGCACTTTAGTCTGCAGGTATGGGAACAGTCTTCATTGTTTTTTTTGATACAATATTATTTCGTCAGGTTTTGTATTCTTGTTGTTTGCTTGTTGCAGTTTATTTGTATCGTTTTATTACCAACGACTAACACTGCACTATTATCTGCAAAAGTTGCCATCTTTGTATCTTTTACCTCTGTAATATTACTAGTATAGAGTAAATACAGAACGGAACCAAGAATGCTTCTTTGGGGTGCTTCTGCATGTATATTGTTTCGCTTAGAGTAATTTTCCCCTAGCTTAATATGAAATATAAGATGCAAATGCTTCGAAATAAGCTTTGAGTAGAATACGGTTCAGCTGGTATGGTAAATAAGTCCATTTTTTTGGAAAGGAACACTGAACATTTTTCTTCTACTGTCTTTTCGTTGAAATCAGGTATTCGAAGAACCTGTTCAACAGTTAAGTGTTGTTTCCTAAGCCCAAATTGGTGATTTGGATTCATATTTCTATTTTATATCATTGGTACTAATCTTTTAAAGAGTAATTTCTAGAATAACTTGGAGATTACTGGAAGCTTAAATATTTAAAAACAAAAAAAAAAAACTGAAAATTAAACGAAAGCAAGATAAATTAAATTTTTATTTTCGCGTTGTTTTGTTTTTTTTTTTGTTAATGCAAGAAAAAAAGAATAAATGAGAAAAAAGAACAAAGATAACAACTTTGAAAAGTTTTTAGTTTTAGTAAATTGAAATGGACGTAAAACTTTGATGTTTCATCAGTAGTTGTGTAGCAGACTTGGGAAACTGAATTTAAGGAAATAATATGTGAAAAACTATTAAGAAAAGTTTTCACTAAACTTTTCTATATTTTCCATATTTATTCAAGACCATAATTTTGTTTCTTTTTCCTATTTTTAAATACAAACTTTTTTGGTAAAACGAAATTGTTAATAAGCTACCATAGTCAAAAGTTGAAAAGAGGGTTGGTTATTCAACAAAGAAAAAGTAATTTTTCTTCGATTCCGCTGAAGTTTTTGTATTGTGTGTGGATAAAAAGTGGAATATTTAATTGCACATTTCCAATTAAATTAATATATTTTATGAAAGAAAAATAGTTTTATTTCCATTTTAATTAATTACTTTATTAACAACTATATTAATTATCAGATAAATTGAATGTGTGTGATTTGAGTTTCAATAAAATCAGTGAAAGAGTTTTACTCTATGCATTCTGTAACATTATTTTGTCTGTTTTGTGTACATTAACAAATTTTGTCTACAGTAAACGATTTTGTAATGTACAAAAAAAAATGTTATATAAAATTTTGCTTGGGTATATCGTGAGTCAATAATGATCTAAATTGTATAGATTTATATTAAAATATTATCTGACAGTTATGTCAGTTTCAATTAGTTGTTGTAAGAAAACAATGATGATGCATGTGTTAAAATAATCCCCCTAATGGCCTAATTCAAGTCCTTATTTTTTAGATTTTCAAAGTGCTTAACCAAAGTTAAGATTTAAGTTCAAATGGATTAAATTCTGATCACCAGAATAAAGGATATATCCACGATAAACGATAAACAATCTATCTTTGGTTTTATATCCAACATTAAATAATGGTTCTACAAACCATGAGTATGGTTTTAAACTATGGAATTTTATTTCATATACCTACTATTTTATTATTGCTAAGCAGCTAATGATGGCTGCAATTAATTTATTCAAAAAAATATAAATAATAATTTTCAAAAAGCCTCTAATGCTGGTGCTTATAATTGGTCATAATTTAAATTGTGTTTATTTAATAATATCGAAGCCCGTATTTAATCAAACCGAAACTCTATACAAACACAGTTTTCCTAGCCGACGTATACATGCTATAGAACTCTGTGTGCGACAGAATTTAAGAAAAAATTACGAAAAACGTAATATCTACATTCTCTCGGGCAGCGAAGCAGCCATACTAGCTATTAATTCATATAACATCATATCAAAGTTAGTATGGGGTTGTTTAGACATACTTTAAACCTTGACAAAAACAAATAATGTCACAATAATATGGATACCATGACATTCTGACATAGCAGGAAACGAAGCTGCAGATAATCTAGCAAGAAAATCATCGGATTCCTTCATCAGACCAAGTCCGTTCTGTGGGCTTCCCCTGAGCAGAGCGAAAATGCAATTATAAACCTGGGTAGAGAAAAAAGGTGAGCGTTTGTGGGCCACCGTTCCTGTAAATAATCAAGCAAAAACGCTCAGCTTAAACGTTCGCTTAAGAAAACCAAAAATATTTTAGGTCTCCATAGGAATCAGGTACGTATCTTGGCAGGGTAAATACCGAGCTCATCATCATCATCATATTATAGCGCTACAGCTCTGGGTGAGCTTTGGTCTTCATCACTATGCTCCTCCAAAAAGGTCGATCTTGTGCCGCTTGTCTCCAATTTGGGATTTGTAGGATTTGAGCATCGTTTTTCACGTTGTCTGCCCATCTGCTTCTTGGTCTTCCTCTACCACGGCTTCTATCGGGCTTTCTATTCAGTACCACTGCTTGCTTTCGGCTTTCGCTCATTCGACTTACGTGGCCAGCCCACCTTAGTCTTTGGGCCTTTGCAAACCGTACAATGTCTTCACTATCAATCATACTATTGAGCTAGCTGTTGCTTCTGATTACATATTCTCCATTCTGTAACATATTTGGGCCGGTTTGCTTGAAATCTATGAAAAGCATGTGAAGATCTATGTCGTGTTCATAACATTTCTCCATGCTTTGTTTCATGACGAATATCTGGTCAATCGTTGATCTTTGGCTCCGCATTGGTACTCTCCCAGTATTTCTTCAGCAAAGTAGGCTAATCTGGAGTATATGACATTGGATAATATTTTGTAAGCACAGCTTAATAACATTATCCCCCTGTAGTTGCTGCATGTCATTTTGTTTCCTTTTTTGTGAATTGGACAGATTAGCCACACCTTCCACTTCTCCGGAATATTTTCCTGCCCTCATATTGTACATATTAAGCTATGTAGCTTTCTATGCAGAAATTCTCCACCTTTTTGTAGAAGCTCAGCTGTTAGCTTATTTTCCCCAGGAGCTCTTCCATTCTTTAATTTATATATAGCTTGTTTAACGTCTTCGTATGAAGGTGTCATAATTAATGGCTCGGCTGTATGCATTAAAATCTGCTGCTGCTGTTGTTCCTCGTTTCTTATATTTAATAGTTCATTGAATACCGAGCTACTGCCTAATAAAAAAACATTTTTATACAATAGATTTAACTGGAAACAACTTGTACGTAGTACGTGGAATAAAGGAAAAATCTATTGAACATCTGCCCAGTTCAATGTGATGGGGTCATTCGTAGCAAACTTCTGCACTTGGGAACAGCGTTCCCTAAACAATGGGAGCTACCCAGCATACCATTGAAGAATATCCTGAGTGTTATCACAAAATTTGTCAGGCACTGGCTATCATTATAACTATTAATAAATACGGGCTATCACAATAGGGGATATAGATGATATAGGGGACAGATATGCTCCCGAAATTAAAAATATATCTACTTATCTATCTTAATATCGATGTATCATCTTATGTAAATAACATTATAGTTAAATAATAACGATTTGTACTGACCAAATGATCTCATGTGTTCTTAAAAATAGGTTATTTTAAAATCGTATTTCATATAAAATTATGACTTTAATGGAATTTCTGTGATACCTTGCAAATATTTTGTATACTTAAAGCGCAGTAACAATTTGAAAGATTCTACAAAAACAATTTCAAATTAATTTAGAAGAACATCTTAAATACACTTAAAATCTTAATGCTGTTTGTATTTGACTTAAGAATGAAATTTAAGCTAAAGTTTAATTTATTATGTCTTCAATTTTTTTACAATTATTACTTATTACTATAAAATCTAATTTACAATTATTCATACTTATAAACTATAATGTATGGCTTAGTAGCTCATTTAGAGGTTTCAAATACTCCTAACAATATGGATTATTTTGTTTGGTTTTATTTATTTTTGTTATCCCTTTTTTTTTTAGCGAAAACTTGCATCCCACTTTCTAATGTAGTTTTGTTCTTAGCTGACTAGTAGACTTATACTAACTTAATACTGATTTTAAAATGAAAGAGAGAAAAGAGAGCAAAGTGTTTTGATAACAATAAGATAATAAGATCATCCACGGTGATGATGTTTTGCTTCGGTGCTACAAAATGTAAAAGTTCGGTAGACATTTAATATTTTGTGTTTCTTCGAATTGCAAGTTTTCGTTTTTAATTGTGCCAAGTTGATCGTTAAAGATATTGTTGGGCATATTGTCTATAATAGACTTTATTATAGGATTCGGATGTATCTCTAATTTATTTAAATACTTGATGCTGTTTGTGACCATATAAGATATTAACGGCTTCATTCTAGAGCTCTCGTAAATTAAGGTGTTGGTATATCTTTTATTTGGGAACTCGAAATTCTTTCCAATACAGTTTCTTAACATTTTCCTTTCGAATATTTGCAACTTTTCTGCGTATGTGGGATATAAAGGTAATCAAATAGAAAATACATATGAAAGGGCCTAATAATGAACATAATATGAACCATGAGCTTTTACAAAATTCATAACAAAAGAGATGTTAGGATATGACACAGATACAAGTAGGAATATCCTCTTAGGAAATAAAAATCACTTTATGTCATTTTTAGCTTAAATCGATTTAAGATGCTATGCATTTTGATTGGAGAAATATAAATAAATATTGACCGAAAATAGTATTTTTTTTAAATTAAATTAACAGTAAATTACGTAATGATCGTTACCTAAACTAACTATAAATGACAAAAACAGATTCATAATAAATTTTAAAAACAAAATGTATACATGAAATAAATCACTTAAAATAAATATTCAAGAATAGTTACATTTCCTAAAGCAACGAATAAAAAATTACATACCGTAACATCATAATAATATATTATTAAAGTCAGTTATTTTTATCCTATTGTAACATTTTTGTACGCTCTTAAATTTTAGAGAATAAAAAAAAAATACAAATTTTACAAATTTTTTGAAGTCATAAAATGAAGAGAAAATAAAAGCCAAAAAAATATAAAACAATCAACCAAGGCAAGTGGAGTGAAAAGTTTTATGAATTAAACAAAAGAATACGATTATATAAGCTTAATGCCTGCTGATTTGGATCATGAATATAATATTTTTTACATTTTGATGTTACGGATAGTTTTTTTTTTTCAGTGCGAATCAACACCGCTATGCTACAAGGTTTTATTTCTCCAGAACTATTAACCAAAGAATATGAAAATACAAGTGAGTACTAATCAAATTGTATATTTTAATAAATTTCAAAAATATTTCAAAATAGATTATTCGTTTGACAAAAATATTGTAATGTGATAAAAACTTTGTTTCATTTCAAATAATGATAGAGTTTGAACAGTTTAAAGGGATGAAAAATAAGAAATGATGATCAAAAACAGTTTTATGCAGTGTTGTTAGGTTAATAATTGACTTTTACTCAAAGATTGCGTGTTCGAATCCCTTCCCGGGCTTATTAATGATTTTTTTTTTAATAAAACACACTTTTGTCATATACTATATGATATATATATATACTATAACATTACCTGCACAATTTAATAATAGTATTCATGTCTAACACTACAGAGTCTTAAAACTGTTCAATTAAGCTAAAATGATTTGTTGAAAACATATTGTAGAAATTTAACCTGAAAACCTAAACTTGGTCCATGTTATGATGAATTACCTAATTAATAATCAATTAATACAAAACAAGATTCTATTTATTTAGTTCGAAAAATAGACAAAAATTTTAACATACATTTTTCGCAGTAATTCAATTAGAGATGGCAATTAACCGGACTTTGTGATATCCGGATATGAAACAGCTTAAACATGAAATATCCGGATAATATCCGTATAACCAATGTATTCGGTTTGAAATTTCATCCTCAGATCAGGACGAAGACACATGATTTTCATCTCCTGGGATTGTATACAATCGACTCATTATATTTTTTGCCTAGGCATAGATTGCTGGTTTCGAAGCATATGTAATATCATCAAAATGATCATCTCGAGAGACTAATGAATATTGTAGAAATTTCATCAAAGATATTTCTTCTTTTTTCGATTTTAAAATTTCTGTTAATGTTGTTATATCGTTTATATCGTACAATATCGTTTAATTTTTTAAATATAAATTCAAAAAAGTGTAAATGTGTTGCTTGTTCGATACTCAAATCTTTTACACATAATTCAAGTGGTTTTGAGATATTTAATATACTTTATAGGACTACGAAATTTTGTTCATTGTAATATTTTTTTCCATTCCTAATAAGTCAGATTGTTTTTTTTAACTTTAGGAGTAGCTCAATCATAGGAACCAATGAGTTCAACCTGGTTTTGCAATCCAACAGTAAATAGAATAATTACAGTATAAAATTCAAATTTTTGAGATGATAAAAATTTACATTCTCGAAAACCGAATATCCGGATAATTGATTCAAAATATCCGGATAGTTCAAACCGAATATTATCCGGATTGCCATCCCTAAACTCAATTTTAAAAAATTGTATTTTTCTTAATACGGTTATCTTAAATCGTTATCCCACGTAACAATTTTATTGCTATAAAACTCTTGCGCACTCTTATAACACTATTATAAACACTATTATAGCAGTATTAGTGTTAATTTGAGTGCTCCGCAATCGCTTCGAAAGGTTATGAATACGTTATAGCACTAAAAGGGAGAATCCTATAAGGCACCGGAGCAAGTGCTGTAATATTGTTATAGGATTAGTATACATGGATAAGTGTATATGTTTTTATTTTGAAATGATATTCATTTGTAATAATTTATGTTATGCGAGAGTGAGAAAGGTATTATTTTTTATTTTCAAATAATGATTTTATGGGGTTTATTTTTATTTTTTGAGAAAGGGAAATAGATATTATTTAATAATATAAAAAATGTCTTACTAATAAATAATATTTTTCGGTCAAAAATAATTGTATTAATATTTATAATTATTGTGACCGAAATGCAAAATTTGGCTGGGAATGAAATTTCATTGACATTTATTATAAAAATAATTCGAAAAAATACAATGCCCTCCAAAAATAACCAATTTTTAAATAAATAAAAGAAAATCTATTTTTAAATTGCATTTTTAAAATATTTAATAATGTATGTTAATTAATGCATAACATCAATTTTGATATTTAAATAATTATTCTTTTTGCGAAAAGAATGCAAAATAAAACTTTTCAGTTTTTGTTTATTTAAAAAAAATTTACGTCGTTTGTAGAAAATAATGGCCGTCGCAAAATATTTATCTAAAACCTACAGTAAGCTTATTAGTAATATTATAGGAATACAGTAAATAAATAACACCACTACTGCTATTCTAGCAATTCTATTCTTATAACAACACTTTAACTCTTGATATAGGATTACGCACTTTTAGATTTATAAAAACATTGCTGTATCACTTGCGGAAAATCCCATTATAACAACTCCCGCAATTGCTATAAGAACATTCTTATATGCAATATTAATCACATTATTCCCATAAAAACATCATTATAACACCTTTGGTGCTTATCGGGAGTCATATAGAAGTCTTGTAGCACTAATTTTGTATTTATAACAATAAAATGTTACGTGGGTATCTAATCATATTAATCCGGTTATATCTGTCTGTCAAATTTTCCAATTCGGTAAATTAAAGCAAAAAGCAGTTAAAGAAACGCAAAAATTTAAATGTGAAGCTTTTGCAAAATATTACCGCAAAAAATTATTAATAAAAAACATTAAAAAGTACTAATTTTTGTGCCCGACAATGTTTAACATAAATTTTTAGTTTAGCATTATTTATAGAAAAACGTATCCAAGTTATAAAACTCATATAGGAGAACTATAATATATTTAGTATATTAACCAAATAGCAAAACATAATAAAACTATTAAATTCGAAGGTTTTTCAAATTAGAAGTATTTTTTAAGCTCATCAAAACAATAGAAATTGCCCCAAAAGTAAAGTAGGTACCTACCTATTAAAAGAGAGATTAGAGAAAGTAAAAAAATACCCTAGGCATGTAACAAAAATGTAAATTAATAATTTTGCGAAAAAAAAAAACTTTGTTAAATATTTAAATGAAGAGTAAAAAAATATTTCTGTAATGCTTGATCAGAGAAAGTTACGTCGAAAATAGCTATACTTAATTATAGTTTTGGCTTTGCTTAATCATAATAGCCAATAGCCAGTAAACTTTCATAATATTAAGTTCTACAATAAAAATTGCAGATTTATCATGTTAAACCAAGAAATTTTAAAAATTTTCATTGCAGAATGGTGAAAAACAGTGTTGCCAATGTACAAAGAAATAATAAAAAAGTCTACTAAAAATATTGTTATTTCTCCAATTAACTGACTAGAAGTAAAAAAATCAAGAAAGAACTTGAATCGTGCAAGAAAAAGGAAATTAGAATAGGATTAAAATTTTAACCCAATTTAAATATCCTCTTAAAAAAAAAAAAAAAAAAAAAAACAAAATATTCAAAAAAGAAGTTCCATATCGCATTATAAAAAAAAAAAATTATATTTTAGATGTAAAAAAATTTTATCAAATAAATTCTTCCTGTTTTGTTATTACTATTTTTTTTTCTCTGTTTTATGCCTTAAAACCTCTTTTTATATATAGCTACTTGTATCTGGAAAGTGAAGATATGTAAAAGTTTCATGGCAACACAATTTGAAAGTTAAAAACTTTAAAACTATTTCAATGAATACAAAAAAAAAAAAACATGTCAAATTTACTGTCGCATTCTGAATTGTCATTAATAGATAATTTTAAAAATTGATCCTTAAATTATTATTATAATAATGTGTTTATGTATTTTTAATTTATTAACCCTTTCGCGGACAGTGACGTTTATAGACGTCATAACAAAGTTTTTCTGTGGGACATGACGGGTATTACCGTCAAAATTTATTTTATTAAAAAAGTCATGTCGTCTATAACCGTCATGAACTACTTGAGTTTGTATGGATTGTTTATGTTAAGTGTCCCATAGAAGCTGCAAAATTTCGTTTAACTGTCGGTTTAAATTCAAAAATACTCACCACATAGATATTGTTTTGAAATATAATTTGGGAATTTCCCAGAAAGGCATGACGTCTTATACCGTTAATCTTATACGTAAATTTCTTCTGTGTTGAAACAAGTGATTTTCTGAATAGATGTTTTTGTGAGTATGGTTAATTTTTAATTTATATAATTTATAAAAGGTAAATATTTATAGAAATTAATATTATAATAATTGAATTTGTATTAAAAAAATAAAAATATTTAAAGAACTTTTTGACCAAATAACAAAATGTCGTATGAAGAGGTTAGAAAAAAGATAGAGAAATTATTTGATGAAAGTGCAAATGAAAGTAACGACGAAGCTGCTTCTGTTTCAACAGACACTGATTTTTTTGAGGATGATGGGATTTGCTCTGGTCGTGATCCAAATTATGAACCATCTGAAAAGAACACAAATTCTAGTAGCTCAGATGAGGATAAAATAGAACCTAAATGGCAAAATATAAATGGCAGAGATACAGAAAAGTGTATGTGAACAAATGGCGAGGTAACAGAGATGTTTTGTGTATCACGACTGGATATAAACCTCAAATAAAACCAGTTGCAAATAGATACAGAAAAATCAAGAATAAACCAATCGAAATAGAAGATTACAACTCTAATATGCCAGGCGTTGACAAAGCCGATCAGTTGACTAGTTACTATTCCATCCCAAGAAAACCATCCGATGGTACAAAAAAGTGCTTTTTCATCTGTTAGATATCGCCCTTTGGAATTCTTGTTATATATACCAGAAACATACAAATAAAAAAAGTTCATTCTTACAATTTCGAGGTAATATCTTTCTTGTTGGGTGTAGGAAACCCGATTTCTAATTCGGAACCAATAACAAGTCAATCAAGTCAATCAACACAACAGTTTGTACAACATTTTCGAGAAAAAATTCCAGTAGATGATAAGAAAAAAAAGAACAACTTTCTTACGTTGTAAACAGTGCTACAAAGATGGTATTAGACAAGAAACATCGTATCGATGTAAAGTTTGTGATAATAAACCTGCATTGTGTGCTGGATTATGTTTTGAAAAATGGCACACTTAAATTACCAGTATTAAGTTGAAAACTATGTCATACACATGATATTTTTGTTAGAATATTAATATTTTTATTTCTTGTTTTCTATTGAATAACTTTTTTTTTTTTTGTTTTCTAAGAAATAAAGCGTTATGCTTTACAATTTTCTATTTGACTAAAACATTATGTTATAAATAATATAAATAAATTGTTGTTCAAAAAATTATAATAAAAAAAATGGTTCTAAAAACATGAGAATATTATTTTTATACTAAAGTATTGACGTCTATTTCCGTCACTTTGTCCGTATTGATAAATTTTTTATTACAGAAAGTGTCATGACGGTCATAAACGTCATGACGTCTATCAACGTCTCTGACTCAGGATATCTCCCAAATTATATTTAAAACATCATAACGGAAATAGACGTCAAAAATTAAATGTTATTTTTAAGAATGAAAAAGATTTCTTATTCGATTTCCAGCAGATTGCTATTTTCAGAATTTCTCTATCATTAAAAATGACAAAAATACAGCAAGTGTCCCACAGTGAACCAGCTAAAAAAAAGAGTGTCCGTCAAAGGGTTAATTTTAAATTTCCATTTCAGTTCGTTGTTTTATTCAAAATTGAAAGAACGGAGCACACAATTGATAATCATTATACTTATAAGACAGACTAATTATTTGATTTAGTGAAATTTTTCATTGTATCCAATTTTATGGACAGCTCAGGATATATAAAAATTTGGAGTTATAAAAACTTCATCCGGAAAAAAAAAACTGAAAATCCTTGAATTAAATTTTTATTTTATTTTTAAGGACGAAAAAACTCTTTGTTTCTGTCTCTTTCTTCAGTTGTAAAATTTTTATTTTATTTTTTTGCTTGCTCTCTTGAAATGAAAAGTTTCAACAAATTTATTTGACAAAAAAAAAAAATAAAATAAAATAAAAAAAATAGTTTTGTCTTCTGATTTTTAGTTCTTTTTATTTCTATCGTTTTTGATTGCTTAATAAATTGCATCAAGCTCAGTAGTAACAAAAAGCAAAAAAAACAAAAAAACAAAACCAAAAAATAAAATAAAAAACAGGAAACAGGATATAACTTTTAGGAATTCATAAATTCGCTTCTTCTTCTATTCATAAAATCCATAAATATTTTAAGATTTGGACATTTTTGTTACCAACAAAACAAAAACAAAAAAACTATAAACAAAAGCTATAAATAAACTTTGTTCTTGAAGTGTTATTAAATGGCATACAAAAGAGGATTTTTGACTCCTTTAAAGTTATGAAATTCTCTATAGCTATATAGAAGGTCAAGCAAAAAGAAAATGTTTATTTTAATTACTTAAATAAAAAAAATAAACAAAATATAATCGGTGTGAATTCGAAAATTTAATCGAAATTGTAAGTTTGTTAGTTTTAATTTAATTTTATTTTATTATGCACATAAATGTTTAGCCAAAATTTAGGTCCGAACTCATGTTTCTATACAAATCTTAAGTCAATTTATTTTATAATTTAATACTAATAGAAAGTGCATCTAATCTAAATCTATTCATTAATTAAATCTACACTGCTTGATTTCTTATATCTTGTTGGAAAAATAGTTTTTAGGTGCAAATATAGTTTATAAATATGAAAAAATACTAGAAAATATATATAAATTTATAATAAAGTGTTTTTTTTAGATAAATTTAGTTCTAGCATATCTGATACATAATGTGTAAAAGCGTTAGAAATGCCTTATGATTATAAAAACAAATTTTTCGTTTTTTTTATTGAAAATTAAATTAAATTGAATCAAAAACAAAAAAATAAAATTAATATTATAAAATAATATTGCATTTTAGTAATTTCAATATCAAAAATTTAATAATTATAAGTTTTTTTTTAACTTTTTGTGAAATTTTGTAAAGCAGTTGTTATTTTTGTCCAAACAAAAATGCAACCCACATTTAGAGCATTTTATATATGAACTTACATTCTGGAAGTTTACATCTAGTCAAATCAAGTCGAACATCTTTTGGTGGTATATAAGCTGTTGTTGAAGATCTTTTCTTTTCTTCTATAATTTGCATTTACTAGCTGATTTGAAGGACTTCCCCTTTTATTTGTAGATGAAATGCCTTGATAGATAAACAGTAAACTATTTCAGCCCGAAACTTAGCTAAAGCAAGTGGTTTTTCTTTTCATTCTATAGTAATTTTTCTATATACTAGCCAACTATTAAACAACGTCAGTGAAAGGAATTTACCCCGTAAAAGTTGGTAATAAAGTTAGAGTTTTGTGATCTTTCCAACTAACAAGAGCTACTTCAACACCATCAAAATCACAGACATACTCATGTGAGCTTCCACGATTTTCTCTGTTCAATGCTTGTTCACTTGGGAGCTTGCAGTTAGAAATTCTGATTCTTCTTACTGTTCCAAGTGATAGTATTTCTTTTTTTGCCAAATGAACTTGCAAGGAAACAGACGTGTGAAAGTTGTCAAAGTACACTCTGTAATTTTCGTAAGGTGGTAAAATTCTGTACAAACGCAAAACTATGTTCGCACTAGATCCTAAATCTAGTTTATCAGCTTTACGAAATTTTGGATCATTCTCAGAGCCAGTATATATGAGAAATGAATAAGGTGTAGATAAATTTAAAATTTCTGAAGGATATGTAATTGTTCGCCAAAATTTTTGAGCGTTGCTATCTCATATCAATTTTTTTTTTCTCCAAAACAGTTTCGAAAATTGTTCTTTTAAGTCTTTTGGTTCCTTTTTTGGATTTCTTTCAGTATTTTGTAAATTTTGGTTATTCTCATTTTCAACTTCCCCAACTTCTTCTAAAATTGTACCATCTTCAAACTCTATAGATACTTTCGAAATTATTTCATCAGTAGTAAAATCAGTAGTTTTCAATAGTAAAATAATATTTACCAGAAGCCATTGTAATAATTAATTATTATAATAATAATGTTTTACTATAATTATTCAATTTTAGAACTTTTCATAAAAGACGTCAAAACACTACCCATAAGATAAAAATACCTATAACAAAAAGGAAATAAGTTTTTTTATTTATTTTTTGAGTACTAAAAACATTATGTAT
This sequence comes from Argyra leucocephala, assembly GCA_963942445.1. Taxonomy (NCBI): domain Eukaryota; kingdom Metazoa; phylum Arthropoda; class Insecta; order Diptera; family Dolichopodidae; genus Argyra; species Argyra leucocephala. The sequence goes on along the minus strand of OZ012677.1, from coordinate 59,623,663 downwards.
CATTAATGATACAGCCATATTCAACACTTCACCTACGCTTTAAAAAGTTAATCCAATGTATTTTTTTATTTGCAGTTGAAATAATTCTAAATTTGTTCTTACTGGCATTACAAAAATTTAAATTTCTACAGCATAAAACTAAAATAGAAACAAGATTCTCTTTTGTGTTTTCTCTTCATTATAGTTATCTTCTGACAACTGCGATTAAATGCTCATTTTCTGTTTAAAATTTAAATTCTCAGAGAAAATATCTGTTATTAATGTAAAGTATACAGTTGTAGTTAATCATCGCATTAAGGAATATTTATTATATGCTTCAATTATTAAGGGTTTTTTAGATGTTGTATCAGATATGATACATCAAGCAGTGTAGGGTTAAATTGTTAGTTTTTATTTAGGATTTTCATACTTTACTTTAGATACATATTTTTTTTTCTATTTATATTTTTAAACCGGAAGAAGGCATTGCATTCTTCTATTCGTATAACAATTTTCAATTTTATTCTGTAAATTTTTGTATTTTTATGTCGTTAATAATGCCGTGGGTTGTAAGTAGGTTTTTGATTATATTCTGTATATCTTTTTTGTTAGTTAGTTTTACTATTCCTATGTACATTTGGTTGTTATGTGTATATTGGCAGTCCAGTAGTGTAAATTGTATTCTGAAGTATTCGTTGCAATATGTACATGCTGGTCTAAGTGCTGAGTCAAGCAGGTACCGTTGGGTAGTTTTTTTGCAGTCCAACCGCACCCTGGTTAGTTTCACATTTAGTTGTTTTGTGGAGTTTTTCAAATAACATTTTTTAATCAAATAATTATTCATCGAATCAAATTACCTGTAAATTATATTAAATTAATTAATTCATCAAATTCAATTTTTAAATTTAGTTTTTCTGTTTAGCCCCTATTTGAAATTTGTTTTCTAATGTGTTAAACGACTTAATTCGAATATCATAATAATGTTAAACACCACAATTCAAATTTAATCTTTATTGAAGTAAAATTTATAAAAAACAAGAGCATTTAAAGTATCAGTATTCAAACGATTTCTAATTTTGGTCATAAAATTTCCGGAAATAGAAAACACTTGTTCACTATTTGTCGAAGATGGCTGAATAGTCAATAGGGCTTGATAAAGATTTTCCAATTGTTTGCTTCTTTGACTAGTTCCTTCTACAATTTTGAAATCTTTTTTGATATTGTACGACTTATTCGGGTTTCGGAACCATCAAAAAAGAATCAATAGTTTTTTGCATTTTTTTAAATTCAGATTCAGGTTTAGATTCACCATCAGATACTTCTTCAACATTTAATATTTCTTCATTTGTTATGTTTTTTTCTCCAAATGTAAATAATGTTTCGTATATTTCACTGGCCAATAAAGTTACATCAGATTTCGAAGTATATGACAAAAATTTATTGGCTTGGGATAAGTACAATTTTTCAAAAAATACATGAGAGAAATTGGAACATTATTTCGACGCTCTTCGATACGTCTTTTTAATATTGCAAACAAATTAACCGACATTTCTGTATTTATATTCTTCAGCTTTTCGAAAATGTACATAAGAACTGTTTCTGCCTTTAATAAATTCGTATTCTTTTTTCCCAACTCATTTACACCAAGTTCCATGGGTTCAAGAATCAATAGCATTTCTTGTAATATTTTGATGTTTTCATGATTGATTTTGGTGGTACCAATTTCATTTAATGCTTTATTAATGTAATTTTTTACTCTTAAAATACGCTTGATCATTGCAACCTGAGAATTCCATCTGGTTCTGCAAACTATAATTGTTAAACTAAAAAATAGAGGAGAGTAAATGGAATTTTCTTCATTAATATAATCGGATATAATCGATAATTTTTTTACGATTAATCGATTAATCGAATCATTGGAAAAGGACCGATTATTGATTAACCGATTAATCGGAATGAAATCTCTATGCATAAATATTTTAATGTTCTATGCTTGGAAACTCTCAATATAACGCAATATTCAGAAAATGAAGTGGTAGGCTACTATGTATGGCCACATACGCTAAACGTAAGAGTGTAGAGTGCATATAGTAAATTTGCGTATTCGTAAGTAGCAACAGTGTTACCATGGTGTATTTTATTTTTTTCATTTGTTTGTTAACATATTTTTAGAAAGCAAAACAAATGAAAGTGTCAATTTCAAATATTTTCAATGGCGGCCCTAATTATGCGATGCATTTTTATTACATGGAACAGGAGCTATAACGATATAAAATTTGGATGATTTAGTGGTTGTGACAATGTAAAACAGACAGATAGAATTTTATCCGGTGCATAACATCCTGGATATATGACCGCTCCCAACCAGTATGGTGGGTAGTCACCAAATAGCGGTGGCTAACATGAAAAGCTTGGTTTTCTCACTATTCAAACTACATAGCTAGTTAGATCTAGTCCTTAATTCATAGATAAATTGTAATTTAGTATGAAATGATCTACATTCATCTAATGATTTTAATTTTTTATCATCAATGGGGCATAGAAGGGAAAATTTAATTTTTATTGAATAAAATTAACTTCTGTAAATAATTTTTTTTTTAAATATAGTAACTTTTTTATTAAATATAGTAATTTTTTTTCTAAAATAGTAACAAAATATTACAAAATCTCGCAAATAACAAATAAAATCAAATTAAACCTTAAAAAAGTCGAAACAACAATAACATGGAATTAATTATCTAAAAATTATTTTAAATAATAGACTAATTAAAACATTTGGAGTTCGAGAAGAAAAAATTCGAAAGAGTAAACAGTCTAAATCAGTTCACAAAATAGAATAGAAAAAGTAAAAAACAAATTTTCCAAGCAAATCAAAATAAAAACTTCAATTTCTTATCAATCAATATTAATAAAATAGATACGACCATAATGTTGAGTCATCGACAATCCACCTACATTGTCTTTGATAATTCAGTGTACTAAATAAGACCTAAAAAAGAAAAGCTGTTTTTTTTTTGTTTTAATTTTCCTCAATTTTTTTTATGTTTTTGTTTTTTTTTTTGAAAAAAACCCAGTTAGGTTCAAAATAATATTCCCAAGAATTTATAAATATCCATTACTCTCTATATGTATTTTCAATAACAATAGAATCCTTTCAGTTCTTTTCTTTTTTTTAAATATTAAATTACGGTATTTACAACGCAATCGGGAAGACGTTGTTTTTTTGTTGTTTGGATTTTTTTTTTATTGTTTTTGTTTTTTTTTTTAATTTTTTTCTATTGATCTCCGTTGTAGTTCGTTATTGGTATTGTTACAACAAAATAATGATGTTGAAAAATTTTGTTTCATTTTAAACTCTTTCCTTTTTTTTTTATTTTTTTTTTTTAACAATGATGGAAATCTCGAAAAAAAAATTGTGTATTGAACTTCAACCTTTTCAAAACATTCAGTCTATGTGATGACCGATTAAGGTATATTAATTTTTCTAATAAGACATTTCAACTTATTTCAGAATTTTTTTTTTTTGATAGAATAAGCCTTGGTGGGTGTTTAAAATATCAATTTATGAAGTTTAAATCTTGTGACTACACCGTCAGTATTAAAACCAGCCGGCATTTGATGTTGTTTAGCGTTTGTAAGCAAATATAATTTTGATTTGAAAACGTTTTACGCTTCCGCAATCAAATTTATTTGTAAATTACGTTGCAGGTCTGCAATGCAAAGTGTTGAAAGCTCCACATAATACTTCATTTTTAACAGTTCAAATAATTTGTCTAGGTTCATAATTGGATGGTATCAATGTTTAATAAAAGCTCTAAGATCTGTTGATAAATTATTACCCAAACGACAATTCCAAACTCATCCCCAAATAGCCAAATAAAATGTTTACAACCAATTCATTTTCATTCGTTTTATATTTCTTATCTATCTACTACTTCAACTTTAATTTTAGAACAAGACTAGTTTTTAAGATACTTCGCTGTAATGGAATATAGAATCACTTGATTATTTACCAACAAAGGAATACTCATATTATGTTTTTTCAATTGATTTTGTTTCTGTTTGCCTAAAAAAAATTCTTTTAAAGGATAATTTTTGATGCAGAATCGTTTTTTAGTTCAATTCAATTTCAATTTTTCGGTATGGGTTGAGAGTGGATTGATTTTCTATAGTGATAAAATCGCCATGAATAATAAAATAAAAATTACATAATACGAAATTATATTGTTAAAGAACCTCTGTACTATTAGATATGTTATTGTGAACAATGTAGGACCTCGAAAAACTGTAATAATGTCACAAAGTAATGTCGTCATACCGATCGTTTCGTACATACGAAAACCTACAAGTTTACAACATTATTTTAAAAGAAAAGCTTTAAGGCTCTGTTTTTTATGTTAATATTATATTTAATTCAGTATAAAATTGATTTTTTTTTTATATTCGATACAATATATGTATGTATGTGTATGGGTAATAAGAAATTGAATAAAAATAATGAAGAAAAAGGATATTGGTGCGTGGAATGAATTGTGATTGAATGATGTTCTTCAAATATAGTCCTACAACTTGTAACAGAATTACAAAAAAAAAAAAAAAAACGAAAAATTCGAAATAAAAAATCGATGCTTTGCCATACTATTGAAATTTGGAATGGAAAATTAAATTTCTCATCTTTGAATCATGACTGTTACTAGTATAATGTAATATATCTTTTGGTAAATGAAATGGTAAGAAGTTGTTGGTAATAAAGTTGAATAAATTTTATGGAAAATTAATTTTCTTTTTTTTTTGTTGTATTTTGTTTTTTTTTTGTTGTGTATTCGATTGGATTTTAAGTTTCAAGTCAATAAACAAATGAGAAGATATTTGACTTTTTCAAGGAAAGTTAAATATTAATTTTTTTTTTTTTTTTGTACAAGTATTTTTTGTATTTTGAATTTTTCTAAAAAATTAAATTGAATTCATTTTTTGTAAATATTATTGGCACACTGGTGATACTCACTTTGTGATTCGCTCTGTTTAATTTCAATAACAGTTATTGGTTGAGTGAATTTTCAAGAGAAATAAAAAATATGATTTAAAAAATAAATGACTTAAAAAAAAAAAATAAAAAAAGAAATAAAATAGGGATGCTTAGTAATAATATGGAAAAATGAAATTGTTATTGGCAAAAGGCAGTTTATTTTTATGCTCCAAACAGATTATAGAAAGAAAAAGAAAATGGTCGTTGTGCTCGTTAGTATTTTAAATTAAAGTAGAAAATGGCTTATTAAAATTGCGTAAATTTATAGAAATCTCCTACTGTTTATCAGTGTTCTTAATTACAGTATATTCTGGTCTTAACTGATTGAGATTTGACCTTATTATGTATATAGTGTGTGTAGATATAAAATATAATTTCTTATATTTGTTTCATAGTAATTTTATGCATCCATTACAGTATTTTTCTGTTAAGTATTATCAATCTAATTTTGATAACAAAATTAATCGCAATAGTATCACTAACTTATTGTAACCTAACCTTTCTATTATGTTACGTTCTATGTTTCAACACTAACAGTTCTGACGTTGATGGTATATTCAAACGAATATGGTAAAAAAATGTAAGAAAGAATTAGTAAAACCTATCTGTGCTTTTATCAATACCTCACTTCAGCAGTCTAATGTTCCTGATTGCTTAAAAAATAAATAAAGTGATTTCCATTCAGAAATCAGGGAACAAAAGTGGTTTAAATAATTGCAGACCTATATCCATAGCTCCTATACTCAGTAAAATCTTAGAAACATCTGTCAAAATCTTAGAACAACAGTCAAATTACAAGATACTTTATACATAATAAATTAATATGTCAATCACAATATGGTTTTACAAAAAAATCGAATACTTAAGCTGCCTTGTTGCCAAATAACAAATATTCAAAAAAACAAAAAAAACAGCTTTAGTGTTCTTCGATCTGACTAAAGCATTTGGTTCAATTGATAGGAAAATATTGTTAAGAATCTTATTTGAATTTGGAATAATGGGTAAAGAGTACAACTGGTTTTCAAGTTATTTTAAGGACAGAAGACAGTACGCAGAGTGTGAGGATATCAAAAGCACTACCAAAAATATTGACTACGGCGTAATTCATTGGGACCAGCATTATTTAACTGTTCTGAGAGTACAATATCAAATCTCAGTCTCAATGGAAGGCAGTTTATGTACGCTGATGACTTAATTGTAATATATGCTGAGATAATTTAGAAGAATTGGAAACAAAAAAAAAACCAGGATATGCTAACTATTCATAACTGCAAAATTACATAACAACAAATGAACAGTGAATGAGTGCAAAACTAAATTTATGGTGATTAAAGAAACAAATGCAAATTTATTTCATTTCTAAAATCTATTTCACAGTGTAATATCCTATGGTGTAGCTATCTGTGGAAACATATACGCTAAGAATATAATTAAATTACAAAAGATTCAAAATAAGGCAATAAAAAATCTTTATGAACTTGTTGGTCATAGAACATCTACCAATCGTATACATCAGCAATACAAAATCTTTAAAGTGGAAGACAGCACAAATTTAGCTCAAACATTACAAATATATAACATGCAAATAAAAAATATAAAATCGAACTAATTACTAACAATGAAATGCATAACTACAACACTAGATCGTCAAATAATCTGCGTATGATCTCAGGACATAACTCAATAATAAACCAGTCAATTAAACTCTATAATACCGTTCCAGGTGACATTAAAGCTTTATCGTACAAAAAATTTAAAAATTCAGTCAGAAATAGGTTATTATCTACTAAATTCAATATTAAATATCAATATCAATCCTAGCTCAATCATGTAATGTCAACTTATTTTTCTTTTATTGCTTCTTTTTATCCTCTTTCTCTCTTTTTGTATATTATAAAATTAAATGTATCATATAATCAGAACTAACTTTTGTTTTTACTTTTATATTTCGATTTATTGTTAACTTGCACTAAACATTTTTTCGTTATTGTTTGCGTCAATTGTAAAACATAATAATTATATATATTACACCTTGTACGAGTACTTTATTATTTGAATAAATAAATAAATAAATAAATAAAGAAATTATCTTCGGGTCATTTGATGTGAGTGAAAAAATGTTTCGCTTAAAATCGACTTTATATGACATCCTTTCTGCCTATCGCATAAATTTGAGCCGGTTTTTGACAGGATAATTTGGATTTGTTCAATATGTGAACTAAAAATAGTTATATGGTTTGTGTATACTGTATACACATAATATGTCCTTCGACCATACGTAATTGTTATTATTAAAAATAATATGTTTTAACTTGTTTAATTTTTAGTATCAAGTTGGACAATTTACTTTTTGAAGGTGGTTATCGTTTTTACGGTAAAATCGGTTAAAGTTTATTAGAGGAGATTGATGAGCTTGCTCATGAAGTGTAATATTACTAAAGCATTTTCTTGAAATATCTCGAATATTTACCACAGATGACAGCGAAAGCCGCAGATCTAAAGTTCAAAAATATTAATTAGTACAAATTTTTTATTTCAACAAAATTTGGTTCTTAATTTGGTCTTCAATATTTGTATGTTCTTGCCAATTTATTTTAGTAAATGTATGAACAAATCAGAAATAAATCAAGATTTGAGATAAATTTGATATCACGTGGTATGGATGCAACCTAACAATCTATAATCTTTCGCAAGCCATTACATTAATCTTCTATAAAATGAAAAGTTATTCTTGACTTAACAGTACGAAAAAATCAAAGGTTTTTGTCAGTGCATGTCACTGTCAAAGAACTTCGTATAGTTCATTATTTTTATCATAACAAAGAAACAATATTGTGCAGCACGTACGGAAATATCTAAGCTAATCACTTTGTTCAGTACTGGCAAACATAACCCGATAGGTAGTGCTTTCTTTTGAATTTCTTATAGAGTATGTAGAGTAGTCCCTTCATCTATAGATGTATTACAAAGATGTATTCCAAATTTCAAAGAATACATATTTACAACATCTATTTCGTGGTTGGGACTTTAACTCGGGACTTCCTTACTAATATTCAACAAATATTAAACTAAATCAATTTCGTTCGAGCAGGCTTGATCAATTATTTTGAACATATTCTTTCAAGCGTCAACGCAAACGTTAACTAGTAGTTTTATTTTCGAATCTAATTAACAGTACTGCTCTTAAGTACAGTACTGCATTTATATTATGGACTAAAAATCATCCAAATTGATACAACAACAAAAAATACAAATGTCATTTAGATCTACAAAATTAATCAGAAAGTTTTATTTGCCATGCGTTTATTGTTGTTAGCTACGTTCTATATCTGGATGTTCTACAAACATTCCTCATCGTATTTAACCTTCACTTGGGCAGGATTAACGTATGTTAATATTTACTTTTTTACTTTTCCATAAAAACTTCATAATTTGAGTATATATTGAATATATAAAGGAAAGTTCGGAAAAACGTGTCTATGCCCAATTTTTCGGCAATTTAATTTTTTTTCTGCGTTGTTGGACAATATGTTAATATTTTTTTTATTCATACAAAATGTATGGTATTCTATAAAAATTTTGTAAATATTTCGATAAAAGTTGAAAAATAAGATAAAAGGTTCTGAAATATTTTAAGACATGAAGTAAATAAAGCACCAAAGGTTTTTTTTAAAAAAAAATTTTGTTTTGAATTTTATTTTTGGTATTTTATAAAAAAGAAAAATTCTGTTACGAAGTTAAATTAAAAATTTATGTCAACCATTGATGTATTGAAAATTGCGGCGAATGTTTCACAATCAGTTAAACTTTTTGTTAATGGATTCGGACCTATCGATTTTTCTCGGAAAGTATTTTGTTGCCTAGCCCTTTGATATGTTTGTGGAATTGTATTCCACTTTGTGTCATCCTTTCCAATAAAATATTGATTTGAATCAACAATGTGATTATTTTCTTCTTTACTTTTGATTCATCATCTAGTGATTCAGTCTCAGAATCATGACCATCACTTACGTCTAAGATGCATTCTTTATTTTCATTTTTGTCATCATTATCATCACTTTCGACTCTTGAGGGACCGGCAACTGTTCATCATTTAGCACATTTTCTACCAATCTAGAGACATTTGCTTGTTCTTCCTCAAACGATAACCTGTTAAAATAGGTTTTTTGTATCTTTTGCGTGCATTTTTTTTTTTAAAGTTTTTTTTTTGTTTTTTTAATTTTTTGTGTTTCTCATAGTAACACTCAATAAAGAAAAGTTTCATATACCTGTAACGGCATTTTTTTTTAAATTTCATATGTTTTTAATAGTTTTGCTTGATTTCGAAGAAATTTATTAATATTTACACCAAAACATAGGAAACTTAAAAATTGCGTTTTTTGTAGAAAAACACTAATTTTTCGTACTTTTTGCACTTCTACTAAAATTTACAAAATTTACTTACCTTCCTACCTGAATGGCTCATAAAATTTTAAACTCTTCCATATTATTGCAAATATTGAAAATTCTTTTCTCATAATCTTTTCAATTCATAATCTTTCCAAAATATATATATTTTATTTAATTTTTTTTTATTTCACTAAAATAGACACACTGTTGTTGTTGCAACTACTAACTCTGTTCCAAGTACCTTGTAACAAACAGAAGTCCCCAGTAGCACTTCCTTTTTCTAAAATACCGGTATGTCCGAAAACATATCTTAGAAGATAGATATTCGTTGGTAATAAAAGCAAACATAAAAGTAACAGTACCGCACATACCAAAATAATCATAAAAACATAAAAATCACTTATTTTTGTCAAAAAATTCTCCATACAAAATATATGGAAAAAACATAAAATATTAACATATGTTAATCTTGCCCTCTTACGTATATTTCATTTGCCGCCCAAGCGAAGGTTAAGCGGAAGATTCGGTATCATTATATCCTCTATTCTAGCTAGTACAAACTCTGTAAGATTTATGTAAAAAAGAATTTACTGTATTGTACGGACCAACAATGTGTGTCCACACAACACACACCACTACATAATCTATTTATGAAGAACATATTGCAGAAGATCAATAAATATATTCTTTATGTGAATTTTTGCTGCTTTTTTTTAATAAATTAAATAAAATTAATTGAGTAATAAGACTGGGTCATTTTATGACCCGATGATAACATGCGTAATTTTTTTTTGAGGGAAATAAAAATGTTAAAATAAAATGTTTAAGAAGTAGTTTTCTGCATTTAATTATTTAATATGCCAAATGTCTTAACACAAATTTCTCATTCAACTTTGTACAACAAATTACAGTATCGTACATAATCTATGAAAAGGTCTACTACTTTAGTTATTGTGACACTAAGATACAAAAAAAAGTACGAGTCTAATGTTTTTTGTGTCTTTTTTCTTTCTAAATTTGGTATGTAAAAAATTTTAATTTTAAATTAAAGCAATAATCTGTAAGTGGTTTGAACGCAGTAGTACTAAGATTCAAAATATATGGAATCAATGCTTCACTCATACTATATTGTAAAATGAGTATGAACTGTACTACTACTTTACCCACACTTCTTACTATAAATGTCACATTCATAAATATTATTTTGTTGTTAATTTCTTTTATTTTATTTTTTTTTTAATTATTTTAAATCATAATATTAACATAAATTACTAAATTAAAAATATATTATTTAAAATTATATTATCATTAATTATTTTAACAAATAAAAAGTTTTGCAATGTCTTTTGTTATTTTCCAAAAACAAAACAACAACTAAAATTGTAATTTAAACTAGTTTATAACTGTTTAATCATACCACAATCATCTTTATAAAACCATAAATATCTCATTATTTAAGAAAAAAAGTTTTCTTTCTACTTTTTTTTCCTACTTAAACAAACTCATTTAAATGACCATAAAAGTAAAAATAAAATAAAAATAAAATAAAAAAAATGGGAAAATTTTAACCCACAAAAATCACCCACCAAAACTACATAGATATGGTATGAGCATCCTTTTAATTTTTTAATTTACTTCAAACTAAATAGACAAACAAAATTAAAATAATATATATATATATATATATATACATATACATATATAAAGGAGGAAAAATTACCATATTTATATTTTCTTAAAGGCCATAATTATCCAGATCACAATAAAAATGTATATATGTATATGCACACACTGAGAAAAAAATTTCAGGATCATCAAGAGGAATAAAATTTTTTTTTCTTAAAACCGAAAAATATAAAAGTTTTATAGACCACAACATAAAAATAAATTTCTTAAAAAATTAGGAACTAGAACATAAGTCTTCCTAATTTCACAATTGTAATAGTAACTTAAAAACACTTTGTGTTGGAATTACTGCTTCGTTTATAATACATTAATACTTATTTGAATATTTTTACATGCAGAGTGGCATTATAAATGGTTTAATAAACAATAAATATTTCACAAAACATGTTTTATACTTGTTTCTATGTTCTTCTTACTATGAATAAATATCGTAAAAAAATATTATAAAGAGATTTCCAGCTGCTGATTTACAGCAACATGTATTAGACATGTGTCAGCATAATATAAACACATATTATTGTTAGCTTCTGATATCAGTAGATAACCAGAGCTGATAACCTGTTTAACTTATGCTGATACATGGCTGATATACGTTGCTGCATATATCAGCAGCTGATAATTAAAAAATATTTTTTACGATATTTACTCATAGTAAGAAGAACATAGTAACAAAACAATTATAATTTAAATGAAAATTGTAATTTCTCTAAATATTCGCTTATTAGGTCAGCACTGACGATGTACCTATCGGATGATGATGTTTTTTCAACTTACAAACTTGCAATAAGTCATCCTCTATACATATATCTCATAATAACCTATCTATTTTTTATGAACTATTAATATGCTTCTGTCATTTCAATATGTAGCAAATTAAAATAAAAAAAATTAATGCAATTAACCGTTAATTTATGCGAAATAAATCTATTCGGCATTAACATTTTCTATAACGGTTATACCAACCTTAAAAATACCGTCGTAAACAACCATTATTAAAAATAAAGGGATGAATGAAAAATTATGTTATATTATTGATCCAGTGAATTTCCTACGATTTCATATTTACTAAAGAGATCCTGAATCAATAAAATTTCAATTCAAAATCTTATACAAGTTTTCATTATCAGCTCGAATTTAATTCTAAACTCCATTTTTATTAGCTTTTAGCAACTAATTGATGAAAAATTCAAAAAATAATTTAAAAATTCTTTAAAAGAAAATTTTCAGAATTTTTAAATGCCTTAAATAAAATTTTCAAAGTATCCGTTCATGTTGGCTAATGAAAACAATCTGCAGGACATGAAATTTTTGTTTACATTTTTTGATTTTGTTTTTCCGTTTTCCTTTTTCCTTTTTCGTTTTTCGTTTTTTTTTTTTTTGTTTCTTTTCTGATTTCTTAAATTCCATATTTGCCCCAACAATATTCATTATAACCCATATCGGAACTTTTATTTTTGGATATACGAGCTTTTACAAAGTTGGTCAACACAGAAAGGTATTTCCATAAAGAAATGTTGATGTATTTTTTATTTTGTTTTTGTTTTTTTTTTTTAGAAAAATTTGATCCTAAAAAAAAAAATAATATTTTTGTTGTTTGTATTTCCTACCCAAATAATTTAGTGTGAGAATAGGATATTTGAAATAAGTCCTAAAATTTATAATTTTTGTTTAATGGTTGAGAACAAATGACGGTAAATAAATGTTAATAATTATATTTTTATGCAAATTGTTAGTTGGAAGTTAATTAGTGATAGGGGGTAGTAAGGAATAAACACTAGTGAAGAACATTAATGTTAAATTTGATGTAAATTTAATATTGTAAGAGATTCGATGATGTAAAATTCGAGCTCTGATATAATGAGTGGTGAGGTAATAAATTATAAGTGTGAGGTTATAAGAGTACTCTGAAGCTTACAAATTACGTTATAATACTCTAGAGTCTAGACTGAGGTACAATTAAATTCAACTTCTAAGTGTGTTGTTTAAAAATATGTATATAATATTTTTGTCAATATGTTTTGATAATAATCGCCGCACAACTGAGTTGATTACAAATTATAACTGATAATAATAACGCAATTATAGCATTAATCAAGAACCTGCAACCCTACGATAACAAACGAGGAAGGGCAATAAAGTTGAAGACGTCTCATAGAATTCCCCCTTAAAAACAACACAAAACCAAATATGACACTTAACGCTAAACTAAAATTCAGGTTCGCCAATACAAAATAAAATATTGATTTATAATCAAGTACTAAAACTGGTTTATGGGTATATGGTATTAAAAAATGGCGATGCGTGGCTAAAATCCATATTGAATCCATTCAAAGATTCCAGAACAGGTGTTGAGGAATATGATCAATACTGCTATGTACAGCAGAAATAGCAACATACATCGAGATCCACACAACAACCAAATGTTTGTATAGTAATTAAAAAAAAATGCAATAACACATGAAGCAAGATTGCTTTAACACGTTAACACCGAGATGTTACATCTCTTCTAGCAATTCCCAATCCTCCTTCCCTTTTACCATCCTCCATTCTGAATTTTCCTTTCCCACCCTACCCAAACGTACCAATCGGTATAAAAGGCCCCCTAGTGTTTTGACTATGTTAAAAAAAAAAAAAAATCTCTGGAGATTACCAACGAGGTTTGAAGAGGGTAAAACGAAATAATGCTGTAAAATAAATATAACAGAAACATAATATTACCTAATAATTAATGAAAATAGTAAATCTTTTAAACTTTGTTATTAAATTTTCTTAACTATGTTATCGGTAAACCTCAAGGAAACCGCTTGGCGACCTTAACTCATCTATTTTATGTTAAAAAACTAGTGTTAAATTAATGGTTGGTCTGCAAAACAAGTTTTAATATAATAATATAAAAAAATATACATAATTCTGACATTTATTTCCTTCTATAATAAAACATCCGTTACGAAAAGTCAAATCGGCATGATAGACTGTATGAAATATGAGTTGACATTTGTCAGTTGAAATTTTCGATCTTTCTTTGGCTTAGCTTAAGCATTAATTGCATATTCCATTTTTAAAGAAATTGTTTAAAACCGTGACAGTTAAACTGTAATTAAATTAAAGAACTGTCACTCAATATTTTCAAAAAAAAAAAATAACATAAATCAAAGGGTTGAAGACATATTTTACTCTTTACTCTTTACTTATAACAGTTGAAATGTTTCGATTAAATGGTACCTCACTCTTTGAATCATAATATAACTTCTTCTCTTTTTACTTGCTTTTCTTTAGCTTGCAATGCTATTTATTTATTTATTTTGTTGGGCGATGTAGGGGTCAAAATATTTTTTTATTTTATATGTGTATTTTGGAGATATAATTTTAAGCGGTTGTTAGTTCAGTTGGTTAAGGTATTATGTTAATATCGCAAGGTTTGTGAGTTGGATTCTCATTTGAGTCAAATTATTATTTTTAAGAAAATTTTTTTTTGTTATTATATTATAAAATTTAAAATATTAATTTTTATAATATAATATAATAACAAAAAAAATTTATTTTTAATTATTATTCTCTCCTCAATTATTTCAACACAAACTTTAGTCTAGAATAAATTTAAACAACTCTTCTAAGCATACTAATTATGTATATTATATAGTTACTAGGGGCCCCTGATGAGTAATTATATTTCAAGTTGAAGTCAAATTTAAAGTTTTCAAAAAAACAGTAATTTACGCACTGACATAGACTTCGCACGATATAGCAGAAACCACAGGTGTTTAATAAAAAGTTTTGTGGTTAGTAAGTTGTATTTAGGACACATAAATACACGTCCCTCATATACTGCTTCGTTTCCGATATATTCCCTATAGTAAGTGGCATTTAGTGTATGTATATACTATAAGAGGTATGTATATATATATACTTACATAATACATAATTTTAATAAAAACTATATTGTTACTACAAATAACCAAAATTTAGAGACAGTTACTTAAAAAGATAAAAAGGAAGAATTCAAGTGATTTGTTTTTTTGTTGTTTTTATATTTTTTATTTGAGATGAATTTGTTTTTTTCTTTTTTAATTTGCATATGTACATAGATTCATTCGCAAGTACATAATATAAATTATAATAACTGATTTGTTTGCTTTTGTTAATTATTTTAATAAGATTTCACATATTATGCATAATGTATTTGCTGAATAATAAAATCATATGAGTAAAAAACTTTTAACTGTGTGCGCATTTTTGTTTGGTATATAATCTTATATATTATATATATTAGAAGTTCATTAAGGAGTAGGAGAATCGAAATAAAATAAAAAGGTGTTTACTGCGCAGGACCTTAAATACTTGTCACTTATAATTATAGATTACTTGTACATATATTGACAGTTGACAGCGCAGTGTTGACACTATATTATGGATGTATTATGTAGATGTATGCATATTATCGTCTTGTTTTATAGAATGTTTGATGATATTAAATTAATATAAGAGATTTTGTGTTTGTTCGATTCGATTCTCTTTTGAGTCAAATTTTTGTTTGTATTATTTATGGATTATTGCATTTAATTTTTTGGACTTTTAGTACGGAAAAAAATGAATTAGTAGGATAACATTAATATATAGGTTTTGAATATTTAATATAATATAATTTAAGCGTAAATTTAAACTATGTGCTGATATTTGAAACACTTATCAGGATTGACGCTCCTTGCTTTTATGCATGGCAAGTTCATATATTTGCTTTTTTCGTACAAACATTTTATCTAACATTATTTTTTCCTGCCTGAAGTCAAATGTTAGAATTATACACATAACATTTTTTTTGAACAGACCTTGAACTACCTAATTTATTTTCTCCTTTTTACTGCATTTAAAGTTGCTACCAAAATTGTGTAACCCTTCAAAAAAGCAAGTTTTTAAAAAGTTTTTTTTTTTTTTTATTCAATATTATTTTTCTTAAGCGACGTTTTTTTTTTTTTAATATTGTCATAATACAGTTATGAAAGGGTTAATTCTTAAATAATAATTCAATAAGAATTAAAAAAAAAATAAATCGGATTTATTTCCAAAAGTCATTTCTTAACACATTTATCATCATAAGATTGTATTCACAAATAGAATTTAAGTTTGGATATGGCAAAAAGGATACTTAAGAAAGAATCGGTAAATCCTGCCAGGAAATAAAAAAAAAAAAAGATCGAAAAAAAAAATAAAATGAATTATTTGTTTCACAAAGGAAAGTAAAGGAAAACAAAAATAAAAAATAAAAAAACAGTAATAATAAAAAAAAAAACAGAAATTAGGTTCTAAATTTTATTATTTCATTTTTCACTCTCTCACTCTTTTTTTTCTCTATCTCTCTTATTTAGGTATATATTATATATATATTTGAAGATATTATATTAAAATATATTTACCAAAAAAATATATAGATATTTTTTTTTGTTGACCAACTAAGGAATACAAAAAAATATATTAGGTAACAAAAAAAAAAACAAAAAATAATAATAACAAAACATAAAATTCAACTTTTCAGCACAAAAAAAAAAAAAAAAAAAAAAAAACAAAATAGGAACCCTCAAATTTTGTGATATTCTCCAATTCTCTAATATCATGGTTTAACTCAACTTAAGTTTTTGAGGTTAGGTCTTTTGTTATACCATTTTGTTGATTGTTTTTTTTTTCTGTTATTTCCTTTCTTATTTTAGGTAGATATCCTTTTTTCTGTGTTTATGGTATATCCTTTTTCTTATATTATTTATTTTATTATTATATTCTAAAGATATACAGTAATTTTTAAATAGCAAGAAAATAAAATTATATCAAAGCAAAATTGTATATTATAATTTAGGCAAAAAGAACCCACAATACACATTTAGACAATTTTATAGTGCGTATACTATGAAAGTTTAAGAATCACCTAAAAGTATTATTCAGAGAAGATACAACAGAGAGAACATTAAAATGAGAAATTTTTCAATATTACAAAAATGTTTACTATAATATAAACTAAATAAAATTTAAGTGTGTGAAAATAAATGTCATTCTTACTCTATCTTACTCTTTCTATCTCAGCCGATAAAATATTTTATATCTATTGTTCGGTTTATACTATATTGTATAAAAACTAGCATAATTTAAGAAGGACAAACAAAACAATATTAAAAACTAAAAATAAAATGTATTTTTTTTTTTTGGAAAGTAAAATTAAATAATCTAATTTTATTTTGCTGTTTATTTTGGATATCTAAGATCCAGAATAAGTACCTTATCCCATTCACAAATAGTTCATGTGTGTTATAGGTATCTAATAGCATTTAAGTTTGGACTGAAAAATTTGAATTAGATTATTTTCTTCTAGGTTGAGGGGATGAGTAAAAATATTATTTTTTTTTTATTATTAGTTTCCAGAGTGGATCAGGATACAATCAAAACATGCATTGAAAATATCAATGTTAAGTTCCATTAAAATTTCTTTGTTTTTGTATTTTATTTTCAGAAGGATTCTAAATACGTTGTCTATCTTATCATCATACGAAAAATACAAAACAAAATATGATATTGTGAAGAATAATAAAGAGAACATTTTTGTAAAGGTAAGTAACTGAGCATAGAAAATACTGGTTTCTAAATGAAAAAGCGACCCTTCCAACTACAGACCAATAGCCATTACGTCAATTCTTTCCAAAATAATGGAAATCATAATAAACAAAAGGCTATTGAGATACCTTAATAGTTGGCGTATTTTAAATGATCGCCAATACGGCTTTAGAAGCCAACGGTCAACAGGCGATCTTTTAACTTCTCTCTGCGTTAAGCTTAATACCAGCATTCATTGTACCGATGAATCTGAGGTTGAAGCTCTCGATATCTCAAAAGCCTTTGATCGAGTATGGTATTCTGAGCAAATGTCAGGCTATTGGTTTGGGCAGCCTCTTTTGCAAATGGATTGAGGACTTTCTCTCGAACCGAAGTATACGTGTCGTTTACGACAGTTTTATGTCCGACAACTATGTAATAAATGCTGGCGTTCCACAAGGCTCTGCCTTATCAACTACCCTTTTCTTGATTTTCATCGACGACCTACTCTCTTCAACCCTCAATCCAAACCATAGTTTTGCTGATGACAGTACATTGGTGGCATCCTACGACTTTTTAAGGAAATCAAATGTCACCTCTACCTCTATCGGGTCGAAGAGAAACATAATGACTAGCTCACTTAACCATGACCTAGCAAAAATAGCCGATAATAGATAGGGTATCGTAAACAGAGTTGAGTTCAACACGTCCAAAACTCAAAGCTGTTTGATCTCTGGTAAAGGAGATCAATCCGTCCCTGCCCTGCGATTTCAAGGAGAAAACTTACAAAGGTCAGGAAATCTAAATATTTTAGGCATGCAGCTGAACTAAAAAATGCAGTGGAATGAGCATATTTTTGATATAGCTAAGAAGGCTGCCAAATGTTTGGGTTTTCTTTCTGGATGTAAAGCCTACTTTTCTCCAAGAGATCTGGCCAATATCTATAAAGCATATATCCGACCTAAGATGAAGTACAATTCTCACAAATGGGCTGGCGCCTCCCTAACTTCACTAGGTTTCCTGGACAAAATCCAAAATCGCGCCTTACGCCTATTTGGCGACCCTATCTTCCAGTTAACCTTTACTCCTCTTAGCACACGTCGAAATGTTGGAGCTCTCTCCGTTTTTCATAGATATCTTGTTGGAAATGACACTTGTTCTAATGAAATAAAATCACTAATGCCTCCCCTCAAACTATTCCGGCGTAACACTACGGAGGCTTCAAGTGCACATTTCTACACTGTGGAAATACCTAGGTGGTCTAAAACTGGTTTTGGAAATTCTTTTATTGTAAGAACTGCCAAAATGTGGAACATGCTCCCATCTCACGTGTTCCCCAACGACAAAAATGCTTCATTATACAATTTGCAACATTTCAAAAAGAACCTCTTCAGGTTCGTCTCCTACTTACCTTCCAATTCTCCTCTATCTTCATTTTTCCCTCCAAATCCTTTTTTTTTGCCTTACCCACACCTACAATAATTTTGTATAAAGGAATACTTTCCTAGTGTTTGGGTAGCATGTAAAAAAAAAAAAAAAAAAAAAAAAGAGTAGTGTGTTACCTTTTCAAGCTAAATTTAGAGTATTTGACCATGAAATAGTAGTTGTCTGTGGGAAAAGTAGTTAAAAGAACTTCATTTAAAAAACGAAAATACTGTTTGTGTTCTCTTTTAAAGAGTAAATTACTTTTATCTGGTTTCAACTACTTCAGTTAACTACTTCTACTTAGAAAAAGTAACTGACCATAATACGCAAAAGAAAATATCGTTACATTTTAAATTACAGCACCTCATATCCGTATTTGAAATTTAATTAAGAAGTTTAATAACAAATCATACTTAATATTTCGTTCTGAATTGTTTCCATTATTTCCATTTATCGTGAACACTATATACTTTATTGATTTATCTTAAACAACAACCTTAAACTTTATTGATTTATCTTAACCAACAACCTTTTTAAAAAAATAATAATTAAATTTAAATCGCAGATGTTATTGCGGCAATTTGATAAATTAAAATGTTTGTATATTAATGAATGAGTGAATTGGACAAAACTTTAAATTGAAATTTCTAATTGAAAATTGAAAAAAAAATATTTGTATTCGCCACGTCTCCTTTTAAATATCTGTCATTTAAAAGAATGATAACGAAAATCGGTTTTCACATATTGTACAGTACTTTTGATATGTAATTTACAGATTAAATATAATGATTTCCATTAACTAAAATTATTGATATAGTAGTGGCTGTGTTTTTGACATGTGAAAATATTGGTTATGGTTATAACTTATGGTAAAAAGTTATGGTAATAAGATACATAAAATATAGGGTAATCAGAAATAGAAACGAAAATGAAAATTTATATGAAGTACAACAAATCAAAAAATACATAAAAGTGAGATAATGCTATTTGTTATTATTTGTGAAACAATGTAAACCTTGCTTAAATAAAAATGAAAGACTAAGTTAATAAACTGATTAAATTGTTTGTGTAACACACCCACTTTTCACTAGAAAGAAATATTTAAAAAAATTAAGTCTGAAGCAAGTAATAACAAGAAGGAGTTAAAAGGCTACATATTAAGATTAAAAAATAAGAAAAATATGGATATTAATTGACAGAGACCAAAACTTTAGCGAATAGCGACTTGACTATCCGTGATAATATTGTAATCAGCTGGTGGTGATTTCGGTGACATAACAATATATATTTAGATATGAAGTATCTACATACTTTGGTATTTTATTTTTAATTTTAAAAATATCTAAGTATCTAGCAGAAATACTTAAGAAAGTAAAATAAAATCTAACTTAAATAAAATGTAGGTAAGTAGGATGTACTTTAAGACTAAAAATAGATTTTTATACCTTTTAAAATCATTTTTTTTGATTGTCTAGATATGATTAAGGGTATGAAGAGGTTCCTTAACACATTGACTGGCAAGTGAATTTTTACAAAATGTTCATACAGGCCGAAGAAAAAAACTGCATTGTTTTTTAGTCATACAATATCATACAAATATGACGCGGCCTACCAGGAGATTTGCGCATAAATCTTTCTTTGCAATGCCACGGCGTTCATTTATTAATTAAAACTATTTTGTCTTTTTAGTTGGAAAAAATGTTTGTTAAAATTTGAAAAAGTTCGTCGTTATGGTAGAAAGTTATTCAAATATTCAAACCATGCTCAAGTGAAGATAATGTATGGTCCTTAAAAGTTTATTCGGGAAAATCAGAGTCTGATAAATGTGAAATGGGATTACTCAAGTCTGTATGCCTCACACTCAGTAAAGACCTATAAAATGAATCAAATTATTTTTATGAAAAGTGTCCTGGCTGTCCCTAAATGTGCTTTTATAGTTTTAAAATGAAGCAATAAATGTTTAACAGAATGTATCATTAAAATGATTAAAGAACATAAAAAAAAAACAAATTTTCAATGGTTTTTCTTTCAAAACTTCCATAGATTTTCGATATTTCCTAAAACCATTATTATTTTTGTGCTGCCTCTATTGGAACTCTTATCTAAATATTCAGATGACAGTGTTTTTTCTTCCTGAATTACCGTCATACACATTTGAATGACATGGCCTGTTGGGAAACATTACTGTCATTCGAATAAGTATGACAAGGCAGTCAATGTGTTAATAAAGAGTAGCTCTGTTTGAGGTATACTAGCATATATTGAGGGATTAAAACTTTAATATTTTGAAATCCTCTGAGACAATTGCTACCCCTTTTCCGCAGTCCATTTTCGATCATTTTATTACAAAATTCTATTTTTTCATCAAACCACATGTCCAATCAGTCTTAACAATAAAAGCTATTGCTGGCTTTTTTGTTGAAGTTCAATTTGGATATAATCGGTTGTGTCTGGCTACAGTTCGTTTCGTGATTATATCGTGTAATTCCGGATGCCCGTTTCTTTGCTTCAGGACACACCTTTTTTTATATACAAATCGGGAGGAAAGAGAAGCAGAATCACATTGGTTAAAACATCAGTGGAGCTGAGAATATTCATTAGTTAAAATCATACAATTTTAGTTCACGACGAGCATAATACAACACCACATACTATTTAATTTATTTAAATTTCATTTGAATTAAAGATAAGTCAAATGTCTGCAGATTATAATTGGAGTAGTGAAAGTGGTTTATGAAAATAAAACACATTATTCCAAAATATAATTAACGTTAACAAAAAATGATACCAACAAAATCAAGTACCTCTACAAAAAATATTTGACTTAAACACAACAAATAGAGTAATGAAAATTTTATACAAAATATAGATTAATTGGTATCAGAGTGTGAAACAGAAAACTGAAACGAATGAACTGAGAAAAAGAAAACAAAAATAAAATAAAAATCATATGTTAAGTGAATCTATTAAGCTTTATAATAATCCGATTGAATATTGAAAGGATTTTCAAAATGTAACCTACTCAAAACCATAGATTCGCACAATATATTATACTCGTGTGTATTGACTGCGAACTTATATCCTTACACTCATATTATGAATTTTGATTGTTCTTTCTTTAATTTTCATATGTATATGCATGTATGTAGGTGTATACATTTATTTATTTATTTTGTTTGTTTTTATTTCCATATAAATACTTTTTATAACATATTTCTGTTTGCTTTATTTTATTATTTTTTGTTTTTTTGTTTTTCTTCACATTTATTTGTTTTCTGTTTTTATTTGATTCCTGATAGTAACAGCTTGTAATATTAGTTTTGTATGTTGTAATTGAATATAAAGAAAAAAAAAAAAAGAATAACAAAAATAAAACAAAAAACATATGTTAAAATGGATTTAAATTAATTTAACCAAATTTATTTTTAGATACGCATGTATTTCAATGTATATGTATATTATTATAATATACATATTAGTATTTAGATTATATCCTTATCTGAATATAGCTATTGTAAATTCATTCTATATTTGGGAATCTAATAATATTAAGAATAAAATGAAAGATTATTATTTTTTATTATTAGATTTTTCTTTTTGTTTTTTGTTTGTATTGTTTTTTTTTTTTCATAATGTTGACATTAGATTTCTAGTTGAACACCTATTTACTAATTCTATTGATATATTTATTTATTTACTTTGAATATAAAATAATTTAATATAATGATAGATTTATTGAAAAAAAAAAAAATAGAATCACTAGAGTTCACTTATGTGGGTAGGTGGAACATAGAAATGACCATTCCAGTTACTTCTGGAAAACCAATTAGTATTTATTTTTGCATTTTTGATAACAGGACCCCTGTGGGATTGAGAAAATTAATCAGATGAATCAGATTTGTCTTCCCGCAATAATTACTATATGGTGTGAGGGAAGGGATCTGATTCATCTGATTAATTTTCTCAATCCCACAGAGGTCCTGTTATCAAAAATGAAAAATTAAATGATAATTTGTTGTGTTTAAGTCAAGTATTTTTTGTTAATATACTTAAATTTGTTGGTATCATTTTTTGTTAACGTTAATTTTATTTTGGAAAATCCTCATCTAAATTTCGTAATTCAGGAAAGAATATTTAACTTTATTAATTGTTTACAAAAATTTTTCAATCATAAAAAATTTCACTTTCGGATTACAAAATTGATTTAGAATTTGCATTTTCGAAATAAGAATATTGAAAATAAAAACATAATTTCGAATATTTAATTTATTAGTAATCAAAACTCTGTAAAATAAAAAAGTACCTGTACAATCTTTTAAACATATATTTTTTTAAGGAAATAAATAAAAAAAAAAATTAAAAATATTTATTAGTATTTTAACAGTTATTTAAAATCATATGGTATATTTTATAAATTAAACTTTTCAAATACCGGTCTTAATTTGATTAGTTTAAATAGGTTTAGAATTATGTAAAATCTTCAGACAATCCAGCAGATGCAGCATTACGAGGTGTGAAACCACAACAATTGCTTTGTGCAACATTATGGTGGAACGGTCCAACATGGCTGAAATCTAACTGGAGACACAACATAGACAACTCAACCGTCAACTGTGATCCTACTAGTAATACTTTCAATGAGGCACGAAAAAAGTATATCGACGTTTTACACATATCCACTAAGACTAATATTATGCACGACTTATTTACACGCTTTTCGAGTTTAACAAAGATAATCAACATTTTAGCTAAATGCTACGAATTCATAGAGAGATCAAGATCAATACTACAGATTCAGAAGAGTCAAGTTTAAGTGTCAATTTTCATCGTCATGGACAACTACTGAAAATATGAACTCCGAATGAAACTTTCAATGACAAAATAAGACTCCTAAAAGTGAACGAATATGTGAAATCCTCACTGACACCATTTCACCAGTCACTGACACCATTTCTTGATGAATCAAATATACTTCGAGTTGGCGGCAGATTAGAAAATTCATTAATGTCCTACACTTTTAAACATCCAATAATCTTACCCAAGGATCATGTGTTTGTAAAGTACTTAATTTTGTACTATTACCAAAAATTCCTACATGTTGGAGTCAATTTACTAATAAGCATCAATGTCGCAAACTAGTTAAATCGATGATAAATAAATGTATTACTTGTTGCAGACAAAGAGGAAGAACAGCTCATCATAACAGCTAATGGGGAATTTGCTAGCCCAACGTATTCAATTTCAAAAGCCATTCACATATGTTGAAGTAAATTATGCTGGGCCGTTAGACTTGCTAATTTGTTGTGGTCGGAGTGCTCGTACCGTTAAAGGTTATATTGCTCCTTTTGTATGTTGTAGCACCCGGGCAATACATCTAGAAGTAGCCACTGACTTATCATCTGATAACTTTATCACCTGCCTTAAATAATTCATATCACGCAGAGCCTTACCACATACTATTTACAGCGACAATGGCACTTATTTCATTGGGGCCAATAGAAATATTAATACTCTTTATGAAAACATATCAAAACTACACAAAAATAAATTAATTGCTGATTTCATTTTAGAACATAGATTCATCCATTGGAAATTTAATCCACCATCAGTTCCCCATTTCGTTGGCCTTTGGGAAGCTGGAGTTAAAGCCGTTAAATCAATTTTATACAGGGTCGTAAACAACACAAAATTAATGTATGAAGGACTGTTAAACTAAAGGCCACTTATTCCAGTCAGCGATGATCTTACAAGTCTCGAAGTTACTTATAAGTTTCCATTACAAGGTTAAATGTACGAGAAGCACGAATTGTAGTGCCCAGATTAGGCAATGAATATTAATGTTTTATTAATTTAAATTATTTACTTATTGTGCTTTATTGTCACCCAAAAATAATAAAAATATTGGTAGGGGAATTTCTTCAATAACAACCTATTATTACATACAATGTTATTAATTTGTATAATTAAAATAAGTTAGTTTCTAATTGAATTCCCTTTTCTCGGTTTTATTCTAATTGTTGTTCCTTCCGTTATAAATTAAAAAATATAAATCCTTTGCACAAAGCATAAAGCAAAAAAACAAAAAAGGTACATAAATAATTTAAAATAATTATTATTCCTTTAATTCTTAAAATTGTTATTTCTTAGGAAATTAAATTTAAGGAAATTTTAATTTTAATACTTACGTTTAACTTTTAGCTCTTAAAACTCTAATTGTTATTCTTTACTCAGACTTGCATTTATTCAAAAAAATAATTTAAACGAATTTTATTTATTATCAGAAATTTGATAAGAACATCTTAAAATTAAGTCTAGTGATAATATTTTTTAATAGATCTTAATATTATTTTTAAGAGTCAAATGTCTCATACTTTTATTTTAAATTTAAAGTCCTTAAAAGTAGGATTAATTTTGTTTTTTTTTTTGCTTCTTAGAATGCCAGTAGATAATATTATTGTGTGAATTACACGGATATATACACAGGAATAATAATTCTATCCTCTTGACATTAATTAAGAGCATTAAAACCAATGTTATAACCAATGTAAGAAAGTAGTTGAAACTAGTTGTAACTAATTTCTATTTTGAGCGCATTTTTACACTAACAAAATTTTATACCAATTTATAACTTCACTGAAAAAAAACACTAGGTAATATTGACAAAAACCTGGGTTAAAATGAAAAAAACAAGGTAAATATAGCGTCAACAAAAATGATGAGACAATATGACAAAAAAATACAATTTTTTTTTTCATTCTATAAATATGACAAACAGTTTCTGTCTATATAACAATTTAAATCTGAAGAAATGACAAAACTAAATTTCTTAATATGACGAAATGAATTTTTATTATGCTAAACTATTTTGTAAATGTAATAAAATAATATGTTCAAATGAAAATAAGTTTTTATTAAATCAACAATTTTGTTTTGTCAAAATAACCTCTATTTAATTGTCGAATTCACAGAATAATTTTGCCAATAGGATATATGGCTAGTATCAGATCAACAATATTTTTTTTTGTCATAATAACCTCTATTTAGTTGTCGTTTTAACAGAATTATTTTGTTAATAGGGTTATTATATGCATATACAAATAAATAACTTTATTTTTGTTTTAACATATTTTGATGATAAGCTAATCTGTAAGTTATTTATTTGTATGCATACCGTACTCTACAAGTTAAATGTGGAACCATATCTTATATTAGCAAAATAAGGCAGTCCTTATAAACACTACATAATATATGTGGGTCTGAAAAATAAATGCATGATATTATTACAGTTAGAAATAAAACAATAATAGTCTTGTTAACAATTAATTTATTTGATAGCATTTCTATTATTTGAAAACAAAAAAAAAAAATTAAATTCATTATTACATTCAAAAAATTTAAAATAAAGTTAAAAAAATAAAGTTTTTTTTATCACATTACATTTTTCAAAATTATACAAATAAATAAAGTTCAAAATATTTAAAAAATGTTCAGACTTCAGTTTCTGATTGTGCCAGCTCTTTAGCTCTCTACTGTTTCTTCAAATTATTTATTTAATAAAATTATTTTTTTTTTCCTTCTTCAAATTATTTATTTATTTATTTATTTATTTTAACAGTTGATCCTACAGATAAATCTGCAGGCCAACTTTATAGGTCCTTTTCCCTTTCGAAATGTGGGCCTTGTTTATTGAACTATATTAATTATTTGGTATATA
The DNA here is from genome assembly GCA_963942445.1 of Argyra leucocephala. Lineage (NCBI taxonomy): Eukaryota > Metazoa > Arthropoda > Insecta > Diptera > Dolichopodidae > Argyra > Argyra leucocephala. The sequence goes on along the minus strand of OZ012677.1, from coordinate 59,596,871 downwards.
TTTTTGTATATCATATATTTATATTATTTTTTTTTATTAATTATACTAGCAAAGTTACCCGACGTTGTCCGGGTCGACCACAAAATGAATCGAATTTATTTCAATGAAGTTTGATTTATGAATCGAATTGAAAAAAATTGGTTTATCAAAAATATTCTAATATTTTTTTTTCACTACGATAAAAAAATATCAACAATACTCCAACTTAAGCTATACTTATATTAAAATTATTTCTTTGTAAACAATATTTTAGTGATCTTTTCTGATGAAGTATAAGCAAATTCTTGAAAGGTATTCTTGAAATAAAGAAATGTTCGTTTTTTACACAATCAATTGGAATTTGTACTTAAATGAAATGAGGATGCCAAATTCTTATTCTTAATCTAGTACCGTAGTTTTGGGTTCTTCAAGTTTCGTAGAAGCACTATTGAAGCTACTACTTTTAATTCCAATTGATTAGGAGGAACAACTTCATTTTCATCGATAACTGTATCTATCGATTTGTACACATGGACCCCCTGGAACACTCTGCAGTATTTTCTGATTAATAAAACGAATCGTCACATTTTTGTGGCTAATTTACATAGCCACTTCACATAGTCATGTAAAAATTTTATACTGATTTCTAAATTCGAAAATACTTTTTCAGGACAATACATGTTTTTTTATTTTTCAAAGAATACCTATGAATAAATTTTCAAGTCTGTAACACAATTTTTGTTTTGAAACATTTCTGATAGAGTATCTAAGTGTAAGTTTTCATGCCTGTAACACAATTGGTTTTTGAAATATTCCTGAAACGTACGTGCTAGGATTTGTACGACAGCAACCCGAACCAGTCCAAATTTTTGAAATCGGTAACAGTCGAATTTCTTTATTTGTGAAAGAGTATCTAAGTGTAAGTTTTTATACCTGTAACACAATTGGTTTTTGAAATATTCCTGAAACGTACGTGCTAGGAGTTGTACGGCAGCAACCCGAACCAGTCCAAATTTTTGAAATCGGTAACAGTCGAATTTCTTTATTTGTGAAAGAGTATCTAAGTGTAAGTTTTGATACCTGTAACACAATTGGTTTTTGAAATATTCCTGAAACGTACGTGCTAGGAGTTGTACGGCAGTAACCCGAACCAGTCCAAATTTTTGAAATCGGTAACAGTCGAATTTCTGTATTTGTGAAAGAGTATCTAAGTGTAAGTTTTTATGCCTATAACACAATTGGTTTTTGAAATAGTCCTGCGACGTACGTGCTAGGAGCTGTAGGGCAGCAACCCGAACCAGCCCAAATTTTTTAATTCGGTAACAGTCGAATTTCTTTATTTGTGAAAGAGTATCTAAGTGTAAGTTTTCATGCCTGTAACACAATTGGTTTTTGAAATAGTCCCGGGACATACGTGCTGGGAGTTGTACGGCAGCAACCCGAACCAGTTCAAATTTTCGAAATCGGCAACAGTCGAATTTCTTTATTTGTGAAAGAGAATCTAAATGTAAATTTTCATATCTGTCACACACATGGTTTTTAAAATATGCCTGAGTCTTGGTAAGAGTTGTACGGCAGCAACCCGAACCTGTCATCTGATGGCTTTGTAAAGTACCGCGTTATTTGCATACCGGTACCATGAATAACTGTGCAAAATTTCAGAACTCTATCTTTAAAACTGTGGGCGTGTATAGCGAACAAACAAACAAACAAATAAACAAACAAACAAACAAACAAACAAACAAACAAACAAACAAACAAACAAACTTTCCCTTTTATAAGTATAGATTATATCTTTATTAATTATTAAATTATATTTGAACCGATGTGGTTGTATAGAAAATTACATTTTTCAGTAATTTTCACCATTTGAAAAATTTTTCGGTTCTCACGGGGTTTGAACCCGTGCTCCTTCGGTCGTTACATTACTACACTCGAGTGCTTTACCACTCGGCTACCGAGGCCACGTTTTAAATTATTTTTACTATTTTCAATAAATGTTTTAGTTGCAAGATTCAACTAAAACTAACCAAATTTATTAACATCGCAAATTAAATAATTCACTATTTCTGTTAAAATACATAAGTAAATAAATTTTAGCTTTAAATATTTCACATTATGTATTTAGTTTTTTAACTTAATTCTAATATCTTTTTTTAATTTAATTCTTCAAAAAATCTTTTTTTATTTCATTTTGTTTTTGAAGGGATAATTATCGTTTAATTTAATTTTTCAAATGTCTTTTTTTATTTAACTCATCATTTTTTTTTAATTGAACTCTTTAATAAGCAAATTCAAAAACGCAACTTCACAGAAAATCGCACCTACACTTTTATATTTTCAACTAAAATAGAAAAAAAATTATTTGTGAACTGTTTACAAAATTCTTTTGTTAACCTGACTATGACAGCATCAAAAATTATAATAATAATTTTCTTATTGACTAAATAGATTTTGTAGAATTAACAAAAATTTATTAATTGCAATGAACTGCATAGTAAAATTTTTTGTCAAATTAAGATAAATTTTGTCAAATATACAAATATTGATTTAAAACGGTTTTTTGTCAAGATAAAAAAATATTATTCACTTGGACAAAAATTATTATTTTTTTTTATTGTCAATTTTACAAACTTAATTTTCCATTTTACAAATTATAAATTTTTGTAAAAATTATAAAAAAATATTCACAAATTAACAAAAAATTGTTGAGCAAACAAAGATTTTTGATAAAATAGAAAAAAAATTGTTGTATGAATAAAAACTTTTTGTTAACAGCTTACAAAATTATTTTGTTAATCTTACTAGGAAAAATTTTTTCAGTGTTGGCTATTTTGTTTTCCACATTGTTTTTGCATCTATTTTTTTTACCGTAATTTACCTTTTACATTTTGAATTACATCTCTTCATTAGAATTTAATAGTCTAAAAATAATTGTGTCTATATAGGTCTATGATAGGTCAATAATAGCGAATATATTTTTTTTATAGTACAAAATAAAGCGCAATTTATTAGATATTATTAAAATGGCTAGAGACCTCTATTTATTAATTATACTTCAAGTTAAAGCCAAATTTAACGTTTTTAACCGAACAGGGATTTAAATATACTGATATTTTTCACTATAAAAAAAAACAATAATAATTTTGCTTACAACTTACTACGATACATATTACATTGTCTATACCTAAGTACCTACCTACATTATGATGAAAATAAAACTCATATGCTACATTGCTACCCAAGATTTATAGAATTATTGTTCTTGATTTATACCTATGCTATGCACTCACTTGAAATTTGTATAAATAGGATGGTGTACTGGAGTAGGTGTGGTGATTTATTTTCTCTCGTTTTTGGTGAATATAGATTGAATAATTTTGAAGTGAAATGTTGACAACTAACCCTATTATTAATATATGATACTGATACGTCATTGCATGTTTGTTTATAAGTTGTATATATTGTCAATCCGTCGAAATAGAATCAAGCAATCGTAAAAATATTGTAATTACCAACGAAATATAAATTGTGACTTTGAAAGTTTAATTACCTTAATTTAGTCAGGACCTTAAAAAAAATTGTGAATAAAAAATGAGTTGTTTCAATAAAACTTAAATAATATAAGTGATTTCCAAAATGTAGTAAAAAAGTTTTAATACAGTTTAAATACAGTTCAACTACCATCTAAAGCTTTTATAACCACTTCAATGTAAAATAAACAATAAAGCTTTTGCTATATTTTGAAATACTATTTTAAAAATAAAATTCATACATAAATGTACATTCACTTTGACGTTTAAATTATAGTTATGTGTTTTTGTAATATCAAACGGCATAATAATAATAATAATAATAGTTTTGAAAATGAATGTTTTTATTAATAAATTAGCCAACAATTTTATTTATTTAGATAACGAGTGTAATACCTATTGTAATTTTAACGAGTGTAATAATAATTGCTAAACTTAAATCTAAAATATTTTATCTTTATAGCTAACCTATAATTTAATGGATTCTGGTAACTTTTTCTATCATATGTATACAAAATTTAGTTTACATTTTTTCGCTACACACTTTGCTCCTATTTTACATTTCTACTACGTATTTTAAACATTTTGGAATAAGCCTACAAAGCTTTTTAAATTCATTTTAGAAGATGCTACATTGTAGATTATACGGTTTCACTGCATTTTGGAAATCACGGTATCTGATATAGTCTATTTAAATATTACATACAAGAAGCTGTTTCTATAAAAATAATCAGAATTATCAATAATATAATTTAAAAAATAATCAAAATTATAACCAATTTTTTTTAACCATTATGTTAGGCACCAATATTTTCGTTTTGGGTTGTACACAATCAACTTTTTGGTGAACATTATCTGTTTCAGCCATAGTTGTTCTTGCATTGATTTGAATTGATTCAAATTTTGTCCCTATAGAAATTGTACCTGCAGACACTAAAGGTTTTGATTGTTGATAAGTGATGTTGTTTTATTAGTAAGAGTATTTTTCGGCAAATTAGTATATGAAATTCTATTATCGCACTGCTATAATTGGTTTGTCTCATGTTGCACTTGTGATGAGATTCGAAAGTGTGTAGTTCACTTCGATCGAATATTTATTATCCATTAAAGAGATTGTGTGTCATGCATTTTGAAATCATTTAATTTTTTATGCCATTTTCAGTACTATCATTGATTAATAATGCTATTATTAATCAATAGTACTATTGAATGTTTGAAATGTATTCATACTATTCTATAATCATATTCAGTAATAATGTTCTCGAATATACAATTTAAAACGAACGATAATTTGTTACCCTATAAAATATTGCAATAAAAACATTAAAGTTATTTAGTAGAAAACACCAAGTCAATAACACTTGAAACTAATATTTTAAAAATTAATTAATTTCAATTTTAGTAAATATTAATAACAAAAAAAAATGTATTTAAGACTGTTCGAACTTATTACAAAAAAAAAAATAAGAAAAAGTAAGCTCTTCAAAAGAGTTATAAAAAAATTAAAATTTAAAATAAATGAATCAAAAATATAAATAATAGTAAAAAAATTTGATATAAAAATGATATTGATTGTACTGATAAATAAAATTTATCAACTTCATTAATTTCTTATAAAAATATAGTCCCAAAAAGAATAGTAAGACAAACAGTGCAACAATCAGTATTTGATAATGACCCTTATTCTAATCAACGCAAAACGACGCTTAATTTTTTTATCGTCAAATTTACGACACTTGGCGGCGCATCAGTAGCATGATCGACGACTATGACGCATACAATCGATTATAATCGCTTCTTAGAAGCGATTGCATTTACTTGATCGACAACCCTTTAAAAGTTTATAATTAATGTAGCCATTAAGGTGTTTTTAAAATATCCTTATGGGATATTTAAAAGGATTATTATCCATATCCGTATAAATATCCTTTTAAAATAAAAATGTAAGTATTTTATAAAAAAAAACGTATATTTTATAAATAAAAATTAAAAACAAATATTTTTATAAAAATATCTGTTGTCTAGGAAAAAAATCACTAATAAAAAGCAATTGGAGAGATTGATGGATTTAATGAAAAGTAATCCTTCAATTGCAAAAGGCCAATATACTGATTGTTGCTGATCACGCTGGTGTTCCCCAAGGATCAGTTCTCTCACCTACCCTATTCCTTGGTTATGATATATATAAATGATTTGCTCCAAACCACTTTCAATCCAATCCACAGCTTTGCAGACGACAGCACCCTAGTAGCCTCCTACGATTTTCATAAAAAATCTGAAGCTACATCCACCGCTGTGTCAACCAAAAGAGACATCATGGCTAGTTCCCTCAGCCACGATTTGGTCGCAATAGCTAATTGGGGCATAAAAAACAGAGTCGAGCTTAACTCTTCTAAAACTCAGAGCTGTACAATCTCCCGAAAAATTTCCATTTTTGATCCTACTCTTTTGTTTCAGGAAGATAAACTTCAGCGGCTTGAAAGCTTAAGCATATTAGGTATGCACCTTAATCGAAAAATGATCTGGAATGATCATATATTTGATGTTGCAAAAAACGCAGCCAAATGTTTAGGTTTTCTTAGCCGCTGCAAGGCTTACTTCTCCCCCTGTGACCTCTTGAAAATCTATAAAGCTTTCATACGACCCAAAATGAAGTACAATTCTCACATATGGGCTGGCGCTTCTAGTATTGCGTTAAAACATTTGGATAAAGTCCAAAAATGGGTTATTCGTCTAATCAACGACCCAAATGTGACAGCCCATCTTGCTCCTCTTGGACATCGTCGTATAGTCGGAGCTCTCTCACTTTTTTATAGATATCTCGTAGGCATCGGCACATGCTCAGTGGAAATTAAATCTATATTACCTCCACTTAAGCGTTTCCCTCGCGAAACACGAAGGGCAACATGTGCTCATCCCTACACCATCGAAATCCCTAGATGGCAAAAGACAAGTTATGGAAATTTGTTTATAACTTCAACATCCCGAATGTGGAACCAAATTCCATCTTATGTGTTCCCAAAACATGACAAATTTTATATTTATGACCTAAACAAATTCAAGACGAACATTAACACCTTCGTTCGTAATTGTCCTCCTTCCCTTTTACCATCCTCCTTTCCAAATTTTCCTTTCCCTCCCTAGCCAAACGTACCAATCGGTATAAAAGGTTCCCACCTAGTGTTTTGGCTATGCATAAAAAAAAAAAAAAAAAAAAAAAAAAAAAATATAAAACATCTACGTTGTGGCCAAAATGGGCCAAGTACGCAACAGAATTAAATAAACTTGGTCCGCCAACTAAAACACCAGAGAAGTGGTTGCTTCTGCGCTGAAGTAATTTTAATTATTTTTTAATTGTTTTTCACTATTATTATTATTATTATATTATTCATTTTTTTTTTTAAATACAACCAGCTTCACTTGTGTACATTTAAAGAATAAAATTTTCCAAATGTCAAAAAAATGTATTTTAAATGTCATTATGCAATCGTCGGTCATGCTACCATGATTGCACAAACGCCATTTAGCATCAAAACGATGAATCGTCGATCAGAATAAGGGTCAATACTAGGGTTTCTGAAACCGAATTACTCGAACTCGGATTCGTCAAACCGTTTCTGAAACCAAATTACTCGAACTCGGATTCGTCGAACCTTGAACGTAAGATTCGAATTCGAAGTTCGATGCCTGATTTATCGAATCTAAAAATTTAAAAATTCAAAAATTCAAAAAATATTGTACCAATATTATACCAGTAGGCGACGTCCAATTTATTAAAACAATGCAAGTCGTTTTAATTATTTGCATTTATTATTAATGTACATATATCTTAACAGAGTGAAAACTTCTGAAATTTTAATTTTGTACAAACTTTTGAAATTTTAATTTTTAAATAATTTTCATTATTAAGTTCGTGAATACTCAAATTAGCACTGCATTATTGGTTAATATTTCCAAGCGTGTTGATGAACGCATAAATGTAAATTTGATGAATCTTTTAAAATATCTGAAGGATACAAATAATGTTCCATTAAAACAAGCGATAAATTTAGCAACAGATATAATGAAAAGATTATTTAAAGCTAACCCAACTTTAGTAGTAAACGAAAACGAATCTAATATGCAAGTAGATGTTTTAGTTGAACCTGAACAACAAAAAGAAATTACTATTGAGGAGGAACTAAACCAAATATTAAAAAGTGGGAATGAGGAAGCAATGGAGAAAACTGATTTTGACAAATTAAAACAGGAATTTACTCTGTATAGTTATACTGAGTACTGTATATATATTTGCAAAAATTGTTCAACGCTTTATATTCAATTAAATCCACTTCAACGGACTCTGAAAGAGCCTTTTCTGTTTCTTCCAATTTTTGCACCAAAATAAGGTCGAAATTATCTGATAAATCTTTAAATTCGTTGTTATTTTTAAAATTGTATTACTTACGACAAAAAAAATAAATATATTTTGGTTTTTGTTTAATATTATATGTAATAATATACTTAATTGAATCAAATATTTAAACAGAACTGATTACTTTAATAAAAATTATTTTTTTTTACTGCATTTAATAAAAATTTAACGAATTCGAAGGGTTCGACGAATTTCGAAATTTAATACTCGGATGCACCGAATTTTATTTTCCCGAGTTTTCAGAAACCCTAGCACTCAATACTATATATAAGAATATTAATAGCAATTGTGCGTTATCATTAAGAATACGAAATGCAATGAATTATGAAACAATTTAAATGAATTTTTAATTTTACTGAAACTATAGTAATTCTATATCTATCACAAAATGATAGGAATAACTTTACCAAAATATATGGGCTTGTAAACAAAGTAGGTAACTTTATCTTAAGAAGCTCAAAATTTCAAACTCTAAGATTCAGATTACATTCTGATTCTTCATCTTATATTACAATAAAATTCTATTATACTTTCGTTTACAATTAATTTTATATTTTAAGAAAATAATCTTAAAGGATTTATTTAAATATCTGCTGAATATTCATATTATACAAGCTACAGATTTAAATTAAAATACCTGTGAAAACTTTTCTCATACTATAAAAGTATTTTTCAAGTTTTTGTCATTAAATCTCAAGTTAAATTCAAAAGTCATTCACTTTAAAATCTCATTTCATTCATTCTCTTATCTATAAACAACGGTACGTAAGCACAAGTAAATAAAAATCATTTCAATTTAATTTTCTCCCTCTCTTCAGCCACTAAAAATTTTCAACATAAATATCATCTATCTCTTTCATAATATTATGTTCTTTTTGAATGGAAGACGACAAGTAGAAAAAGAAAAAGATAAGACCAATAATAATAGAAGAATAACAAAAATAAGAACAAAAACAAAAATAGCACCACACAATTTCTCACACGACTCAATTATTTCATCAAGCAGTCATGCGTTAAATCCTATTATTGCCTTTAAAAAAAAACAAAAAAAAAACAAAAAAACAGAAATGAAATTAAAAAAAAATAAATAACCTTCTTCAAAATTTACTCATGACTTTTTCACCCTTAACTGTTTTTTTTTTTTTTTTGCTATTTTCACGAAATAAGGAAAATCCATTTTAAAACAACACAAAAGTCAATTTGTATTAGAGAGATAATGAAAAATAACACACATTTTCTAAATAAATAACATTTAAAAGGATGAAACAAAAATAAAATAGCTACAAAAAAAAAAAAAAAAAAAATAAACATAAACAAATAACGGAATTTAAGCCTATTCTGTAATTTTTTTTTTTTTTGCCATATTATATTATTATACTCTTATGTTCCCTCCATCTCTTTTTGTATCCATGAATGAATTCGCAATAACGAAGGATTAGCTTAGAATTAAATTTGTTGTGTTGAATTAAACTTTATGTTCTTCGAATGAGTATACATATTTATATATATATATATATATATATATTTATGTGCTTATGCAAATAATTCCTCACTTTTGTTCTCTTCTTTATTATATTATACAAATACAACACCCTCCTAATTGAAATCTTCAGCAAAAGTTACATATCCAAACCCCGAGAATTTTCTAAATTGTTAATACCTACTTTTTGTTGTTGTTTTTTTTTTTGTTCTTATATTTTTTTTTTTTTAACTTTCGAAATTATACGATTTACTGTTAATTTTTAACATTAAAGCACTTCAACTGTAATAGGATACAGGTCGTTTTTTTTTTTTACCTTAACTCACACCTGCAATTTATGCATAATGAAAATTTGATGATTTTCTACACTGACACTCGGTAGAAAATTTTATAATAAAATTTCAGTGAGTGCAAATGAACCTACTCTAAAATCCAATATAAACTCGCTTTGTATTTTATTCACTACCAACCAAAATATATTATAATTTAGGTACAGTTAGAAAATTTGGAATTTTAACTTTTTTATTTTTTTTTTTTAATTTGAATTTGAGAATATTAGGTATATGTACATATACAGTGTTAGCTTCGACTTTACTTTTTGCTCTTTCAAAATATTATTTATCCATTTTATGAATGAAATTAACTCAGGTGAAATCATGTGATACATAATGTATGAAACAACAAAATAATGATGAAAATGACAAAGGCGATAGGTAATGAAGATAATAATACGATGGGGGGATGGATGATTCTTTAAAATAGAGAAAAGGAAAATAAAAAAAAAATTAAATATGACAAACCGAAATACAGAACCAAAAAAAAAAAAATAAACAAATAAACATTGAGGCGGAATACTGGAAAATTAATTTCAAATCAAATAAAACAAATTAAAAATCAGGGTTAGAGCAATTTTTTAGTATGAGGGGGTAATTTTTGTGTTTAAGGTGAAAGAAATCAAATTAAAAAAAAAAAAAAAACAGAAATCAAAAAGGTAACATAAGCTGGGAAACATAAAAGATAACTTGATATCTGACTGTGGACTATTTGGTTGTAGAAAATATCTTTTGTTGGGTTGATCGTATGTTTTCTTTATTTGTTTTGGTTTTCATTCCAGATAATTGATTGAATATTTTGTGTGAAGCATTTTTGGGTAATTTAAGGACTCGTTTCGCTGCCTTCAGGAATTACTGCCGTTCAGAGTATGTTTTTTTTTATTTTTTATATAATTCAAAGTCTATGGGATGGACACCCTAACAGAGATTTGGAATCAAAATCACCAACAATAGGTTTTTCTGCAGCATTTTTATGGTATAGACTAATTTAAATGTGGAAAATTATATCTATTGTAGAGTACTTTGCCTTCATAATAGCATAGTTTCATTTTATTTTTAGTGATAACTAAAACTCTTAACTATTTATCATTTATTTTATCCAGATGACTGGGGACCAATCCAGAATCGGAAAATCCAGAAAGCATTTTTTGCCTTCGTCGCGGTTAAAAGGCAGGCGCTCTACCTACTGCGCCACCCAGCATGCAAAGTACCACAATAACCACTTCTTTAAAGGAGAATAGAGCTTCGACTTGGCTTGGATCCATTTTCTAGGTTGTATTCATGTTTATTGAAATTATTAATTTTTTTAAAAAGTTCAGCTCCTTAAGAAGCTTGTTGTTTGTTCATCGTTAGGGAGAAGAGATTTATCATAACACGATTTATTTTTTGCGCTTCAACCTTTTCGATTACAGAAAGACATGAAAGCTATTAGTAGGAATTGCTTTTGTTCTTTTGCCCGACTCGGTTGGTCTATCGGTATTTACAATAAGCAAATTACAATTACGCGTTGGCTACCAGTGTATCACCGTTGATACACATTAGTTTTTTTCCTCCATATCCCGACACTGTGTGTATCATTTATAGTTATTAATTGTGCCGCATCAATATTAACATATTATGGTTTTCGTATATTAAGTAGAAGAATTTTCAGATGTTAATAACTGCATGTTCATTCGTGATGCATAGCTAATAATTTTGGGATATTTACATTTTTTTTTGTTTGTGTATCACCATTGATGGAAACATATTTTGGTTAAAAGTGAAGAAAGGTCAAAAGATAATCGACTTAGTCATTCTGGATATAGTATTAGTCGTAAAAGGTCTAGAATTGTCAGTACGTATTGTGGACGTAATTGTGGATCAAAAAATAGTTCTATGCTGGAAACATTTTTCAAAAAAATAACATTGAAATACTGTAATAAATATTGAAATAAAGCATTTATTTTGAAATATATGCAACTAATTTTTTTAATAACCTGCATGTTACACGAACTTGAAATTTAAGTTTGAAATGAATCACCAGTAACTTATCGGGGGACCTAAGGGTGGAAAAATAAAACGGTCATTAGTGATACATTGGACTGTGAAGAAAAAAATTTGACATATATCACAGATGAGTTCATCCCTTCCGTGGGCTTATCGGTTAGAGCACAGAAATATGTTTGAATTACCATGTAGTTACGGGTTCGATTCCCGTGGGGGGTATAAAATATAGCTAAAAATAATATTATATATAAAAATTAATAATCAATAAAAATAATTAATTATAATTAATACTTTATATAACTAAAAAATATTACCTATATCAATATCTATATCAATTCTCATATACCGGGTGTACCAGGCCATGCGTATCAGCTTTTTAAGAGGGGAAGGAGCAGTTATTTCAAAATTTAGAAAATTTAAAAAAGTTTGTTGACTAAATCGAGGATGCTCTATCGATTGGTGGTATTTTCAACAACGGAAAGGACTGCAAATCGGTTTTTTAAGATCAAAATTGGCCGAAATTGGCCGAAATCGAGATTTTTAAATGGGAAGGGGTATTTTTTAATGCAAATTCAGATTCTACAACAAAAAATAAGGAAATTATGTTAAATGATTTTTTTTTTGTTTTCTTAGTATTTTTCGTAAAAATTAATAAGAATAAAACAAAAATGCACAATATTTTCCTTTGGTAAACTAAAATTATTAATGATAATCATTTTTATAAATTAATTTCCTTTTCATGTTATCATATTTTTTATCTCCATTTTGGGTTCCTACAAAGTTTAAGCAAAAAAAAAAAAAAAAAAAAAAACAAAATTGACTTTACAAAAGTTTCTTATTTTTTGATGTAGAATCCGAATTTGCATTAAAAAGTACCCCTTCCCATTTGAAATTCTCGATTTCGGCCAATTTCGGCATCCTTTCCGAAAGTTGAAAATACCACCAATCGATAGAGCATCCTCGATTTAGCTAACAAACTTTTTTCTAAATTTTAAAATAACGGCTCCTTCCCTTCTTAAAAAGCTGATACGCATGGTCTGGAACACCCGGTATATCAAACAAAACAATAACCAAATAACATAATAATTAATATTGGACAAACAATAATAATAATAATTACACAATTGTCAAAAACTGACAAAAGTATGTGACATGACGTACCCAGTAAACATAGTAACGTCAGGCATTTTAACGTCAAAGATGGATAAAATTGCAGCGACAACTTGCAGAAAAATATGGCGTCGTCTTACCACGTAGCCAAACACATTAAAAATGAAATTAGATATTGGCTCGGAAATACAAGTGAAAGTAGCAGCTAGAAATCGAGTACGATGGAAATGTCAAGTGGAATATCATGCTCCCAAGATGAGTATGGAGAAAAAAAAAATCACACGTGAGCAACTTTAATATTTTGCATTGTACCGGAAACCTGTATGGTGCATCATGTGTATAGTGCAATGTTGGAATGAAATAGTGTATATCTGAATATGATCTACAATTAATGTATGAGAGTAATCTATACTAAGCAATTAAAGACATTTTATTCAGTGTTCTTCCCCAAATTGAAATTCGAAGGTATGTAAATATAATTGATATACCTACAGTAAGAATGGGAATTTTTTATTACTTACCTAATATCTATATGTAAAAATTTGAATACACCTATCCTTCGTTTTTAACTCAATTGTTAAAATTACAAAGCTCTAAAATTGGCATATTAAAAGTAAACTAGTATTAGTCCCCTTCTCGAAATTTGAAGAAGTTTGATAGAAAATCGTGCTCAATATTATTCAATTATTGTTTTACATCATTTCAATTTACCGTGGACAATATAATTTGTTATTAATTTATCTTAAACAACAACCTCATACCTCATACCTCAATCTTATACCTCATAATACATTTATTGTATTAAAATTAAAATTTTTGTATGTTAAAATCACTTACATGAGGAGATAAGGTACATTAGGTACAATTTCTAATTGAAAATTAAAAAAATTTTAAAAAATATTTGAATTCGCCACGTCTCTTTTTAAATATCTATCATTTAAAAGAAAAATAATGAAAATCAGGTTTAAAATGGTTCAGATATTGGTACCGTACTTTTTTTAATTTACAGATTGATGACCAACTTCATTACGTAACAATATTTTTTACAACTAAACGCATTCAAACTAATTGTAAAATTAAAAGCGTAATAATATCCGTAGTTCAAAGTTGGGGTTACACCAACATCAATTTTGTGCTCAATTCATCAATTTCAATAAAAATTGAATCATCATTGAACCTGTTGTGTCTAAACGTCACATAACTAATATAAGAACTCCCCCACTAAAATATTTTTTTAATTGAATCAAATTTTCTGTTCAAACATTATTTTTTAAACATTCCTTAAATTCCAAAACGATATACGAGAACATAAATAGTCTCATACTGTTGTTATTTAGTGATGACAGTTACTGTGATGATAATAATTGTAAAAAATAAACAAAGAATGAATAGAAGGGAAAAGAAATAAAATTAAAAAAAAAAAAACATTTTTTAGGGATCATGTTAAATCCAATGGAAATATTACATGACATTTCAGACAAAATATATGTATACAATAATAACGGTATTTAAAAAAATAAAAAAAGATTTTATTTAGTTTTTTACTTTAGTAATTTTCAATTAATCGAATGCCTATTTTTTTTTTTTTTTTAAATTTTTGATTTGAATTTCATGATTATAAAATAAAATAAAAAAATAGGGGATCGATTTTTGTTCAGATTTAATTTAGATTTTTTTTTTTTTTTTTTTGTTATATTTTCATGAATAGATTTATTATTTTATTTATAACTGCAATGCAAGGGAATAAAATAAGTAAGGGGATTTAATAGAGTTAAAAATAATAAAAACAAAAATGGCAATAAAAAAAAATCTAATATTTCATTACAGTTGTATTGACAATTAAATCCGATATTATTTGTCACGGATTTAATATTTTTTACACAAGCTTTTGAATGATTTATTTAAGAAATGTCATCATTGCGAAAGAGATTAATTATTATTGTTTTTTATTATGATTGTTTTTATTTTTTTATTTAAATTTGTATTGTTTTTATAAATTAAATCACATTCCTTGAATAAACGTTTAATTCGCAAACAAAAACGTAATTTAAATCATTTTTAATTAAATAAAAAAAAAAATTTAATCTTATTTTGAAACACTACAAAAGTATAGACAGTTTTAATCCTTTAGATTAGTTGTTATATTATTTTTAACGAGAACATTATTTATTTTGAATTGGAAATTCTTAAATTTTAAAATAATAAAAAGGTATAATTTTTTGTAACGAAAACTATCATAAAGGATTATAAATGTTTTTTCGGATACGTATAATGGTTTGTTCGGCTGAAGGTGGGTTTCAAAACTCAGTTTAAGCACTTAGGACTTCACTGAGTGATAAACTATACAATCGAAAAATCTCTGGTCGTTTAAAAAGGTAATATTATAGAACAAATTGTATTCGAATAGCCATTTTTGCCAAGAGACATAATATATGATATAATAAACTGGAATAAGGAATGAAGCTTTCTATAATATAAATTGATTAGTAGCGGCGAATTACACTAGGAGGACTTGCTACAATAGACGAATTACCGGATTTTTGAAAAATTACAGATTACAATTGTAAACTGAAGTTGAAGTACAGTCTTGGACCATCTCAAATAATCATCCACCCACCACAAAACCAAAGCGTGCCAAACGAAGTAAGCTTTAAAGTAAATATCTAGGTATTTACTTACTCTGTTATCGTGATTGTTTCTTCATACAGAAAAGCTGTTTATTTTGAATGAAGAAAAAATATTTAAGCATTTTTGTCGGAGTATTGTAGTTTTTTATACAGCCAGATGATATTTTTCGACTTGAAATATAATTTTTTTTCAAACTGAATACAATTTGAATTTATACCTTTCCCCTTGAACTTAAATTTATCGTTTTCCGGGTAAATTAGGTTCAGAAAATAAGTCAATTTCAATCTATATTTAATACAGAATAATGCATAACAAACTCAAAAAAGCCAGCTTTGGCAATGGAATTAAAAAAAAGAAGGTTGTTTTGTTTAAGCGGTCCTATAAATAAAACTGCAATACAATTAAAAAAATGAGTTCATTTCATATAGAAAAAATTGGTATTTTATTAGTAGAAGAACAGTTGAACAGGATTTTGTCAATAGAATATGCAATAATGGACACTATATTAAAATGTCCTTTAACTACCTGTTTAAGCTAGATCACGAAGAGAACCAAATTGAAAATTGTTAATAATCGTGAAAGGTGTTACAGAAGATAAGCCACATATAAATATAACATACAAATATTTAAAATTTCGCAGTTCAAAAACCTTCAAAAGCGATAAAATTAATAAAATTAATAATAGTTAGGTTTCCGTATTTTCAGAATTTTTTTTTATTCAACAATTAGACCTGCCTATCCATTTTGTAAATTAAAATAATAATAAAGTAATTTTACTGCACAAAAAACTCTATAATAAATAATAATAATAATCTTATGAATAAAATAATAAATGTAAGTATTATAGGTAATACCTAATTAGGTTAAAATACAAACTCATGTCCTTCTAAAACTCTATAGGTATTCATTTATAGTCACTTAATACAATCATAGTCGAATTTTTTTTTTTTTTTAGTATAATAATTATTATTTTGCAGATAATTTTTAATTGTATTTTTATATCCTTAAGCTTTAAAAAAAAACAATTGGTATAATTATCATATAGTTTGATATGAAAATTTTATAAAATTAGGTTCTATATATAAAAATAAACCTGAATTTTTTGATCCAGAGCTTAATAATGTGTATGATGTATTAAAATAATTTAGATATTTTAATGAAATTATAAAATGCTTTAAAATTGAATTATTATAAAATTATATTAAAGTTGTTTTTTTTTATTTCCCGTTAGCAATTTAGTTAAAATACCGTTAAATATGGAAAATCTAATTAAATACAGAATTTGAAAAAAAAAAAAAAATGTATAATGAATTAATATCAGTTTGGAAGTATGCCAAATGAAGAGTGAAGTTTGAATTATAACCATATTAGGGATAGAAAAATAATTGTGTGTAATAAAAGTTCAATATGACAACAATTATTGTTATGACAAAAAAAAATTTATGAATGAATGTTAATATTAGTTTTTGTTAAAATTATAAATTTATAAATTATTCACTCCTGGACTCATCACTATACTCGAACTGATAAAAGTAGGTATAGTAGATTTTGACTACCTAGACATCTTCTAGTTTTAATTGAAAAATTTAAAAACTAATATTATATAGATTTAATAGGGACAATGATATGTGAGTTATAAAAACCAAATCAAATTCCTACTTGTTGTTAAAAACTATATGTGTTAATCAAATTATAGTAAAAACTATATTTATTTAGAAATTAACAAATAAAATTTAACAATTTAACAATTTAACATAAATAAAAATAGCTTTCTACACAATATGAGCTTTAAATTTAGGAGTTTATAATTTTTAATGTAATTATTAACGTTTCAAAATCTAAAATTCAAAACTAAAATTAAAACAAGTTAGTAATAATAAAAAAATATTAAACTTATTCGATAAAGTGAATTTGTTTGATGTATATAAATTTGTTTTAAGTAAAAAAAGTCTTAAGTCTAAAAAAAAAAGAATTAAAGAAATATTAATAACTTAAAATCATTTTATTGCAATGTAAATACTAAATTTCAAAATAGAAAATTTTAAAATTATTGATTTAGTTAAAATAATATTTTTATAAGTTTGTTATTAGAATAAATTTTAAAATTTTAAATTTAAAATACATAATTGTTATACCTTATTAGTTATGTAAAAAAAAAATTATTAAGAAACCAGACATAGCTAAGTCTAAGGTCCGAAAAAAAAAAAATTAAACATAATTAAATATTATCCTATGTATGTAATTTTAAATAATAAATAAAGAAAAAAAAGTATACTCTAATTAGAATCGAGTACACCTGCGATTTACACAATAGATTTAGATAATATACTTCAATTAAATATACTGCAGCAATCAAGGGCAAAGAGTTTATGTGGTTTGATAGTTACTTGAGTGGAAGAAAACATTATGCTGAATGTGAGCAGTACAAAAGTGAAATAATAGAAAATGAATATGGGATTATTCAAGGAAGTTCACTGGGACCGTCACCAACGTTCCCTCTAATTTTTAAAATTGGTGTGTGTGCTAACTGCAATGTGGGCAAGTATATTAAATTAAAAAAAAATTGGGCAAAATTTCAAAAAAAAAATTTTTTTTATCATTTTATTTTGTATTCAAGCAAGTATTACTAATTTAATAAAGTTATAAATAGAAAACAAAAACAATATAACTATATTATATCCAAAAGGTAAAATAACTATTAAAAATAAAAAAATATAAAATCAAAATTTAATGTTTTTCACGTCTGTCCTTATTAACAACCCAATGTTCATAAATACTGTCTAAATTAATATTGTCTCCTGATGTGATAAACGTTTTTATTCGCATCAAGTTATCTAAATTATTAGTCTTTAATCTGTTTCGTGATTTTGATTTTATAGCATTCATCAAGCTAAAACCACGTTCACAATCTTCACTGGATGCCTGAAATGTAGCACAGATATCTAGAAGCACTGTCAATTCTTTAAATTGTGAATCTGCATTAGCCAGCTTAACTAAATCAAAAAAAATTAGATACGGAATTACTTTTCATCTTTTCAATTATTAAAAACTTAAAATCGTTATATTGTTTTGAAATTGCTGTTCCAATTTGTTCGTCATATCCGAGAATTATATTTTTATATTTTTTAACCAGCTTTTCTATACAATCTTGACCAAAGTTAAAATCTTTTGAATTTATTATAGCATTATGATGAAATGCATGCCAATCCATTACGTCTTCTTCTGGAAACCTATTCTTTAAATGTATACATAACAATTCGATAAATCGTAAAATTGCTGAAGTGTCGATACCAGGATTTTTACCAATTAGATCCTTCATATCATTATTCCAATGAACTATTTCGCCTAAATATTGGTTTTCGATTTTGTTGATCCTTGCTTTAGCAAATTGCATTGCATCCATTATTGTCAACAAACTCCTGTGAAATATTTTACAAAGAGATGACAACTCTTCAAGAACGTCATTTAAAACCATTAATGAAAGGCGATATTTTGGATCTTTAAGAAGTTTTAGGCAATATTTGCATATTGGATCATTACATTTCTCCACTTCCTCAGTGCGGTATTCTATCAATAGATCGTAATTACGAATAAATGCTCTTACTGCAAAATGTCTTGACAGCCATCAAACTTCATTTAATGGACGAAATGCTAATACATCACATTCAGGTACGCTTGCCAATTCTTCAAAGTCTGCTTTCTTTACGGTTGATCTACTGAACATGGTAAATACTGTCTTTAATAATGTTTCAATATCACACATTATTGGTACTTTTTTCCAAGCATCATCAATTCCTATATCTTCCTTGTGTGCTACACAATGCTGCTGCGATAAATGAGGGATTCTGTTCCGTAACAATGCAGCCACCCCATTATTCTTACCAAGCATTACAGAAGCACCGTCTGATGTAAACATTACCATATTATGCATATTGATATTATTTTTTATATAAAATTCATAAATAGCTTCAAATATGAAGGAACTAGTACATCCAGTCAATTTTAAAACTCCTGCAAATACGGTTTTATGGTCATAAGAAATTTTTGGCCGGTATTTTATGTATAAAATTAAAGCTTTGTGTGTAGATATATCAGTACTTTCATCAACAATTAAACAATGAAATAACGATTCTCTTAGTTCCTCAAGAAACTGTTTTTGTATTACAAAATTAATGCATTGAACAAATTCGAATGCATAATTCTTGCTGCGCCAACTTTTGCGAATAGATATATAATTTTCCATATGCTCATGAATTTTCTGTACTGATGACATCGAAGTGTTAATTTTTATTGCAAGAATAACGTTGCCTATCAAAATTTTGGTATCGTTTTTATTCGATTTTTTACGTTCTATCAAATCTGCACGTATCTGTCGTTCTTCTGTAGAGGAAGTTAGCATTTCAGCAATTCCACCTTTCTTGCAATTACGTAATTTTATTACCGAATCTAAATGTACTTTTTGGCTTAAATGCCTCTTTAAGTAGTACAGCTTCCAATTCGTCCAGTTTTTGCCATTTTTAAACTCACTTTCAGCTTTTGCTTCGGTACATATTTTGCAAAGAACATCATTGGTTTCAATTTGATAATTAAAAATATCACCTAATTTAATTTTTTCTTTTATAGTTGACGATGAGACGCATGTTTCAACAATTTCATTTAACCATTCTTTTTTGAATTTTGAAGATGTCTTGATTGTGGATTTTGAGCTTTCATCGAATTTTTGTTTTGACATACTAAATGTATAAAAAATAAAGGAATTGCATTTTAAAATAATTTTTGAAATAAATATCACAGCCTTCTCAACATTAAAATAAATAATCAAAATCATAGTGCAAAATTTAATTTACTTTAGATTACTTACTTATTTATTATTTTTCTATCATATCGTGGTGTTATCTGTTAGTTAATTTTAAATTTCACATCCACATTTATTGAATTCAAGAAAGTGAACATTGACATTTAATTTCAATGTTGCGAATTGAGACATACTAAAACAAATAACCCAGCAAACAAATAACCCAGAATTTAGTGTGGAAATCTATACGAAATTTTCAATTGGGTGCGTTTACGCAATGAAAACGGTGACAATTAAAAAACATTATTGTTTGCAATAATTTCTGGTGGTCGAATAGAAATGCTGAGTGGGCAAATGTCAATTTTTAACTGGGCGGCCGCCCGTTTGCCCAGCTTAGAGGGAACGTTGACCGTCACTATTTGCATGCTACATAAATGGATTCTCAAAATTAAAACTACACGGTAAATCATTCTTGTATGCAGATGACTTGACAATGGTGTTCATGGAAAATTATTATTGTAAGCTAGAGGGGAAAATGAATTTGGATATCCGATTGGCTGGTGAATGGATGGCTAAACATAAGCTCACCGTAAATGTTAAAAAAAACTAAATACTTGATAATAAAAAAAGGGTTTGAATTGTTCTTTAAATGTTAAATTTAACGATATTAGGATTGACGAAGTGAAAAGTTATAAGTATCTTGGAGTTATCATAGACGCAGATTTGAAATGGAATGAACAAACTAATGAGATAGCAAAAAAAAGGAAGAAGAATAGCAGGAATGTTAAATCTGACACAAAAAGGAATTCTAATGGATATAAAAAAAGCGCTTTATTATTATCTATTCCACTCCACGATCACATATGGTATCTTAGTTTGGGGAAATACTTATGTGAAAAATATAAATATGATACAAAGAATCCAAAATAATGCTATAAAAAATCTTTGTGGATTCGAGAGGCGTACATCTACTGCAGAAATGAATAGAAAGTTGGAAATACTTCCTCTTGAACTGCATAGAAGAATGTCTCAGGCGATACAGATTTATAATATGGAGAACAATTTAATTAATACAAATTCTATAATACCAGATGTACATAATGTACTATTATTTTTTCTTACATTTGTATTATATACTTACTAAATGCACTTTTAAATTAAATTTTATCATATATCTATTACATAGTTTTTAAAAATTTTTGAATTACATACTCTGTATGAGCTATGGGCTCTTTTAGAGAAAATAAACACGAAAATAAAAAAAAAAAAAAAAAAACACTATAAACTAAAATTATTCTTCGAAAACAAAAACTAATAATTCCAATTTATTGAAAATTCTGAAATAAGAATATCTAATTAAATCTTTTAATAACACTATGTATGCATTATAATCTATAATTATTATTCTATAATTTCCTTAATATCCTTTTGTTGTTTTTTCATTGTGTTATCACAGGTGTTGAATAAAATATTTTAAAATGTCATCTTCAATAACCACACTTTCCATTAAAAAACACCATAATTTAATGTTTTTTTTTTTTAAATAATTTTTTTTTTATATTTCTTTTATTGTTTACTTTATAACAATACATAAAAGAAAATGTTCATTCATTCATTCACATATTGATTTGTTCATTGAATCATTCATATAATTTTCTCTATCTATATAATAATAATAATAATATGTATAATATATATATACAAAAATATAATAGAATAGAAATAACACTTAGAAAAAAATAGTAAATTCGTATTTCAATTTTATGTTCGTTTGTTCCCGTTAAATTGAACAAATTTTTGTGTATTTTTAGAAAATTTTATCAATCACTACTATCATCAATATTGTCATCATCATCATCATCATCATCATAGTTATTATCATTTTTTTATTTTTTAGGAACCCAAAAAAAAAAAAATGAAAATCAAATAGCGAAAATATAAACCTAAAATACAAAGAAACCAAAAAACAAAAATCAAAATATCAGAATCGAAGAGACTTCTTTGTATTGATTCAATTTTTTTGTATAGTTTTGTTTTTAGTAATACATATTTTGTATGTGGATATATATATGTATATTAAATACATAATATACATATTAAATTATTTATACATCATTCATTATATAGATATACATTATGTATATCCAATATTATATATATATATTTATTTTATATATATATAGTTCTCTTTTCAAATAAAATTTGTTCATTGAACTGTGATATGAGCGAATTATTTTCAACATAACTGAATCGATCCCAAAATACAAGTTAAGGTATAAAGTCTGTTTCAAAATTAAAGAAATAAATTTTAACTATATAAATTTTAGCTTTTAATCGCTAAGGTGACGTAAATTTTACCTCTTTGATTCTATTGCAGCTTGAAAGTCATATTTTAAATGTAGCCCGCTTCAAAAAATTTTAAGTATTCTCATATGTTTGTATAATTTTCATTTTAGCTCCAATTATTAATTTTTTAATAGCAATCTCAAAATCTTTAATAAAAATAGGGGGTAAAAATTTACGTCACTTAACGATTACGTGAACAAAAAACATCATATAGAAACTTGTTTGAACAAGTTTCTATATCTACTTAGTAGGAACCTAATAATTTGTTTCAGAAGACTTACGTAGGCAAACATGTCAATATTGTTAGATACAACCAACAACATTAAAAGTAGTACCCACACTAGTATCAACAACTTGTTGAAAACACATTTTTTAATATTAAAATATTTGGGGAAAAAAACACTAACAGGCTTAAAAACATTAATATAAGGTTTATCGTATTACATTGGATTATTCATGTATTGCACTCATCGAATTAAGAACATGTTTCAGCTCAAAATTCATATCAACTTAAATTAACATAATCTTATATCTTACTTCAATATTTCAAATAAGGCTCTCCCTTTTTTACAATGGCTAATCGAATCGAAATTTTATATTTACGACCTTGGTTCATGTGAATACAAATTGAGTTAGTACTCATAATAAAATTTCGTGAGTAAACAGTGAGTACTTAATCTGGTGTGAATAAAAATTTTACTCAAAGCTGTTCCTATTAATCAAATATTTCAAAACTATAGTTTAGTAATGTTAAACAGAATTTTTTGCGGTAATAAATTTGTATATACTATAAAAAATATAAAAAAAGAATAAATTTAAAATATAAATAAAATTTTGAATAAAAAAAGAATAATAGCTATTTATTAAATAATTGTATACTTGTATTCAATTATTCAAAAATTGTATACTTGTATTCAAATATTCATAATAGTAGAGGAAAATACTACATCAGATCGAGGCGTTTAAGTGATAAGAACGATTTAAAATCATTGTACAGATTTGAGTATTAATATTTAATTTTGATAACTATAACCAATATTTGAGTCAAGTTTATATTTTATTTTGTAGTTTATGACACAATATGTCCATAATTATACTCTTCGACAAAATTTTGATCCATTTAATAATATTTTGCACTCATAAGTATCTACTCACTCATTAATAAAAACTTGATTCACACCAAAACTGAGTATACTTTAAAATATCAAAAATGTTGATTAGGATGTAGTGTACTGTGTGTTCTCTTAAAAAAGCTGTGTGAACTGAACATTCATATTCAATTTTTGTCCACACCATCGCCTTAATTCTTTCATTTAAGAATGTGGTTCAAGATCTTACCACTGGTTTTATTTACATATATTGAATTTCATACCATACAACTGGTTTTATTTATACCAAAATTATTTATTTGGAATTATCCCCAAATTTCGATTTTTTGTGCCAGTTCAGAATTTCTGTTTTAATGCAACTGGTCCTACTGGTCTTACAACTAGACCTAATATTATTTTTGTATTTTTTTGTATATATAGAATTTCTAATTATTTTTTTCATCGCAGTTGAAAATTTAAAAATTTGTTTTCCCCATTGTAAATGTGAATTCTTATAGTCAGGTCTTGTAATATTGAAAGTAACCTAAATAATCCCAAAAATCAGCTCGGTAGCTTCTGAAAGCTACATTGGCAGCTATGTGATAAAAATAAAATTATAAGCTTATAATATAACCTTTTATAGCTTGAACTTTTACGAATTTCACTTTCTAAGACTATAAAAATAAAATTTAATAATGCAAAATTTAAAACAAAAACCTAAGGGATAAATCAGGCATAGGTAGATGATCTGTAGTGTGTCGAGCAAGTACAAGGAAAGCAATACAAATTCTTAGAACAAATGTAAAGAAACTATAAAATATGTCTGAAATAACCACAATTGAGTTGGAAGACCAATGCAATACAAACTAATCGGTTGTCAAAGAATATAATGGGATATCAACAAGGTAAAAAAATTATTGGCATAAAATTTTCATTTTATTATCTTCAAATAATTTAATACCTCCAATCTTATTTGATAGATTAATACTTTATTCATTCATTTTTGATACTCACTATATCTAGATATAATATAATATTAAAGAATATATTATACACATATATAATACTACTATTGTATACATAAAAAAAAAGGTCCTTAGACAAGGAAAAAAAAAACCTACCCTAAAATAAAACACAATCGATTCACTTCACATTGAAATGAAATCGAAAGGATCTTTCACATTTGATTTCGCACTTTTTGAATTGTGTTTGTTCCGAACAGAAAAATAATTCTTTTTTTTTTCGGTAATAATGGTGATGTTTTCGGACTTTAACCACTTTTGCTGGTTTGGTGTTTTATTTTGTTTATTTTATTTCAAGTTCAGTCAATCTTTTATTAGGCTTAATTTTTCAGATTTATATTGGTTTGGTTGTATGTATATTTAGATATATTTGGACACAACACAGTCCACAATAATTTTGCTATATATAAATATTGTGCTGTAATACAATTTGAAGCCGATAATAACATTTTTGTGCTCTTTTCACATGAATAGAGAAAACCATAATTTTCTACATGTATGGGTATTTATTTTATTATTAATGAAATTTCAAAAAAAAAAAAACAATATATATATGTATATATATATATAATAGCAATAATGACTTTTTCAAAGTTAAGAATTTAAAAATATTAAATTTGAAACACAAAAAAATTTTTTTTAGAAATTCTAGTTGATTGTTTTTTGTATTGAAATTCTTGATAAATCGATGGCTGTATAACATAAAGTACTTTAGTCGAAATTTGGGGAAAAAAACTTGTTTAGCGTTTGTTGTATTTAGTAACTCAAACGGTAAATAATTTTTTGTTATGATAAAAATTTAAATTTTTTTATTTTAAACGGGATTTAAGGGCTCAAGGATTATTCAGATGTAATACCCGTACCCGTTGTATACATTTTTTTCTTCAAGTAGTCGTCTAAATGTTTTTTTTTTTGTTTACTAAGGTGTGCGGTTACCTTTGTTATTTACATTTAACTTGATTATCAATTTGTTGGTATTAACAACCTTATAGTATGTTGAAAATATCTTGGATTTTCAATTAATTGTTCTATTTTCACTGAAGTTGATGTGGAAATTAAAAATGGTTGAGTGAAGTTTTTTAAAAATTTAGAATTGCAGAAAAGTTTCAAATAAATTGCAGTAAACTTTAGTTGTGCACTACTAATAAAGTGGCTCTTAAAACTTTTTGAATGTCCTTCAGAAATTGTTAAGCCGATTTTAATTCTAATCCCATACACAACCCGAAATCTATGTTTAAATCTTAATTTTTGTTTTCCCTCATTTTTATATAAAAAAAAAAACTAAATTAATTTAAAATTTACTGAAATAGTTGATATATAATAAATTAGACTCTAATTTATTGTAGTGTAATAAAGATGATAAGTTCAATATTTTGTTTTGATTTCATTTCACACTATTTTGCATATATTGTGATATTTCGGAAGCAACATACTTCCTTCAACAGTGATTGAATATACCAATTGAGCAAAGAATTTAAATATACCACGTTAGTGTCGTGAAAACCATATTTAATACAAAAACGATTTATGTTTAAATACTGAGCTTGGGATAAAAATATTTATAAAAATTTTTACATAGACAATAATGAAACAATCGAATAGTTACTATTGACGTATCAGATACCTAAGCGTTTGCTTGAACAATGATTAACATTTTTGGTTAGTTTCAATGTAGTATTATTAGTGAACTGACCATAATTTATATATATTATATTCAATTAGTATAGAATAGTTTATTTTAACCCTTATAACTTTATATTGAAAAAAGCAAATCCAAAATAACTTCAATATTTGATTATATATTTTCTTCTCTTGCCCAATACATTCTTTCCATCGAAATTTGTCATCTAGTGTCATAATTAAGCTCAATGTTTTCGTAAGATAACTTAATTTCATATAATTGACAAATTTGTCTCTATTTTGCTATTGGTAAAATGTATATGTGCGTAGATTTACCTAATTTTAATTCCATTTTTTATGCCAACCGGATATTTTATTATTAGTTCTTTATAGCATTTTCCATATTTTTTTAGTGTCACAATTGCAGCATCATCCAAAAATGTTGCTATTATACATATTTATTTTTATTTTAAATGTCCAAACCTTTGAAAATGTGCTTACACCTCCAGAGGGTATTCTTTAAAGTTTAATTTTAAATAGTTTGAATAGAATTATAAACTTAGGTAGTAGTAACTGCCGACAGTACATCGACAAACTTAGACCAGTAAGGTACATTGTGATAAAATTATAAGCTTACAAACTAATGAATGTGACTAAATTGAAATATTTTATACTTTATAGAAGTTTATACACCTTGTCTATTTAGAAAATATCGCTACTTTATACAATAGATACAAAATTTGTATAATTCCATTAACATCCGAAAATGTTGCTATATATAATATATAGCCGTATGAAAGATATCCACTATTTCAGATATGTCAATTATAGTTGAAAAAGTAACAAAATATGTCCATTGTATGCTAATTTGCGGTACATCACCTTTATAATAAGTATTTCTACTTATTTTATCATTAATACTCTCTTGATTATTTCAACAAAGCTTTGGTTGTCGGCATACGATATAAGTTATATATCAGGTTTTCATGATGTACTTTACCAAATTTTGTGCTACATTTAAGAACACTAACACCCCTATTCCACATCAATGTACTTATTAATTTAATTGTCAATTACTGAACCATTTAAATTGATGAGGTATTACATTCATGTTGAACTGTGAATAACCATCAATTTCGTATCCATTTAAATTATTTTTTTTTCACTTTTCTATATTGATTAGTAAAAATATTATTTATTTATATTTATTTTTAAATTCCAATTGAACTTTTTTTTCACATGATAATAAGCTTTTCAAACAATTATTGTTTGAACATTCCCAAAAATTTAAAAAGAGATATTAGAAATTTAAATACATTTTTTTAATTCATCTGATTTTGACATTATATATTGATATTTTGATTGATCATTGATTTTCATTGACATGAAAAGAACATTGATGAGAACATTGATGGAAAATTGAACTATCAGCAATTAATTTCTCATCAGTTAATGGACAATTAGTTAACAAGTACTGATGAAGGCATTGATGTGTAATAGGGGCATAATGTGAATTTTTCCTCTAATGCTTGTTCAATAATATTGGTTATGTTATATAGGATAGACTTTCTCTATTCTGAATTCAAATTGATGACTTTGTATTGTGTTATCCTATTTATTTGTTTGTGTCCGGTTTTATTTTCAATTAATTTGCAATTTTCATTTCTAATGGTTTTACTTCATTATTTAAAGAAATTGTAATAATTTTCATTTTAGAATTTGAATTACTTCGGATATTATAAATATATATATATATAGAATAAACAATATTTTAATGGTTGTGTTTGTAATTTTTCACTTAAATTTTTTCTTTCAATTCAATTGAAATATATTACAATTATATTTTAGTGCTTTATTGCAAACCTTTACATATATTTTTTATACTTTACTTTGAAGTATTGACGAAACAGATACCTTAGGCTTTTGCTTGAACAATGATTAATATTTTTGGTTTATTTCAATGTATTATTATTATTATTAGTGAACTGACCATAATTTAAATTATGACCAATTTTATAAGTATAAGGTAAAAATATAAGCTCCAGACAAATTTAAAAATTTGTTAAACTATTGTATGAAAATTAACATAAATTTAAAATCTAAGCTTTACATTTGAATCCTGTTCAAATATTCGTACTATTACTACTCCTTCGCAAGTTGATCTGATTGGCAGAAGAACAGCAAAAATTAAAATCTGATGGTGTGACAAACATACGAGTTATGTTCATACCACATTGAGTCATAGCATTAAAACTCACGTTATTAGATTGCAACAACATCTAACTATAATTAATTCTATTTCACCAATTTTAATTAATTTCTCTGATGGTAACATAAAATATAAATTCAAACATCCTAGAGAGAAAAAACAATGAATACCATACCATAGGGTACACAACAAGATCAGTAGGAAATATCAAAATAATATCTTCCAATATCAGATTCAATGGACTAGATACCCAATATAATAGAGCAGAAAAGTTGTATAATACAATTTCTAGTGTGATGAAAGATATTAATAGTTTAAAAAAATTTAAAAGAGAGTAAAATCTAAAATCTAGTATACAATAGAATTATTAAATTGAATATATTTAAGTAGTTAGTAAGTATGTACAGTAGCTTTAGTTATAGTGATATATCTTAACTTTGTTTTATTAATGTTCAATATTGAATTATTTTATAATAAGTGAATCTTGCTGGTACTGTTAATGTTTTGTTTTTTTATTATCCTACACTATTTACATTGAATTATATTAGTATTTTGTATATTTTAAATTTTAATTTACACTGATCTATTTTATTAGATTATTATTATATTATATTATACACTCTGTACGAGCAATTGGGCTCATTTGAGAATTCTTACTAATAAATTTCAATATTTAAAAATTTAACTTAATTATAAGTTGAAATTTAAATTATAGTATGTCAATAGGTATTCTATTTCAAACATAATAAATGTGTAAAATCAAAATAAATTTATTAACTTTGTAGAATAGAATAGATTAGTTTCATAATTAATATTTTTCATCATTGTTTTCATCACAGCTATATCGGTTCTAATATATTATAATATTTTTATTAACATATTATAATAATTAAAAACCGATAAAAAATAATAGGTGTAATATACAATATACAAAAATATGTTATCAAATAATATATATAAAAACCAAAATTCCGAAAAGGGACCTGTAGTTATCCTGCAGATTTATTTGCAGCTCCTACTATTATATATAAATAAATAAAAATATATCAAATGTTGCATTCTATCCCAACTAGCATTTAAAGTGACAGAATACTTTCTTTTTTAGATATGGTGAATAAAAATTCCCTAATTACGTTTTTGGGACCAAGTAAATTACTAGGTTTTTGTTACGGTATAGTAACTCTAAAAGTAACTTTTTCGTAACAATTACTATATTTATTTCGTTCAAGGTGAGATGTCGTAGTTCGAAAAAGTCATGATTCCAGTAAGTGATTCCAGACATACACATCGTCCGTATATATATATAGATATATATATATATATATCCAATGATATTCACAAAGAACAGTAACCTGCAATTTTAAACAATCAAACAAGAACGTTTAATAGATCTGAAATGGTCACATCTATATAGAGTGATAGATGTCACCGCAAAAAAAAAATTTACTATTAGATATAAAAGCATTAGTAATAAGTAATTATTAATATAAAATAAAATAGCATAAAAATAATTAATTAAAGGTTTTTACTTGTCATTTTTTGTTTTTTACAAATTAAATTTCTAAATAATTAAGTCAGGTTAGTCTAAATAAGTACAAATCAAAGGTGTAAATATTCTAGTCTATAAGGTCTTAGAATATAGAATTAAAATATATGAAATTAAACATTTTGTACAATAATACAATAATCGCATTTTCATTTCATTTTACATGGCATCTATAAATATTTTATCTTTTCTTATTATTATTTTTAGTACTGCACTTACAAAATTAATTATGGTTTTGAAGTTTATCTATAGAAATTTAACTGAATAACACTCTCTACGAGCTAACAAGTTCTTTGAGATATGAATAACTAAATAAATAAATAAATAAATAATAGTAATCATAATAATAATAATAATATAAAATTAAACAACAACAACAACACTGATGTTCGCTTCTACTACACGGTATATGTTACAAGTAACTCTATGTTAAATTACAGTGCAGTAGACATCAACTATTGTTCTAAAAACTTAATTACTTCCTAAAAGTGAAGCAAAACCTTGCAAGTACAATAAATATGGCTAATATAGGATATTTTCAATCTTTATACCCCTAAATGAAGTAGAAAACCAACAAAAAGTTATTACGTAGCTAGAAAATTATAATATAAGCTCTCAACGACCCACACAACAGCATGAAGTTTTGTTTAATAAATGAAATATACTGAAATTCAATTCAAATGGTCGATGCAAAACACTTTAAAAGAAAATGCGTTCTTTAAAAGAAACTTTGTTCAAATAATAATAAATTTCAATGAATTTAAATAATTTAAACAAATAAAATATATTCGCATAATAATTTCAAAGTTGAAAAATAAAAATTTTATTTAACAAAAGATTTTTAATTTGATTTTTCGAAAAAAAAAAAACAAAAAATAAACAAAAATAAATATTTGCGAATCTTAAATTTTCCTAATAAACTGCAAAACCTTTGAAGATTATTTTAAATAACACCTTTGAACTTTTAATTTTAGCAGAAAAACACCACCGCCACACTGCATTCAAGTATCGACAATAAAAGATTTTTTTGTTTTTTTTGTTATTATTATTTTTTCTTTTTATTTTATATTTTAAAACCCTTTGTTCTTCAATAACTTAGAAATTTATTTTATTTCTTAATGTTATCCTTTATATCCTTTTTTTCTGGCAAAACATACACGCTTACACATATCCACACTCAATATAATATTTTGTTTATGTAATTTAAAATTTCAGGTCGATTTTTTAACATATTTTAATTTATTGTCCTCGTTTTACTACTCACACCTTTTCGTTTGGTTACACAAACCTAACTTTATTTCAAGAAAATTTGCACTCTTCTCTTTTCATTTGAATTCGTCAATAAAAAACACAATTGAATATGATTTTCTGTTTAAGTGCGAGTATTTCGATTTTTTGTGTTTTTGTTATTGTTGTATCGGTGTAAGGGTTAAGGAAGTTATAACGTTGTTGAACTTGAGAGTATAGATTCGAAATTTTTGTTTTTTTATAATATTGACGAGTACAATAAAAAAAGAAAATTTTATTTTAAATTTTTTTTTTTCAAATACACACACATAAAAGTAAATTTTTATTTTTGTTAAAAGGTTCCATTGTCCTTGAAGGTGTAATGGTGTAACGATGAAAAATTTCGAATTGTTGTAAATTTTATTTTTCATTATTACTGAAAATTTACAGTTAAAATCAAAAGTTAGTGGACGTGTTTTATAAATAGCTGTGTTCTTTTCATCCGGTTCGCGGTCTAGGTCAATACTTTTATATGAAATTACAAAAACAATTCAAAACCCAGATATTTATCTGGTTTTTATACAGGTCTGAAATATTTAGTAAATATATTTATCACGAGTGGCGCTTGCGTAGAATATAGAAATTTTCAATAGAAATTCTTGATAATTCATTTTACAGGTTTGCCAACTAAAAAATATTATCCATATCATTAACTTACTTTGTTCTTTTGAATATAATAAAACCTAGATATTGAACTGTATGAAAAATCAAATTCAAATCTTAATAAGAGTTAAATTTGGATTTATTTATTAGTAAATTTTTTTTTTCTTTTTTATAAATAGCCAAAGTATCGGATGTAACCTTTAGTACTTATGTACCGGTTGGTTGAAATAGGACAGGATAGGAATAAAGAAGAAAGCTATTGAAACAATTAATAAGAGTTTGCTGAATGAGGCAATTGATGTTTTTTTGGAATTTCTGCAAGTTATACACTATCGTGTTGTTTGAATACACACTAGAAAGGGATACGATTTCCCATTCGTGAAGTCCGAACTATGAACGATTTTCCGTAATCTATTTTAGTCCATCTATGTTTTTCTACTGTGTAGAGATGAGCATCTGCGGCTTCTCTTGTTTGGTGTTGGAACAGTTTTTTGATTTCTAATGAGTCCAGACGTACGAAGTATCTGTATAGAGAAAGCACTTATCCTATACGAAAATGGCCAAAGAAAGTTAAATACGAAGTTAAAATTCGCTGATTAAACAAATTGCGCGATTATGAATGCGGTCAAGGTAGTCTAAGGCTGAAAGAACAGCGCCCGCCCCAAAATTTTGTGAATTGTATTCAATCTTAGGTCGTTTGAATGATTTATAGAAAATAAGCAAAAGTCTCAAAGTGGAAAAGAGAGCTTCACATCTACTCAAATATCACAAATACTACTTTCAGAATGTCAAAAATATGATTATTGTAGGTCATTTGTTGGTTCATGTGCATACTTAAGATGCTTCGACTGATTGAGTTTTGAAAAATAACACCTTCAAAAGAGAGATTTGGTTAAAATTTTGTCAGTTTGCTTAAAATTAAATAATTTTGAGTTTTAGAACTCTGTTTATTTTCTTCAATCGCTTATTTTTCTTAAATCATGGTTAATCATGTCAGCAATTATTTTTGTCTTTTATTGGTAAGTTCAGCAGTTGATTTGGGAAGCAATTCAAAGGATGCTACCACAGAACTGTCATCTGCAATGAATCAATGAATGCAATGAAGTAGGTCATTGATGAAAATCAAGAAAAGATGAGCGGGTGAGAAAATAGATCTTTGTGAAACACCATCATTTATATTTAAATTTTTTAGACTTAAATCCGTTTACTAAAACACGATGTTGAACGATTTGTAAGGAAATCTTCAACGAGAAAACACAGGCCCTAGAACTATAGCTTGGTATTTAGCTATTAAATCTGCATACCATACTCGAACGAAAGCTTTCGAAATATCTAAAGCAACAATATTAGATTCGCCAGAATTGTGCAGGAGAGAGTTAAGTCATCACGTCACCGGTTTCCTTGCGCTAAAACCATATTGGTTGTCAGATATTTTGTAAACATGTCCTTCAAGAGGTTTTGAAAGTATTTCATTAATTAAGCTTTCTATGACCTTGGACAAAATTCAAATGATAGCTATAGCTCTGCAGTTTGCTGGATCGCTTTTATCATCTTTTTCTGAAATTGAATGCACGGCAGCAATTTTTGGTTGGCTGGGATATTAGCCAGTAGAAAACAATAGGTGTAATAAGTTACGCAGATGCTTCAAAATGTTTCAAAAGGAAGAATAGTTGGAAAGGACTATATATTTCAAAAGGAAGAATAGTTGGAAGGGAACAAAAGAAAGCAAAGGAAGTGACTAGTTAAAGCAAAGATTTTTGCAAACAAATTCATCTGTATAAAATTTTCAATTTATAATTATTCTGGAAGAATAGTTATAAATACGTAAATTATTATAAATATTTACTAGGGGCCCCTGTTGAGTAATTATATTTCAAGTTGAAGTCAAATTTAAAGTTTTAAAAAAAAAAACAGTAATTTACGTACTGACATAGACTTCGCACGATATAGCAGAAATCACTCGTGTTTAATAAAAAGTTTTGTCGTTTTAATTAGGACACATAAATACACGTGTCTCATATACTGCTTCGTTTCCGATATATTCCCTATAGTAAGTGGCATTTAGTGTATAAAATTACTAAAAATAAAAAATTTTGTCATTAAAGAGGTACGTGTATATATACCTACATAATACATAATTTTAATAAAAACTATATTATTACTACAAATATCCAAATTTTAGAGACAGTTACTTAAAAAGATAAAAAGGAAGAATTCAAGTGATTTGTTTTTTTGTTGTTTTTATATTTGTTATTTTAGATGAATTTGTTTTTTTCTTTTTTTTTTTGCATATGTACATAGATTCATTCGCAAGTACATAATATAAAATATAATAACTGATTTGTTTACTTTTGTTTATTATTTTCATAAGATCTCACTTATGTATAATGTATTTGCTAAATAATAAAATCTTATGAGTACAAAATTTTCAACTGTGTGCGCATTTTTGTTTTATATACAATCTTATATATTGGAGAATCGAAATAAAATAAAAAGGTGTCTGCTGCGCAGGTCCTTAAATGCCTGTCAATTATAATTATAGATTATTTCATTTTTGGTCCAATGGATATGCAAGCTTTGTGACATTTCGATAAGTAATATTTTCTTACTTCTTCTTTCTTTCATTATTATTCTTGTTGCTCTAATTAGAATTCTCTCACTCATCATTTTTGTAAAACTGTAATTTATATTTTAGATGTACCCCGGAATTAAATGTGTGCATATTATTTCAATATAAATCCTTCTCTATATAGCTATTAGAAAAACAAAACATTCTGATCATTTTTAGCACCCACTGTGCTGTTACTTTTTATTGTTGTTTTTTTTTTTTCAAGTATATCCGATGAAAAACACTTTTTCACAATAATTTGTTCTCAAAAGAAACGGAAGGAAAAAAAAGGTTTGTTTATATTTTACCCAAGAGAAGAGTTTTAAAATTCTTCAAAATTTATATTTTCCATCGATTTAATAAAAATAACAAAAAAAAAAAAATTATAATTCCCTCCTTATTTCAGTATAAATCAAAGAAAGGTATATGAAAATATTTTAAGAGTTTTATACTTAAATTTTCCAAATTGATTTCACTTATTTTTTAAATTTTTTGTTAAATTTCGAAATTTGGAGGCACGTTATGTTTTAACAATTTATTTTTTAACTATTTTGTATTCAATACTGGATTTCGATACGATTAGTAGATTAGCTAATAACATTATTTTTATTTTTCTTAAATAATATTAAATTAATATTAACAAATAAAATTAAATTAATTTACACTTTTATAGTACCTACCGTTGCATAAAATGCTTATATTTTTGGT
This sequence comes from Argyra leucocephala, assembly GCA_963942445.1. Classification (NCBI taxonomy): domain Eukaryota; kingdom Metazoa; phylum Arthropoda; class Insecta; order Diptera; family Dolichopodidae; genus Argyra; species Argyra leucocephala. The sequence continues at coordinate 59,561,577 of OZ012677.1, read as the reverse complement.
TAAATTCAACTGTCTGGTCAAATAATTGACATAATGAAAATTTTGATATCGATTAGAGCGAGACCAAGAGTCAATCTGAATTTTTTTTTTGAACAAGGACGAGGTAGAATTACCTTTTCGTACTGCATTAAGTACGGTACCGCAAGCTTAATGTTATTCGATTTATTTATTTGTTATCATTAAATCATTAAATATGTAAAGCTACATTTTTAAAACATATTTTTTGTCATTTATTTTATCCTAATCGCAAAGGGTACTGGACGCGGTCGAAAAATCAATAAAGCATTATTTTTTTGGGTCATATCGAACTTGAAAGGTAGGCGCTCTGAATATTTATATTATAATATACAAGAGCACACTTTTCGTGATTTTTCGTGTGCCTTCGTTTTTTTCTTCGTTCAATCAATCAATGATGTAGACCGTGCAGATCAAAATAAATTTTTATTTTATGTCTGTATTTTGATGAAAGAATTGTAATCGGATGTTAGATTAGTTGGTTATGTTAATATAAGACATTTTTGTGAGTTCGATTCTGTTTTGAGTACATTTTTTTTTATTATATTTAGTGGTGAATATGAATCGAAATCGAGTTGAATACTTTCTTTAATGCCATTTGAAAATAAATGATTTATATTTCATTTGTAAATTGAAAAAGTACGGTTCAAATCTGAACCACCTTAAAACCGATTTTCATTATTATTTTTTTGAATGATAGATAATTAAAAGAAGACTAAGCAAAATTATATAATTTTTTAAAAATTTTTTAATTTTCAAGTAAAATTAATATAAAAATAAAATTTAATATTTACCTACAAAATATAAATTGAAATGATGGAATACAATTATTAAAGAAGATGTTTTTTTAGCACACCACAAAAAAATAAGAATTGGTCAAAGTTTTAAGTTAACAATTAATCATAATTTTAAATTGGGGAATTCATAGTAAAATTTATTTTTTTTGCTCGGCCGGGTATGTACCCGGAGTCCCTTCTAGTGTTATTAAATTGCTATAGATGACAATCTGTGGTAAGTTATCAATCATTATTATTAGCAACATTCCAAAATCCTATTACTATCGAATGTGTATTGCTTAAAGACCTAATTCAAAGTCTTATTCATTCAATTTATACTATACTTGGGGCGTTTTGAATCTCTCGCACTTGCACTTGATACTCGCACTAAACCTGTCAAATCGCACTTGATCTGTTGTCAAAATTTTAGTGTAGTCTCAAATACACTAGATATCGCAAAATTAAATTTATTAAAAGTGAAAAATAAAAAAAAAAATTAGTGCGATTTGACAGTTTTAGTGCTAGTATCAAGTGCAAGTACGAGAGGTTCGGAAATGCCCTTAATCCTATACACTCTAATCATGGCTACATAATTTTAATTTTTTTTGAAAATACTTCTCCCATAACTTAAGAAAAATAAACGAATATAAAAAACTTGTCCTTGTATGAATTTCATTTCAAATGACTGATTTTTGAAAGCTGTCATGTACCATTCAAAACAACAAGAAACGAAAACAATCACGTGTTATATAAAATATGAGTCGTAAAGTTATGTTATAAAAGATATGACATAAACTTACATAATTTGCTTCGGTATACCTACGTCCAAATGACTGAATGATAACGCAATAAAAACAATAAAATATATTTTTTTTTTTCAACACACAGAATGGAAGATAGGTCCCAAGGACGAGAATTAAATCGAAATTGAAGGAAAATAGTTTTTTTCTTTGTTTTTTATTCTTTTTTTGTTTTTTTTATTTGTCAAACAAACAATGAATTTCTTATTAATAACATTATGTATAAGTATTTATTACATATTTTTTTTTCTTTAAAGTCAACAATACACATACATAAATACAATCATATATTAACAAATATTATAACAAATAAATAAATATTGACAAGAATTTTATTGAGAAGTTTTATTAAAAAAGAAAAAAAAAATTTAAGGATATTTTTTTTTATTTTTTTTTGTTTTATTTTTTTAATATCACAATGCGAATTGAAACAAATAATTCTATTTTTGGAACTAAGACATCCGTTGGCAGATAACATGCAAATGAAAATGAAAAAAAGTAAGAAAAATAAATAATATTAATAAAATTGTACCTACATGTGGATTAAGAGGCGTATGTATGTATCTACTTATCAAGATTATTTATGTTTTTGAAAAAGGTTATTGAAGGAGGCATAACAATAAATATTGGACAATTTTGAAGAATTTTTTATAATTTAAAACATTTGGTTTTTTACTACCTTTAACATTTTTCAAATAAAATTTATACCATTAATTTGGCAAATTTAGTTTGAATTGTTGGAAAAAAATGCGAAAATGAATTCCAATTCGAAATTAAATTTCACAAACACACTTATAAATACATTATCCGGAAAAATGTCAATTTTCCGGGGAAAATTGAGAGAATTTTTTATATGTAGGAGTATTTTGTTATACTTAATTTTTGTGAATTTCTGCATTATATCACATTAACTGAATTGCATTTAACAGTATTTTATCACCCTTTAAATCGATCTACATAAAGATACATCAAGATTTATAAGTCGGAAAGATGAATACAGCATAAATTTTTTGTAGTTTAAGGTTTTTTTTTTATTGTGTTATATTTTGTTTGAAGACGCGTTTTAGTCAGTTACTAAATTTAAAATTAACAATGACTAAAATTACATAATATCTAGATGCTATCATTAACTTTCAGATTCTATCTATAACTAAATTACATATCTAGATGCTAATTTTGTGTGGCGAAGGGTTCAATTGTGCCTGACTTTCAAAATTTTTATTAAATTATTTCAAAATAGAAAACAGCTGCTTGTAATGATTATTATTCATTTAAAAACCGCGAAACATATTAATTATTATAAATTAGAAGAAAATGAAATGTCAAAATGCCTGTAAACTAAAGATTTTATAGTTAAACCATCATGGTTTAGTTGAACATAAATTCATAGTTTTCTTCAATATAGAAAAAGGCTTTCAAACCGATGTTAACCAGACAGATTTCAGCGAAATTTTTGACTTTTTCAAGCCTGTTCCAATTAAATTGGAATTAATTAAAAATAGTGAAGTTCAAATATAGGCTGATGACATGAACATTTTGAATAAAATTTCTTCACCAAATGGTTCAGCAGTTAATCCAAATTGACCTTGATAATAGGTATCTATATTTGGAGTATATGAATAATAACATTATCTTGAATGTAAAAAAAAATGTGCATTGATGACCTATCATAGGGGTACTATGCACACTTTTCAAATAACTATTTTCTTAACGGATGAGCATTAGAAGTTGTTAACTGTATAAAATATTTAGGTGTAATTTTTGGTTATAAATTCACATTTAAGTTAGGTTTTATAAAACTTTGTACTAGTGAATTAAAAAAGCCACATACCATAAAATCCTTTTTTACATGTCTTATTAGGCCCGAATTAGAATATGCTTTATATACAAATGATTGTGGAAATTCAAAAAAAAATCTGTGGTTTGATCCTATAGTTTTGCCACCATATGAACATAGATTTAATTTAATCCATCATGCTACTCTAAAGAAAAGGAAATTTTTATCACTAAAGTAGTTAATGGAAATATTAACTCTTTTTATATTTTAAACTTAGCCGAGATCAATACGAAAAATATTTTCCGTTCTTCTAACCTATATTTACTCTTATATTTCATCGAACTATAAAAATTTACAATTTTAAAATTTGTTTGATTTCTAATAAATATAATATTTTGTATCTCGTTTGAATTAAGCCCGTAAATGAAAATATAAAATTTAACAGACACTAATGGGTGCGGAATGAATGTATTGCCTGATGGTGTTGTTTTATCAAAGCACATTTCTATTCTTTTGAATCGCATATACTTGAATATATCTCTCAGATATGGTATGATGCTGTAACAGTTCATGATGTTGTATGATGCTGGTCATATATTAATCATAAACTTTTGGATGGTTTTGTGGAAAAATGATACTTGCGTAGATTAAAAAGTATGTAACCGAATTAAGATTAAAACACAAAAATACTTACCAATTTAACCCTTATATGAGTGACGAGGTACCATGGTACATTTTGCATTTTCAAACCCCAAAAAAAAAAGGTTCTAGAAGGGCTACCGAGCTCAAACACTATGACAACTCCTAAAAAGATGTAAATTTAATAGTTTTAAGGATTTGGATTCTAATAATCAATGGAAGTCAAGATCTACCCTTGTTTTGAAAAATCACCTTCACGAGGGTGACGAGGTACCTGTGTACCTCTATACATTTTATATGGAATTCTATAGATGTTGCTTTTTTTTTTTTATTTATTTTGATAATATTTTATTTTTCAAGCCATTTTTACTTGTAAATTTTGAATAACTATTATTATTTTACTTTTATTTTAATTATATACAAAATTTATTTGAAAGTAGATATGGTAATTATATAGAATACTAGCTATTCCCAGCGTAACATTCGCCGGTCTAGCATTAGCATTATAAATGAAATAATTTATTTTATTTATTTATTTTCTTTATTTTCTTAAAAAAAATCAATGTTTTACAATTATAGTTTTAAGTTTTTCAATTTAACTTATTTATTATGTAATAATTTTTATTTCGGTATTTATTTATTTATTATAAATTAATTTTGACTGCTAATAGTTTTGAAGAAAACTTTTATATAAGGCTGCGTTTATACGTTTTTGAATTTTGTTTATAACGTATAAATGATGTTCATTAAAGTTTGACATCCGACTTTGTTATAGAATATCATAAATTTTTTTTTAAATAATAGTGCTCGACACACATTTTCGTATTTTGCAAGAAAAGGTATTTATAAACTCCTAATTGTGTTATGCAAATATATTGACAGATATACATTAAAAAATACAAAAATGTGTATTAAATATTATTATTATTCATCAATACAAATAATACTTGAATAATTGATTTACTATTTGAATATTTATATTTCATAAATGTTCGGAAATTACACTGAATATTTATATTTGTTTATAAGTATTTATTATTAGTACTCGTCAAGCATATTCGCATCTTCGTATTTTGCAAGTTTAGAAAGTGGATTTTGCATGAAAAAATATAGCATACTTTGCAACTATATTTGTTTATCTTTTAGATATGTAATTAAAACTTTTGAAATAAAATTTGATGTAATTGCAATAAAATTTGTAAATGTAATAAAAATAAGTAAAACAAAACCTTCATGAAACAAAATTTGATGCCTAGACGCTCCCTAACAAATACTATTAATAGAGACGTACATTTGAACAAAATGTGGCGAACAGAGATGTCGCTGGCGGTATAGATATGAAATTAAATGCATTTAAAAAAAAATACTACACCCACATTAAAAACACATTAAAATAGCCATAGATACGTTTTTTTGTGTTTTTTTTTATTATCATAATAGCCCTAACTATTTCAAAACTCAAAATAAAAAAACAAAACTTAATAAAGCCAATAATTATGTTTTTTCTCTTATTCTTCAGTTTTTATTGTTATATTGTTATCCCGATAGGGTCTCTGATGTAGGTAAGGGTAGTCTGTGATTTTTCTTTTTAAAGTTTTTTTAATTTTTATGTGTACTAAATTTGCCGTGTATTGAATTGGAACTTGATAATAATGTTATAACATATTTTGTTTTTCTTGTTCTTAGCAGATCGTAAATTTCGGTACAATATTATATTTACTCAATGCTACTGCGCATTTGAATTTGTACTTTTGAGCTATTTCTTAATAAAATAAATAAATTTCAATTTGTGGAATTTGTGAACATGGTCTATTTTTTACATCAATATATTTTCTAAATTTACTATTTGTTTTACCGGTAAGTTTTTTTGCTGTAATATCGTGATATCGTAATATTTTAATAAAGCTATTTTATCAATATAATAATTATATTCTGATAACTCGGTTCTTGTCTTTGCTACTTTGTTTTTTTTTTTTAAATTAATTCATATAATCAGATAGTCAATGCTATTGCTCAATAGGTGAATTGTTTTTAGGTTAATTTTAATTTGTTTTTGGCTTTATTTGGTTTTATTGTTTTGTGGTTTATGTCTTTAAATTCAATTTTACACACTTTCGTAATTCGTAATAGTTCTAATAAAGTTGTCTAATCTAGTTGAAAAAAGCTTTGTGTTGTAAAAGCTTTGTGAAAAGTTTAACAGACGTTTAAGCGTATTAATATATAAGATTTAGAAAAAATTTTTAAACTATAATAAACTCAAAATTAATTACTCGCAGTGACTTCAAAACAACTATTACATTTTGCTACTGTTGTACTGTGTTCACCACAAATTGGTTTGTTGCATTCAACGCAAGTTTTTCTAGTTTTTCTTTGCTTGTAGTTTAGTTTAATACATGAGTAGCAAGTGCAACCAATTCGAGTCTACCAGTATAGTCTCTCTTTTGTTGGTTTGCTTGTTATTAAAGGCTGAATTTGTCTTCCAAGAAAATCTTGCCTTACTGAAAGTATAAATGGTTTACCAACGACTATGGGATTTAATGCACGAGCTTGGATATTTAATTTTTAACTTGTGCGGCGATCCGTGGTAGAAAATCTGGCATGATGATATTATTGTAAAATAATATCAGTGGCCATATTGTAAAAAAATGTCCGTGACCAACGAATGGTTCATATTCATCCAAAAAATTGTCAATATTGTCAACACCTAATTTCGTTTGTTTGTAATATGTGAAGATCTTGATCTTGAGTTTAGCAATAGTTTCTACTTCTATTAATGTGTTAATTTTTTTTCTATGATTTATACTTTTTTGTAAGAGTTTTTAATTTATTTAATTGCTTGTTAACTTTCTAACAAAGTTTGTACCAAAGGTATGAAAGCAAAAATACAAAACGTACCTACTGCATTATTCAGAGATGAAAATGAAAATATTTTGGTACACAAAATACATTTCATTAACAAGTAATGAAAATAACTGTAGTTCGGTACCCAGAAATCTCGCATTATTCGGACATGAAAATAAAAATATTTCGATACCCAGAATTTATTTCATTACTAAACCATGAAAATAACTGTGGTTCGGCACCCAGAATAATTACCCAATTGAACAATCGCATTATTCAGACATAAAAATAAAAATAGTTTTAATGAAAATAATTCCTTGAATATTAACATAAAATATTCTTTAGTCAGTGTATAAATATTGTACATATTATTATAATATATGGTATGTAAATATGGATGTATTTTATTTTATTTATAAATCTGTAAATGTATATTTTATTTATAATAATATGTATAATACACATATGTAAATATGAATATTTACAATATGTAGGTACAAAAAGATTTTTTTTCATGTAAGATATATGGAGGTACACGGGTACCGCGGTACCCTGATGAAGGTGTTTTGATTGTAACTCACATAAGGTTTAACTAAAGTTAATATAAAACTAAGAATTTTATTGCATAAATTGTAAACAATAACGCAATTGAAATGAATGTAAATGGTACAGGGTTAAAAATATTTGAAATTAATATTATTTGTTTTAGAATAATATTTCCAAAGGCGATTTCCAAGAAATTTTTAATTAAAAATAATTTTTTTAATTAAGGTAATGGTTTCCCGAAGTAATAATAATTAAATTATTTGTAAAAATCATAATAATGAAAAATAATCTGGTAAATATCATATTACATAGCAGAATATTTTCACAAAAGGAATTTTTTAAATTCAATATTCCAAATAGTAAGCAATTGTTATGTTTTCAGTTCATTTGAATTTTTCTAAAAAAAAAACTAGAGCATGTTTTATTTTCTAAATTTAAAAATTATTTCAAAATTTCTATTAAAAAAGTATTAATTATTATTATTTTAGTTAATGCCTAATTGTACAATAGAATATAAAGCAGTTCAATTAAATTCAATTATCTATAAAATACGTTACGCGCTTGTCTGACTTACACACCATACTATATTATGTACAGCCTATGGCATTGGGAAAGACATTAAACATATAAAACGATAGTATCTGTTTGATAAGCATTATTTAGTAAAGTTAAAAAGAAAACATTCAACTATTTTCAACAATTATAAAATTATAACTAAATTTTTAAATTGACTATGCTCATATTTTTAAATTTATCGAAATTAAATTTATTTCCTGGGCAATTTCAACGATTTACAATCAAAATTGAAACTTTAAATTTCGAGAAAAATTTTAAAAGTCTAAAAGAATAAAAATACTACTAGTGAATCCCCTGTGCAATTGTACAGAAGCAGTTCTTTCAGGTACGATTTTATATAAAAAGAAATATTTATAATAGTGAAAATAGTCGAATATTTTCCTTTTAATTTTATTGATATGCTTATCATACAGATACGTATATTTCGTCTACTAGGAAAGAAATCTAAAATTGTCTTATTTATTCTATTTGCACAGGTAACAATTTGATGTTTTTCGCAGCTGCATGGTTGTTTATTATCCAATGAAACAGGTAGCACAGGTAGGGGGTTGAATAAAAATATTTTTATTTATTTTATTGTTGGTATTTGAAATAATATTTCCTAAGCGATTGAATCGTCGTGCATGTTACCATGTTACCTATTTTTACAATACAACATTCAAGTGTTATTTTGCGTTGATTAGAATAAGGGTTTTAATCAAAACTAGATCTTTCAAGTTTGATCAAGTTTATTTCATAAACTGTTAAAATTCAAATTGTTCACACGTGGTGCGTTCCTAATAATGCTTCGCCGCCCACATTATCGTTCGTTAATAATGTTCTTTGGTTTAATTATTATGAGCTCAATTCGTTAACTCCAAAAAAAACCCACATTTCGTCGGCTGAAAGCTATTTTGCTCCATACGCCATTTTTGGATATTTCGTCTTAAGAATACTTTAATATATTTTAAATCAAGCTCTTTCGAATGTGTATTCAAAATATGTATGTCTGTTATAGATTAGAAGATACAAAGTTGTCATTTTGCTCCATAAACCACGTTTTTCAATATTATTGTGCTATTCTGCTCCAAACGCCAATTTTCTGTCAATGGAGCAACTTTTGTATGAAAATTTGCGTAATCTATAATTATAATTGACAAGCATTTAAGGTCCTGCCCAGTAGACACCTTTTTATTTTTATTCGATTTTCCTACTCCTTAATGAACTTCTAATATATATAATGTATAAGATTGTATATAAAACAAAAATGCGCACACAGTTGAAAATTTTGTACTCATATGATTTTATTATTCAGCAAATACATTATGCATAAGTGAGATCTTATTAAAATAATAAACAAAAGCAAACAAATCAGTTATTATAATTTACATTATATATTTGCAAATGAATCTATGTGCAAATGCCAAAAAAAAAAACAAAAAAACAAATTCATCTAAAATAAAAAATATAAAAACAACAAAAAAACAAATCACTTGAATTTTTCATTTTTATCTTTTTAAGTAACTGTTTCTAAATTTTGGTTATTTGTAGTAATAATATAGTTTTTATTAAAATTATGTATTATGCATGTATATATATACATACCTCTTTAATGACAAAATTTTTTATTTTTAGGAATTTTATCCACAAAATGCCACTTACTATAGGGAATATATGGGAAACGAAGCAGTATATGAGGGACGTGTATTTATGTGTCCTAAATAAAACTTACTAACCACAAAACTTTTTATTAAACACCAGTGGTTTCTGCTATATCGTGCGAAGTTTATGTCAGTATGTAAATTACTGTTTTTTTAAAAACTTTAAATTTGACTTCAACTTGAAATATAATTATTCAACAGGGGCCCCTAGTCAATCACTAATTTCTTATTTGCTCTATGTGCATAGGTCCTTAAGGTTTGCTTCATTTTTTGCCAAATATTGATCAGGATTACTTTAACGCAATCTTATCGTAATTATATATTTTTAAGTATTTAAATCTAACTTGAGCTGTGCCAGAAGCATTGAAGTATTTTAATTTTTGAGAATTTTAGTTTTAATTCATCATAATATAAGTTATTAATAAGAAATAATATGGAACATAATATAAAATTTAATTTTAAGTAAAACGCTGGAAAAAAGAACATGAATTTAAACAATGTGATATTGATTTTTTTATTGAGTTGTGAAAAAAACCATTTAATTTTCTTGTTTATGACTTTAGGAACTAGATTTTTGAATTTGCGAATAAAATTATTTACAAAAATTAATTTTGATTTTTCATTTCAGCGTTTTAGGTTTATAAGAATATTAAAATTAGACAATATTATTGACAAAAAATATTTATAAATAAAATTTTTTTTCTAAGACATTCACATTGCACAGTTTTCTCCATTTCATACAAAATGCAATAACTAAGTATATTCTTATTTGCGCCACGCAAAAATTTTTTGGCTCTATGTGCAAGACAGTTACTAGTTGGTAAAACGTTGTATGAAATGGACCAAACTGGCAACTGTGACTATTGTGATAAAAACTACTGTATTTCATTAACTTTATATGCGACAATGTCTAGTGAATGCAAAAATAAATTGAAAATACATCAATAAAACATTGATACAAAGTATGAAAAATTCCTATCGAGTACTTTTTTTTTTGTTTGAAGTCTACCTTTGTTTTTCGTTTTTCTCGAAAATAAGTTTTGGACGTATGGAGCAAAATAGCATTCAGCCGACGATTGATGTATCCAAAAACATATTTGACATACTTTCAATTTAATGATATAAAATGACACTTTGTTTAGTCAATTCCTAATATAAGTGAAGGAGATTATTGGTTGGATGCAACACAACAATCTCCTTGACTTATCATTCCTACCCAACTACTCTCTCAAGTTAGATTTGATGATTGCCCTTTTCCATTTGAATAATTTTTTCTCTGAACTCATCGTCCCAGTAAACTTATTTTTTATTATTTTTTTCTCCTTTAATTTTCTTTCATTGTAATGGTAAAGGTAATGTTTCGAATAAATACGAATACATTATTAAAACTGTTTCGTGACATGTTTGAGAAGGTCAGTAAATTTAAATTTAATTTAAATTATAATAATTTTGTTTAATAATTAAGATTAACATATCATTTTCCATTTTTAACAGTTATTTCAATGTTAATCAAGAACTTTTTTGTGAAACGTAATTTAATTTACACTAAAACACATTATTATACAATAATAATTGTATATATATTTTTTTTTTTTTTTTTTAAGCTAAGCCAAACACTAGGTTTCAAACGATACCTTTATACACGAATATATAGCTTGCACTAATTGAGGATTGTAGAAAGAAAAATATCCCTTTGATCAGTAGGGAAATTTTGAATAAATTTATTAATATTACTCTTGAACTTTTGTAGATTGTACATAGGTATATTTTTGCATTGGGGAAACATGTTTGTAAACGAATTCCCATAGCCAGTTTTGAGCCACCTTGGAATTTGCACTGAGTAAGGGTGGGCACTTGATGCCTCTCTTGTTCCTCGGCGGAAATGTTTGAGAGCTGGCATTAGGGTTTTTATTTCATGAGATATCTATAAAATAGGGAAAGTGCTCCAATAACACGACGATTTTCAAGTGGTACAAGGGAGGCTGTCACATTGCGGTTGTCAATAAGACGAATGGCACGCTTTTGAACTTTGTCAAGAAAATTTAGTGCGGTTCGTGATCACCGGCCCATATATGTGAATTGTATTCCAACTTGGATCGTATGTATGATTTATAGATATTTAGCATGTCCTGGGGAGAAAAATACGTTTTGCAGCAACTCAAAAAACCCAAACATCTCGCGGCATTTTTAGCAATGTCAAAGATATGGTCATTCCATATCATTTTATTGTTGACCTACATGCCCAGGATATTCAAGTGTTCAGTTCGCTGAATACGCACACCCCCGAATAATAGGGTGGGGTTAAATGGGGTAGTTTTGCGCGAGACTAGACAGCTTTGCGTTTTGTAGGTGTTGAACTCAACTCTATTACTTTTCCCCCAGTTGAAAATAATGGCTAGGTCATGGTTGAGCGTGCTGACCATGATGCTACGTTTAGTATCAGTAACTGGTATTGTAGCATGTGATTTCCGAAGAAAATCGAAGGATGCTACTAGAGTGCTGTCGTCTGCAAAACTATGGATAGGATTGAAAGTTGTATGGAGAAGATCATTGATAAATATCAAAAAAAGAGTAGGTGAGAGAACTGATCCTTGAGGAACACCAGCGTTAATATGATTTTTGTCGGATATGAATCCGTCAATTAAGACACGAATCGAACGATTCGAAGGGAAATTTTCAATCCATTTTATGAAAACAGAACCCAGGCCTATAACTTAGCATTTGGATAAAAGTGCGCAGTGCCAGACTCGATCAAAGGCTTTTGAAATATCCAGAGCTATAGCAGTAGATTCGCCAGAGTTGTGAATACTAATGTTGAGCTTCTCGCTAAGGCAAGTCATTAGATCGCCAGTGAAGCGTTGTGATCTAAAACCATATTGCCTATATCACTAATGATACCTTTGCATTCAAGATACTTCATTAGCTTTTTGTTGATAATGATCTCCATTACTTTGGAGAGGATCGACGTGATGGCTATAGGTCTGTAGTTGGAGGGATCGCTTTTGTCACCTTTTTTGAGAATAGGATTAACATGCGCAATTTTCCATTGAGTTGGATATTTACCAGTGGAGTATGATAAATGAAAGAGATTGCGCAGCGGTTTAGAAATGGCGAGGGCAATGTGTCTCAGGACCATAACTGGAATCCCATTAGGACCGGTCGACTTCCTTATATCAAGATTCATAAGAACTTTCACCACAGTGCGTATTCTAAAGTAAACTCTTCCAAGGGAAAAATCTACTTCAGGGACAATTGGTACTTTTTGAGCTGTGGGAGGGAGTGTGGAATTAGCAGCGAATAATTTCGCAAAAAGGTTGGTTTTTCAACAGAATCTGATATAATTCTGTCGTTGGCAATCATCGGTGGGAATGAAGACCCAGAAAAATTTTTCTTAACAATTTTGGCGAAAGACCAAAATGATTTACTATTTTTTATATATAATATTATTTAACAGATAAACTTTCTTACATACACCACTATTGTATAAATTGGTTCGAATAAAAATTATTGGAATATTATTTCATTATTCTTCGTAATTAATTAAATTTTAATTGAATAAAAAATTTTAACAGGACTCACATAACAAGTTAAAAAAAAATTAGTTTTCTTTTCAATTTAAAATAAAATCCCTAAATACATTCATATATTGGTACGTTGTGGGATATTTCAACGTAACAATAATTCCAACTATACAAGTAACAAATTATAATGTTTACCCTTTATTTCAAGTATGCTGCCAAGAGCAAAACTATATTTTTTCTTCTTTTTTTTTTTAATAATATTATCAGATATGCTATTTTTTCTATTTGTATATATATATTTTTATTTTTAATTATAATGAGAATTTTATATTGTAAATATATTATAAACAAAACAAAATAAAAAAAATAAAAATAATATAAAGATTCCCTTGGTGGTGGAGTTGATTTTGAAAATTTTCAAACTTTGAAAAAAGTTTTGAATTTATGGTGGGAAAATTTGAAAAGAATTAAAATTTGTTAAATAGCATTAAAAGTGTTTCAGTTTTAAGGAGAATTTCAAAAATAAATTTTCTGTATGTTTTTAGAGTTAGCGGATCAATCGGATTCAATCTGGATCGTTTTTCTTTTTTGTTTTGTTTTTATTTGATTTGAAATTGGAATTTCGAATAGAAAGAAAAATTTAATTGAAAACGGCGATCGATTTATTTGTTTTAATAGAAATTTGGAATTTGTTTGTCAAAAGTGATAATTTCAAAAATTTAACGCGAACGATTTTCTTTATGTATATTTAAACCAGAGAACATTTAACGAATTTCGATGGGGGGTTTTAAAAGCGGTATTATTCTATTGTAGAACGGTCTATCAAATTTAAATAATTTCTAAGTAATAACACAAACTGAAAATTTATTTATTTATTTTATTAGTTCATCTCAAGTGAGCTTATAAGCTCTTACAGAGTATATAGTAGGTAAATATAGTATATTATAAAGTATAATTATTATTATAAGGTAATATATTATGAATTAAGTGTAACACAAACCAAAAAAAAAAATTTAAAAAAGTTAAAAATAGTAAGAAAAACATGATTGAATTTTTCAATTTAGTAAATATTGTAGAAATGATTTGATTTTAACAAAACAAAAAAAAGAACTTAACATACAATAAATATGAAGCTTGCTAGATATAAATAACAAAATTAATATAATTTATAAGACTATAATATATAATTATATGCATGTATATATATTTTTTATACAATCAAATAATTATCCTTGATTCTCTATAATAAACTAAGCAATTTGAATTTTTGTTTTGGCATAGTGATTAAAAATCTAATTTATTTTCACTAATAGATTAATTTTGATTTTGCAAATATCGATATTTTTGAATCAATTTATTTCCTTCATTGTGTGACTTGTAATTAATAAAGAGATTAAACGTAACGAAAAGATCTGTAACAGAATGCAGTCTTTGATAGAACAATTCTGGCAGCTTTATAATTATTTTGCAGGTTTAAACATTTCATTTTCTTCACAACTAAACCTTAAAATATGTATTTAATGAATTTCTGCGCGGGTCTGTAAACGCTCTCATTTGGTTAAATTTTTTTTTTTTTTTTTTTTTAATATGATTTTTATCATTATTTGATTTTTTCGATTTTTAATAAGCTCACACTGTTAAATATCATCATATTTAATCTGTAAATTAAAAAAAAAGAACAATAGAAATATCTGAACCATTTCAAAACCGATTTTCATTGTTATTCTTTTAAATGATAGATAAAGAGACGTGGCGAATTTAAATATTTTTTTTTAAATTGTTTCAATTTTCAATTAGAAATTCTTATTTAAAATCAGTGTTGTTCCTTTACGCGTAATTTTTAATTGTCCACACTTTGAAGTAGACTTTAGTGTAAAACAAGCAATTTACTGTAGACAATGTAAATTATACTGTATAGAATAAAAACAATTTCAACTATGATGTACACAATAATTATTTTTCCAGTAGATTAATTTCAAGAACTTTATTAAAAAAAAAAATTGCACAGCGTATTTAAATAAATTTCCTAAAGTAAGAAAACACTGTCATCAACTTGGCTTGATAAAGCATATAAAAATGTATTATGTCAGCTAAGGTTGTTATAAGTTTAAATCAGTTTTATTCATTGATGGCTGGAAAAATTGTTCCATCAATGATAAAATGATTGTTTCGATGTTGCATATACACTGTTATCAGAGATCAAGCTTTTTTTTACATGCTTAACAGGATATTCTGAAACAGCTGTGAAATGGTCTGAAATTGTTGTGGAGTCTGTTTATGCTATTGTTTATGCCATTTTATTATTTCATAGTAACTGTAAAAGGCTACGCCAGCAATCTATTTGTAAAAGATGTTTTAAATAAAAAAATTAATGGATCATGTGACATCTATTTTAAAAGAATTATTTAATCAAGTTGGTTTTGAAAATTTTTTAGTGAATTAAAGTAGAATTGGGATTAAAACAAGTGATCTTGGAATGGTCGAATCAATATAGGTATAGAAAATTTGATGATAAATTCGTAGAACATATTAAAGAAAATATAAAGCTTTTTGTACCAATTATGTGAATTTATTATAATTTGTCAATCGTAGGAGGGTTTCAAGAAACTGAGGATCTGCATGATTCGGATTAAATTTATGTTACACATTTTATAATAAATATTAAAAACTGGTTTTGTAACCAGGCCATAAACTTCGGAAGCAAAATAAATTCTAGGGTTTTCTTTTCCTCATTAGAGTTTTCATTTCAAATTTATGTGATTGTAGGTCTTACTGGTTCCACAATATTTATTTGCTCTTCTTTGTTTAATTTTATTTATTTTTAATATTCAAAGCACTTTGAGTAGCGAAATTTATTTATTTTATGTTAAAAAAACAAATCAAAGTAATTTGTATATGTATTGGAGCGTTCCGTCGAATCGACAGATATATGTAGGAAACTATAAATTATGTAATAATACAATTTTGCTTTTTTTTTTGTAAAAAAAACCAGTATTTTCATTTAACTTTATTTTAATTCATTATTATTTAACTGTAAACCTTGTCTACGCAATGAAGTAGACATAATTATATTGTCTACAAAGTATTGTCGACGTGTAGAAAATAACGTAGTCTACATAATGTAGTTTCCACGGTACATTACTGTTTTCTCCCACTATACACATACAAAAATTTTAATTTATCAAAATATTGCCGCAACAACACCCCCAATGTAAATTTTATTTGTTTTTTTAAATAATTATTCCGTATGAGGTTGTTGTTTAAGATAAATCAATAAAACACAAAGTGTCCACGATAAATTAAAATAATGGAAAACAATTTATAACGAAATATTGAGCATGGTTTTTTAACAAATTTCCTCCTTTCGAAGAGTAGGCGATTATTAGCTTATAGTTAAACGGATGTCTTCATACAATTTTCATTTTAACATAATATCATTATTTTCATTCCATTATAATCTAATTATTTTTTTTTTATTAAAATTTGGAATCAGATTTTTTCGGAACTGTTTTCTGAAATTTTGATTTTGTAAATTTATGAAAATTAATTTCGAACTTGGAATAAATATTCAATCTTGTTAAATATTGTTCTTAATGTAGTTAATTTCAAACAGTTTTTTTTTCAAAATTTAGAAATATCTCATTTTAATACGTTCAGCATTTTAAAATAATTTGATTCATTATTATTACAATACATTTCAATAATATTAAAAAAATTACGAAATTATTGCCGTTAAAGAGCAGGACAATATTCTTATCTCTAGCTAAAGTCTTAAACTGAAAATTTAAAAGAAAAAAAAATTAAATAAATTAAAATGAAACACTCTGTCCTATTAAACAATAAACATTTAAGTTAGTTCCGACCTATATAATTTTTATAATAACTATTTCATAAAAAAAAAACCTCCATAGATACCCTAAAAGAACGTTGTGTCAAAACTATTTCCCTGCGGTATATTACACATAGAATTAAACTAAACAACAAAAACAAAAAAAGAAAAATTACGTGAGATTTTCTTTTTGAAAATTTTCCAACTTTTTTTTTTGGCATTGTATTTTTTATTCTATTTTTTTTTTTCTTTTAAAAGTTAAAGTTTATCAAGAATCTTCTAAAAGTGAAGTTAAAAAAAATATGAAAGGATGTTTTACTCAGAAACAATAGAATTTTAGTGAGTAGACAAGAGGAGTCTGTGTTTTTTTTTAGATTAAATTTTAACCCGATTTTTGTTGTTGTTTTCTTTAATCTTCATGGTAATGTAAAACTCGTAAACATACATTCACTACACTGGATTCATTAATATAACAAAAAAAAAAAAATTGTTTCCAGTTAAAATAAAAATGAATAAATGTTATTATCAACAACAACCAAAGGGTGGTTAATATTTTATAATTAAAAAAATCTAGAATGTGATGTGTTACAGGTAGAAACTGTTTTCAATATAATTTGTTCAACTTCAACCAATTTCAAGTAGAACTATTTGTATCAAATGAACTTAGACAGTTTAAATTTTCTTTTCCGAAATTGATTTATTTTTCGGCAAGTATATTTTGCAATGAATAGCATGTTTATAATACACTAATTGTTCCTAGTAACAGCTTCTGCCGGCAACATAATACATTATTGTAGTCTTTCTTTACACAAAATGTATATATATATATATATATATAAATTTTTGTTTCAGTCTAGTTATGTAAAAAAACAAAATTCTTTTATCGCTGGTTGATAATATTATCTATAATTTGATGTTATATTAAAAAAAAATAACAACAACAAGAATAAGAAAAAATACTAATAATAAGAAAATGTTTAATAAAAAAAGTAATTTTCTTCAATCCTTTACAAAAT
Organism: Argyra leucocephala; assembly: GCA_963942445.1. Classification (NCBI taxonomy): domain Eukaryota; kingdom Metazoa; phylum Arthropoda; class Insecta; order Diptera; family Dolichopodidae; genus Argyra; species Argyra leucocephala. Next base: position 59,543,601 of record OZ012677.1, on the reverse strand, counting down.
TTTCTCATCATCGCTTACTTACAGTTTACTGATACTAACCAGATATTATTTTTTTTGTTCTTTGTTTTTTTTTTTTTTTATTTATTTGTTTCATTAAAACATCCGTTTACTTCCAATAATATTATCCTGTCAAAATTTCTATATAACAAAAACACTTATTATTGTGTGTGTGTGTGTGTGTATGTAAATATACCTAAGTATAATAAAATGAATGAAAAACGTTCATACAAAATTATATTATAATATTATATTATGTTTTAGAGGTGTAATAGTGTAAGTCTTTCATCAATATCATCATCAATAAATAAACTTAATATAATTGATCAATATCAATATTATTATCATCATTATCATCATCATCATCATCATCATCATCATCATTGTGATCATTTTTATCATTATAAAATATCTTTCGACATTTAACCAGAAATAACCAACAAAATAGTGGCTTTTGGTGGTGGTTATGGTGATGGTTGGGATGGTGATGATAGTGGTAACATGACGTTATTAGAGTTAAGTATGCTATCAATATAAAAAAAAATAATTTATCAAAAGGATTCGAATTTTGTTTTCCTCCTGAATTTCTATTCTTATTTTCTCAAGCAATTCATTTTATACAGAGTATTTTGTACAAAATAATATGACTTGTATAGATGTAGATATGTCTATATTCCCAATATATACTCGTATATAGGAGATATTGTGTACATGTATATTAAAATGGAAAGATTTCATCATTCTCGACTAATTCATTTATTTTCAGCAATATGTACATATATGAATATGTAAAGTAAATAATGAACAGGTCTAGGTTAGGGTTTTCGGTATTATTAATTTATTGAGTTAAATTAATAATTTTGTTAGAAGGGATTGGAAAATTTTTTAAAATGTAAAGGATATTGAAATGTAGATAAAATAATTTCACCAGTCTATTTATTTATTTATTTATTGTTACTCAAATGAGCTTGCAAAGCTCAAACAGAGTGTTTCTACAATAATCAATCCATTCAATAATTCTATTAATTTATAGAAGTTAAAATAAATACAATAATAGTCTTTATTTCAATAGAATTACAAAGCTAGCACACGTTTTGATACACACAAATTAATTTAATTTCTGTATTTGTATATGTCAAGTGTTATATATATACAAAATTTGATGATGTAAGTCATATTTCCATATATATGTGTGAAGAAAGAAATTAATTAAATTTGATTAACTAAAATTAATTATTTTAGATAAACCAATTATTATTGTTATATTAACTAAAAATGTAAAAATATTGGGAAAATGTTGCATCATATTGGCAACTCTAATTTATGAAAGAGTAACAACATAGAAAATAATATTTTTCCTTTCGAATATGTCTCAATATTTTTGTAATTTTTCTATTTTGTTTTATTTTTTACTATAATGAATTGTGCAAAGATCCAGCAACAGAATTTTGGTTGTTATTTATACATTCATGCATACTATCAAGTTCATGTCTATCATACCAAATTACATTTAGCTATAAATGTATACGAACATATTTGAATGTTTCTAAATATAAAATTTATAAAATGAATGTTACAAATACTAGTATTTTGAATACAAGACATAGCTAACAGTGTACTTTTATAACTTGATGAGATAACAGAAATATTGAATATTTTTTTTTTATATAGATTTTTTAAGGACAGGACATTTTCTACTAGTAGTGTACGTACTATAGTACATTTCAATGAATTTGATAATATCACATCAAGGTGAAAGTTCAGTTTTTTATTTTTTACTTTTTTATTTTATCATTATTTAATATTAAAATACTAACAAACACATATATAATATGTATATTCACCACACAGATGTAGTAAATATTTTGTAAATATTATTTTATTAAATAAAATAGAACCCATCGTAAGTATATTATATAGAATAAACAATATCACCTGGGAAATAGAAATGAACTTCTAAATCCTTCATGTCTGAATGTGTAATTTAAAAATGTGTATTTATTGGTCCTTGATATTTTTCTAGATTTGTTTGGTTTTTGTTTTTATTGTGTTTTTTTTTTTAATAACCATATAGCTTAGACTTCATTATACTTACTAGAAATAATATGAAATAATGATTTAATAAAAATTTTATAAATATATATATAGCTATATGCAAATATACAACCATATGTGATGGGAAAAAGATGAAAATAAAAGGGAAAATTTTAATGAAAGGAAATGTGGTTTTTAATAAAGCAAAACAAAATAAAAATAAAACAAAAAATCAGTTTTTTTATCATAGTTCTGTTAAGTTTATATTATCAGGATCATGGTTTATTTGAAGGTTGAGGTTGACTATAAACATTTTAAATAGAAATATTTTTATGTTTTTTGCTATTCTACTTGTTTTTTTTTTTTTTGTTTTTTGTGTGTTTTATACTTTACTGCTTCGCTAAGATTGGAATAAAAATTGAATTGCTTTTAAGTTTTTTGTTTTTTTTTTTGAGAAAATTTATAGAATTTCAGTTGGGTTTTGTTTAAAAGAAACGGACTATTTTCATAAAGGTACATACATACATATTCATAATATATGAATTATAAAAAAAATTTTTACAAACAATTCTCATGAGTAATTGCATAATGTGAACAAAAAATTTTTATTTTGAATAACGAAAACTTTAATTTTTTTTTTCTTTGAAATTTTATTGAAAAAATTTACTATTCAAAAAAAAAAAAAAATGTTTAATTTACTATACATTATTTTAGTGAAATGAAATTCAATGATGAATTAAGATTATGGTAGATCAAACATGAAAATTTTGAAAAAACAACAAATTCTATAAAATCTTCTATGCATACATGTAGTTTTATTAAATTTTAATTAAAATTAAAATTATAAAAAATTTTCAAAGGAAACAAAAAAAAAAAAAATAATAATTTATTTTTGTGGAACGAAATATAAAGCAATAAATTTGAAGGATGTTTTGCAGTTTAAGTTTTCAGAATACTTTTTAGTGTTATATAGTTTCAAGGACATTCATAACTTTAGTAAATTTTTGTTCTATAATAATTCTTGAATAACTTAACAATATTTAAAAAGTTGAATATTGTAATTTAAACATTGTTTTTTTTTTTTATTTTTTTTATTTTATTACACAATTAATTCTGTATCGAAGGTATAATGTTAATATATACGATAATAATTTTAATGGAAAACTTTAGTTAACGATACCAATTTAGTTTTGTTTGAAGAATAAATTATCAAAGTTATCCTTAAAAATGAATTTTTATTAAATATTAAAAACTGAATTATTAGAATGTAGTAATTATAAAATATATGGCTATATGGGTTGATCTTAAAAAAATTTCAATTTCAAGGTTTTCTTCGTAAAGAATAGATTGTGATTAGAATTGTAGAAGTTTTTGAATTATTGTACTACAATGCTAATTTACCTACAAAATTTGGTTTTACTAACTTGAGAAATTTATTAAAAATTAAGGCTGGACAACTAAAGTTCGATGTTAATATAAAGTTTGACATAATGTAGATAAATATCAGCAAGTAGAGTAAAGTTTGTTATTACCAAATTATTTATTGTTATTAATTATATCAAATTAATAATATATATATATATATATAATTAAAAAATTATTATTACGAAATAAAAATAATTCATTCAAGTATTCATGTTAGTGTTAGAATTTGAATGTAATCTGTAGAAAGAAAATTTATATAAACTTATTATATTCGTTTTTTGAAGTACATATTATTTGATCCATTTGTTTTTTCTTATATTTCTAAAAAATTTTTTTTACGAATTATAGAGTTGAATATTATTTTTTATTATAAAAGTTAAGGTATCCATTTTTCTTCTTGTATTGGTAATTTTGAAAGTTTATTCAAATTAAAAAAATCTATAATATATATACCGGGTGTTCCAGAGAATGAGTATCAGCTTTTTAAGCGGAGAAGGAGCCGGTATTTTAAAATTAAAAAAAATGTTATTAAGTAAATTGAGAGTGCTCTATCTATATTTTCAATTTTCGGGAATGATCGGAAAAGGGTTTTTTAAGCCCAAAAATTACCGAAATTTGCCGAAAACGAGATTTTTAAATAGGAAGGGGTACTTTTTTATGCAAATTCGGATTCTACGTCAAAAAATAAGAAACTTTTGTTCATTTTCCCATTTAAAAATCTCGATTTTGGCCAATTTCGGCGATTTTTGGGCTTAAAAGCACTTTTTTCGGTCCTTCCCGGAAGTTGAAAATATCACCAATCGATAGAGTACCCTCGATTTACTTAATAATTTTTTTTTTAAATTTTAAACTAATGGCTCCTTCCCTTCGTAAAAAGCTGATATGCATGCTCTGGCACACCCGGTATATAAATTAAATTTTGTATGTATGTCTGTCTGTTTGTCCGGCAGCTGCTTTTAAAACTTCAAGCAACTATCAAAAATATTTCAAAAACCAAATATGTTAGATAGCTGAAAAAATTTCTACTCAAGTACTCTCTCAAAAATAATCAAATATGTTATATATGGTTCGGGTAGCTCCGATACTACTCTTGGAACCCACCAAAAATATTTCAAAAACCAAAAGTGTTGCAGAACTGAAAACTAGTACTCATTATATTCTCTCGGGTATGAATAAAATTACCTCTTACCGTTTTCGAATAATCTGAGTGGTGCGGATTTGTGTCGCACAACTCCCAGCATCCATTGGAAATATTTCAAAAAACAAATTTATATCCACACAATGTGTTACAATATTAATTTAAATTTTTTTCTTTTAATAAAATTAATGAATTAGTATAAATTAAGGTCTTTAAAAAATTATCTTAAATTAGGTATATTTATATTATTAGGAGCCTTTCAAGCCAGCAACGCGTACCGAATATAGCGAATATGTAATAATAATATCAATTTATTGTTGGTATGCATTATGAATATTTTGGTTGGCTATTTACGATAAAAAAAACACTGAATTTGTTTTGTGGTAATACGCCAGACTGCAAACACCTCTAAATTTAAAGAAACAAAAATCCACAAAACAAATTTTTTTAAATTTTGTACATTAATATTATACTAGTGAATCCCCTGTGCAATTGCATTGAAATATTTGTTCTGGTATAATTGTAGTCGTTTTCTGAATCGCTTGATGCTTGAATATATATATACTGAAATTAAAGTATAATACCTAATATTTTATGACGAAATTAATATTAATTTCAATGTAACTTAACATAATAAAATCCCATTACTCTCAACGCAGTAGATAGATGTATTTTAATTCGTTTATAGTCAAAAACGTTTGTAGTCACAATTCTGTTATAGAAATAGTCAACAGTTTGTTTGAAAGAAAGAAATAAACTTCATAAGTTCATACAATCGATGTCGTTTATTAGTCACATTAAAATATAACACCAATTTTTTCAATAAAATAAAAAAATAAGTTAAATTATTTTATTAAAAAACTGATTTATAGGTACATATATAGTCTTTTTCTGTTCTTTATTACAAATATGTATATTTTGTGATTACATAACCGAATTGGTATTTAAGAATAAAATAAAGTTTAAAATTGTTATACGAAAAATATTTTATTGAATTTGATTTTGTTTAGAACGATGCAATTTTTCTTTTGACTAGGCCAATATTCACATAACGGCTATAGTCAGAAATATTACTGAAATTTAGCGAATGACTATAACCGTGTTTTACTGTATATATTTTTTTTTAATAATATCAGAAGCAAATGAACTAACATTTATTTTATAATTTTTGAAGAGTATTATCTGATCTGGGGTGGCAGTACGTAACTTGTTACAAACGTTTTTTTTGGTAACAAAACACCAGCGTCACAAAATTTTTTTGCCAACATGTACTTTGAAACGCTACTTTGGGATTGAAACAACAATAAAAATTTACGGAACATTTTTGCAAATTTTTTTTTTTAACACACGTCAACTATTTATACCGGGAATTATCTTTTTGACGCTCAGTAAAAATGGGCGTTTCAAATGTTACATGCTGTCCAAAGTAGCGAAACAAAATTAAATGTGGCGAAACAAAATTAAAATTGGCGAAACAACTTTACACCACACCTGGGGTGGAAGCACGAAATTTTGTTTCAACTTTTATTTTGAAACAAATTAGTGGCGTAACAAAATTTGAATGGCAGCACCAAAATAGAAACGCTAATTTTAGCAAAACAACTGAAAAACGAAACAAAAATACGTGCTGCCACTGTAGTCATTATCGTTTTTTTATTTTTGTTCAAGTTGTTTCTTGTTAAAAAATTATTGTGAAAAAAAATTTTGGAGAAAAAATGTAAGTTTAAAATAAGTAATATTATATTTACATATATTTGACATAAAAATTTAAATGTACGATACATATTATTTTTATTTGTAAAAAGAATGAAAAATTACAACAGAATAAAAATTAACAAGACAACTGAGCATATTGGTGGATTTTTGTTAAAAACTATATTGGAATATCAGTTCCGTCAATAATACCGATGACGCCAGGTATTCTATATTTTTCATAAAAATACTTTCGTGTTTCTGTGAATGCTTCTTCTTTTATCCTTATCCAACGAAGGCAAAGATCATTTTTTAATATTTTAATGGTACTTCTAAATACTTTCGATACGGTGGTTTGGTTCATTGCTACAACTTTATTAGCGGCAACATTAACTTTGTGACTACCACTTGCCAATAGGTTTAATGCTGCGGCCAGCTGTAATATTGACGCAACTCCTCTAATGCTTTTTTTTTTTTTTTTAATTTTACAATTTCTAAAACCATTTTAAATGCTTCCTTACTCAGCCTAAAATTCTTTAGACCGAAAATAAAAATTGTATTTACTAAATTGTTGAAAATGAAAGGGTCAGTACTCTTTTCTTGGTAACTCAAATATATTGCTTTTATCACTTAATATCCTTCGTTCTATTATTTGGTTAACATTAATATTTTCCTCATCCGAAGAACTTTCATCAAAAAATATCATTTTGATTTAAAACCTAAAATTGTATATTTTTAAAAAAATTTTCAGCAAAATTTTGACTATTTTTATAAAAAATTCTTTTCAATTTATTTAAAATATTCGAACTTACATAGAAACTTTTTTTTCCTTAAATAATTCACAAACGAATTTTTTAGCGTCAACTTTTTTACTATCGCCAATATATATTTTGGTTCAAACGCCAAAAAATAGCGTTTTCAACAAATTCGTGCTACCGCAAATAAGCGAAACAAAAGAAAAAAAACGTTACAAATATTCATGCTGCCATTTTTGACTATTAGCGAAACAACATGTTTGAAACAAATTTCATGCTGTCACCCCAGATTTTTGCTTTTCTGATTTGTTTTCAATTTTTGTTTGTGTTTTTGCTTTTGTACTTTTTTCTATAAGTTTGTGTGTTTATTTAAAATGACAGAATTTTTATGAAGCCTTTTTAAAAATTAGCCGCGATTGAAATTTATTTTAGAGTATAGATATCGCTCAACTTGGAAATAACTGTCATTTATTTGGTGTAACTATTTGAAATGTTTTAAGTATTCAGCATCAAAAACTTGCTAAAATTTTAATATTTTTATGGTGTAAATAATTTACTATTCAATTATTCTTGCTTTTTTACTCACCACGTCATTCATCTTGTGAATAATATATAAGATCCATAAAGGTGGGCTTTAGCTGGCCATCATTTTAAGCTTATTGAATTTTTCATTAAGAAAAAATAAATCGTTGCAAAATTTCCCTAAATTTCTATTTGGGAAATTTTTTTATTTCTCACAGAGACATTGTTAAAACGTCAAAGAAAGCTATTAAGATTTGAAAGTAAATAAATAAAAAAAAAATTATTGTCGTTTATCTTGTGTATTATATATAAGATTATTTATAAACTACATTTGTAACCCGTCATAAATGACGGAAGCAAAATAAATCCTAGTTTCTTTTTTTCTTTCATTAGATTCTTTATTCCGAAATTACAGTACTTATGTTTATATCACTTTTTATTTATTTTTATTTATGTTTATATTGGCCTAACTTTAATCTTTTTTTTTTTATATAACAGAAAAAGAAGTACCATACCAACAAATTTGTATAAAATGTTTGTATTTTTGTATGGTATACTCGTACTCACTTCCATTTAGTTATAATTCGTTAGTTGGGTTCCATTTAGTATAAATTATACCGTATTAGCGTTATTGTGGCCTCCGGGAGAGCAAATTTAAAAATGGGATCTTATTTTCATATAAATTTTGTCTTTTGTATAATGTATAGGGATCTTATTTTGCTATATGAATAAACTGTTATTATGGTATTGTGTTATTTTTAAAAAATATTCATAATTTATATATTCAAAATTTTGTATGTAAATTGGTAAAATTTACAAAAAATACAAAAACATTTTCATCAATAATTTTCAATTTAAAAAAAACAATGTTTTATTATCCGGCGTAGAAGTAGAGTTAATTATCCTACTCTACTTCTATCAAGTACTTCTATTGATTGAACAGTGAACCTGAACAGTGAAGCGAAAAGTGAACACTTAACACTGAAAATAAAATAATATTTTTGGAATGGAGCATGCAGAACATACAGAATACAGATACAGCCAATAATAAAAAAAAAACAAAAATAATTTTTTTTGAGTGAAGTGAGTTACGCACACAATAATGACAAAAATAAAAGGTAGAAGCAATAAAGTAGTATAATGTATAATATTATACAATACAAATATGCTGATACACATGTGTATTATTATGTATAATTTTAAGTAATAAGAATAACCTTTGAGTGAATTATGTTTTTTTTTGTGTTAAATGCTGTTTGCCTTTTGGTTATTATACCATATTAAACTATTGATTAAATTTCTATTAGTCCTTATTATTATAAATCAAAAAAATTGTTTGTTTTATTTATATTATTATTATTATTATTTTTTATTTTTCCTTATTATTTGCGAAGAAGGCTAACATTAAATTAAAAAAATATAGTTCATGCAATCAATTTTTCCTGCAAAGGTTCAGCATGGTAGACAGGGGTTAAAAAAAAGCACCAAAGCATTTTGTATATATATGCATTTGTATACATATGCAATTTGTATATGTGTTGGAGCGTTCTGTCGAACTTACAAACATCCAGATAAATGCAGAATAATTATTTATAAATTAGGTAAAAACATATCTATTGAAAATTTATGTTTAAAAAATTTAGTTCATAGAAAATTATGGTATAATCATTTATCAGTAGCATTTGAACTTTTAGTGCAAAAGTGTAATTTTTATTAATAGTAATGCCAAGTTGTAAGGACAAGACATTAAGAAGTTTGTTATCTAGTGTTATGCCTGCTCTCCAAATTGCACTCAAAAACAAATTATTTAAATTAAATTTGACAAATATTAAACTTTGTAGATACATCACCACTAGTGGTTCGAAAACGTCAAAAATGAGTATCTATAACGAATATTCCTGATGTATGGAAATCAAACATTAATACATAGATACTCATAAAAGACTACTTTGTCCTACTTAATTTAATAAATTGAAGTATCATATAGTTAATACTCTAAAATTTAATTCTCCTTAAGTCACTGTCTGAATATTATACTCGTCGTAGTGTAGAATTAGTAATACATAAAGTTATAAGTAATTTCGAATTCACTAACTAATTTCAATAATACGAAACAGTACTGGTTATATAAAAACTGTCTAAATCGTTAAAATGCATTTTTTTTTTTATAAAAAAAACAAACTAGAGTAGTTAATTTATACAACATTATCATAACTAAAAATGAATTCTATTTTTATTTTGCCATTATTTTTCTAACATTTTTGAGTTTTTTTTTTAAAAAAAAAATATTTTAAACCCATTATTTATATAACTGTATATTTTTATCCTTTATTTCTAATACTGCTAAATAATCAGTTTTAAAGATTTTCATCACTTCTATTATAAAATAATTGCACTTGACATTTCACTTTCTTTTAAGAATTATTCACCTCAAACAAAAACACTTCATCATTCGGTAACCCACAAAAATGCTTAAATATAAAAGCATGTCCTTTTGAGAAAACAAGAACAAAAACAAACAAAAAAAACCAAGCAAGAAAATAAAAATAATAATAAGAATTTAAATAGATGAATAAAAATTTTTTGTAAATCCGTCCAACAAAAAGATGTACAGGCACTTACAATGAGAATTCTAAAATGTTTTGAAAATTTTAATTAATATTTTTTTTAAAATCTATAAAATTAAACTAAGCTTTGGATTTAAAGTTTTTATTTCATAGGTTTAGTAGTTTATTGTGAAAAACAGATATTCAATATTGATTATAATAGAAGTAGGGTATTTGAGGGTGCTGGTTGTCGAATACATGTTTTTATATTTTCTGCATTTTCATCTAAGCCTAGGTAAAAACCTTCTCTTGACATTCATCATATTTCGTATGTAATTAATTGCTATACATTAACAATCTATTAAATTGGTAAAAATCACAAAATCTATTATAACTATTTGTATTTTTATGGTATCACAAACCTAAAATTAAATTTAATATTAACATCAGTTTCTATAAGTTTAAAAAAACAAAAAAAAAAACAATTTAAAATTGTTTTGTTCATCAGTAAAAGAACTGAAGACAAAAAAAATGAAAAGTCCTTTTACTTTAAGTACCCATCTCTTTATCTTCTTTATTCGCGAATTATTTAAAAAAGGGCATATTTTGCATAACAAAGACATTATGTTTTTGTTTTTGTAAATTAAATAGGACCGTGAAATTTAATCCTTTCTCTTCATCATATTATTATTTTTTTTTTAAAGTGATCATGCTAAAACATAAAATAACAACAACAACAACAACAAATATTATATTTATTTTTAGGCGATGAAGATTATACCATGATTATATTGTTTACTGTAGTATAGTAGATTATGATAGACGATAATACTGCCTTGAAGATGGCGACAGTTCGTGTTAATCAAAAATAAAATCTGCAAATTTTATAAAGAATGATAGTTTGTAAGGCATCAAAAAAAAAAAGAAAATAATAATTTTAAACAAGATAATAAAATTTTCAAAAACACATTTTCTTTATATTGTGTATATCAATCCATCACAATATTCAGTGGGAATATTTTCAGATAATCTCTTAAATTTTGTACATGCGTCCACACATAATATAAAAAAAACAATTATAACAGATAAAATTATTTTTATATTTTTTAATTACATAAGATGTCTGTGACCCTGCAGCTCTAGTGATTCTCTTATATTATATTCATTATAATGTCCTGCGAATTTAATTCGATGTAGCAAATCGAATATTGAATTCTACTTCATTGTTATTAAATTATATAGTAGAGTTGCCATATTATTAATAAAAAAATATATTAATATGTTTGTTTTGTGACTATTTTCGGTATGTTGATTCCGAAGAGCAATTGATGTTTTGGCATAAATTTTTTTCACGTTTGTTACCAGGTTCATAGTTTTCAATAAAATAAATTAAAATATAAATTCCAAAGTGAGAGTGGCAGGTAGGTGTAATTTTATTGACTCTATTACATTTTACTAAAATTTAGAAAATGTGTATTGAATATCCATCGCCTGGGTCTTTATTTGGGAGTGAGTTATTAAGGTTTTTATTTGGGTCTTTATTTGAGAGTGATTTGAAGATTCTTAATTTTATAAATTTCGATGCTTTGAGGTGAATCTATTTTCCTAGACTTTCTTGTGAAATTTACCATTGTCCATTACTATGCCTTTTTTAGAAATAGTATGACACTCTTGGATAATGTGTTCTGCTTCTTTGGATCTGTGTTTTGGTTAAAATCTTCTTTTTAGCTTGTTCTGCTCCTTTCAGATATTCCTTGAGTCGTGTTTCCATGTTTCTTCTAGTTTGTCCTATATAAACTTTGTTGCAGGGCTACAAGTGTATATTTTGTAAATTTCCTAGATTCCTAAAACTTGTAGATTTTCCTATACTTTTCTTTTGGGTTGTTGATCAGTCAGTAGGTTAATGAGGGAATTCTGTTCTTAAGTTCTTCTGCGTTTGTTTAGTAAATTATTGATGTGTTTTTCCGGATATTCGTTTACTCTCGCAATCTCAAATATGTGCTGATTCCCTTTTACAAAACCTTTCTGTGAGATGAGGTGGGTTAACATTTGATGGATCATTTGGTTGAAAGAGGCCTACTTATGTTAGTTGGAGTGGTTCAGGATGACTCTGTCAGTCCATAGGCTTCTTGTTTATCTTTAGTTCTAGTATAACGTTCTTATTTGGCTTAATAATAAATCTTTTATTTCTTCTTTGTCAGTAAATTGTTTATTTCTATAAAATCCGTTAAGAGTAGTCAGTGTTAATGCTAAACCTTTTACCCTTATTATAACAAAAATATCATCCACGTATAAAAATCTTGTTCTGATGCCAAATCTGACTTTACTTTGGCCATGAAAATTTTACTGAAGAATGGAGAGAGGGAATTTCCCATTGGAGCTCCTTCAATTGCTTGTAAGAATCCCCTCTAAAGGTGAAATAATTTTCTTCAATTCAAAGGCGGATCAGTTTTAGGTACTGCTTTTCTTTTGTTTTCCACTGTGCCATCTTTTCGGTTGTAGTAATCATTTTTCTACTAGAATAATGACCACTTTGACTGTGATATACTGGGAAAAATTATTTTTATGTCAAAAGAGAGTCTTTGCCAAGTGCTACAATTGATTCTAGTTCCCTAGAGTTTTTATAAGGACTGGTTTTCACAAAGATCGTTTTGTAGTGAAACGGTTAACTCTGATTGACTTAGCGGTAAATAAGTAAGGTCTAGACTAGATTAATTCAAAATAAATTTATTGTATAAAATAATAAAGTGAAACTACAGGTGGAAATAGGTAAGTGAGCATGCACTTGGTGTCTTCGAGAAGAAAATTCTTCGTCTGATATATGGTCCAGATAACGAGGATGTAGTCTGAAGCGGAAGATTTCGAGCTCTATGTGCTTTATAATGAGCTGGACGTAGTCACAAAATGTTCCTCGAAAGCCCAGAGCAGATGTTCCAGCCAAAAGTAAGTAAGTACAAGTGGAAATAAGCAAGAGACACCGTAAATAATTTCAGAATATTCTGCGACATCATTTTTGTTTGTTGTAAACTTCATTTTATAATAAACATTACGCAGATTATTACCGCTACCATTTTCACGACATATAGTCATATTCCGTATTCCTCATTCTCAATTAACAATAAAAAATTCTAATATGTTTCTTTTCTATTGCAACAAAATCTTAATTTTAATACAATACAAGTCTCTGATCTGATATTGACTTCATTGTATATAGCACGAGTATAAAAGATTAAAATTAAAAGAAAATGTAATTTAATTTCAAAATACAAAAACATAAAACGATCCTTAGTGGTTTTCCACCAAGATGGTAACTTTAAGTCTCCTGGAAAATAATACATATGAACACCAACACAATTAGGAGATGAATAGAATTTTACATGAAAGATTAAAGAGGGATACAAGAAAAAAAAAATATATTCGTTGTCATCATAATATCATCTTCAAAAAGAATATTATTATAACGAGACTAAAAAGGATTTTCATTGAAAAAAGTGACGGAATAAAAATATATTTTTTTTTTCTTGTTTTTTTTTTTTTTTTTTTTATAATATAATGAAGCTAAAGAAGAGAGTTAAGCTTATGTTTTTGTTCTCAATTTTCAAAGAATACCTCAGATCTCCATCCATTATAAAACATTTTTTTTTTTGTTTTGTTTTTGTACTCCTTTGTAATTTCTATATCAGAAGTTTTGTGTTTTTTTGTTTTTGCTTTTTAAAGTAATAAAGATAATTTGTTCTTGTGTTATATTTTATGAAAAGAAGCAAACATAAAAATAAAGGAATAACAAAAACAAAAAGTAAAAAAAAAATAAATTCGCAAAGGATTTTGTATTTTATATGTTTAGATCTGACTTGATTAAGGGTTAAATTTATGAAAGTTGTGTAAATGAAACTTTGTTTTTGGTTTTTGTAGCTGAAAATTAAATTTTTTTGAATTTAAAGAGATTTTATATACCCATTGGTCAGTAGATTTAAATATAGAATAAAGCTGGACTATAACTTCCTATGTAAATTTTGTTTATATTTTTGTTTGTTTCCTTTTAACCTAGTTAACTCTTAACTTAATGTCTTATTTTATTTCGTAATCCGCTACGCTATCATTATTCATTGAATCGTTTTTGTTTGTTTATTTTTTTTTTTTTAATTTCGTTTTTTTTTTGTTTTTTTTTTAACAAAGGGAAAAAACATTTTATTTTGTTTTTTTCTATGTTATATGATAATTATAGAAAGGAAATTGAAATAACAACTTCTCTAAATATAGGACTGAAAAACCCCCAAGATATCAATGAAGCTATAAAAAACCTAAATATAACCATGATTGCAGCAGCAATGTCATCAACTCCGACGCAAGGTAACATCCGAAAATATGTTATTTCTCCACCTGAAATAAAATCCAAAATCATGGAAAAAAGAAACCTTAGGAAATATTGGCAACAAACTAGATCCCCTGAAATCAAAGCCAGGTTAAACCGTGCAATCAAAGAAGTTAAATTTTTGTTAAATAAAAGCAGAGAAAGTTCGTTGAAGAATTACCTTGAAAGACTAACATATACCGATCTTAATGACTACTCACTGTGGAAAGCAACAAGAAAACTGAAACGGCCACAACAAATTATACCTCCACTAAGGAAATCAAATGGTAATTGGGCCAGAAGCGATGGTGAGAAAGCAGAGCTTTTTGCATCACATTTACAAAAAGTGTTTGTACCGTATCCACCAGTAATTTCAACCGACGAAAACAACAAGATTGAAAACCACCTTGAAGTGCCTTATCAAAAGGATTTACCGGTAAAGAAAGTCCGGATAAAGGAAGTACAGGAAATTATAAAAAACTCTGTGTCAGACAAGAAGGCTCCTGGGTATGATGGTATCACAGGCAAAATGGTAAAGGAACTTCCGTATTGCAGTATAAAATTCTTAACCCACATTTTTAAAGCTATATTAAGAACTAGCTACTTCCCAGATATCTGGAAAACTGCTCATATCATAATGTTAGCTAAACCGGGGAAAGAGCCAAATGAGACTAGTTCATATAGACCAATAAGACTTCTGCCAGTAATATCAAAATTAATCGAAAAACTAATAGCCAAAAGATTGATTATAATAAATAATGAACGAGATATCGTACCAGCTCATCAGTTTGGCTTTCGTCACAATCACGGAACAATTGAGCAAATACATAGAGTAGTGAACCATATAAATAATTCACTTCACAAGAAAAAATACTGTTCTGCAGCTTTTCTGGACATTTCGCAAGCCTTCGACAAAGTTTGGCACAAAGGTCTCCTTTACAAGCTTAAAAAACTACTTCCTCACTACTACCAGCAACTTTTGTCAACTTATTTATCAAATAGGAGGTTCTTCGTTAAATACAACGGGGAACAATCGTCACTAAAAGAAATTAAATCTAGGGTTCCTTAGGGCAGCGTCCTTGGCCCACTACTTTACCTGATATTTACAGCAGACCTCCCAACATCGCCGAGGGTACTCACTGCTACTTTTGCTGACGACACAGCGGTCTTAGTGTCTCATACTAATCCGAGATTAGCTTCAGAAGTTCTTCAGAACTACTTATTGGATATACAAAATTGGCTGAAAAAGTGGAGAATAAAGGCCAATGAATCGAAATCCCTTCATATCACCTTTACTAATCGCAAGGGAAATTGCCCCGCTGTTCACCTTAACGACATGGAATTGACTCACCAAGACTCGGTTAAGTACTTAGGTATGCGCTTGGATAGACGCCTCACTTGGAAAAGTCACATCATCAGCAAAAATAAACAACTACGATTAAAATTCAACCATTTAATTTGGCTAATAGGTCGTTTCTCCAATTTATCCCTCCAATGTTATTGTTATTGTTTAATAGAAATTTTTAATATTTGCCGCTTGAAAAAAATCACAAATATTAAAAGAACATCACAAAGCGTTTCCAAGATCCCATTAACAATATTCCAGCAAGATTCATTATATACTTTTGTGTTTTATCTTATAGTAGTTCTAGATGCTCAGCATCCACCACTAGTTTTATTTTCTACTTTTTAGGGGGCTAGCTAGTTTGGTTTCGATAAAAGTATATTTTAAAAATTTTTATTTTTACATTATTATTTTTATTATTATTATTATTTCTCGAACCCCCAGTTTCTTAGTAATAAACATTATTACAACACTAATACACATATACAACTATATACACATATATACAATTGCATCGCATAATCAAGAACTTAACTAACCAGTCGGAACAACAAAACAAACCAATTAAAGATAAAAATGGTGCGCTCATCACAAACTTAGAGGATCAATTAAAGAGATGGAGAGAACATTTCCAAGAACTGAGCAACGAAGAAAGTACAAATAATGAAGCAGACATAAGAAACAGAGACAATGCAAATATCTACCCAACTGAGGGACTGCCAATATCTACTCAAGCTCCAAATATAGAAGAAATCAAAGCTACAATCAATATCCTGAAGCACAACAAAGCAACAGGTGAAGATGGAATTCCAGCAGAAATAGCCAAACTGGACCCTGACTTATTCGCAAAAACAATTGAACCCCACATCAGGAAAGCATGGATAGAAGAGAATATACCACCATCATGGAAGAAAGGAATGATTGTCAAGATACCTAAGAAAGGAGACTTGGCAAATTGCAGCAACTGGAGAGGAATCACGGTTCTAAATACTATTCATAAGATAATAGCAATTATTATAAAGAAAAGATTAGAAGAAGTACTAGAACCAATACTACGGAAAGAGCAGGCAGGTTTCAGACCAAACCGAAGCTGTGTAGACCAGGCAAATACTTTACGGGTCATAGTTGAACAATCAGTGGAATGGAATGCCCCACTATATCTACTATTCATAGATTTTAAGAAAGCATTCGACACAGTCAAGAGATGCGCAATATGGAGAACACTTACAAAGAAGGGAGTTCCTGAAAAAATCATCAACATCATCAAAGCGATGTATGAAGATGCAGAGACAACAGTTCAACACAGAGGTAAGATCAGTGATCCATTCTACACCAATATAGGAGTTAGACAAGGATGTCCACTATCTCCACTTCTCTTCAACACAATACTAGACGACATTCTAAGAGAAGTTTGCACTGGAATAAACGGAATAGAATGGGATCTCTTCGGAAACTTAGAAGACTTAGATTACGCAGATGATGTATGCCTCATATCAAAAAATCAAAGGGACCTACAGAACAAAGTCAACAGATTACAGGAAGAAGCAAAGAAATCGGGACTGAAATTAAATATCGAGAAAACCAAAGCAATGAGGACAAACAATAGTTACAGTGAGCCAATAACAGTGAGTGGACAACAGATAGAATACGTAGAAGAATTCAACTACCTGGGGTGCATTATAACATCAAGAGGAGGTGCAACAGAAGATGTCAACAGCCGTATAAATAAGGCAAGAAGAACATTTGGGAGCCTAATGAAGATATGGCGGAGCAACCAAATATCGAGAACAACAA
Source organism: Argyra leucocephala (assembly GCA_963942445.1). Taxonomy (NCBI): domain Eukaryota; kingdom Metazoa; phylum Arthropoda; class Insecta; order Diptera; family Dolichopodidae; genus Argyra; species Argyra leucocephala. The sequence continues at coordinate 59,526,002 of OZ012677.1, read as the reverse complement.
AGCTAACAATATTCAGAGCATGTGTTAAGTCAACATTAATATATGGCAGTGAAACATGGCTCACTTCGGTCAGAATCAAACAGAAGCTACAAGTATTCATCAACAAGTGCTTGAGAATTATATGCAGAATATTCTGGCCGGCAAGAATTAGCAACGAAGATTTATGGATGATAACTGGAGAAGAACCTATCAACAGACAGATAAATAGGAAAAAATGGAAATGGATAGGTCATACACTAAGGAAATCAGAAAGTGATATAGCAAGAAGAGCTCTAGAGTGGAATCCACAAGGACAAAGGAGACCCGGCAGACCATACAACACATGGAGACGCACAATCGATCAAGAATTAACAGTCAACAATTATACCTGGGACGATATTAAGGAAGTAGTACTCAACAGAGAGGAATGGAGGTTCACTATCGAAGCCCTATGCTACCACGCGGAGTAATAGGAGAAAAAAAAAAAAAAAAAAAAAAAAAATACACATATAAAAATTTTCAAAAAATTTCTAATTATTCATAAATAAATAAAACAACTCTCAATATCACAAAAAAAAAAAAAAAAACAAAATCTAACTAACCTATAATAACTGGTAAATATTTTCAATTTTACATAATTTCCAATATTATTATTAAAATATTATTGAATGTTCAAATAATTTCAAAAATATAATTTAAAACTGTGCTACTAGATAATTATTATTGTATTTATGATAATGTCCTCTGTGTATTATCATTCTATAAAACTAACAAATCTGATACCCTATTAATGGTATTATGTACTTTAAAAATACATAATATTATATTTATTTTAATCTATTCAAGTAATCTTCTTACAAAAAATATTATCAAAATTTTGAACATAATACAATAACCATTTGACCAATATGACAATCAATATACATATATAAATATACTGTTGTTAACTAAAATCCTAATTAGATAATGAACATAATTATAATGAATCTGCAAACAATTTCAAAATTCAACACAATTAAAAAAATATCATTTCACCACACCACAGAACTATAATATAAATTCACCAACAATAACAATCATTATTAAATACGGACGTATGCACCAAAGTTCAATATTTGGTAACCAAATGTCCCAAAGATTTGTAGTAGTTTTTTGTTTATAATATGACAATCCTAGAGTTTTTCCCCCTCATTCAATTTTTTTATTATGCATGAACTTTGCAAAATATCACTTTCAATACAAATTTTTATTGAACAATTTGTATTCACTTCAAAAAGAAAGCCTCAAAATACACTTTTGTCATCAAAATGTAGCTATTACTATAGCATAAAATAATGTAAAATGAGTTTATTGTGTTTACAAAAAGGTAAACATGAGGAAGTTAAAATAAAAACATAAAAAATATTGTCAAAAATCACCCCAAAAAACATATTGTCCTGTTTGAATATAGGAATTCCACTGGCTTCTGCACTTTTATTCTTGAATTGTGTTACGTATACTTAATGTTTTTTTGGAAGGGGATCTAACAAAAGTTATACTCCTGGTTTGTCTTTTTTCATATTATTATTTTTTTTTTTTTTTTTATTATATCGTAATTTCAGAACAATAATAATAATATTATAATAGAGGGGAGAATCCAAAATAACTCCCCTTTTTGAAATTTAAAATAAAAGTTATGTGTTCTGTTATTGTGTCACTAAATCCCTGTCAATATAAATTTTGAATGCACCAAAAACTTAGTTATGGATTATAACGAGTTGAATGGGAATTATGAGAATTATAATAAAATTTTTGACTTTAAATTAAATTGTTTCAAAATATAAGAATTATTTTACAGTCTTTTCCAAAATTATTTGAATAAATTATTATTTCTGTAATAGAGTAATTCTTATTTTATTGCTAATAAAAGACATATTATTAAAAAATTTGTATTGGTAGGAGAGTTGTGAGATACTTAATAGACATTTTACAGATCAAAAAGGTTGGGTTTAAATTCAAGAAATGGTGATAAATTTTTTTCTACATGTTATAACTACAACAACAACAACAACATTGATTTACATTTTAATTTATTTCACAATTTTTGCAATTACTTTTTTAATATTAATTTTTTGCTATTAATATTGTTAATTTTAAAATTTGTTTAAATTCATATTTAAATGTAATGCATGTAACTCGCTTGAATTAAGCCTGTAAATAAATAAATAAATAAATAAATAAACAATGAATGAAATTAACATTTAACCCCCGACATATTTTTCCCACTTAAACCCCACAATTATTCGCATATTTACGAAACATAATGTTTTTGTTTTGCTGTCCTTCCGGAAGAGCCATATTGCGCATCTTGTACATCTTTGTAATATAAAATTTTCTTTGTTATAGGCTTCAATAACACATTCTGTCTTTCTAGATTCAGCAATATCAAATTTCGTTATAATATCTTTAATTACATATATAACATTTTAACGAGCTTCGAAACTGCAGTATTTTTAACTTTTTTTTTGCAAAGTTAGTTTAATTAAATATTTATATGCCATTTTTTATTGAAATATTATGTTGAGTAAATATTATGAAAATTTATACTACGACTACCTACTTGTATGACATAGCCATAAAAAAAACTCACCACGGTAGATATTATCGACACAACTGCCCTGGCCGAAGTATGCAACTAAAACTACATAACAATGTAATAATTTACGTGTGAGAGAAAAAAATATCTCTGTAGTAAAGAAAAATAACAAGCACAAATTTTGTTGGGGTATGTCATACCCATGTGTGGGGATTAGGTTAATACTAACTGTTAATAGAGGCGAATAATTATTAGTCTAATAGAATTTTGTTGCACAGCTATTTTTTGTAATAAGATTTAATGTTCTAAAACTCGTACCGCAACTTACTAAAAAAAATTTTCAAAAAATAAATAAATTGATAGTCATTTAAAGTGGAGCTGGGTTAGAAGAGATGTGTTTGTCCACTCAGCTAAATAAATTTTAAATTTTGCAAATGAAAAGCGGTTAATTGTATCCAGGTTTGTGTACTTGAATTATTAATGAACGCCGTGAAAATCTCCGGGTAGACCGCGTTAAATATGTACATTTGTTTGACTCAAAAAAAAAATAAAATTTTAATGATGCACCATCTTACCATTTTATTGCTTCATATTGAAACAATTCAAGTACATTTGGGGGAAGCTAGGATACTGCATATGTTTGTGGCATGTTCTCGCTCCTTTTACCTTTTTTGTTTTGCGTAACATCCAGCACATTTTCTTCGTAAAGGCCTTCCAGTGTTCATCTGTACGAATTGGTGTTTATTAATATTTAGTTTCTTGTTTGTTTGTTTTTTATTATCGTTTTTTAATAATTTTGCTACCAACTTTAAGAATTCTGTGCCCAGCACCGAAAGGCCTGCATTTGAAATTTTTTTTTTTTGTTAATTGTTTGTAAATAATACAAGCGTGTACTAATGCTGTTCCTAACAAAAGTTCAACTGCAAATTTACGATACAACTTTATTACCTTTCGTAAAGCTGTAGCGTAAATGAGGGCATTTGATGCGACAAGTTAATTCCGGTTTTCCTTTTATTACGAGCTAGTATTCTCAATTATTTTCTAGTAAATCGGTTATGTTTGCATTTTGAGGAACTATAAATGGTATTAGTACTGCTGGAGTTCCCTGAGGAACTAAGTGGGCAAATATATGTTGGGTGTGATTTAATCATCATTTCTGCTACTCAGTGTCAGCACTTGTACAAAGTTGTGAGGCTATGGATAGATGATCTGTCTCTTTATCTGAAAAGTGAAGTGCTAACATGTATTGTCGAAAAATTTTTATATCACGGATATGTTTCGTTTTCAGTACCACCACTCCGTCCTTGTTTTTTCACAAAATTGTTTCTCGTATGCGATAATGAAGGATAACTTCGTTGTGTATAACTTTTTTAGGCCTGATGGTGCCAACAACGTTAGTGGTTTTATATATTACAATGATCATTATCATTTGAAAGTCCTTGTAAGATAGAAAGTTTAAATGTGTGTAGTTAACGTATACTAATTTGATATTTTGTTTATTCAGTCGGTTGACAAAATTCATATGATTAAATTTAACTCAAATGTGAGTGTTCTAATATAATTTTTTATTGAAGTTATCGCAGTCGAAGAAACTTTAAGATCTATTACAATTAGTTTGAAAATAATTTTACAAAGACACGTTTTTCTAATATGAAATTTGACTATTACAACTTAATAAAAGTCCATTTAAGTTAGTTAATGCGTTAGATGGTCATTGATACTTCTTTAAATAACTTGAAATCTATACGGTCGACCTAATAAACTTCTAAATGTGGACACTTTGGTTAGTATCATTATTACTAATGTCAGTTATTTAATTATTTCATTTCCAATTTATTTTTTACTTAGAGCACAAAAAACGTTCATTAAAACACAATCAAAAGAAACATGAGACAAATGTCAAAGTGTCAAATTCAAACCAATATATTTTATAGCTATCAAAATTTTTCTTATTCAACATTTTACAATTTTCTTTAAAAATTTTTTAAATAAAAAAATCCCCCTAAATAAAATTTCATTCCGCGGTTTTTTTAATAACCAGCCATTTAGGTATATGAACAAAGTGGTATCATAATATATAATTAAATTAATTTTCTCTTTATGATACAATATTCATCTTCTTCTCCTTCAGATCATAATTTCCAACTTCAAAATTTCATTTCATATTAAAATTAAATGGAATGAATGAGAAAATCAACCGATCAAAAATTTTTGTTTTTTATTTATTTTGCATTTGGCCAATTACCCAATTTTTTTGAAAATTATTTTGTTTGTTTATTGTTTTATTTTCCAGGAAATACATTACTAGCATCATGGAACGCATCATCGATAAAGTAAGCAAAAAGAGGAGAATAAAAATAAACAATAGAAAGTATGTAAAAAAAAAATAGAATAGGATGGGTGGGGAGTTGAGAAAGAGAGTTGAAAATATTTTTGTTTTGTTTTATTTAATATATTCCCTTAACAAAACAAAAGTGGGAATAAAATTTTCCGGTCACGCTCAGAGCAATAGCCTAATTTAAATAATTTGATTATAAAAATGAAATTGAATGCCTAAAAGTAAATTTCTTCTTTCTAGTAATCTCGTGTACCAAATAAATGGGGTTATAATATTAAAAATATTTGTAGAGCCCCCTTTGCATTTTCATCATCCTCGTCTTCATTCTTATGTGATCTCCAAAATATTATTATGAGAATGTGTTCCCATTATAATATTTATCCGGTCGTTTTGAATTACTGATTGGAAATTGTTTTCAAACAATTTTTGTTTCTTTTAACAAGAATTTTCCACCATTGAGGTGGTGGTGGTAATGGTATGTATGTATTCTGTGCACAGCAATAATAATTTGTATATTATAAAAATAACACTAGAATGCCATGGTGAATTTAAACATTCAATCGGTAAAAAAAAAAATATAATATTTATTTTTGAGCTTCTAGTTATTTTTTATTTATTTTATTTTATTATTTTGTTTCCGTATAAAGATATCAAGGATTATTATTTGTTTAATATGATAACATTAAATTTGATATTATTGGAAAAATAAAAAAAAAACAATAGCTATTTGAAATTATATTTTTATATATTTTCTACTATTGTTTTTATTTTAAGATTATTATTAAGAAGTAAAGTTTTTATTTTACAAATAAATATTAGTTACGATGGGCAGCTGATGGTAAATGAAAATTTCAAATGAAAATTTAAATTGACGAGGAAAAATGTGCGTTTAAAAATCAAGTTTGAAATGTTACTATAAGACACATTACAAGTCTAGATGGAAAAATTTACATAGAAAATACAGAATAACTCAATATCAAATATTTTGATACATTTATTCTTCGCAGAAATGTCAATAGAAAATAAGTTTTTGATTGTAAGTAGGTTTGAAACCTGGTATGGAATCAAATCAGATCACCATACTCTGAACGAAGTAATCGAAACAATAAAAAGAGGATATAAAATCAAAAAATTTAATAAAATAATGCTGTAATATTATTAATATAATTCCGTACATTTATCATCCTATAATGCTTATAGGTATTATAGTTTTGAATTTCGAAACATGTTATATGTGTTATAATGTATGAACTATACATTATTTTCTTAAAAATTTGTATGATACCTTACCCGCAGAAATATTTCAAGAAAAAAAAATCAAAAAAGTCAGAAAAAATATATCACCCTGGCGGAAAAAGCACATAAGTCATTTTACGCAATTTTACAGGAGAGCGTTTTTTTTAATTTTTGAATTAATTCTATCGATTAGAAAAAATTGTGGTACTTATCTCCTGTACGTGGGCGATTTGATTTCTTATCTGAAACTGTCATCATAGCAGAAATGAAAGCCGCACGGTTATTGTAGTTACCCATGTTCCAGTATTCATCGAAAATTGCTTTTTGCATTTCAAACGAAAATCTGCTATTACATTTTAAACGACAGTTTTCTAATGAAACGCCTTCTTCGATGCTTTTATTTTACCAGTAATTGTAGTGTATTCCTTGCCGCAATTTCGATTTTCCTTCCTTATCCTTTTATCGTTTTTGCTCTTTAGGGAAGTTGTCGCTACATTTGATGTACTGGGACCAACCAGCATGCTTAAATCTGGTTCCGCATCAGTTGTATTATCAGCTAGAATGTTTGATTCTGCTTCTTTTTTAATATTATCGGGAACATAAGATGGATCTGCAACATAATCGTCGTCTGAAAATGGTTCTTCAATAATATTCTTATCCTCTTGCTCTGCAGTGGAGATGATATGAACAGTAAAGATTTTATTGACTTGTTTAATAAATAAAATTTACCATTAGAAGTATCAGTTAAAATTTTGTAGTTTTCTTTTTGTTTTTCTGTTACTAATGTAACAAATAGTCTACCCCGGCTAAGTGACATTTCGAAAATTAATTCTTTTTTTTTCAAATATATTTTTGAGTAATTAAAGTAAAATATTTTTATTTTAATTAATATTCACAATGAAAAAATAAAAATACACATAGAATCAAAAACATATCCAACCTGTTTATGGTGCAACAGTTAAAAAAAATATAATAATATTAATCTTAAGTCTATGCTACGCAACACATTTTTTTCTGTTAAAATCACATAAGTCGACTTATGTGTTTTTATACGATAGAAAAATTTAAACAATTTTTATGTTGATTATTATTTTTGTAATTTTCAAGACGAAATATGTATATTTTGACTTAAGTGTTTTTGTGAGAAAATGGATATTGAGAATATCATGCGATTGAGTCAATAACAAAAAATCGGATTTTTTTGACTTATGTGCTTTTGTCTGCCAAGGTGAGATATTCCACACAACATAATTTTTTTTTATGAATTTCTAATATTTTTGGTTGTTTTTCTTTTTTTTAATGTATGTATATATTTTAAATTTTTGATCGATTTAATGTAGATATATATATAATATATATATATATATATATATATATATATTTTAACATTAACAATCAGAATACATTTTTTGAAATGAAAAGAAATATTAAATAACTATGTTTTATTTCTTTCTTAAAACTTATAACTAAATAGCAAAAGTCTTAAAATAACACTTTTACCCATAATCAAAGATGGTTTTATTTTTTTATAATTAAAATTTTTTTGAAAGACTATACGCCGATCAATGGTTCAAATGTTATGAACAGTTTTGTAAACACACTCCCTATTTCTTTGCAATAAATTTTTGTATTTTAATTTATTTCCCACCACGAGTTTTTATTTTATTCATCAAAAGAAATATTTACAATACCAACAAATCACGTGTTCTTTAAGAAGAAACATATACAAGTCCCCCGGATGAACTTTATGCGAATGTTCGCCTGGAAGAATTAAAAGCGAATTAATTACGTTTCATTAAAAGAATGTTTATTTTTATTTTCTTCATTTTGAATATATTTTTCATATATATGTATAATGTATATTTTCAGTTATTTTTTAAAGCGCACGTGTTAAGTACAACCTTCAAAATTTTTTAATGTATTGAATTATAAAAATTTTAAATAATAATTAAATTAAAAAATAAAATAACCTTAAATATAATAAATAAATATTAATAATTAAATTTTGATGAATTTTATTGAAAATTATTTTAAGTCCCTGAAACAGATATTATCTTCATCTAAAAATTCTATTTTTATTATTCTAAACATTCGCATTTCTTTCATATATGAACTCATATTATGTTCTTCTTAACATTTGCTATTTATTCTTCTAAACATTCGTATTTTCTTCTTCCCGGGGAAGCTAATGTGATTCAATTTACGATTGTCGCGGCGATGTCAACCTTTTCATAATACTAATGAATCGCAGAAGAATAAAATATGAATTCGCGGCGAACAAATACATTCTTCTAGGGGATAATTATTCGGCGATAATTTTACGATTCTCATGGTTTGTTGGGATTTGATTTACTTTTGTTTTTGTTTTTCAAGTTGCAAGTGCAAAATAGAAACTGAATTACTAAAATAGTATTAATCATTTAAAGTTGTGGCTCGTTATCAAAATATTCATTATTATTGCTCAATATTCTATTTATACGTATTAAGCAAAGAACATCTATAATCATAATCGACAAACATTTAAGGACGTGCGCAGTAAACACCTTCTCATTTTATCTCTCTTTTCCTTAATGAACTCTTAATATAGGTATAAATAAGTTGTACATACAATTCCCAGGGTTTTATTATTCCCCAAACGTACTATGCATAGTATTTCTAATTAAAATAAAAAACAAAAACGAATCAGTTATTATTATTAACTACAATAAACCTATGTCAAATAAATATGTCAAATAAAAACAAAAAAACAAATACATCTAAAATAAAAAAATATAAAAAGAAAAAATCACTTGCATTCCTCATTTTTAATTTTTTTAAGGAACTGTCTCAAATTATTGTTTTCTAAATTTTGGTAATTTTTATTGTAGTAATCAAAATGTATATAGTTTTGGTATATTATTTACCTCTTGAGTCTAACCTACTTACTATAGGGCATATATCGGAAACTAAACAGTGGGTAGGTGTATTTTTGTGTCCTAAATAAAACTTACTAACTTAAACAATTTTTATTAAACATGAGTGGTTTCTGCTTTATCGTGAGAAGTCTATGTCAGTACGTAAATTACTGTTGCATTAAAAACTTTAAATTTGGCTTCAAGTTGAAATATAATTACTCAACAGGGGCCCCTAGTATTATGATAATATATACAATCTGTTTTTTGGTATTAGTTAATAAAATATATTCTAAGATTTAAAAATTTATATAATTAAGACAAAAAAAAAATAAATTGATAAGTAAATAGTATAAGAAGCTAACGACATTGAGATTTTGGCAACGTCACACAAACACATAACAAAATACAAATGACCCATATTCATAAGATCTAGATTGTTTTTTTTTTCAAATTTTGACGGTAAACTTACGCAGCTATTGAATGTTAGCACGATTAACTTGATTCTTAATTATACGATAAATTTTAAATGATGGCAAATAAGATCGCTAAAATGCTAGAATGATTGAGTAAATGTCCTTACGGGATAGAAAATTTTGCACCTTTCTATACAAATAATCTTTTTATATGGTAATTAAAAGTCTTCTAATAAAAAAATAAAGGTAGGCATAAATTAGTAAGCAAATACGTATTTTTCTTAAATTTCAAATGAAAACTCTAATGAAGGAAAGAAATGTTAGAATTTATTTCATTTCCGTCATTTATGTCGTAAATAATATACAATAAGTAAATTATAAGTCATTGGTATGTATAAATACATTAGTATAAATTCTTAATAATTGAAATTAGAAATAAAAAAGTGTATAGTGAAATAAAGGTATATTAAATAAATAACAATATTATAAATACAAAATGAAATACACATCACACTTATTTCGTTTCGTGACATACGAAGTCACCATATTAGATCGTGTACAGATAGGTATATATGAAAAATGTTAATTTTTTTATCTTGACATTGACATTGACAGAATGAATGATATAGTATTAAATAAATAGGGTCTAGGACATACAGAGAAGGTAGATTTTGATTGCGAAAATGTAGCAACGTCTTTTAAACTTACTAAAATAATAGAAAAAGTTCAGGCTGTGGAATTGGTGTTATCATTAGGATAAACCGCAGTTACCGACATCTATACTAATGTAAAGCGAAAATAAAGGGATCAAAATCATTTTACACACAATCATTTATATTGGATAAGTGCAGGATGCTCCTGAGGATAAAAGTTAAAAGAAAATATTGGATTCATGCAAATTTTAATATAGAGACGATTTCAATCTTAATTCAGCTGATAGAAGCTTTGTATATCCATCATCATTATCCAGTAATCCCATTCGTGGGCATAGGACGGAATGTTATACACATAATAAAGGCTTATTACAAAACTGTAACGATCATTGCCCTGACTGGCATAAGATTAGGTCATTTGAAACTTACAAGGAAATATGTCCAGAAGAAAAAACTAAGAAATTGAATCACGTTAGTAGAGGGAAAAATAATGGGTACATTAACAGGTCACTATTTGCTGAAAAAGCTCGCAATATACAATTATAAAGTCAAATGTATAGGTTTCCTGTTAATGTACTTTTATTTTTATAAATACCGATATTTTTAAATTATTATCGTATTTCACATGCTATGCAAAAAAAACCTTGCTTTTAATGTAAAAGGTACCTGAAGTATTTAGTTGGTAGTAATGAAAAATAATTTCATCATCATTAATGGTACTCGTGAGTTCAAAAGACGCTAATCAAATCAATCACGGGATTCGACTTTTCCTAAACACCTTGAATTCACCCCAAATTTTCACAACGAACATAAAATTTTAGGGAAATGCAAATTTATTGGTTATATCTATATTTCACTCATAATTTCAGTTTGTTAACTCTGTTCTTATTAAGATAAAAAATCTGAAAAAATTATATTTATAATTTATTACTTAAAAATCTGTTTTAACAAGCACCAATACTACAAGAGTTGATCCAAGGGTGTTGGTTGAACGTAATCTAAAACAAATTTGATTCTTGAACATACCTGAAATAAAAGAGAAAATATTTATTTAATAAAATTTGGCTTACGAATGAAATACTAATATGTGTATTAAAAAATTAATGTAACAGTAAATAAAATTAATTTAATTTTAACATATTCGTAATACAAAATATGTTTAAACCGTTTTAAACTTAATAAAAAAAATATGAAATAAAAAACGTCATATTATTTAACTTTACTTAATTGCACCAGAACATAAACTAATTTTATTATTATAAATTAAATTAATTAAATCTAAAATTGTTTACAATTTTTGATTTGTCATCACAATTTTGAATTACGTTAACATTTCTATTCTATTCATATTATGGTATTTTCAAAGGTATTTCATCAAACATTTTTATGTAATACGAGTAGCTATTTGCATTTGGAAAAAGATTTATTCTCAGACTTGAGCAATGTGAGTTATTTCCTGTATTGAGTGGAATAGTAAAACAATACATAACTTACATAATAAAGTTAACAAACTACAGTTTGACAATTACAAATTATATTTTTAATAATAAATTAATTTAACACCCCTACGTCCCATACGATGAAATTTTGATCTGATAACTAACTTTGAATAATATGAACTTATTAATGAACTACATTGACATGACTTTATAGAGCTGCATTTTTAAAAGAATAAAAAGAATAATAAACTAAAAAAAATTTTAAATGATAAATTTTCAGTGATTTTTCAGATTAAAATTTTCAATATAGAAATTTCTCTCACGCCCAATAATATTTTTTCAATCGTCTTTAAATTGTGTTTTATTCAAATGTTACTTAATATAACTGTAACACATTCTGATATTTTGTGATTACCATTTTAATTTCCGTTTATTCGATTTTATTGTAAAAAAAAAAAAACAAAATTCAATTTCGTTTTCAAAACAACCACACAAAATCTGATTGTAATATTTTAAAATTTTCATTTTATAAAATTTCCTTGCATATGCGTTACTACCTATATTTTGTGATGTTTTTGCTTTTATTTTTTGAATTTACGTGTCTTAAAATACAAGCTTTTCAAAATTGAATCAATCAGAGAATTTTCTTTTAAATGCAACCACGTATAACGAACAATATAACTGTGTACCTATCTACCTTAAAAATATAAATTCATAAACGGACAGAAAATATGAAGACAATCTGAAAACAAGAGTTGTAGTTTTTAAAATAAATTTGGCTTCGCAAATACTAAAAAAAAATTTTTTTTTTATATATAAAGTAACATCTCCTATATAATAACTGTGGGACATATTTATTTAAATTATTGTACTTATTTGTGACTTCCAGAAAGAAACATTTCAGGCAGGTAAGAGTTAATTTTAAAAATTTAAAATTTAGTTTATATATAATTAAATTCAAACTTAATAAAAGCTAAAAATGACTTAAAGCAACGAAAACGTATTTCATATTTTCTTATTCCGTATATTATTATCAAAGGAACAAATTTATGATCTTGGCAAATTTGAAAGACAGAGACAAGAATTAATATTTCACAATATGTCTGCTACGACACATCAAAATAAAATCCTACGAAACAAAACTCTATATTACATTGAGAAATTAAGTCCTGGAGGTTTTATTTCGAATGTTCTCATTCCAAATTGCCATCTAATACGCCTAATAATCCCCTAATAATCCCCCTTCAACTGCGATATTGAATTAAAACTAATTTTTACCTTTTTAAATGTATAAAATCACATCACACCGAATCAACAAAATTTAAATTTACTCCAACGTTTTTTGTATTTAAAAATAATAAGTAAAATATTAATATTTTAAAATAATTATGTTTACGTTGAAATGCCTGATTCGTTATAACTCGTAAACTTGCCAAATAAGTAAAACTAGGGTTGAATTGGCTTAATATGATAACCATTAATTTGTGCTTGCTTTTTTAATTAAAAACTTACTTTATTTTGTAAAAAGCTCAGTTTAAGCCGACCGTTTACAAAACTCGTTTTATTTTTTACCATCATTCGATTAGCTTCCTTAATCTATATATACCTAATTGTATACTTAAATTTGAATAACTGGAATTTAAATTCCTAGAAATTATAATTTTGTTGATTTTTTCTCTTAAGATTTTCTTTTCGTGTATTTTTCATTTAGTAATTTTAGTATTGGCAATTATTTTCTGACTGAAGAATGTGTTCGTTATGAATTTTTTTTAGGGAATTTTACCTAACTCTCCAATAATAAACATTTGATATTAAGATTATACCGTAGTCATGGACGCATAAAATATTTAAAAAGTACTGATATTCTGCTGTCTGCAAGTTCTAACGTAGAGCAATACCTCTTACTCGTACTTGTTGTATTGTTCTTGCTTTATTTGAATTCTATTTTACTAATTATGTTTTACTACTTCCTATGTAACTATATAGCATATATTATCATCATCATTGTCCTGCAATCCTATCCGTGGGGCATAGGGCGGATAAATATACCATATATATACTAAACATGGTATTATATGATTGTACTATAATATTACTAGGGGCCCCTGTTGAGTAATTATATTTCAAGTTGAAGTCAAATTTAAAGTTTTTAAAAAACAGTAATCTACGTACTGACATTGACTTCGCACGATATAGCAGAAACGCTACATTATACATAATGTATTTGCTGAATAATAAAATCATATGAGTATAAAATTTTCAACTGTGTGCGTATTTTTGTTTTATATATACATCTAACATATTATATCAGAAGCTCATTAAGGAGCAGGAGAATCGAAATAAAATGAAAAGGTGTCTACTGTGCAGGACGCTTGTCAATTATAATTATAGATATCATCATTGTCATTGTCCTGCAATCCTATCCGTGGGGCATAGAACGGATAAATATACCATATGTATATACTATACATGGTATTATATTATTATTATACTATAATATACTATACACACAATAATATACTATACATGCAATTTATATACTATACTATAACTAGGGGCCCCTGTTGAATAATTATAATTCAAGCTGAAACCAAATTTAAAGTTTTTAAAAGAATAGTAATTTACGCACTTCTTACGATAAGGTAGAAATCATTCATGTTTTCATAAAAATTTGGAGGTTAGTAAGTTTTATTTAGGAAGCATAAATACTTATCCCTTATATAATATTTCGCTTCGACATATTTCCCTATATAGTAACGTGGCATTTAATGGATAAAATTACTAAAAATAAAGTATTTTTGTAATTAAAGAGGTATATTCACATACATATTTTTAACCAAAACTACATATGATTACTACTAATGACCAAAATATAGAAAACAATACTTTGAGAAAATTACTTAAAAAAATTAATAGAATAAATTTCCTTTAAATATATATAAAAATGTTAATGACACAAAATGGATATATTTTATTTAAAAGTTTGAATATTATATAACCAAATAGAAATTTTTTCAACTCGTAGGCGCATTTCTGTTGTATATACAACTTATTTACATATTAAGAGTTCATTAAGGAGAAGAGAGATAAAATGAGGAGGGACGTTACTGCGCAGGTCCTTAAATGCTTGTCTATTATAATTATAGATTTATAGACATACTGTAATATACTAAACATACCATAAATATGTACTATAACATTATATATATACGTTAGGTACTATTATTTTCGAATACACTATTATTATATATTTTTCAATATTTCAATAAATATAATTAAATTTTTTCAAATATTATCTTAACCATACCTAGGTACAGTGAAAATCCTCTAAGACGGAAATCCCTAAGACGGAAAATCCTATAAGACGGAAGAAATTTACCCGCGAAACTAGCTTGGGCTGAAATTAGTGCATTTAAGACGGAAATCCTTGACACGGAACGGAATCGTGATTTTTGGGATCCTCACACATAATTCCAGACAAAAAAACTCCTTTAAAACGGAATTTTTTTTTTGGAAAAATTTTTTTGGTTAAAAAATGATAAATTTGAATATTTTTCAGCGGTAAGCATATTTATATAGTTTTTGTTGGTGGAAACACTGTACTTTTGACTTTTAATATCATAACATGAAGTTTGACATATATGTTTTATGCTTAGTTTCTCCTACTTACGGTATTTGGTGATGGAAAAATGATTAAACCCCTTATCATAGGCAAATATGGACGTCCACGATGTTTTAAAAATATCAAAACAAATCAATTAGGTGTTGATTATTATTATAATAAAAAGGCCTGGATAACTGGTTGTATTTTTGAGCAGTATTTGAAAAATTTAAATAAACAAATGAAATCCGAAGACAGAAAAATTCTTCTTTTCCTTGATAACGCTTCTTTCCACCCGAATTTAAATTTATCGCATATACATTTAGTTTACTTGCCTCCAAAAACAAATTCCAAATTACCACCGTTATATGCAGGAATAATTGCAGCATTTAAATGCAATTATCGAAAATTTATGATGAAAAATTTATTAATTGAAATGGAAAACTGTAACACGATCTCGACATTGCTTGTGATCAAATATTACCCTCAACAATTGTAAAAAGTTTTATAAAGTGTGGATTTAAATTTGATACTACAATTACTGAGCTAGAAATGAATAATCAAAATGAGCAATCAATATTAGAAATACAGAACTTAATAGATTCAGCATTTGGTGAAGCCATTTGTTCAGCAAGAAATCACGCTAGTGTAGATGACAATGTTTTTACAGAATGTAATTCAACAAATTTAAGTGATATTATTGAAGCAACTGTTTTGCCGATCCCAGAAATTTTAGATAGTTACGAAGAGGATGACGAAGAAGAAATTGAGCCCGAAATTAGCACTGCAGAGGCTCTAAAGGCAATAAAATGTTTAGATATTTATAGTAGACAATGCGGTAATGATGATTTATATACTTTGGTTGCGAAATCGAAAATCATATTTATTACAACAAAAGCAGCTGAAAGAAAGATGAAACAGAAATGTATTACGGATTTTATGAAGAAAGACAGACTGAGTTACTTGCAATTGATTTTTTTTAATTTTTTTTATGGTCATATAGTTTTTGTTGTTTTTTACACGCATGGAATAGTACAATGTTTTATAATTTTGTTATGTTATTAATTTTGTTATATGTATGTGATGAATTTTTTATAAAAATGAAATCAAATGCAATAATTTTTTGTTTATCTATTAAAAATAACTTTAACAAATTTTTTCCTCTTATTTTAACTTCCCTATAAATTTTCTACAATACAAAATTCGGTAAAACGGGAAATCCTGTAAAACGGAAATTTATATTGGTCCTGTGAGATTCCGTCTTAGAGGGTTTTCACTGTACTAGTGTACATATATATACTAGTGTACTATATATCTGTATTTAATTTTCATAAATGTCATACAATTTTATTTCAACTCTTAATTTATAAGCAAAGCTACGTATTATTTTTCAGTCCATTTCATTTTTCAAAATAAAAAAAAAAAAACAATATTGTAAAATATTGTGATATCTTAAGTATAACTTTAAAACAAAAAATAGCAATCGAAAGAGTCAGAGTAATAAAAAAAAAAAATTGCATTGAAATAAATAATGCAGAATTCAATGAAAAACAAAAACGAAGAAAATCTGCATTTCAATTTTTATTGTACCTAGCTATATATATATTTTTTATTAATTTCTAATTTCTATCCAATGTTATCTTTTAATACACCTTGAGACAATGGTGTAGTGTATTGAATTCTAAATCGACTGTTTTATGATTTGAATAAAAATGGATGCAGGTAATATCATGAAGTTCTTAAGCAACCACATGAATAATAATTTTTGTATAGAAAGTGCAATTATAAAATGAGTACGTGTTTCTATCCTTTACTTCACCCTTAAAAAATCGCATCAAAAATTCTGATAATATTCAAATATTACAATATAGAAGTTAAATTAAAATATAATAAAATTATATCAAAATATTTTCATATTACAAATTTTCTATTCAAATCGGACGATTTAAAAATAAAATTTCTAACATCACAAAATTTAAGTCTACGTTTACAAAAAAAAAAATTTTTTGTTTTGATTTTTGCTATAAGAAAAATAGTTACGATTTTTAAAAATTTTGTTTTTCAATTTTTTAATCTTATTTTCCTATTACAACACAACATAACCCACTTTATAGGGATAGATAAATTTTATTATTTTATTGATTTTACCTTTACAAAATGAATTCTCTTACACTTATGGCATTAAAAAATATGGTATTAAAAATTTATTTTTTTTCGTTTAAAGCACAAAAAAAAAATTCCTTTCGGGTTTTTGAAATTTTTATTTTATTATATATTTTTTTTTTTATTTACTATTATTGTTATTATTATTATTATTATTCTTTTTGTTGTTATTATTTTTTTTTTCAGAATTCTATCTCATTTCTTATACTGTATTTTCTAAAAAATTTTAGTGTATTTCAAGATGAATGCACAATCAAGTCCTGTGGAAAACTGTAGAAAACAAAATAACAAAACAACAACAATAAAATATAATACAAAAAAATCATATTCAGGGAAGTAAACAGAGGCAAAAATAAAATTTCAGAATGGAATCAAAATGAAGAAGAATCAGTGACAGTGAAACAGAACAAGAAGGTATAAAATAAAGAGTAAAAAAATTTATTGAGAACAGAGTTATAGGGAACAGCGTCATCGAGATGAATAAAAAAAATAGAAATAAGAAAAATAATAATAATATAAAAAAAATTAAATAAACAGGGGCAATTCAAAAAGGACGAATAGTCTTTAATTTAAGAAAAATTATGATAATCTTAAGTAGATAAGTTTAGCTTTAAAATTTTAAGATATCTGAATATTTTTAAAGTTTTTTGACATTTATTTTTGGTAACTATATAATTCAAAATCCCAAACTGAAATTAGAAGTAGCTATTTTGAAATAAATAGAAATGATATGCACAATAAATTTTAATAGATTGGTCCCCATGGCATTATTTAAGAAAAAAAAAAATACATTTATTTTCAATTTGATAGGTAACTAGTATTTTTAAAATTACATTTATACTATTATAATCATTCGTTTTAAGAACACCTTGCACTGAAGGATGAGAACAGTGAAAGAAAATGAATCGTAATATTTTTATGTTTTCCAGATGATCAAAAATTTATAATGAAAATTTATCTAAAATAAAAAAAAAAATTTTTTTTTGTGTGATAAAAAATATTTTAAGAGTAAACCAGGAAAATAAAAGTATGTATATTATATTATGTATGCATTTATATATTATGAATGTTTTATGTATAAAATATATACCGAAGTATATCAATAGGTAAATTCTGATGGGAATTTTAAAATCTTATATAAGAAATCTTATACGAGAAATACTTCTATGCTCATCAGGCACCTAGTATATATTTTTTTTTTTTGTATGTAAATGTATACCATGTAAATCATATATTAATATATATGTAGATAGTACATAGATTTAAAAATTAAATTGATTTTTGATTTGATGACATATCGAAAATATTTTTGAAAAATGTTTTTTTCTCAAATTCTGATGGATTTATAATCATTTAAAATTTCATCATATTGAAATATTGTCGAAATCTCAATGAAAAATTTTCCTGAATAATTTTTTTTTTTTTTTTGTTTTGTATGTTTTTTTTTTTTTTTTATTTTGGTGTTGAAATAAATCGCAGGATAATTTTCATGATATTTTTTTATTCAAATTTATATTTGTTTTTCAACATTTATATTTAATTGTATTTGAAAAATAAAATAATAAAAATATAATCAAATAAAAATAAATTTAAGTTATAATACATTTTTATTATCAATTTCAATTATATGATTAAAAATTTTTTATTATGCAAATATGTGGAAATCCAATTATAAATATATGAATACCTAATAACTTAAGTTAAAGAGTGAAAGTTAATATGGTTAATTTGATTTTAGGCTCAAGTAATGCAATATAATAGTTTTATTTGGTAAATTTTAAGTGTATTCAATGGGTATAAAGATTAGATCTATGTTATTATATAGGCGATATATTTATCGTCATCTATAATTCTGTGGGAAAATTACAGAATATCTTAAATCAACATAAGACAAAATTATTATGTTTCCATAAAAATAATCCATTTTTCAAAACATCTTATCTCATCTAGGTCTCATCGTAAACAAACAAAAAATTTCAAAGTTATTACAGTTTTCCTAAACGCTTATGTTTTTTAGAAAATAAATGCATTTGACTAAACAGCTTAATAAAGAATATAATGTCAGAAATAATAATTTGGTTAAATTCAACATAATAGCTTATGTATACCTAAAACTGAAAAATTTGCGAAAATTTTTAATTCAATGATTTTGACAGAAAAACTTAATTTATCTTAAGATCTTATGTAAAAATTTATATTCAATTTTAAATTTTCTTAAGTTAACATTAGATATTTTGTTAAAATTTAAAAAAGAAATAGGCGACAAAAATAATTTTTTCAAACTAAGTCAATATAATCTAGTATGCAAAAATCTTTAAATTTTTCCATGGCAACTTATGTTGTAAGTATAATTTTAAGTGTTTAAGAATTACTTTTGATTTAAAAAAAGTTATATAAGTCGGTACTTAGTGCAATAACAAAAATAAAAATTATTAAATAAATAACTGTTGTAGTAATTAAAAAATGTAATAAAGATAAAAAAGTTTCATAATTTATTATAATATTATATATATATATTATTCTGCATTTATCTGGATGTTTGTAAGTTCGACGGAACGCTCCAACACATATACAAATTGCATATGTATACAAATGCATATATATACAAATTGCTTTGATGCTTTTTTTTAACCCCTGTCTACCATGCTGAACCTTTGCAGAAAAAATTGATTGCATGAACTATATTTTTTTAATTTAATGTTAGTCTTCTTCGCAAATAATAAGGAAAAATAAAAACTAATAATAATAATATAAATAAAACAAACAATTTTTTTGATTTATAATAATAAGGACTAATAGAAATTTAATCAATAGTTTAATATGGTATAATAACCAAAAGGCAAACAGCATTTAACACAAAAAAAAAACATAATTCACTCAAAGGTTATTCTTATTACTTAAAATTATACACAATAATATACATGTGTATCAGCATATTTGTATTGTATAATATTATACATTATACTACTTATACCTGCTTATACCTTTTATTTTTGTCATTATTGTGTGCGTAACTCACTTCACTCAAAATTATTTTTGTTTTTTTTTTTTGTTTTTTTTTATTATTTGCTGTATCTGTATTTTGTATGTTCTGTATGCTCCATTCCAAAAATATTATTTTATTTTCAGTATTAAGTGTTCGCTGTTCACTTCACTGTTTAGGTTCACTGTTCAATCAATAGAACTTGATAGAAATAGAGTAGCATAATTAACTCTACTTCTACGTCGGATAATAAAACATTGTTTTTTTTTAAATTGAAAATTATTGATGAAAATGTTTTTGTATTTTTTGTAAATTTTACCAATATTAAATACAAAATTTTGAATATTTTTTTAAAAATAACACAATACCATAATAACAGTTTATTCATAAAGCAAAATGAGATCAGTATACAGTATACAAAAGACAAAATTTATATGAAAATAAGATCCCATTTTTAAATTTGCTCTCCCGGAGGCCACAATAACGCTAATACGGTATAATTTATACTAAATGGAACCCAACTAACGAATTATAACTAAATGGAAGTGAGTACGAGTATACCATACAAAAATACAAACATTTTATACAAATTTGTTGGTATGGTACTTCTTTTTCTGTTATATAACAAAAAAAAAGATTAGTGTTAGGCCAATATAAACATAAATAAAAATAAATAAAAAGTGATATAAACATAAGTACTGTAATTTCGGAATAAAGAATCTAATGAAAGAAAAAAAGAAACTAGGATTTATTTTGCTTCCGTCATTTATGACGGGTTACAAAGCTAGTATTGAAATAATTAACGACAAAGATGGATAGAGCTCATAAAATATTGGATATGGCAAAAATAAAAAATAAAATGAAACGAAAAGTGGAAAGTTTGACAAATCCCAGAAAAAGGCATCACACATATAATTACTTTGTAGAATTAAATGGTAGAAGAAATGGAGTTTATCAATAATGTTTCAGATATAATTTTTGTAAAACTGAGCAATTTATAAAAACAATTGTTAAAAAAAAAATAACAGATGAAGGTCTGTTAAAAATTACTGATTTACGAGGAAAACATCCAGGACCTAAGAAAATATCTACTGAAAAAGAAAAGAATATTATATAAATTTTATTAACAGCTTTCCGTCTTACGACACACACCATACAAGAAGGGACACTTCCAAAAGATATTTAGCACCAGATTTATCTATTGCTGAGCTCTACTGATTATATTGTGAAAAATTTGGTCCTTCTATTTTGCTTTCCTTAATCCTAGTCCTTCTATTTCCCTTAATTCAGTAAAATATTTAATACCCTTAATTTGAAATTCGAAAAACCTAAACCTGCCACAAATGCGATATATTTAAAATTAAACTTGATCTTATAAATGAGGAAGAAAAATCAAATATAAAAGATGAACAATTGGAACATCAAATAAATGTTGAATACGCATATGAATCCAAAAATAAAGACTAAGTGTGTGTGTAAATTAGATTCTACTCTTAAATTTTTTACTTTTGATCTACAACAGTGTTTGCCAACACCATTTCTAAAATCATCTATTTCATTTTACAAACGGCCCCTTTGGACATTCAACCTTACGGTACATGATTGTGATACTAATGATCCCATTTGTTACATGTGACACGAAGCATTAGCTAATCGTGGAGGGAATGAGATTTCATCGTATATTTATAGCCATTTACAGAATATGTCAACCCAAGTTAAACACATCATTTTTTATAGCGACTCGTGCCCAGGGCAAAATAAGAATTCCATAATTTCAACAATGTTTGAAACATAATGTATGCAATTGGGAACTAATGTGGAAATTATAGATCACAAATTTCTTGTACCTGGTCATAGTAGATCACAGTATGATTGCAAAAAAGAAGAAAAAAACAACAAGTTAAAATTCATCACCCGCGTGATTGGTTCCAATTTATAAGAACTGTTGGCGTAAAAAGAAAATTCATTGTGAAAGAAATGACGAACTGTGAATTATTAGATTTTTCATCATTATCAAAAGAAAAATTTATGTGGCGCAAAATAGATAAAGATGGATCAAAATTTGTGTGGCAAAATATTAAATGGTTAAGATACACTAATGATTTCGGTTCAATTTATTATAAGACGTCTTTGAAGGTAGATGAACCCTTTAAAATTTTAAATATAAAACGGAGAGGATTTAACTCAGTTAAAGAAAATGACTTACGCAGATGTTATTCTACTGCAATTGAAATTAATACAAAAAAGAAACAAGATCTGTTGGAAATGCTTCCACTAATAGACGAGTGTCATCATAATTTCTATCAGAGTCTTAGTACTGAAGAAATGTTGGATTACCATCCTGATTTAGCAGAATTTGATGAAGACTTATAATTTTTTATTTTCAATAAATTTCTTGTTTAAAAAAATATTGAAATACTGCTCAAATCTCTGATATACTCTAAAATATTGATATACTACTATTTGATGAATTTGTATTTGAAATTTGTAATCAATAATTTTGGTATAAAAAATATTAAATTTCAACAGTCACTTTTAGTTTTAATAATTATTATAATATTATTTTTGTATTAACTTTAATTTCTTTTCGTAGGTTTTGTTTTAAAAGAAAAATGAATAAAAAGTTATGTTAACTTAATACATATCTTCAATTTCTTCATAATTTCTTAAATTCACTTAGGAAAAGAAAAAATTTTGTTGATATTTCGACGTAGTCGCTTATGTGACTTAAGACATTGTTTTAGTACAAATTGATTTTTTCATAAGCACTTAAGTTCTAAAAAACGTTTTTTCTTCTTCTGTTTCTTTTTCTAAACAAAGAATTTTCAAACAAAAATACATTAAAATTTTGTTTAACCTTATCTATAATTTCCGGTACTTATTTACTCAATATCGTGAAAAACAAAAATTTTAGACTAAATCGTTAATTACATAAAATGCACATTTTTGACATAAGTTGTTTTGTCATTTTGCCACAGAATTATAATTGTAAAGCATTTAAGGACACGCGCAGTAGACACCTTTTCATTTTATTTCACTTCTCTTTAATGAACTCCTTATTATATAGCTAAATAAGTTGTATAGGTATAAATATAAAATAATATTGCGCACACAGTTGTAATATTTTTACTCATATGGTTTTATTATTCAGCAAATACATTATGCATATGTGAGTTCTTATTAAAATAAAAAACAAAAGCAAACAAATCTGCTATTATAATTACTAGCAATGAACATAATGTACATTCTAAATATGTAAGATAATAACAAAAAAAAAATAATTCATCTGAACATATTATACGATGTACATATTATATAAAATAAAAACACAAAAACAAATACATCTAAAATAAAAAATATAAAAACATCAAAAAAACAAATCAAATGAATTTCTAATTTTTTATTTTGTTAATTAACTGTTTCTAAATTTTGGTCATTTTTAGTAATCATATATAGTTTTGGTTAAAAATATGTATAATCTGTATACCTCTTTAATTACAAAAATATTTTATTTTAAGTAATTTTATCGATTAAATGCCACTTAGTATAGGAATATGGAGAAACGAAACAGTATATGATGGAGCAGTATTTGTGTTTCCTAAATAAAACTTACTAACTTCTAAATTTTTATGAAAACATGAGTGGTTTCTACTTTATCGTGAGAAGTCTATGTCAGTACGTAAATTTCTGTTCTTTTAAAAACTTAAAATTTGGCTTCAACTTATTTTATAATTGATCAACAGGGGCCCCTAGTTATAATATAATAGATCCATATTAATCCTACCTCTGGCGCAAAATATTTTTCCCTCGACTTTAAAAACACACTTTTGACGGAAATGTACCATCATTAGCACTATTGAAAAATTTTATTTTTAAAATAGATCATGCCGGTTATATATGGTCATTAGTGGAAATTAAAGCAAATAACAAAAATTGGATTCAAAAGAACTGTGCATACAAAAGTTCTAATAACGCAGCTAAAAATAGGGTTTGTGCACATATTTGAATTATATCTTTACATCTAAATAATTAGAATTGCCTTCAAAACCACTATTGGTAAAAAAAATAAAATTACGCATCTAAAAAGTAGATATTAACAATTGAAAATTTTTACATTACTGTACAATCTGTATACAAATCGGTTGGTTGTTACAGTCATTTGCATTTCTATATACATGAAATAATAAAGATTACATACATATACTGTCATATTTTATTTTGTTGTATTTGTATAAAATTTTACACAACTTTTTTTCTGTAGGAGATGGTTAAACAAAATTGGGGATTCTGAGGGAGATGTTGTATCGGCGTAGAACCGATATCTCAAGGATAACTGCAATTACTAGCTTTTCAAAAATATATATTTTTAGTGACGCATTTTATCCTTTAAGGACGGAAAGGACATTTGAAAGCATCCTTGTTGTTTGATGTTTTTGTATGAAAATCGTTATATATTCTAGAAACAGTTCAGTTATATATTCTAGAAACATAACGGCTTGGAGCATATTTTAACGTTTATTTCATGACGATTGGTACTGCCGTTATGGAGATATTGTATAGTTAAAAATTGAAAATTTTGGTAAAAAAAATCAATCTTTATTTTCTCTCTTGAAAAACCGAATACCTCAAGATTTTACCATATTTGTATTACATAATTGTATTACCAATATTTGTATTCTGTTGAAAAGGTATGTTTTTTTTTTATTAGGTCCTACGCCGATACAACATCTCCCTCAGAAGAGCCAAAAAATGTTATTGTCAATTGTTTTTGTTAATAATAGAAATAATTCGATTATTCTAATTTTACGCAACAATACTCTAAAAAACACATTCATATAGTAACTATGTCCGTTGACATAAGAATCAATATGTATAGTTGAAAATTTTATTACTAGTGGATCCACTGTGCAATTTCGCAGAATTGGTTTTATTTAAAAATTTATTTGCGGTGATTAATTTATCAAAGAATTCATTTTTTCCGATACTAGATTAAAATACGGATACGATTTAATATGAAATAAATATTTGGTTTGATATTGCCGTAACTTTCCGGTTAATATCACTTTATTAAAAAAATCTTTACTCTATAACAAAATCGATATTATTTGATTTTATTTTTTATATTGTTCATTGAACAAGCTGAACAAATTAACCCTTAACGTTTAAATTTTAACATTTCAAAATAATATTTGTGTCAAAATGAAGGAATTGCGTCGTAAGGCTTGTAATGCAAGATAATATAAATAACGTAACTTTTTTTCTTGTAAATCAAAGTATATTTTTTTATTCATTTCTAGGAAAGAAAGAAAAATAAATTCAAATAAAATTATATTTAAAAGTTGCGACAAACTATATTCTCTATTTGAATTATTTAATTAAAAAATATTTTCTTACGAGATATCTATTATTAGTATCAACATTTTTTTCTATCACTTCATATTATTATACAAATCCATCAACACTATAATATTATTATTATTATTATTGTAGATATGGTAACCAATACTATACTAATTTATATTACTAAAAATTTCAACATCCATGAATCTTAATTGTAATATACGAAATGACAAAAGTTTTAACAATGATTTATTAAATTATCTTATCTAAACTATCCCAGGATTACATTATTATGTAATATTATATAATATAAGATAATATTAAGGATATAAAGTAATAGGAAAGGATATATTATTATTATAGAATATTTTAGTTAAATATAAATATATTAGAGAATATACATACATATATTTATATTTTAATATAAATTTTGAATTATAATTCCAAAATGACTACATCATTTTTTTTTTTGTATACATAGCTACATATATCTAGATATTTACATTATTAAAACTGATATACTTTAATATAATATAAATGAAAATATTGTATAGGGTTTAAAGCTAAAATAAATATCATTATGTATAATATTATAATATGTATATAAATAAATAAGAATGGATAACAATTTTTGTTTTTAATAATAAGATATTCGTTTCTATATTAATTATTCTAAAATTAATTAGTTTGTCACCTTATTCTCCTAAAATACATTAATTTGAGAAATTATTTCTAAAACTAGGATATATGACAAAAAAAAAAGAAAAAAAAAAATAATAATATTATAATATCCTTACAATTTTTGCCAAGGACATTTAACACATAGAGTAATATATAAAAATATTTATGTAATATGGTACGAATTATTTAACTAAAATACTGTCCACCCAATTTAATTTATATAATATTATATTCGTATGATATTTTTTTTCTAATAATTTTGTTTTTTTTTTTTATATTATTTTCTTCTATAACTATTTGCCATTTTAATTTTTTCTTTAGGATTCCTTTAATATTAAAATGAAATATAAAAAAGAGAAAATAAATAGTTTTTTTTCATTTATTTTTCTCTTTTTTTTCGTTTTTTGTATAATCATCAAGACAAACCAAAACCAAAAACAAGAATAAAAACACGAACAAAATATAAGAAAAAAAAAAAACAAAAAAAGGATAATTCATCTGACAAAACTATTTATATCTTCAGGAAACCCCAATTTCATCCATCTATATTTACACATTAATTTATAATATTGTGATGTTTATGAATCCTATACACTTGTAGGTACAATTATTATGTGCATAGGTACAGGTTGATTTATTATAGAGGGTGATATTTACGAAAATACAATAAAGAATAAAAGTTGTGGTTAGGGTTGTTTTTCAATACTCTAAAAAAAATTTTAAAGTAGTTTTTTCAACACTATTGGAGCTCATTAGTACGAATAGTAGGGTTAGACTACCTGGACAGATCCTAGTTTTGAATTTATTTCAAAACTCATATAGAAACTTCAAAGAAATTGACAGCACTCTAGTAGCATCATATGATTTTCTTAAAACAAATAATGCTACAGCTTCAGCAGTCAACTCCAAAAGAACAATGATGGCTGGTGCACTCAATCACGACCTAGCCAAAATTGTCGACTGGGGTAGAGCAAACAGAGTTGAGTTTAACACCTCAAAAACTCAAAGCTGTCTTGTTAGTAACAAGCTAACAACATTCGAACCAATTCTCCAGCTTCAAAATTAAGTTATTCAGCGACTCAAAGACTTGAAAATTCTCGGGATGCGAGTGAATCAAAATATGCACTGGAATGAGTATATTTTCGATATTGCGAAAAGCGCCGCCAAATGTTTGGGCTTTTTAAGTCGCTGCAAAGCTTATTTTTCATCTCGAGACCTCTTAAAAATCTATAAAGCATATATACGACCCAAACTCGAGTATAACTCACATTTATGGGCAGGTGCACCAAAAACTGCTTTAAATTTTTTGGCCAAAGTTCAAAACCGCGCCATTCGTCTTATAGGTGACATAAACGTGACCTCATCCCTTATACCATTTGGTCATCGTCGTATTGTTGGAGCACTTACTCTATTTTATAGATAGTTGGTGTTGGCACTTGTTCCGAGGAACTAAAGTCACTTCTTCCTCCTCTCAAGCAATTCTGTCGCATAACACGAGAGGCATCAAGTGCACACCCTTTCACAGTGGAAATTCCGAGATGGTTTAAGTCCGGCTATGGAAATTCTTTTATAGTAAGAACATCTCGATTGTGGAATCGCGTCCCAATCGAAGCATTCCGAAAGAGAGAAGGATTTTTTTTTTATGACTTACAGAGATTTAAAACGAATATTAACAACATTGTTCGCTCTTTCCCACAAAACTTTTCTTCATCCATTTTCTTTCCTTTCCTCTAACTATCCTTTCCTTTTTCAAATAGCCAACGGTACGCAAGTACTTAAAGGTTCAAAACCTAAGTTTTGGCTATAATATAAAAAAAAAAAAAAAATGTGAGTCATAAAAACCAAAGCAAATTGGTGGATTTAGTTAGAAGGTTTAATTTAATTGGAAGTACATTAAAATGCCAGACTATAAAACAGTAAAAACTATAATTAAATGAATGATATTTGTTTAGTATTATTGATCGGAAACTAAAGTCAACAACAAGAAATATTTCAAAAACAACTTACATCAATTTTATTACAATTACAATTTTAACACACAACATTTAATAATTTAATCATTGAATTTTCCCATTTTATGTATAGTTTGGGATTTTTTGTTTTTCTTAATTTTAGAACCTATGTTTCAACTTTGTACAAGATAGTTAAGTAACATAATAAATAAAGTAAGACTATTTGGGATGTGAACTGATATCAAATTTAACTCAAAATTAAATACACAAATAGAATCAATCACAATTCTTGAAGTGTGGACAACAGATTGGAAATTATTATTGCAAGCATTAAGAGGTCATGCTCCATTTAACAAGATTGGTAGATCGCAATCATTTGTAAACATCTGAACGAATGGAAACCAGGTGTAGGTTCTCCTCTTCTCATATTCCACTTGTTTGCGACGCCACAGTTCGCAAAAAACATAAATATTTCCAGAAATACACATTGCCTAATTCTGAAGAACATATAGGCTTGCAATTCTAAGACAATAAATGGGCAAGCACAATAGATCTGAAGAGGTCGCATTTACATATAACTCCCCAAACAAAAAAAAAAACAAAACGGCATCATGAATATAAAATTCGTACCGTACTTTGGCCATGTGAAGCGTAATCCAAGTAAACTAAAGCAATTAGTTCTAACAGTAATAACATCATCAGTTTAATATGGTTAGGACGTGATATAACCAATATATCATATCGGTTGAAAATCATTTAGGAAATTACTACGTAATAAGAAGCATATAGAACATCAGCATCAACTGTGAAATTTGCAATCCGATTGTTAGTGTGTCAACATTCTATATTAACTCTTTAAAGCATCAGTTGGAATGTTTAGCTAACGATCTAGGAATTATAAAAATGTTCTTATCAAATGTAGTTATCATTGTATTGAAATTTGTATGCTATGCTAAGGTATGTTTGGATTTATTTGTATCACTTGTAATAATAAATTGGATATTGGATTTTAAAGTTAATAAATCAATAGACTAGTTGTTTAACCTACAAGAAAGCTGTACCGATGGAATAAAAAGAAGATTATACAATGATTAAAAATACAAATGGCCAAACCAACAAAAATATGCAACCAACGATAGTAAAAATACAAAATTGAGATTAGCCACATATGCCGCAGAAACGTGAACAATAAATAGGAGAAGTCAAGTATACTTAGATAGAAAGTGTGTAGTGTGTTTTCAGGAATTTGATAAAATTGCTAAAGATATGTTCACAATTACAAAATCATTAATTTTACAAAATCTGTCTTACATATTCTACGTTTAAATACTACTTTATACGGTAGTACTATTTCCGAAGAAGACCACCGTCGGAAGGAAATCTTTATAATAAATATCGACCTGCAATAAATTATTAAATATTTAGCTGCAAAATATATCTAAATTAAATGTATAAATATCAGGACGTTAGAATTTAAGAAACCACAAATGGAAAAAATTGTTTTGTATACCTAAGATATTTTAGTATTTAAGTAAAATTGTAATATATAATACATAATTTTTGATGTAAATAATATATTATAATTCACAACAACTGATAATATTATGTTAATTCAAAATAAAAATTTAAAAAAAAGTAATAAAATCTAAAACAAATTATACATTTTTTTATTTGACAAAATATGGGTTATAGAAATACCTGCTACAAGATGACGCTTATGCGTAAATAAATATGCAAAGAAATTAATTGTATAATCATTATAAATTTTAGTTATACTTGATGATTAGTTAACAATGTCTCATGAAATGTGATTGCAAAATCATAATAATTGACTTTTTCAGGATTAAATTATGACTATTAGTGTTATAAAATATGATTTAGTTTTACATTTTAATTCTATATATTATAGTCATAGACAATGGTAGTAAACCACAAAATATGAGCAAATAAATTTTCCATATCGTCGACTTATTGCTAGTTCGTTACAAACGCCACTTTAACATATTTTGACTTCATAAGTGATCAATAAGTTTTTAAACCTCCTCTTTTCAAATATGCAATCAAATTTTTGATATCTCAATTAGTTTTTGAGATAATCAATTGTCAATTTGTTTCATATCCACTTTTTCATTATTTTGTTATTGCTAGTATGTTTATTTTGGTACAAATAAATATTAGAAGTTGTTTGTACAAGTTTGTTCCACGTGCATATAAAGAAATATTCATTTGAGCTTTACCCTTATATACGTGGCACAAATAAATTTATAACATTTTCGGACAAGTTTGTTCCACGTGTATATGAAAAAAAAATATATATATAAATTAAATTATAACTAGTTCGAGCAAGTTTGTTCCACGTTATAGCAATTCCAATGAAATTAATTCGAATTTAATATAAATGCAACGCGCGCACTTCAATTTTTTATCAGTATATTTGGAAATGTGAAAGGAATACCAAAATTATGCCGAGCGTCAAAATTATTAAGATTCAAGGTACGTAATACTTATATATATATTTTTTTATTTTTAATAAAATTTATAATGCAAATTTTTTTTCATGAGTAATGCCATCGAGTGACAATGAATCACCTGCTCCTTCTTTATCTTCAGAATTACTAAACGTAATTTTTTCAATTTTGGACTTTACCGAATTTAAAACTTAAAGACTAGAAGATCAAGAAAATATATTAAATTTATTAGGTTTAAATTAAAAATTAATAAATTAAGAAAAAAAGACTGAATTAAGTATTTTTTTGTATGCTATGAAATCTGTTTGAAATTTTATTTTTGTGATTAATAATTTCTGAACTGGAAAAAAAAAACTGAAATAAATATTATTATAAATAAATGTTAATATCTTAAACAAAATGTATATTGTGTTTCAATTCATATTAATTTGAGTTGTATTTAAGAATAAAATTTGTAACACGTATATAGTAAGCTGACAGAAAGGCTAACTATGACTGAAATCAGTTCTAGTTTGTTCCATCTATTGTTCCATGTCATACAAAACGAGCAAATTGATTAAAAAAAATGGATATGGAACAAATTGATATTGATTCATTTTTTTTAAATATAAAATAAAAAAAAAATTTTAGTTCTAGGAAGAATCTAATTTTAATGTACTTTTGATCTATTAAGAGTAAATAATATTTCCTGTTAGTTTAAAAAAATTCTATCGTGCAGTTTTTTTTTTTTTTTATAACACTTTAAACTTTAACGTCGATTTTCTCGAAAACAACCATTTGTCAATTGTCACAAACTAGCAATAAGGCAACGTTATGTGCATAACTTGTGAATCCTATGCATAAATTGTGGCAAAGAAATCATAACTGTATCTTCTTTTTAATTATAATAAATGATTTTGTTGTTAGGATTGGGATATGATTTCAATTCACACTTATATAAGTAAGCTATCATAGCACGCATTTGTGACTAAATTATACATAGGATATGCATTTAAGGTTTACTGAATGATACAATTTCTCTGAGTGTATTATCACAAAATCAGGTATCCCTAATGATTCCGATACAGGTTATTACAATAAGCGCATTTGCGACAATGGTGTTGTGGGGGACAGATTCACAATCTATCTATCGAAAGTGGTAAGTTTCTAAATATGTTTATATCAAAACTGCATTAATTTTGTAATTTAAAAATCCTTAATATTTCTAAATATAATATTCTGCAGAATTTTCCAAGAAATATATTAACAGGATCAAATAATCAATAAAAATTAAAATATTTGTAGTTTATATTTTGCCTATTCAGATCAGACATCTTGTGATTGTCCTTGATGTACGCATTTAGAAAATTAATACAAAAAACGTATTAACTCTTTCAAATACTTCTGTATAGTAGATTTAAAAACAATTTTTTTTTAAAAATAAAATAATCACTTTAATAACTGGTTCAACATAAGTTTTATTTTAAGTATTTCTTGAATCCTAAACAGCAACAAATATTTCACATCTTATCATAATATTGTCATCATTATTGCACTCTTTATAATACAAACATTCTATTATGGTATTTAAAGATAAAATCAAAAAAAGAAAAAAAAAAAAAAACACAAATAGAATTTAATTTAATAATAATAGAAACACCCTGTTGATTATTTTTAATCCTTCTATTGCCTTGAACATAAACATATATGCATATAGACATAGCATAATATATTTTGTAATATAGAAAATAGTATATTTTATCTAAACTATCATATATTACAAGGATATTGGATCCTTTTACTTATATCCTTCCTTATATTATTATTTTTATTATTATTTATATTTATATTATTACCAACACACATCAGAAGAAAAATAACAAAAAAAAAAAAAAAAGTAAAAACAGTTTATGTTGACTAAGTTAAATCCGTTACCAGAAAAAAAAAATAACAAAATTCTTGTCTGTTTTTTTTTTTTTTTTTTTGTTTTGTTTGTTTTCCGGTACAAAATGAAGAAAAAAAAAAGAGAAAATATATTAGCTCTCTTTAGGGAAATTATATAATAATGCCCCAATATATAATATAAGTAATGATACATTTACACCCCCTTATAATAAAAATACACATAAATATCCTGTAAAGACAATAATACGCACACTAACAAATTAATACAAGAATTATTATATTGCAAGAAAATAAACTGTACCCCTACATACTTAAAAGAATATTTGTGTATGTTTAAGGAAAATTATATAAAATAAAATTTATTAAAATAATAATATACTGATAAAATACAGTACATACAATATTATTTTATATAAATTTAATAATTATTTGGTATAGTTGTTGTTATATAATAACTATTTACGTACTTACATGTTTCAAATTAACACAACATATAAATAATATAATTTAATAATGTGTGAATGTATTTTTGCAATTACTATTTAAAAATTTGAATTTTCAAATGACTTTGAATTTTTATTTCCGTTTATTTTTTGTTTTTTCTTAAGATTATTATTATCGAAATAAGGACAATAAGACATATAAACCTACTTTCCAATATATGTGAATTTATTTACATGAATGAAATTAATATAATTTGCTATTTGAAAGCAATGAAACGTAAATGAAGATTAAAACGGAAGCGCCTAAATATTAACTGAATATAAATTTGAGTTAGATGAAAATGTAAAAGTCAAAGTGATGTAAGAAAGTTTTGACTCACTTATTTATGTTGAGAATAGCAACGACGGAATAATGTTTAAAATTTTTTGTTGAAATTTTTTGAATTTGTTTTATCTTAAATCTGAATCAAAAATTGTTGTTGAGACATAACGTTCAATAGTTAAATTAGCTGCTGTGCAAAAACTCCTTGAAAACATTGCTATATATTGATAAAAAATAATGTTTAGTTAAAGAATATAATAATATTGACTAATTCAACGTGCTTTTATGAAGATTAAATCACAGCTACAAACTTATCTGCATTTCTACATTCAGTCCTTCAAATAGACGAAATTTTTACTGAGTATTTGACAACTGATGTGACCATCACAAAATCTAAACAAAACGAGATAAATTCAGAACAAGAAAGCAACATTTTCTAATATGAAAATAAAATAAAGAAAAAAAATTTGTTTTTAGAAATATTTGCCTTTAATTTAAGCGCACTAAAACTACAAAAATAACCCTTTCAGTAAATTTGTGTACAATTGTACACATGATTTTCATTACTATTTTTTTAACTGACGTAAAACAGTAACATAAGAATTTTTGAATTTAATTTTATCCATTATACTTTTGCCTTTGACTTTAAAGATAAATTAACAGATTTTTGCATTTAGGTTCGTTCTAGCAATCACTTTAATTGTGGCTCAATTTGTAAAAAAAGTATGAGTATATATAAAAAAGTTAACTTAAATAGCTGGTTAACAATTAATATGGATAAGAATCAGGAAGTGATTTTTTAATTATTAAAAATGCCGTTATTTAGCATAAATGATATTTGGAACAAATTATAGCTTTAGCTTTAGCCCGCAAAAACTTTTTAATTTGTGATATGAATATGAAAGAGGCTCTTTAGATGAAGTTATTTCTATTAATAAAAAAATAACTGTAGTCAAATGGATATATAATCATCATCATCTTATAGCGCTACAGCTCTGGGTGAGCTTTGGTCTTCATCACTATGCTCCTCCAAAAAGGTCGATCTTGTGCCGCTTGTCTCCAATTTGGGATTTGTAGGATTTGAGCATCGTTTTTCACGTTGTCTGCCCATCTGCTTCTTGGTTTTCCTTTACCATGGCTGCTATCGGGCTTTCTATTCAGCACCACTGCTTGCTTTCGACTTTCGTGCATTCGAATTAGGTGCTCAACCCATCTTAGTCTTTTGGCCTTTGCAAACCGTACAATGTCCTCAATATCAATCATATTATTGAGCTCGCTGTTGCTTCTGATTACATATTCTCCATTCTGTAATATATTTGGGCCGAGTATTTTTCGGAGAATTTTTCTTTCAAATATGCGCAGGCTATTCTCCTCGGCTACGTTCATAGTACATACCTCACATCCATACGTCACTATGGGTCGCATGAGAGTTTTATATATTGTCATTTTGGCCTTTCTTGATATTAATTTTGATTGAAGCAACTTTCTGTTTGTATAGTAGCATCTATTTCCGGCCTGAATTCTATTATGAATACAGCATTGCATATTATTATCACTTCTTATTCTTGCTCCGAGGTATGTAAAGGTTGTAACTCCTTCAAAGTTGTACTCTCCAATTGTTATATTCTGAGTATTTCTTATTTGTTCATTTCTTGACATTTTTAGATATTTTGTCTTGTCTTCGTTGATTTTCAAGCCTACTTTTTGTGTCTGCGCTTCTAGTTGTACAAATACTTCTGCCATATATCTGTAATTTTTTGCCATGACTACTATGTCATCCGCATATGCCACTATTTGTGTTGTCATATTGAATATACTGCCTTTCTTTTCTAATTTTCCTATGGCGTAATGTAGTATTAAGTTAAATAATAGTGCGGATAAGGCATCTGCTTGCCGTACTCCCGTTTCTATTTTAAATTCACGGGTTATTTGGTTTTGTATTATAATTTTAGCTTTTGATTCATGCATTGTCATTATGACGAGGTTTGATAATTTCTGAGGTATTCCCAAATGTCTTAGAGCTGTTAAAATTATGTCTCTATTTATACTGTCAAATGCTTGCTTGAAATCTATGAAAAGCATGTGAAGATCTATGTCGTGTTCATAACATTTCTCCATGCTTTGTTTCATGACGAATATCTGGTCAATCGTTGATCTTTGGCTCCGGAATCCGCATTGGTACTATCCCAGTATTTCTTCAGCAAAGTAGGCTAATCTGGAGTATATGACATTGGATAATATTTTGTAAGCACAGCTTAATAACGTTATCCCCCCGTAGTTGCTGCATGTCATTTTGTCTCCTTTTTTGTGAATTGGACAGATTAGCCCCACCTTCCACTTCTCCGGAATATTTTCTTGCCCTCATATTGTACATATTAAGCTATGTATGTTTTTATGCTGAAATTCTCCACCTTTTTTTAGAAGCTCAGCTGTTAGCTTATCTTCCCCAGGAGCTCTTCCATTCTTTAATTTATATATAGCTTGTTTAACTTCTTCGTATGAAGGTGTCATAATTAATGGCTCTGCTGTATGCATTGTAATCTGCTGCCGTTGTTATTCCTCGTTTCTTATATTTATATTTAATAGTTCATTGAAATATTCGTACCATCTATTCATAACATCGTCATTTTCTGAAAGCGTATTACCTTGTCTATCTTTGCACGCATTTACTCTTGGTTGGAAGCCTGTTGTCTGTTTTTTAATACTATTGTAGAATTTTTTCATGTCACCTTGATAATGTTCGTTTTGTATTTGTTCTATTTTTCTTTTTAGCATTTGTTTTTTCTTAGTTCTACATATTTTATTTGCACATTTTCTTTTTTCTCTATAATTTTCTCTATTTGTTCTTGTATCTCTTTGTAGCATTTTTAGTATAGCATTGTTTTTAATATTTATCGCTGTTTCGCATTCGCTGTCAAACCATTCTATGTTTCTTTGCTGAGGTATAACACCTACAGTATTTCTGGCCGCTGAACTTATAGCTTCTTCGATTTTTCTCCATTCGCTATTCACATTATATGATTGCTCTTCATTATTTTCTTGTACCGATTCAAGTTTTCTTTGTATGTTGCATTGATATTGCATAACATTCGATTCAGTGTTTAGTTTGTTTGTGTCCCATTTTATCCTACGGAAACCTCTACTTTTTCCTGCGTTTGATACTTTTTGTCTAATATTCACTGTTATTAGGAAGTGATCACTATCGCAGTTTGCTCCTCTGCACGTTTTCACGTTTGTTATTATTGACGATCTTCTGGTTGATATTAGTACATGAAATATACATGGATATATAATAAATCTGTTTATTTGCATACAATTACGTTGGCAAAAGTTCAGAAGAAACGGTTAAACGTTTTGCAAGATAACAAAAATATTTATGATGAAATAGATAGACCAAAAGTTGTAAATGAATACAATCAGTCAATGGGTGGATTTTATAAATTTGAACAATTTTTAGATTTTGCAGTTACAGCTGCTTAACTTAAATACCGTGAAAAATCCTAACATCAAAGGTACTTCTTAACCCATATGAACCCCAGAGTGTCGAAAACGAAACATATGACGATTTCCGGCATAGGGGTCACCCGGTGTGTATTTTAAATTAAACTAAAATTCATCATTTAATATAAAACAAATATCTAATTTACCTTTTTTTTTTTTTTGAAATGTGACGAAAAGCATGTTTGCTGATGGCTTGAAAAGTCCGATTTTTTCATTCTTGTTAAAATCAAAAAAAAAAAATCAAAAAAAAATCTTTTAAATAAACTAGCTCAAATCCATCGTAATAATTTAATCACAATATAAAACAAATCCAACGAAATTTGTAGTTACAAGGCGATTTTTTCAAGCAGTGTATCGAAAACGAAACATCAGGTTGAAACGATATCTAAAAATTTGCATTTAAAAAAAAAAATGCTAGATTCTTTTTTGTTCTTTTTTTCTCTTGCAAGCTATAATTATACCAATACTGTCATTTTTTATTACGGACCACGTATTCTGCGAAGACTACTTGGAAATCAAATAACAAGTTATCCTAAATCGGCGTCAATATCTTGATGATAAGAGACACCTGAGTTTGAATTCTTGGAAACACAATAGCAAGACAAGCTAAAATCGGCGTCAGTAGGTAGCTTACAAGCCAAGAATTTAATACCTGTATTTTAATTCTTGGGAATAAAACAGCAAAAACACTTTTAAACGAAATTATGAACAAACGGTTTATATGCAATTTGGAATATTTGCTCACAATTTATCTATCTAAGAGAATAAAATGATAGCCTATATGGACCTAATGAAAGCCTATATGAAGGAGAAAACGTAGTTTTGCGCTTATTATCAAATATATAAAACGAAACCAACACATTGTTACGTTCAATACTTTCTTTACATTACACAAACTTATGGTGCTGCCTTTCATCACTTGGTTATTTTGCAATTGGTAAGGTTTTTGTTTTCATAAAATAGTTATAAATACTATGTTACATATAACATTGATCCTTGTTATTTCTAAAAAGAACTGTTCGAGAAAGCAAAACTTTTTGATGTAAAAGATATGAAGAGAAAAGAACGTGGAAGCAACGACTTGTATTTTAATCCTTCAAATCAGATTCTTGATCATAAAAAAAAAAAGATTAGTCTTTTCATAGAAAGATTTGTTAAATTCATCTAAAAATTTTCATTGGTTTGATTAAAACATTGAATGAATCAGGTAATATATTAGTTGTCGTTAAGGAGAAAAATAGTCTTTTTATATAAAGTTTAGTGAAGTTCATCTAAAAATTTTCATTGGTTTCATTAATGAGACATTGGGTACTAATTTTTTTTATATAATATTTTATTTCATTTCAAATAATTTTTTACATTTACTCCTTTTTAATTTGAGTATTTTTAATATTCTTTTCATAAATTAATTAACATAAATACAAAATAATATTAACAACTTCATTTCATAAATTAATTTAAAAATACAATTTTTATAGAAAGAAGATATTCAGTTTATTAGTAACTGCACTTTAAAGTTTTCATATGCGCTACAACTGATATTATTTTGTCAATAATACCCCAATTTCTTAGCAATGATTCAACATTGCCATTTTCTTCTACAAATTAAAATAGTATATGTATCTTCATTATTATTCATCTTTTAATTCTTTTTACAGAGTTATTAATATGGTTTATTTTTCTTTATTTTAAATTTTCACATCCATCTTTTACTGAACTACTTTGGTTTTTTTCATTTCAAATCAAAACTATTTCAATTAAACAAATATTTTGTTTAAAGATTAGTCAAAACAATAAATGTTATTTCTTTGATTTCACTATTCTTATAGATAAATTTTGAAATAAATTCATTGAAATCAAACAATGTTTCGATAAATCAATAAATCGTCCGGTAATTATGAATTCATTAAATGTTTTAATGTTTTAACTAATTAAATAATTTGAAATTATTAACTAATTATTGAATGATTTCTCTTTATATCGTTTTATTTTAAATCATCTAATTTACATTAGTAAAATCATTTAATTTTATTTTTTTTATTTATTTAAAGATTAGTTAAAATATTAAATATATAAAATAAAATCATATAATTCAATTTCATCTAATTTAAATTAAATGATTTTTCTAATCAATTTTGTTCTGTGATGCTTTGCGAATAATTCTGTCGTAACTGTTTTGTCAAAATTAATATGCTTCTTTTTTTTACGTCAATATAAAAAATATTTTGATCATAAATCAGTTATATATTTAATTATTTAGCACTTATTTTACATATGATATAAAATTTAGAAAGTTTTTACACTCTTATTTCATTCCCAATTAGGTAAAAACATCAAAAAGTTGATTTTTTAGTTAAAATTTCATACAATATTTATGGAGATATTAATTTTTACGACCTTTTCCTATATTTGTGTACAATTGTACATAAATTCTCAGTGACGACCTAGCCATGGGGCAGACTTAAAAAAATTATTTTCTTGTTCCTAAAACTCTTCTAAAATAAAAACAATCGCAAAAATATTTTTTTTTTTCGTTATTTCAAAAGTTCAACTGAAAGGGATAAACTCTACAATCGTTACTTGATATGAAATTTTCAAAAAAAGTGATGAATGAAAGAAAATGCAAATTAGCCGAAATTTTACGAACCCTTAATAAGGTTTCATTTAAAGGTTTGGAAAACGTTTCGGCTAATATGAATTTTCTGTCATTGCATTCATAAGTGCAAATGCAGGTTTTAGATTAGATTAGATTTAATCTTTTCCGGGTGGGTATCTGTATCCCTAAATCACCGCAGCCGCAAATGGGCTTATTGTGATAACCCGTGTATATTAACTATTGTTACTAGTTTTTGAGTAATTAATAATACCTGATTTTGTGATAACACTCAGTATGTTCTTCAATGATATGCTGAGTAGCTCTTATTGTTCGGGGAACCGGAAATGCAAGTTTAATCATAATCTTTAATTTAATTCTTAATTTTTTAATAATGAATATAACATAAGAATAATTTAAACTTTAGATTTTACCATTTTTTATTTCTTTATAAATAAATTTCTTATGAGTATTTTATAATTTATATACCAAATATAAAAGTAGCTATACGACTTTTAGAACTATTGAAAGCCGAACAAATTTTTTGACGGCAACTTCTTTCGGTATCGGTACTAATTGTTTTATTCTCTCTTTTTGACGATTATAAACGATGGTCGATAGGGTTTCCTGTACCGAAGAGTTTCTTTAAAACCGGTATTTCGGTACTGATGTCAATACCAAAACCGGGAATACCGATATTTTCAGTAGTCAAAAAAAGCTTATTTTATTCAAGTCAACGATAAGAAAAACATAATTTTTTTATAAAAAAAACATTCTTTAATTCATTTTTTGAAAAATTAACTGAAATCATAAGTTAAATAAGAAAATTAAGAATAATAAAAATCATTTAAATATTATTTTTGTTTTAAGAAATAGGCTTTTAAAAAGCATAAATTATTTATACTGTCATCCGAAGGCATTGACCGAAATTTGGTTAATATAATTCTACGTGTTTCGTAGGCGATTTTAAGATCATTATTGAACGAATTTAGTTGCTAAGAGAGTTCATCAAATATAAACTCCAATGCAATGCGGGCTTTATACAAATCAGCATCTGAACAGCATAAACTTTCTTCAGGTAGTTTAATAGGAGTTAACGCTTTTATTATACGAAAAATTAAGTCAAACTCTTCTTTTGAAACTGGTCCATATGTAAATCAATTAAAGCTTTTTGAAAAGAGCTTTTCAATTTATAGAACCGTTCAAGCATAAACAAAAGACTACTCCACCTGGTTCTACAATCTAAAATGAACTTCAATTCTTTTCCATATTCTTTTTTGACATGTTTTTGTAAATACATGTCATTTTTTGTTCGAGATTGCCGAAATATTTTTACAACTCTCTTTACTTTGACAATTAAGGGTTCAATATGCTCGTTTAAAGTTAGGTCAACTTTTTCTTCACAAAAATCGTCTTTGGACAATGCTTTTGATTTGAAAAAATAGGTTGCTGCAATTCAAATTCAAAATATTTTGAATTTTGGTGCACAATAAAAGTAGAAAATTAAACTTTTTTTAATGAATGGTTTGGTGTAAAATTCCAAGAATTTTACAAATTTATTAGTCAATACCGAAATACCGGTTTTCTTGGTTCGGTATTGTCGGTATTTCGGTATTAATATTCTTCGGTAATATCGGAATCCCAGTTTCGGTAATACCGGTAATGGAAACCCTAATGGTCGATGAGTGGCGAGACGTCGATGATGTAAAATAACGAAAATGAAATATGACATGAATATGAATGAATTAATGATTATATGAATATGATTATAAAGAACTACTATGTTTGTTTTTATGATGAATGTGTTTTTAGTACAATAATAAATTTTAAAAATAATAATACTAGGATGCAGATTGATATGATTGATTGTATTGCAGTATATACTGTTTTTTATACTTCATTTTGTGTTTTATCTTAATGCACCACAGATAGAGAGTGCAAGAATATTCGACTGAAAAGAAAATTGAGACAAAAGTAACATCAGCTGAAAAGGGACTGAAAAAGAGACGGCTAAAACAAGAAAACATAATAAACGTCGAGGCAAATTTATAGAGGCAAATATACGTATAAAAATAACATGTAATGGTTTAATAAACAAACCCCGAACACGGAAGCAATTTCGTGCCAGACTAGTATATACGAATAATTTACATCTTAGCAGTTTAAAAAGAAAATAACTAAAATGTCGAGTTGAATTAATAGAATCAAAATATAAATATAGATAAAAAGAGAATAATACTAAAATGTATACAAACTTTTGACTGCAAGTGTAATTCTATTGAATACTATTGAGTTACTAGTTATAATATGTAAAAGAAAACAAAATAAATAATAATTATTATTTCTATTTGTATTTTAGATACATAATACATAATATTGATATTATCCATTTATATTTGAAAACTTTGATTGAATTCAAAGGATCTATTTTGTTTTGTTTCCTTTATAGATTTCCAGTACGATTATTGATAGTCTCATTAAGAAAATTTACGCCTAAAGATTAAAATTAATTAATGTTATATGAATTTAACTTTTTTGTCATCGCCTTACATAATATAATATTATTATATATTTATAGATGTATAATATAATAATAGCTAATATAGATTCAAGCTAAATCAAAAAATATATTTAATATAGACAATAAGAACAAAAAAAAACAAAAACAAGAAACAAAAAAATATTAAAAAGAAAAGATATTTTATATTTAATTATTTATACTGGAACATTAGTAAATATGTATCTAATAATTGAAATAATTGTTGACTTGCTATATTTTGTTTAATGTGATAATTTAGACTATCGAATTTAATAAATATAGTGTTATTTAAATAAGTTAACAAATAAATAAATTATATTTGTAAAATTTAGTGATATTTGATTTATTTTTAAAGTAAAATTTTATTAATAAATACTTAAAAGGTTTTTAAGAATTACTTTC
This sequence comes from Argyra leucocephala, assembly GCA_963942445.1. Lineage (NCBI taxonomy): Eukaryota > Metazoa > Arthropoda > Insecta > Diptera > Dolichopodidae > Argyra > Argyra leucocephala. The sequence continues at coordinate 59,483,603 of OZ012677.1, read as the reverse complement.
AAGCTATTAGATAATCTGAGTAGGTTCGATCAATTTATAATTGAAAAAAAAAAATCTAGATTGACGTGACTGTAGTCTAAAACGATAAACCTACAAAACTTCATTGGTTCGAAAATTTTAAACTAATGACCAAAAAATTATTCAGTTGATACCATATTTCGAATGATGGCATGTTTCAATTAGATTGATGAAATTATGTTGCAGATAGGTATGTATAAGGTTAAGATATTATGTTGCAAATAAAGGTAGGTATTACTTTTATTCAACTGAAGCAGGATTAAACTTTTGATTCAACTAAAGACATGACGAAAAATATAGAACTATAATAAATAAGAAGATTAGATAGATAACACTGAAAAAACCTAATGGATACATTAATTTTATTAATTTAATAACATTCAACATTAAACTGTTAGAAGAAAATTTGATTTTTTGAAATGTTCTAGATCAATATATATAGTTATTGTGTAGAAGAATAAATAACTCTGAGGCTAATTTTTTACTCGGTCTATTACTGTGTATTCTTCTATAGTCGCGACTAGTGAGAACAATTACCTATCTTGCCCTACTACTTATGTACTCAAAAAAGCGGATTAATGTTGCGTGAATACTGTTACTAACTTAATTTATAAATAAGAATTACTTAAATAATTATCTATACTAATTAGTAGAGCTTAATCTCTTTGTATTTATGGATATAGAAGATTTATTAGATAATATTTGATTAATGTAGTAATACTAGTAAATAGTACATTGATAACAGGTCGTATGTATGTGGGATTTAGAAATTAAAAATATAATTAATGAAAAGTTATTAGTGTAATTAATGAAAATTTATTAGTATAATTTATTGAATTAAACAAATGTAATTAATAAGATACAACAGGCTTCCACTTCCACGGTTTGTCTGCTAACTCCAAAAAACAAATCAAATCTTTTCCATTTTTGACCCACACTCACACCTACATTCAACTTTACAGCTGCAGCAATCAGTGCAAAACAGTGGTGGAACAATTTAGTCGTTGGACGATCAATTCTCACATGTATAACGTATGACATTTAGTGTAATGTTTTTATATAATATTTTAATATTTTATTTTTTATTTTATTTTCATTTCCTTTTATTCTTCAGTTTTTTTAATTCCTGGTTAATCCAAGTGGGAATTGATTTTATATTCCTCTCACGACTTAAAGGAACAAATAAATTAAGTCCAGATAATAAGATCCCATAGAAATTGTTATTTGCAAGATGGAGATCTACTTGAGATAGTATTGTTTCAAAATCAAAAGACCAAAATAGTTATTGAGTGAAAGTTAATTAGCTCTTATAAAATTATGTTTATAAGAGATTTCAGAACTAGATATAAGAGGACTATTAAAACAATAGGAGAAGCAGAATGGGGGATGATAATGATCAATAAATGAAAGAGGCATAAGAATATTATTAAAATATAAATTAGACCAAACGGATGTAAAAACTAAGTCCAATTGTCTGTTACAAGAATTTTTAATTTGTGAGACTTGTTAATACTAAAAGATAATATTTAAAAGAATTAAAACCATCAATAATTTCCATTTCAGAAACCGAAGTAATTTGACTCGGTATTAAATATCCATCTTCTTCATTAAAATTCCAACTTACATTTGGGAGATTAAAGTCATCTAAACAATTTATATTGCTAGCATGTTTTTGCTAACATGTTTTGCGTTCTGTCCGATGGACTGATCTTTTGCTACAGTCCGGACAAATTAACTGATATAAAATAATTTATATACAGGCAATTCCTCTTCCAATTCTTAAATTTTCATAAAATTATAATTTTTTATATTTATGGTTGATGTATTTGGTACATGATACTTATCAGCAACATTGGTAACAGGCAATAACATAAGTTCATTCGCTTACCTAATCTTCCAAATGACATACCTCTCTATTCACCAAATATATTTTTCATATCCATCAACAATACAATAACAGTGCATTATTCAACAACAATATTTATTTCGGTATATATTTTAAAATTTAAAATTTAATTTTCATTATAATTAATATTTATAATAAATGATTTTTATAAAGTCAGCTATTTGTTCATAAATATTATCATTAATTAACTATAATAGATATACATTTTCTACATGACCCCAACTTTTATATATAGTCTAATATACCTCTAATAATTATATTTCACATGAATACCAAAATATTATATTAACAAAATTTCTTCTATTAATATTATTTTATTTGTATAGAAACTCTGTCAAATATTTTTAAATAATAATAATAATTTCTAATTAGAATTCATCTCATTCATAAATAATATCATATATTGTTATTATCCCTGTAATTATTTAATTGATTGATAAATTATATAACCCCCTATAATAATAATGGATAGCTATATATGATGTGTAATATAATTTCGTACACATTAAAATATTAATTAATGTATTGGATTAAGGAATAACATGTAGGTCTATTCATATTAATTAAATTAGGAACTAATAATAACACACTGAGAATATAAATGAATAAATTAAAAAAAAAAAAAAAAAAAACCAAAAAATCAATAAATCATTTTAACCTCTTAATGAAAACCAAAATACTGCAATATTATTAATTCAGTTAATAATAATTTGTTGGGAAATTAAATATAAACTTATAATGTAGTTAGTAAGTTCATAATATGCTTTATATAGTTAATTTATCGTAATTAATAATATAATCATATTTTAATCAAATAAATATGAAATTTCTAATTAATATCTTTAAATGTTCACTAAATTCATTTTTTTATTTTTTTGCACAAAAATTTTAAGTTTAATAGAAAAATTTAACTATTATATTTGTATTGATATTAGTAAAATTAAACTATTTAGTTAACATGGAAAATTTGGACTAGATTTTTAAAAATTTCCAAAAATATAAACAAAATTGGTTGAAAATCAACAACAAGAAAAAATCACTTATTCTTCTTCATTTGTGCCTTTTTTGAATTTCTCTTATCCTCTGTGTCAATTTTGTGAGATTACGATGTCCACTATTCATACCATCTTGTGGGAGGTCTTTCTGGTATTGACTGATGTTTATTTGACCATTCATTGCTATTTTCGCCATTCGACCTTCTCTCATTTTATTAGGTCACTCATTCAAATCCAAATTTCTTATTCCGACCCAAAATCAGTTATATATAATCCATTAGAAGACATTGATAGTGAAAAATATATCCAAAATTGGAAATTGAAATAAATTTAACATGATAAAATTTTTACTAAAGAATGCAAAGAACACAGATTTATACTGGCACAGCATATTGAAATCAGTAAAATAATATATTCCTTATCATATAAATTTATAGTAGGTCCTTTCATTCAGTACAATTGGACTTAGGAAAATCGGTGGTCGAGTGTGGTACATTTAATACATCAAAACGAACGATGTGGTAATAATTAGTCGCAGATAGGAGGCGATGGAAAGATTTTATTTTTGCCCTATGCCACACGGATGGGTTTACAGGACAATGATGAACGAACGATGTAGAGGAAAATGTACATTCAAGCTCTAATGTTTAGGTTTGAAATTGGTTTTGGATGGGGCACTAACATTTTTGATTTTTTCGAGAACAGTAGATACCTAAAAAATATCTACAAAACAGGTTTACAAATGAATTCTTGTATGGGTTCTTATAATTTTTTTAAAATAAATCAAAAAATTACTCGCTGATGAACTCAGACCAGTTTCTAGAAATTATGAAAATTTACAATGTGTTAGCAAAATCAAAATAAAAAAAATATATTCAAAGGTTAATTAAAGTAAGAAATTTTTATAGGATAAAAGACGATTAATAATAAAAGTAATAATTTTGTCATCAGTTAAATAAAAAAAAAGTCGTTAAAGCAATTTAAAATGTCTCATTAATGTTCACATTTTTAGAGACGGGCAAAATACTTAAAACAAAAATTCGCATTAAGACAAATAAAATTTCTAAAGAGAGAATAACCAAAGCCAGGATCACCAAAAAAATCCCCTACAAAAGTATATCGGTAAAGTTTTCTTTTTTTAACTTCTGTTGTATACAAAAAGATAATAATTGGCTTTTTCAGAGTTGAGAAAAAATATTTGTTTTGTGTAGCCGTAGTTGGATACAAAAACTATAATACTTGTCTTTTTCAGAGTTGATAAAAAATATTTGTTTTGTGTAGCCACTGTTGGATACAAAATAAAATAATTTTGGATTTAATCTTTGTAGATTTTGCCGTTGAGTAGTTGGGGATGAACGATTCAACTGAAGAGAAAACGCCCGTAACCAATAACAATTGTGTACCTTCATGAGTTACCTCCAGCACCTACGAAGTATCTTGTCCACCTAAGAAAGTAAGTTAGTAGTTTGGGACGGGCATTTTGTATACTACCCTCATATTATGTTATGACAGAAAATATTTTGTGAGTGAATGAAATTTACTTATGATAGTTTAAATAGCCTCACTATAAGCTTAAAACTATATCATGTGCTAAAAATGTGGATTATAAAACTCGGTTAACTTGAGTAAAAAAAAATTATAAAGTATATCGTCGATGTTATAACATTACAGGATAGTTAACACAGTTCTTTACAATAACTTTGGAAACCCATTTATTTTAAACTATAAAGTGTTTATATTATTAATTTTGTAATGTTTCTGATTTGACCAATTTGGTCTTTTTTATGTTTTTGACAGTAAATTAGGTATATTACGTTTTCGTTCTTAATCATGTACGGTATTGCTAGTTTATACTACAATATCTACAATGTTTGTCGAGCATTTATTTATCAAAATACTGGCTTATCAATGCATTAAATGTGGAATAGCAGTAGTTTTCCCTGGAATTAAACTTTCTTAACCCTTTAAGACCCCTCCCACACATTTGTGTGGGTAATATTCAAATTGCAATAAAAAGTTACCAGATGCACATAGAAATATAATTTTGTCTTCATAACTCCATAAATATAATTTTGTCTTGTTTTTTTTGCTAATTTTTTCTCTTTTACTTTCTCTTTCATAGTAATTAAAAATATTGTAGTTTAGTATGGTTTAATGCATGTTGAAGTGCAGCAGGACATGAGTCATGTTTATATATTTTATTTAAATAATATGTTTTTTTAAATTTTGTGTATCTTTTAGGTAGAAAATAGTTTAAATTTAATTTTTTGAAGTATTTCAAATTCCACATTTGTACAAATAAGCAGAACTATGGCAGAAAAAAGTAAGTAACACGATTGTGTGGGTTGGGACTTACTTCAATATAAATACATATTATGTAGTCACACGATTGTGTTAGTTGGGACTTTGCATATACTTTTAAATAGATATTGAAAAGCGTAATTATAATAACTTTGTTCACGTTTAATTATGATTTTTTTCTATATGGGTTGTGTTCTCTATATTTTTAACAGAAACATTTCAGTGTCTGAACCGAAATGTATGCAAAACATTTTCCGTTTGATGAATGCAAATTTTATGGTGCTTATTTGTATTTTGGTTGTATTCCTCTTCCCGAAATGAGACTTTACTGGCAACATCGGTTTAGACAAAATATGGTAGCTTAAGACATTTTCAAAAATCGTCTATTCGATTTGAGAAAGTACATACACTATGTTGATGTCAATAATTCTCCATTGGAAGGCAGACAACAAATTATGGGAAGACAAATAATAGACGATGCAAAAATCGCTGGCTTGCCTTAACTCAACATCACACACATTATTCCATGGATTAACAGATGATTTCATTTACAGGACGATATCCAACATCCTTGAGACAGTATGCGAAAAACAAACCGTGTTCTGATGGTATGGTACTCAATTTTGAAATATACCATGGAGCATCAACACCTCTGCCAGAAAAATATTTGTTTTTGGGAAATTGGTAGTTATATTAAATTAATCCCGATAATAGTTGTATTTATTTTGAAATATATTTCACCGGTTTGCCGCTTCTGAAAAAACTCAGCGACATGAAGCTTTATGGAACCGGACAAATACAACCGAATATATTGAAAAATATGCAATTTCCCAAAAACAAGGATATGAAGAAAGGAGAATCTGTCCAGCTTGTAAGGACCGACAATAAAATTAGTTTAGTGAAATGGAAAAACACTAATGCGTTGGGATGGCATTCTCAGTTTTTGGAAAAATACTGAGCAGCAAGTTAAACGATGTTCGCGATCCGATCAGAAGCTTGAGTACTTAGTTGCACTTAATTTGAGTATTTTAGTTATAAGTTGTATTATTAAGAAGTCCGATTTTTGTTTTTCTATAGAATAAGCTTTTTAAAATATTGACATTATTTTATTTTTAAGGATTTTTTTAATTTTTTTTTATATTAAAATTTTTTTAATTTCCGTTAAATTATAATGAATTTTTTAAGTTTGGTAAACTAGAAGAGTTATTTAGTTTAAAAAAAAAATTTAATATATAATATAAACTTAATAAAACATTATACTGAATTTTTTTTTTTTATTTTAATTAAATCCCAACCCACACGGGTACTAAACGGCTAGCTGCAGGTCCGTAAAATTTTAGATTTAAGTTTTTTAGCACATATCCAAACAATGCTTAAAATTTCATCACAATCGGATGAAGGAAACATTTTTGGGACTTAAAGGGTTAAATGTGGAATAGCAGTAGTATTACCTGGAATTAAACTTTCTTAAATAGAATAGCTCTATTTTATTTAAGTTATTACCAGATTATACTCTCAATTATTTTTTGTTATTTATTTTATCCCAATGGGTTAAAACTTTTAGTAATAAATTTGGTTACATACTAAACAGTACAAAATATAAAATTTGATTTGATTATTATAAATTTATATAAAATTTTCCTGTTCTCTATATTATTCTCTTTTTCTCTCTCCAACTACAGATATAAAATATGAAAGCTATTTTCGGGTCAAAATACTACTAAGTCAAAAAATACAAAAATGCTGAACAATAATTTCAATCTTAAAACTTTAACTTTGATGTCTATATATATATAAAACTTTAAAAGATTTTGATTTACCCTATCATTTATATTAGACACAAAACTTTAACTTGAAATCGTATACAACGATCATAAATGGCACTTTTATCTAACTTTAATGTTCTTTGTTTATAATAGGGTTGATGCCCTTTCTATAAAAATTTTTTTATTCTTAAACTTTCTTTTTTCTTTAATCTTAAAATATTATATTCTTATTTAAAAAGAAAATGGAACTTTGTACATATTGTGAAAATATGGTATGTATAGATTTATAGAGCCCCAAAAAAATATATAAGTTATATATTTTTTTTTCCAAATTGCTGTCAGATGTTTCTGTTTATTTTTTTTTTTTTGTCCTTCTTACAACTTTAATATTATGTCATCGTATTCTGGAATTGACTTTTTTGACATTTGTTCCGGAAATAAGAAAATTATTTATTAGATACATATTATATCTATAAATTTTGTCATTTAGATTATTTCAAATTGAAGATTTTCAGATCTTAATATTAAGATAAGACTCTAATTTAGAAAACCTGAAATTTTACACAACACAAACATAATAATTGTACTATCAAACTGTTACAAAAATTTTACGTATTGGTTGAATCATTTATTTTTATTTTTGTTTTTTTTTTCGTTTTTTTCTAAAGTAAGAGAAATTGACCGACCATTTCTTTTTTCGATTTTTGTTTTTGTAATTGTTATTTTTTTTTTTTTATTTGGTTATTTTACTTTGTTTTAATGATTTCCCATAAATCTCAATTTGTTTTAAGTTGAATTGAAAAGAAATAGAGAGATAGAAAATTATATGGGTTGTATGTGTGTATGTGTGTAGATGTGTATTTTTAGAGTATTTTGTGTCTCAGCTGGCTTAAAACAAATGGATCACAATAATAATATGTTCTGGTGAACTTCATCTTATCTTATATTACCTACACATATATTTATTATACTATTATATATTATGTAAAGTTGAATAATGAATGGATATAAAATTGGTCGTAATTGATGCTGTCTCCAATAAAAATTTAGAACTTTTGTGGCTAAAATGATAATATTTTGTGAATGGTATTTTTAGATTTAGGTCTTTTCTGTATTAGACATTTGGCCGGAAATAATTTTTATTTTAAAGTGCCTTTTTTTTTGTATTTTAAATTTACTATATTATATTAAAAATTGTTTTAACTGTTGATTTTATTATTTAAAATAATTAAAGTAAGTTGAAATGGTTTTAAATTGAAAAATAAAAATGTTTTCCGGTTTTTTTATTGCAAGATAAAAATTTTGGTTTTTCAATTTGAATGTTAAGGAAATGGATTAAATTTATGGTAAATTATATTAGATTATGTGTTTTTCTTTAACAAAGTAGGGAATCATGATAATCGATTTAGCAAATTAATGGTGAATATTTTGAAATTGGAATTGTAATCAAAGTTGAGAGTAATTTGAATTGAAACCATAATCAAGGGAAAATAGATCTGGACAAAACGAAGTATCGTATTTTTTATACTGTCAGATACGGCTTAGAGCAAGTAAATCAGACCTCTAAAATAGACGAAAGCTTGTTTTATGTTGCTAAGCGGTGAAATCATTATCTAATGGGTTAGTATCCCACCGTTGGTAACAATATTAATAGAATGTTAAAAAGATAAATTCAAATACAAAAAAACTAGAAAGTTACCAATTATAAATTTTTCAACCAAATTTTGCAAAAAGTATTTAGAGATCTGAGTTTTCTTATGGTAAGCGACATGAAAATATTTTTTTTTTATTTATTTATTAAATCCAAAATATACCATGTTTCTCTTACTATACTAATTATTTATTATTTTTACAGAAGTTAGACTAAAGAAATGTTGTCTTTACAGCTGAAATATTTACAAATTATGAATAGCTATTTAGAAATACATTATTTACAAGGAAAAGTGGAAAAACCTTTTGTGAAATAAGCCTATGCCTACACTTAAGACTATGCTAATACTATTTTAAAATTTTGGTGTGCTAGGCATAATTTATATTTATGATCTGTACATATATGTTCTCAGAAAACTGCAAATTGAAGTTAAATTGCTCCTTTAATGTTGATATTTTACACTCTATAGTATTTAAGCTGGCCCTTCTGTGAAGTTTCGAGATTGAGTAATGAAAAAGAAGGTTAAACATCAATTTTAATATTTTGTTTGAAGTTTTGACAATATGTGGATCTTTACACAATCACCCCAGACTGGAGATCCGTACAGCAGAATAAGTTGAAAAATAGTTTTCATTAAAATACGCGTATCTGTATAATAAGCATATCAGTAAAATTAAAAGGAAAATATTCGACTATTTTCACTGTTATACCAAAATTTTACTCTAACGCTGGAAAACAAGTTTTTATAAAAATTAAAATTAGTTTATTTTCTATGAATAAAATTGAGTTCCTGTTTATGGATGGATATAGTACCCTAATGGTTTTATTGATTTTATCAATCGTATTACTGATTTGTGGCTAAAAAGTTATTTTTGAATGTAATGTGATGCCTAAGTATCTTATTGAGTCTACCCAGGCTATAGTGTTTGTGTTTAACAACAATAATTTTTGTGGTAAGAAACAGTTTCTACGTCTGCGTGCAAAAGATATTGCACTTATTTTTTCAGTATTTATTGCAATTTTCCAACTAGTGAAATATTTATATAATTTATTGAGTGATGTTTGACTCTTGTACTCAATTTCCGTACCGAGCAATATGTGTGATGGCGATAGCAGTATCGTCAGCAAAGATTGACAACAAATTTTCAACGAAAATTGGTACCTCGGATGTAAATATGTTGTATAGAATGGGCCTTAACACCGATCCTTGCGCAACATGAAAATATAAAATAAAATTACGTAAAGTAGTAGTTCTAAACTGTAGTACAAGGAACATTTTATTGTTGTTATGTCGTATATTGTATTGAGCTAGGTTCGTAAAATTGAGTCTAATAGAAAAAGTGAGAACTTTGCTACAATATAAGTGCCTTAACTTAAATCAATGAACAGTGGAAAGCTGATTTCAAGTCTATTGTATAAAATACGAACTAACTATGTGTTTTCGAACAACAAGTAAAGTGTGTGTTTTGTTATATGTACAACCTACCCCAACTACTAAGGTCATATTGAATTTTGGATTGAAATAAACCATAGTAAATTGTTTTTATAGGTTTTAGTGAATATAGTTTTTTTCAACTCATAAATTACTCTCAGAGCAGACCTACAATAGCTTTGTATATTTACACAATAATCAACCAAGTTAAGCTGGGAGTTTAAATTATAATATAATTATTACAATGTATATTGATGAATGTTGTAATTGTAAATAATAAAGTAAGATATAAAATAATGTAAAAATATATATTATTATATCATATAAAAAAAAATAAAAAAAAAAGTGGGAGAAAAAAGAAGGATAATAAAATTAAAATAATTTATTTATAAATAAGAATATTAGAAGGAAAAAAAAATAGCTATATAATGAAAATCAGTAACGAAGAAATTATTATTTAAAGGAATAGAATATTGTAATAAGATGTAAAACAACAGAAGTATGTCAAACTAAATTTTAAAAAATTTAAACATTATAAGGCCAAATAACTTATGCTCGGTCGCAAATAAAACGAAAACAAAATACAATTATATAAAATTTACAATTGCCATTACACATAAAAATTATTAGAAATTTAAATTTTTGAATTAATGTGAAATTGAAATGTATCAGGATGAAAATTATATAATATAAAAATTATTATATGAAAAAAAAAACACAAGTATTTATAATAATCTTATTGATAATGATAGTATAGGCGTTTTCGTTTTATACTTCAGAGCAGAGCACAAACTGTCAAAAACCGTTTCGTGTTTGTTTTTTTGCTCAGAGAGTTCAGAGCTTGAAATCCCTATTTTTCTATGCGTTCAGAGCGTGTTCTATGAGCTCGATTTAAATTGTTAGAGCACTTAAAGCGCTTGAATATTAAATGTCAAACAGGGATGTTTATTATAAAAAATATACAAAACAAAATAAATGACGCTACTATACGATAGTAAAAAAGTAAAACATTTTAAAATTTAAAATAAATATTAACAGTGGCTTTTACAATTAATAAATAATGGACGAAATAATTAATATTTAATCAAAAATAAATATTTGTTAGTTTCAACTTTTTGTAAATCTTAATTTTTTAAAATTTCAAAATTTAAAGTTTAAATTCGATTATTGACAATAATGACAATTTGAAACAACAATAAAATAAAAATGACAGCTTACTCAAATCGTGTTTTTGTATTAAATCCGAGCACTCGGAGCTTATCTGTTCATGGTCTGCTCAGAGCGTGCTCATTTGAGTCAGAACGCGTTCATATCTATGCTTTGAACTAAAAAATGAAGACGTTTTATGTTACAGGGCCGTTTATGGTTCAGAATGCGCCTGATCAGTTTTGCGATATTGCAATCAGAACAATGGAACCATTATTTTCAATTAGAAGCTTTAACTAGTTATTAGTTATTTGTGAAGTTGTAGATAACAGATAGCTAAAAGTGTTCACACATTGCTTCTTTCTGGAAAGAGCTGCAAGGCTGTCTTGGAAGTACCTACACATTTTTGAAAATATTCGCTTTAAATATATCTTATGGAAAATTTACTAGCAAAAATTTTATTGTAAATCTTTTAGCAAAATTATAAGCAATTCATATATCCTGTAGCATTGTGTTTTAATACTTCCAAGTTATAACAGAAATTAACATGTTTCTATTCTTCATATTATTGGACTTTCTACTTTCCTTAAATTAAAATTTTTCAGAAAATTTTGAAAAATTCAATTTTAAGTTTTCATCACAACCAAAAATTTTGTGCAGTTTTTATTAAATTTTTTAGCTTTATTTAATATTTTAAATTTTATATTTCGATCTGTACGTGATACATGCTTATTGCGACTATTTTTGCAATATTATTTATTTATTTATTAAACAGTGGAATTGCAGATAAATCTGCAGGCCAACTACAGACCCTTTTCCCCTACGGGATGTGGGCCTTTAAAATATAAAATTAAACTTACAAAATAAAATATATAATATCTAAGAAATACAATAAATGGTATAAAAGAAAAAACTCAACAAATTAACAAAATAGAAATTAAAACTTAAAACAAAATTTTTAGTAAATTAACAATTCAGAAATTAAAATCTGAAATTCAAAATTTTAGCAAATTAACAAATTATCAATTTAGCAAAATAGAAGCAAAGATAATTGTAAGATTATAAAAAATAAAGTATAGGTATTTAAGTGTAGAGTCTTGTAAATTTATAAAAAATAAAGTATATTTAAGTGTAATATCTTAAATAAAAAAAGTGTAAATATACTTACTATTCGCTAAAATAAAAAGTGATTTTAGCAAATAGTAGATAAACAAAATCATAAGAAATGGTAAAAAGTATAATAGGACTTATTCCTACCAAGTAACATTAGTAATATTGTTATGATAGTAGTATAACAATGAAAATGGTATTGATAAATTATATTTCATCCCAGATGTTGTGATGTAGCAGAAGGATTTTAATAAGTGTTAAATGTGTATTGGTATGGAATCGCAGAACTTGTAGTGGGGTGAATGTGAATTGAGATGTAATTGTGTTATTTGAAGGACATGCTGTTAGAATGTGTTTTATGGTTAGGGGTTTTGAACAATGAATACATATCGGAAGTATGGATCTGTCAAACAAGTGTTTATGTGTTGGAAGTGTATACCCTAGGCGTACTCTAGTAAGTTTGACACCTAGGGCTCGTGATCTACTTTTAATTGGTCCTGGAATGTTAGCATTGGGATTGTGTAATCTGGCAAAACGATTGGAAGAATTCCAAATGAATGAATTTGGCGGATGTGCGCCGCGTGTATTGCAACAAACATTTTAGCATGAGCATAGGACAATACTGAGCCTCTGGTAAGAGAGCTTTTGGCCGCTATTTTTGCTTCAAGATCAGCTCTGGTGTTGCCATCTATGCCAACGTGGCCTGGAATCCATGCCAATCGTAACTTGCCATTGTTATGTGCTATGGTGTTTCTAATGTATGAAGACATGTACTCACTGTTGAAAGGGTTTTTGATTAACATAATTAAGCTGAGGCTATCCGTAAATATAATGGTATTCTCATGCAGGGTAATATTATTATTATTATTTTTTATTGGATACAATTTAAATTATATACAATAGTAATTTACAAGCACTACCATGGCTATCGGCTTATTTTTTTTTTGTTTTTATTTTTGTAATAAATTATGTAAGATGTTATATATTATTATTATTATGAAAAACTACTATAAATTATGATTAAAACTAAACAATAATAATAATTATAATAAAATTAATTTTTTTTATTTTATTCAAATTGTATTCACGTGTTACTTCTACTACTGTACTACTATCTCTATTTCACCATTATTCTTTTAAAATTAATTGTAAATTTACTTAAATTGAGCAAAACCAAAACCAGAAAAGAAAATTAAATAAAATGTGTTCATCCATTTAATGAAAATACAAAAATTTCATTGGTATATTAAATAAGTAAATTACATACAATCTTTCATTGTGGAACAAAGTTATTAAAACGTGTTAAAATACTGATAACATTAAGAGAAAGTAGGTACCCTTAAGAATAATATTCTTTCTTTATAAAACTAATTGTACCTACACTATACAAACTTATTCATTGCCACCCATCTCTTCTTCCATCATAACAAAAAAAAAACAGTAAAAAAATATAAAATAAAAAATTGACGAACAGTTTTACCAAAATAATAATTTTACTTTCCATTTCATTTTTTAATTTTAATTTTTTTTTTTTTTTTTTTTTTATTTTTCCCTTGTCAAAATTATGAAGACATTTTGTTTTTAATTTTTTTTCATTTTTATTTTGTTTATGTAATGATTTTATGAAAAAAGAAAAAATAAAACAAAGTAAAAAAAAAAAACATTACAAAACTTTTTTCTCCTGAGGAGCAGGTACCTACTCAAAAACGAAAATAAAAAAAATATTAAAGAAAATCACCAAGAACCAAAAAAAAAAAAATATAAAGAAAATGATGAAAAAATTTCACCAAATGTTTCATAAAAACAGAAAATAAAAATTATGATAAAAAATATAATAAGAAAATAAAATAAAAAAAAAAAAACAAAATATAATCTGTAACATCGTTTGTTTCGCCCGTTTTGAGTAAATTATTCCCAAAAGATTAAAATTAATTTAACATGTACAACACGCTCATTTAAAAACCATAAAAAGAAAGAAAACAAAAAACAAAATACAATTTTTTGTTAAGAAAGTTTTCTTTTTTTTTTTTTCTTTAATCTTTAATTTTTTTTTTATTTTTGATAGGTACTGTTGGTAATACCTTTCCATCCAGTCATGTTACATCACTGAATGACAGTACTGTTCTTGTCGTCATCACCTGAAGACAAAATTTTTCCTGTAATGTAATGTAATATCTATTAAAAATCTCTCGGTCTCCCTCTCTCTTAATTTTTTTTTTTATTCTCCAAGTCTTGTTCGAGTCGAGTACATACATATTATAAATAAAGAGGACATAATAATTTAAGAAAGGGATTTTAGTCTGACTTAGAAATAAAAAAATTACATACAAAAATCTTCATTTATTCGAGATAATCACTTTGTAGAGTGTTTGTTTATGTTGATTTTAATTTAATTTTTATGTTAAATTTTTTAAATTATTATTTTTATTTTTGAAAAAAAAAAATCAAAATTTCTTTTAAGAGTAAAGTTAGTTAAAGAAAGAGATTAAATTGTAAGCAAGATGGTGTTACATGAATAGGTACTGTATTATATACATTTTTGGATGTGGTTTTGAACACTTATTGGTGAAAATGTTTTAATGTTTAATTAAATATACAACTCACTATACAATCCTCATTAGAACACAGTCGTACGAAATACAATATTTTTGGCATTGCTGGATATGAAATGGAAATTTTAATTCAAATGATTAAAATATTGCTATTTTTAAATATAGGTGAATTCACCATTCAAGTCAGTTATATTTAATTTAATTTTATTTTATTATTTCAACTGCACAAATGTTTTTGTTTTGTTTTTTTAATTTTATTAGTTCAATAAAAAACTATTATAACATCTACATTTAAAACAAAATTTACAAATTTAAAGGAATATTGAAAGCTTTACTTTAAACATTCGTATTCAAAACTTTAATTTTTAACTATTTAAAATTTCAAAAGTAAATAAAATTAATTTAAATACTTTATATCTCATTGTTCTTTATAATATCAATTAATTTTCTTTTAAATCTTGAAATATCCATATCATTTTTAACTGCATTGGGTAACAAATTAAAAGATTGTGTACCCTTATAGAGTAGACTATTTTGTGTTCTGGTTCTTCTGTATAATGGGAGTCTGAAATCACCCCTATTTCTTAGAAAGTAATAACCACCTACATATCTAATATTCTTTTGTAAATATTGCGGCATCCTATCATATTTCAACTTATATACGAACATTATTGCATTAAATTTTAGTCTTTGATTTACGCTCATCCATTCCAATTTATTTAGCATATCCTTAATTCGTGTTCTTCTGTCACACTTTAATATAATTCTCATAGCTCTATTTTGAAGTACTTGAAATCTATTTAAGTTTTCAGTATTACATATAAATAAAATCGAGGAACAGTACTCAAAATGTGGTAAGATAACTGCATTATAAATTAATATTGCACACTTTAGTGATATTTTATTTCTGATTCTTGCCAAAAAACCAAGTTTTTTCGAAATTTTTTTACAAATATTATCAGAATGCATATTAAATTTAAGCTCTTTATCTACAATGACTCCTAGATATTTAATACTGCTAACACACTCTAATCGTTCATTATTAATATTTATATTTAAATTTTCTATTCGAGAATTTATCACCATACATTTTGTTTTACTTATATTAAGTTTTAATTTGTTTTTTGACAACCACTCTGTTTCTCATGTTTCTAGGTCCCTGTTCAATTTATTTTCTAAGTCTACCAAATTATCCCCTACTAAGTAAATTAATGTGTCATCCGCAAACAAAGACACTGAAGAAAAGGCAACACTATCCTTTATGTCATTTATGTATAATAAAAACAACATTACCCCCAAAACGGATCCTTGTGGGACTCCTAGTTCTACTCGTTTTTTGGCTGATACATCCTCTCCTATTTTTATTTTTTGGAATCTTTCATTTAAGAAACTTTCGAACCACTTCTTTTCAGTGCCTCTTATTCCGTATTTATACATTTTTTCTATTAAAATTTTTCGATCCAGTGTCTCGAAAGCCCCATTTTAAATCTAAAAAAACCACGATGATAACTTTCCCAGAATCAGTTTCTTTCTTCCATTCATTTATTATCCAATTTAAAGATGTTTCAGTTGAAAATCCTTTTCTGAAACCAGATTGTTCTTCACAGATAATATTTTTTGTAGTTCGAAATTCTTCCATCTGAAAGCACACAACGTTTTCGAGAATTTTTTCATACATTGGTAACATATTTACAGGTCTTAAATCACATGCCATCTTTGCATTTTTAATTTTTTCTACGGGCACTACTATGGACTCCTTCCATGATCTCGGAAACATTCCTTGCGTCAATGAGGTATTAATAATTTTCATTAAGATAGGATACATTAATTCCTTAGATTCTAGCATGATATTTATATTCACTCCATTAAAATCATTATTTTTTACTATTCATACTTTTCATAATTTTATCTAATTCAGATTCATTTATTTCCTTAAACTTAAATATTTCATTTGTTTCTTGTATACTATCACTATAATTTATATGTGGAATATTCCTATTTAGCTTATTAACGCTTTCAACAAAATATTCATTTAATTTATCCACTAAATCTTTGTTATTATTAATAATTTCATTATTTATTTCTATTTCATTTATGCAATTTTCTTTCTTTCCTAACATATATTTCTTTATTTGCTTCCACATAGCTTTCTGATCTCCTGCTTTAGCACTAATTTTCTTTTCTATAAAGTTATTTCTAATTTCTACACATTTCCTTTTATAGATATTTCTTGCGAGCCTATATTCTTCCCAACTCTCGCTTGTTCTTAGTAATGAGTATCTGTTGTACAACCTAATCTTAACTCTTTTCATTTCTTCTAGCTCCCAACAATACCACTCTGCTGTATTACTTCTCGCTATAAATGATGTTGTTAATTTCTCAATCGAATTTATTATATCCTTGCTAAATTTTTCAGCAGTTAAATCTAAGTTACTCCAGTTTATTAAGCTAGTGAACCCACAATTATTTAGTTCATTCAAAAATTTTGCTTTATCAAATTTGACGTATTTAATTATGCTTTCTTTTCTCACGTAGTTATTATTCATTATTTTAATATTAATAGCCTCATGATCAGAAATAGAAAAGTTTTTATTTACTAGTGCTTCAATGTTAGAAACATAATCCGTTAGTACATAATCAATGAGAGTTTGACTTGTATTAGTTATCCTAGTGTAGTCATTAATAATTTGCTGGATACCAAAATCTTGGAAGCCAAAATTTTTGAACCCTCATTCCATCTCTATTAATTTTAAACTACATATTTGATACTAATATAAATTAAATACAAACGATATCTAACTAAATTTAATTTTTTTTTGTTTATATTAGGCCAAAATAATGGGATAAGCATCCTAAATGCCTTCGCAGAATTTAAACCATATTACGATGAAGAGTAAAGAAGGATAGTAATGAGTAATAAAATTAGAAAAAAAATTAAAATAGAATAGAATAGAATAGTTAGTACAGAATTTATGGACAGGTTAACAGATATTTATTTAACCGTCTCTTATCTACAATCTAATCTAAATTTAATCTAAATTTAATTAGCTATATACATTATCTATTAAATTGTTAGTTTTTTTTTAGGGTTTTCTGACTTTACTTTACTTGTTATTAATTTTTTTTTATTTATATTTTTTTTTTTAAACCGGAGGAACGCATTTCGTTCTTCTCTTCGTATATTATTTTTCAATTTTATTCTGTAAATTTTTGTATTTTTGATTCTTAGGTGTCGTTTTATATGTCGTGGGTTGTCGACCAGACCGCCCAAATGATCTCAATATTAAATTAGACACTATACTAAATTATCATCCTCTTTAATCCTTCTGGTTATACCTAAAAAATATACGTTCCATCAACATTTAGCATACCCCGGTATGCAATACATGTTATATGAAAAAATAATTAAATTTCAATTCCAAATGTTCCTTTTGAAATAAAACAATATTATTATCATGAAAAATGGACAAATTTGACTAATAGTATTTGTTATTTTTGTTATTTTATCTTTATAAAATATGAATTAAAAAATACTGAAAATGTGCTTACTTTTTATAAAAATTAATTTGTATTCTAATTATTCAGGTTTAAAATAAAAAAAAACATTACAATTCATATAAAACGTGTACATACTCGGGTATGTTAGGTGTGGAATTATGACAATATTTTTAAGTGTCCTACAGTAGGACATAGGTATTTTTGGATTTATTTTTCAAAAAGCTAATAATGTTATTTGAGAAATCATGAAAGTTAAGGTCATTGGAATGTATAACGGTCACAACGATGACATGCTAAATATCTATAAATCATACATACGACCCAAGTTGGAATACAATTCACATATATGGGCCGTTGCTTCACGAACCGCACTAAATTTTCTTGACAAAGTTCAAAAGCGTGCCATTCGTCTTATTGACAACCGCAATGTGACAGCCTCCCTTGTACCACTTGAAAATCGTCGTGTTATTGGAGCACTTTCCCTATTTTATAGATATCTCATGAAATAAAAACCCTAATGCCACCTCTCAAACATTTCCGCCGAGGAACAAGAGAGGCATCAACTGCCCACCCCTACTCAGTGCAAATTCCAAGGTGGCTCAAAACTGGCTATGGGAATTCGTTTGTAGTAAAATTTTCTCGAATGTGGAACCATATTCCAACAAACGTGTTTCCCCAATTCAAAAATATACCTACGTACAATCTACAAAAGTTCAAGAGTAATATTAATAAATTTATTCAAAATGTCCCTACTGATCAAAGGGATATTTTTCTTTCTGCAATCCTCAATTAGTCCAAGCTATATATTCGTGTATAAAGGTATCGTTTGAAACCTAGTGTTTGGCTTAACTTAAAAAACAAAAAAAAAAAAAAAAAACGGTCAAATTATTCATGGATGAAAATTGGGAAACATACGCGGATATGTCGGTATAGACAGAAGGGTTAAAAAAAATTATTGGACCGTTGATTGTGTAAAACAACAATTTTTTAATATGCATTTGTTCTGCAAAAATTAAAGTATCAGCATGTTGAGAAGTGATAAAAGGACTGATTATAATCATATGATTCATATTCTGCTGTTTATTATTAGTAAGTTAATTTAAAAGAAGTTCACAAATACAGCAATCCATCTCCGCTATGACACTATGTAACAGTACCTATTCTCTAAGCAAACCCGTAGCTTACTCGAATCTATACGGTTATCATGAAAACTAAATGAGATCATTTAAATCTCTGTCACGTTTTCAAACTCATCGCCTGGGAACAGTTTTCCACAGATTTATGTATTGTTATTAGGAAAATAAAAATAAAAAATAAAAATACTAAACAAATTAATTAAATGGAAAATTCTTAAAAAAATATTAACCATAAAAAAGCAGATGATTTGTCACATCCCGAAACGGAAAAATAACTGAATTTGGTCTACAAATTTATCTGTAGATTCGCTAATAACCAAAACGCTAAATACTAAAGAAATTAATTGGTGAATGAAAGATTCTTAAAAAAATATTAACACAAAAAAAAAGATCCCACATCCCGAAATGGAAAAAGAATTGAATTTGCTCTACAAAATTTGTCTGTAGATCTGTTGATCAAATAAATAATAACAAATATCTTAATTAAGAATAAAATGTTCATCTTGAATACTTTACACCTTAAAAACAGTAAATTTCCTCATTATTCAAGCATCAAACCCTTCTGAATTTTCAGCAGAATCGAATTTAAAGCGAATATATTTTTGCACAACGAATTATGTCCTATCGGAAGAATCAATTGAACCTACTAGTAGCAAATTGATTGCTGTATGAAATTTTGCTCCATCTATCACAGTGTTAAATAAAAAAATAACATCAAAACTAAATATTAAATGAAAATTTATAATTCGTGAGTTCAAGGGTATTAGCTAAATTCAATAATTAATTAGCTAAAATAAATCAGTTAAAATCAATCAAGTATTTTTAGGCAATCTAATATTATATTAATACGCTAAAAATGTCTGTAAACCCTTCCACTTTGCTGAAATAAAGCAAAACACAAAGACATGAATCCACAAATTTAAATGTTAGGCATTTTTAAAATATTAACGCAAAAAGTTACCGATTAAGAAATAATAAAAATTCAATGACAATAAATTCAATTCAATCAAAATATGACAATAAAAAGTACTAATTTTTATATTTGCCTTAATTAACTTGCCTTGGACTTTATATGTTTGTTTCAATTTGCTTTAATTCAACAAAATACCCATTTCAATAACCATTCAACCAAAGTATATCCATAAAAAGAATATGAACTCATGTATGGATTCATTTGTTTGCACACAAATTCATATGAAAATTTGCTAAAAATTGTAAGAAATAGACGATAATACAAAAGAGAGTAACAAAAAAAGTTGGCTGAAATTAAACAAATTAAGTTTATAATTTTGAAAAAAATTTTCGACAAAAATTTCGTTGAAATATTTAACAATATTATTTTCTAAATTGTATCAACTATGCATAAGATTTTTAGGAGACCTAACTAAAACAGCGTTATCATATTCTTTAAATTCTGTGATTTGAAAATAGATGTTGTCCTCAGTATTATTTTATAATCGTATACCAATATAATAAATATTTAGGTTTACTAATATAATTAATAAAAAATAATAATGTTTGTAACTCCAAATTATTACTGACAAAAATACTAATAATATTATATATATATTATTCTGCATTTATCTGGATGTTTGTAAGTTTGACGGAACGCTCCAACACATATACAAATTGCATATGTATACAAATGCATATATATACAAATTGCTTTGGTGTTTTTTTTTAACCCCTGTCTGCCATGCTGAACCTTTGCAGGAAAAATTGATTGCATGAACTATATTTTTTTAATTTAATGTTAGTCTTCTTCGCAAATAATAAGGAAAAATAATAAATAATAATAATAATTTAAATAAAACAAACAATTTTTTTGATTTATAATAATAAGGACTAATAGAAATTTTATCAATAGTTTAATATTGTGTAATAACCAAAAGGCAAACAGCATTTAACACAAAAAAAAAACATAATTCACTCAAAGGTTATTCTTATTACTTAAAATTATACACAATAATACACATGTGTATCAGCATATTTGTATTGTATAATATTTTACATTATACTACTTTATTGCTTCTATCTTTTATTTTTGTCATTATTGTGTGCGTAACTCACTTCACTAAAAAAAAAATTATTTTTGTTTTTTTTTTGTTTTTTTTTATTATTTGCTGTATCTGTATTCTGTATGTTCTATATGCTCCATTCCAAAAATATTATTTTATTTTCAGTGTTAAGTGTTCACTTTTCACTTCACTGTTCAGGTTCACTGTTCAATCAATAGAACTTGATAGAAGTAGAGTAGGATAATTAACTCTACTTCTATGCCGGATAATAAAACATTGTTTTTTTTAAATTGAAAACTATTGATGAAAATGTTTTTGTATTTTTGGTAAATTTTACCAATTTAGATACAAAATTTTGAATATTTTTTTAAAATAACACAATACCATAATAACAGTTTATTCATAAAGCAAAATAAGATCCCTATACATTATACAAAAGACAAAATTTATATGAAAATAAGATCCCATTTTTAAATTTGCTCTCCCGGAGGCCTCAATAACACTAATACGGTATAATTTATACTAAATGGAACCCAACTAACGAATTATAACTAAATGGAAGTGAGTACGAGTATACCATACAAAAATACAAACATTTTATACAAATTTATTGGTATGGTACTTCTTTTTCTGTTATATAAAAAAAAAAAAGATTAGTGTTAGGCCAATATAAACATAAATAAAAATAAATAAATAAAAAGTGATATAAACATAAGTACTGTAATTTCGGAATAAAGAATCTAATGAAAGAAAAAAAGAAACTAGGATTTATTTTGCTTCCGTCATTTATGACGGGTTACAAAGCTAGTTTTATATTATTGTAATGTAATTATAATTTAATATTTTTAATAGGTATATAAGAAAATAATTATGTTTAAAACGCAAATATTGAAATAATAAAAAATCAGAATTAATCATCGTATAAGGGAACAAACTAAATTAGAACTAACATTTTTTGCCACCCTGCCTCATATAAATAACGGGAGGGAACGTCAACAAATCCAAAGGAGAATAATGAGAACCCAAAATTATTCTACAGCAAAAAGGAAAAGACAAACATCTGTTTTGTACCTTTTCTCTCTCATAATAAATTTGGTATACGATAAGTAGAGGTAAATTTTACCTCTTTTAACTAATGATATTTTGCTCGGTTTGGTATTTCTTAAAAATTAGGTTTACGTAAAATGGGAGTGTATATTCTTGTTAATATAGATTATAGATATTCTTTGCATTCAACTAAGGTGAAATTTACATATGTGTGTGCACTAATAATGGAATATGGATATTTGATAAAGTTAAAATTTGGTTTCTCTTTAAATTCACTGTATTTATTAACATTTCTATGGTGTAAAGAAGAAAAAACAATGCAAAAACAAAAAAAGGAATACAAAATAAATGTGTGCAATACAAATCATTATCATTATATTTCAATCATTTTCAATTATTATTCAATTATATTTCAATTTCAATTATTTTCAATCATCATTTTCATTATATTTTTTTTTTGTTTTTAATTTGGTTTCTTTTATTAATCTCTTTCTTTTATTATTTCTCTTTCTCTCACTAAGTATATGTAAATGTACGTACATGTGTCATATAGGGCTTGCATTTGTTACATACATAATCATATGGTTTAGTTTAATTGAAAATAAAATGCAAACATTATTTATGGAAGAAAACAAAATTTTAACCTAACAGTTATCTATCACTCAATTAACTTTTTAACAAATCTCTTAATCCCATCTCAAGACTTCTTAGAATTTCGGCTAATTTGCTTTTTCCGTAATTACAATCATAACTTGTTTTGAAATCCTTATATCAAGCCTAATCTAATCAATATCTAAAGTTTATTTTTGTAGTTTTAGTAATTTTTGTTTTCCTTATTTTATTATAATCATAGTTCAAAATAATTCATTAATTTATAGATAAATCTATCCAAGTTCTAAACCCATATAGGAAAACTATATATTTAATACAAGAACCAAATAGCAAAATATCATAAAATTAATGAAAAATGAAGCATTTTCAAATTAGAATATTAAAATTAACCATAAAATAAAGTATCTATACATTCCGGAAATAATGTAGCATCTTTGCAAATTTTATGATTCCACGTCATTTTCGAAGTCGCGGTATTTTTGAAAATGACTAGTCGTCAAGTTCCAAAATTTTTAAAAACATTATTGCGTAAATAATTTTTCGGCCTATTGTCGAAAATTAATTAACTTATTACTTATTATTTACTTTTCTGTTATTATTTTATTACTCCATAACAAACAATTATTTTCCCCAGGATGAAGATACAACTTAAGTTAAGATATTTTTTGTTTTTTAAATTAAAGTTAAACAATAAAAAAATAGTTCAATATCAATTTTAAATTTTTTTTTAACTTCACTTATAATTATTTAGTTCGATTAGATTTGATTATATTTTGAAATTGACTGATTAAAATGTTATAGCAAGTGTAGTTTTGGTAATATAGAAAATGATAAAAAAATAAAAAATAAAAAAAAAAAAAAATTCCAATAAAGGAAATACAAACAAAAATCAAGTTAAAAATTTTCAATTTAAAAAGTTTTATTTTGTCTTTGCTAATGAACTTTAAATTGTATTTTTATGTTTTCCATCAATAAAACTTTAAAACAACATAATAAAAAAGTGTAAGTATATATATATATATATAGATACAGATATCTAGTCTTAATAGGTAATAAATAAGAAAACTTATTTTATTACCTTAAAATTGTATTTTTTTGTTAGTTTTAAAAATAAAATTTTCCATTTCCATCAAGTTATCGCTGCTGCTTCAATAAATTGTATATAATTAGGTTAAAGACATTATTCCAAAAATAAAACTAATTAGATTTAAATAATAAAATAGAATACCGTCACATTGAAGGAAATTCGAAGAATATTTTCTTTCTAATGATAATTTAAAAAGTGTTAATAATTTATTTACATATTTTAGTTGAAAGTC
This sequence comes from Argyra leucocephala, assembly GCA_963942445.1. Taxonomy (NCBI): domain Eukaryota; kingdom Metazoa; phylum Arthropoda; class Insecta; order Diptera; family Dolichopodidae; genus Argyra; species Argyra leucocephala. The sequence goes on along the minus strand of OZ012677.1, from coordinate 59,459,096 downwards.
TAATAAAATGTCAAATAGACTTACCAAGTTTTAAAACGAGTTCATCATAACAGTTACCTTGAGCAAATCAAAAAAATATAATTGTTTATTGACCCAAAAACTTGTGAGTTCAAATTTCTACGTTTTGAAATTGAATGTGTATAGGAAAAGTCTCCAGTATCATTCTAAATACCGAATAATGCTATTCGAATCGCAAAGATACAAATGTGGATTAGCAAAAGAACAAAAATATTAAATAGTGAGTATGAATATAGTGCATTAAATCAAAGAGCTCAAAATACTACACCTACACTATGTGTTCTGAACCACGCGTTTTTAACCCAATACAATTATTTTTCTAAACGATAACTTAATTATAATTTCAATTAAATTTAGATTAAGCAAAATAAATTGATAATGATTTGTTTTTCGGATTTTTTCAAAATACAAAATTACGCAATGTTCAAATTTCATTGTCAGACAGAAAAAAAATTAAAGAAATCTGGATATATTTTGAAAAGGTCAAGGATATCGTCAATTTATGTTTATAGTAAATTGGATTTAATAAACACATGTGTATTTTATGTACATTTTATAATTTAATTCAAATTTTGCGTGTGTTCAGTCCAGTCAACAGTAAGAGAGAGATATAATGATCGATCGTAGTTTAAATTCAAATTTATTTTACTTTGTATCAAAAATAAGGTATATTTATATTTTATGTAATTTTAGTTTAAAAAAATGTTCAATAACGTAAATGTACCAATTTCCGCCCCCTTAAGGAAAAATTAGTTTCAGTTAACAAAATAGGCAATATATATAAGTTTTTTTTAATTTTTTTTTTCAAATTACAACAATTAGTGTTTTTTAATTAAACAAAAAAAAATATTTTCATCTAATTATAATTTAATTTTTTCTAAATAAATAATAAAATATTATAACTGCCTAAAAAAGTTTGATTGTACGTATTTCCGCTCAACAATTTCAATCGGAACTAATTCCGCCCTTATATGAACTCAATTCCGCTTTTTGAACCTATTTGCGATTCACAGTATTTATAAAAGCTATTTAAAATATTTATTAAGATTAAAATTAATAATTAATTTTTTAAATAATTAACTAGTAGGTACTTAGTTAAATTATAAAAAATATTTATTATAATAAAAAAATCAATATTACTATACTTAAGTAATTTAAAAAAAAAAAAAAATAAATAGTCATAATGTAAGTAAAATTATTTGTTACACATAAAAATATACATTTACAATATGAAAATTAAAAAAAATTAAGCAACGCAACAATTCAGGCAGTATTTCAAGCAAAAAAAAAATCAATATAACATTAATTAACTTAAATATTATAACAATGCACAATTAAAATATATAAATAAAAATACAAAATATTTCATATACATACAAAGCAAAAATCACATTTACTAATTCTTAGTTTTGGCATTTTATATTTTGTATGATTTCAGGTACATTATATTGTCCTCTGCTGTTCATTAAAACTGTAGGCACAATTTTGTAGACTATGTCACTGTCTGAGTAAATTAAATTATCTTCTTTTACAGGCCATCTCCAAAATGTGTCAGACATGGTCATGGTTTTCGCTCCTCTATTTAACTTATTGTGAAATGTATACAAAGAAATTATTTTGGTAATTTATAATTGACGCCTTAATAAAATTTAGGGGGCAAGGCAAGATAGTTCCAGAGATTTTTTAAATTATACAAAATATAATATACTTAAGTAAAACATAGTTCTGGAAAAACTTATTCTTTAGGGTTAGCGTTAGAGTAAAATTTATCTAATTGTTAAAAATAGTCGAATATTTCCCTTTTAATTTTACTAAATATGCTTATCATACAGATACGCGTATTTGGTATAGGTACTAATAAAAGGAAAGTATTCGCTTATTTTCAACAATTAAAATATAGTTTTTTCTTTAAATATAAAACTTGGTATGAATTTAGTGAAAATAGCTTACACCTGCATATTTAGTTCGGAATTAGGACATATTGCACGTATTACCGACCCGCTTTTTCATACAATATTTAATAAAAACTCAAAATTTTGTTGTAACAAAAAACACATATGCGAAATTAAATTTATAGGTCGTAGTTAGGTCCAGCTTAGTTTGTTCAATTTCATTTTAAAATCGTCCAGTTGCATCCTTATATAATCAAAAAAAATAGGTGAATAACTTAATTAATTATTTCGATATATCATTTTCCTAATTCCGCCCAGTCGATCGTAAATACGTACAACATAAATTTACGTGTCCCTAATTCCCGCTCAAAACAAATTAGCAATTTAAAATATTTTTTATTTTCAAATTGGAGAAAGTATGTATTATAATCTATTTAATAATATATCTTTTACAATTATTTGAATAAAATAAATAAGTGAACATCATAGTTTAATTATTATGGTCTTAACAAAATAAAAAAAATTGCAAACGTTTGAACCAATATTTTCACTAAAATGTCTACCTAGTTTAGTTTTCTATCAATAACTTATTTATTAATATGAATACAAATGGGCATTATTTTGCATTACAACGAGGAAATAATATTCTTTTTTTATTTCAAAAATAAATTTGGAATATAAAGCGTGGAAGTATTATATTTACAAAAAAAGGGCTTGGGCGGCATAATGTACTAGGGCGGCGATAGGTACATTTACGTTAGTGCTTAATTCGACAGTACGTTTAGAAGTCAAAATAATAATTGGTCTAATATACAATATTCGGTATTTGAAATTTTGGTATGTTGCACGTTAGCTCGTTACTGTTCTTACTTAATATTATTTTTTTTTCTTCTCTACATTTATGTTTATATAAATTTTAGAGATTTTTGTAGTATTGAATTAATTGTTCATATTAATAGATTTAAGTAATTTTTCAATAATTTGTACAACTTTATAAGGCCGTTTCTTCTACATTTAATTAAATAAATAAATAAAATAAATTAAATAAAAAAAATATATACCTCTCTAACTGACCGATCTGATATAGGATATAGTTCAGTCGGAATATGGGTGTTGCATAAAATTGTTTTCGTTGAAATTAGTTGGAAATACAAAACTAAAATTTGACTGAAATAAAATGTAGAAACTTTACAATTGACCTATTTTTTCACAATTATTTTATTTCATGTGCAAATAATTACAAAGAAACAAAATTGTTGTGTGCAATTGTGATAGTCAAGTCTCTGCATAAGTGCCTCTGTGTACGTTTATGTTTTTTAATAATTCCAGATCTGTACTTACAATTCAGAAAAAATAAGTGTCATCTGTACTTACAATACGATAAGTCAATTAACATTCGGAAATGATACAACATCAATTGGTTTAACAAAAACCTATCAAATACGCATTTTTGAGCAAAAACAATCTGTTTAGTTTTCATAAAAACTTGTTTTACAGCGTTAGGGTAAAATTTTGGTATAACAGTGAAAATAGTCGAATATTTTCCTTTTAATTTTACTGATATGCTTATCATACAGATACGCGTATTTCGTCTACTACTTGCAGACTTCTTCAGTGTTTTGTACTCGATCTGTTTGTAAAATTTGTGAAAAAATAGAACCTTTATATTAATTTTTTATTTCCGTAGCCTTTTTCTAAAACTATATATTATGGCAAAGAGCAATGAGTCAGCATAACATTAGCTTCACTAGGAAATTCTCCGCTTCACTTTCCACTTCAGTGAGAAATAAGTCCACAAAATTCAGGTTACCTCTAGTGACCCTTTTGAATGGTGAAAAGTCCCTATGTAAGCCATTTCAAAATCTTACGAATTCAAAACTCATACATACAATAATACATTGCAAATACAGAAGTCCTCTGTAGAGCTGGGCGACGAGTGCTCTGTTCTTGGTTTCCATACACATCAAGCCGTCGGGAGGCCGCCCCAAAATCAGGGTTTTATGCCTTTTACAGAATATAGTCCTCCAAAACTCAGATTCTTTCATATATATGTATATATAAATATTCTGTAAAAGGCTTGAACCCTGATTTTGAGTCCAATTATAAAATCCCTTCTAATTCACAATCTCACAAATACCATATATGTATATATGTACTGATTTATTTAATATAAATTTATGAAGTGGACTTATTTCTCATTTCTTTATTTTGAGTGTGAAAATATTGCTCACTTGAGTGGAGTAAATTCCCATGTGGAGTTAATGTTATGTGGACTTATTGCCCCTTGCCGATATTATATAATAGACGCCTCGTCTTGCATATATAGTATAACTCCTAACCGTTATAAATTTGAAAAACATTTCATTTTCACAGAATTTTCTAACATACTTATTGCCTGTTTCAATGCAAGTTATTACACTTACTTGGTTTTTTAGCGAAATTTTAGACAATTTATTTTTTAATATACAATAATAAAATTTTATTTTTAATTATTATGTCAAATTTTTTTCTTATACAATGTTGCTAATTAGCTACGATTTCAAATAAGTGTAATTACTAGCATTGAAACAGTTAAGTTAAAATATTCTATCAAAATGCAACATTTTTAAAATTTGCGCTGTCCAAATATTCAATGGTTAGGGTCGTACAACAAATCAACCTTGATCTAAATGTATTTATTCTAATTTGTATTCCCCCTTTCAATATATACCAAAGTGTTGTGGGAGAAGTCATTATTTAAAAATTCTATTAATAAAATTAAATTTTATACTCTGGATTTTTTGTTTGAAAAAATATACCCTCCCAATTCACCATCATTTTTTTGCTATTACAAATATCCATTCAAACCTCATAGCTATTTAATATTTTCATTTACACATAAATCTTATCTTTTTACCTATAATAATTACAGTTTTCAATGCATGCATGTAGACTATTTTTATATGACTATTTCCATGTAACAAGTAAATACTACTATTTTATAGATCATTATCTTTTAAATGATATACTCTCTCTCTATATTTATTGTAGTCATTATTGACATTATATTTTAAATATAATATAACCAAGTATAAATAATGTAATTCGAAGTTAAATATAATTTTCATTTTCTGGTTCTGAGATATTCGAATTAATATTTAATTTCATATTTAGAATAAAAGAAAATATAACAAAATAAAATTGAAAATCTTTTTGAGTGTACCCACTTACACACAGTTATTTGGTAAGTAAATATTTGTATATATAACTGTAAATGTGAATTCAAATGAATGAAGATTTATTCAAAAAACTGAATCAAAAATATTTTTTTTTTATAAGACCGTAAACCTTATCGCATGACCAAAATATAGGTACTGAAACTGACCTATTCACAAAAAAAAAAAAAAAAAAAAATGCAACTGACCTACTCAAATTTAAGTAGAAATTTTCTTCTGATTTCATTTCTTTCATTTCTATTTCAATTTTTCACTATATTTTAATGCCAAAATCCTGTTGGAGTATGAAAAGGATTGCATGTGAATAATGGATGTATATATTAAATATGTCGGTCTAATAATTTTTACAATAGATTAAAAATGAAAATGATACTTCAATAGAATTTATTAGAATATAGTGTATCAGCTATCTATCTTCATTAGAAAAATGGTAATTCTTGAAATTTTGATAAAAAAGTATAAGCTTCTAGTTTTTCCAAAAATAAGATATAAAATAACAATAAATATGCAAGTAATTAAAATATGATTTACACACCAACTGTTATACAGATTAGAAAAAAACTATATTGACTACATGCCTTAAGTGTCGTATATCGCATTCGGCAACACCATTATATTATGTAAGAGGTTTCAGCAATATACCTTGTTTAATGTATAACAGTTAGTACGTAAGTTTTGTTTATTGTGTATAACAGTTAGTACGTAAGTTTTTGTTTATTGTGTATAACAGTTATTACGTAAGTATTGTTTATTGTGTATAACAGTTAGTATGTAAGTTTTTGTTTATTGTGTATAACAGTTAGTACGTAAGTTTTGTTTATTGTGTATAACAGTTAATATATAAGTCATGCAGCAGCTAATCAGCTGTGAAGAAGTAAATGTATCACATGACGGCAGCGGCAGTCTAATAAATGGATTGAAACGAAGAAGAACCATTTAATTATTCCACAATTTGCATCCAGATTTTTTGATCCAAATTAAAAATCCAGTATATTGTAGGTTACAAAATTTTGAAACAAATTATCGAAGAATATGTATAAGATAATAATTAACTAAAACAGAAAATTACTCTTAAAAGGTATACCTTTTAACCTTTACATTCTATTTCCGTTACTTACCAAGAAGTAGGTACTTATAATGTGTAATAAAACAACGCTGACGCACAAGTGATCCAATAAAAGCAATATGACTGAATAATTTACTTTAAATAATAATAGTGTGACTCAACAGAGTCGTTCATAATTGTCTTTAATGCTTAAACCTAATTACAGCAAAAATCAACATTGTTCCTACAACTATTATCTATTTGGTACCAAACAATAAAACTAGTGAATTTGAATTATGCATAATGGTTGTATACTAGCAAACAGAAAACACCTAAAGTAACTAGATTGATTGAATGTGCAACTAAAATTAAGTTCGAAATCAATGAAATGAAACAAACATTATCCGTTTTATAGAATATGTTGTAGGTAGGCTATAGGTGAAACATTATTAAAATTAAATAAATATTAAAACGCTAGGTATCCTAAATTTTATTAAATTTATTAATCAAATTCGGTTATTACACGGTTATCATAATTCTTTAGAGTTTTAATACAAAAAAAGAGCTCATACTTTAGAGTTTTAATATAAAAAAAAGCTCATACTCTTCATTGAAAAGCGTAACAAGCGGCCATAAAGATCATATAAAAAAGACATTAACCAAAAAGACAAAAACCATGGGTTCAACTGATAAATTGAAAAAAATTGGAGGACCTCTGGTTGATCAAATAACAGAACTTAAGTAAATTCGATATCCTGCAACACAATTATCCTATTTTCTTCAAAATTTCTTTCCAAAATTCCAGTAAAAATTTAAAAATGATTCAGGATATCGATATTAACCCAAAACTTGTTCTTTTTTACTAGTTAAGTAAAACTGAATTTATCATTGTGGTTCAAATAATATTTTGAGTCGAATTAAATTTAAATTTATTTTTATTTTTTGTTTATATTTTTACTGGCCCAATTTTTTAATAACTTGTAAAATATGCATCCACATATTATAAGAAAATACTCAACATTATATTCAATGTATCGGGTATACCTACCTACCTAAGAATATAACAAAATTTTATCCAGAAAAAATTCAAACTAAATGTAGAGCAAGTAAATACGCGAATATACATTTATAACAAACTGTACATACTTTTTTTATTTTATTTTTTATATATCTCATCAAAATATACAAAATTAAAAAATGAAAGGTAAAATTTTGATAAAAATCTGAACTAAATTTTTATTTAGAACTAAAACAAAATTTTTTAGAAAGTATAATAATTGAAGAACATACTAGAATGATAGTATAAAAGTCATGGAAAATAGAAAATGGAAAACAGACTGTAAAAATGATTTTTTTTTATTTTAAATAAAAATATTATTATTTTTTTTTTAATTGTTATACTCATATATTTTTAAGCTCGAACTAAAAAGTAAATTTCTTTTGTTTAAATTTTAATGAGTAAAAATTCATTTTTAGTAATCAAAAAATTTCGAACTAGCTATGTATAATTAAGAAAATTAGAAAAACATAAGAATGAGAGTTGGCAAAGATAATAGTCTGGATATTAAACCAACTTGAAAAATATTAAAATGAATATTTTTGGAAATTATTAAAATATAATTTCACAAATTTAGAATAAATATATTTTTTTTAAGGAATTTATTAGTATACAGAATAAGATTTATTAAAAAAAAAAGAAGATATATTATTTCATAAAAGCAACGATAGGAGGAGACTTAAAAAATTAAAGGATTAGAAAATAAATAATTTTTCTAATTAATAAAGATTAAATTAGGTAATTTCGAGACTATTTACTGCCATCATTTCAAGACATTGAATACATTTATCGAGTTTATAAATTTTTTGTTTGTGTAAATCAATAGACCTCCTTTGAAAGTCTTGGTGTTAAACTATACATTCAATATAAATGTCATAGTTTCAACTGCAAAAATGTGAACAAAAAAGAAAATGTTCAACACTTTCTTTGCTTGCATTTAGTTTTTAGCTAGAACAGTACTTTTAATTCTGGATCACGCCAAGTAAAAAAGATTTTTCTAAGTAATATAGAAGAATTTTTAATATACTAGCTTTGTAACCCGCCATTTTATCCCAATGATAAAGGGTACTGGACCAGGTCGAAAAATCCAGAAAGCATTTTTTTCCTCCGTCGGGAATCGAACCTGGGACCTTTCGGTTAAAAGGTAGGCGTTCTACCTACTGCGCCACCCAGCATAATTTGATTTATTTATAATGCAGTTGAAGTGTAACTTAAACGTTAACTTATCGTTGAAGTACACTCCTAAATCTTTAATGGCGTTAACTCTTAACAATAATTCAGCATTATATGAATAATTGTAAAAGGTTGGTTGGGAACGACGTGTATAGCACATTTAAGCACACTTTTTAATATTCAGTAATAAATTATCATTGTTAGACCAAAGATAGAAATTGTTTAGATCAGTTTGGAGTAGGATTGAGTCTTCAATGAACTTTATTTTTTTGAAAATTTTCATATCATCTGCATAAATTTGTAGTTCACTCTTATTAATCACAGATGCAACATCATTCACAGAAATAATGAATAGAAGAGGCCCCAAGTGACTCCCCAAACTTGGGGAGCTTCTGAGTGGGCCACAAGACATTATAGGATCTGTCAACTAAATATGAATTGATCCAGTTTAGGAAAAGTACCGGGAAACCTATCACTGTGATAATGACAATTTTTGTTAAATTGAGAGTGACAACAAATTCATCTTACGAAATTTCACTTTTTTCACAACCCTTTGAAACGCGCAAAACTGAAATATCTTAATTTAAAACAAAATTTCTACATTTAATCAGTTTGGTATCCAAAATTCTAAAAAAAATACTAAAATGTTTGGTTGTTGTGAGAGTAGTAAAAAAATACAAGTTTGTGTTTCTCAGGTCATTTAAGTTTAAGGAAAAAAAATGGAATATTTTGATCAAATGCAATATCTTAAAGGTATAGGTTGGTAAAGCAAGCAAGTAAATCATTTTTTGTACCGCAAACATTTTATAACCTAATTTAAAGAAGATTATTTCATCGTGAAATTGCAATTTAATCATCCAAACAGATATGAAGACAGAGATATAATGCCTACTGAAAGTTTCAGTACAATTTAATTTTCAACGAAAATTCGGACTTATTGACTGCGGCTCAATTAATCTAATAATAAAATCTTTGGAATCTAATTCATGTTGCCAAGATGGAAATCGATACCACCTATTTACCTACATAGTCATCCATTACACACTGGGTGGCGCAGTAGTGAGAGCGTCTGCTCTTCAACTGAAAGGTCTCAGGTTGGATTCCCGACGAAGGAAAAAAATGCTTTCTGGATTTTGCGACCTGGTCCAGTACTCTTGATCATTGGAATAAAAAAAATGATAAATAGTTGAAAGTTTTGATTATCACTAAAAATAAAATGAAATTATGCTATTATGTATATCTCAAACAATAAATATAGTTTTCCACATTTAAATTAGTTTATAGCACAAAAATTCTACAGAAAAATCTATTGTATGTGATTGTGTATTACAAATCTCTGTGTAAAAGCAGTTAGGGTGTTCATCCCATAGACTTGGAATTATATAAAAAAACAAAAATATATATATATCTACCCGGAATCATTGTCCTTAATGATCAGTCTTTAAAAAAAATAAATAAATACAAATTGGTATTAAATTTAAAATATAAAAATACATCTACAAAAGGTGTAATTAAATAAATAAATAATTAAATTTAAATATTTTCCCAACTGAAATAAAATTTTTCTTTTCAATTTTTACAACAATTGAACTGAACAATAAAAAATAAAAACAAAAACGAAATTGGAATTCGTCAAATGTAAACACCATTAAAATGGAATAACTATTAAAGGAAGTCCTTTTTTTTAACTAACATCGTCATTATTGCCACAATTTAACATTAAGTACTTTACTAAATTGTTAACTACATTCATAGTGAATAAACAAAAAAAAAAAAAAAAGCAACCAAATTTAAAAAAAATAAAAATAATTTCTTTTATCCTTTTCTTTAACAAAGGTATATACGTCAAAATATTATTATTATTATTATTGTTATATTTTCATCAAAAAAAAAAATTTGCTTTTTTTTTTTTAAATTTCTTTTCATTACTATTGTGTTCATAATAAACTGTACGGTATGGATAATATTATAGCAACAATATAAGAATAACAGCAATAAAGGTAACGAGCTTACAAAATCCATTTAGTTTTGGTTTTGGTGTTCTCCTTAAAAACGTAAAACGTTTTTAGAAAAGGATTTATTCACACAATAAATTCCAGACAAAGGACTATTATAAAAGAGGAGAATAAAATATATTATAATAAGAATAAGAAAAAGAATGTTATTTTTTTATTTTTAAAATAAAATGAAAATTTGTACCGTTAACCAATTTATATTTAATATAAAAAAAAAAAAAAAAAAAATAAAAATAGTGAGACATCATTTACAATCACATATACACAATAAAAATGTTGTTGTTTTAATATCACATTTTTATTCCGTTATACCACTTTGGTTTTTTTTTTTTATTTTTGCACTCAAATACTTTTTCTTCACCACATTCATTCATTTTATACAGGATACCCTGATATCCTATTTATCTTGAAATTTTCCAAAAGAGTGGTTGTACAGAAACACTAAAGTAGATTTTTATGAAAATCAAAGGATAATAATTTTTTTTTTGTTTTGTTTTTTTATTATTTTCTCAACTAAATCATAACAGTATTATTCGTTTTTGTTTTTCTTTTTTTTTTTTATAGTTTTTTTCCTATTTTTTTTATATCGCTTATATGGAATACTTCACTTATAAACTCCACTAGCAACGAATCATCTACCTAAGTAATGAGATGTATTTAGTGTAGTGTAGTGCAGTGTAGTGAACACTAAATAATTTTTCTATTTTTTAAGAACACTTTACTATTATAAGTTATTTCTCATTAAGAAAATATTTATGTACCGAAGAATGAATTTATAATATATTAAATACAGAAAATAGTGTATTGTTATATTAATTTATATGTACAGATTCCGTTATAAAATAAAATAAAGTGAAACAATTTTTTTCTTGGCTTATGTATAAATTCAAAATAAAATTTGGTTTTTTTTTGTTTTTTTGATAAAAAAGCGTCTTAAATTATGATAATTATTCATATTTTCGTTCCAGAATACGATTAAGATTGTTACTATCTATACTTATTTTTCTTAGTATATAGTTTTTGATAACCTTTTGACATTATTACTATAATGTTCTATATTTAAATTTTTCTTTTAACACTTTTGGACGATAGCTAGGTATCAAAATTTAATATTATTTTTATAATATATTTTCAAGCCTTATTTGTACATTAATGGTGGATTTCCTCTTCATGGACGAACGTCCGGACAATTTTATTTTACACTATAATTGAAACACAAATACCATTAAAGAAAATTTTATGATTTCCTTTCAATGCGCGAAGGACTGACATTTGTTATGCAGTCAAAAAATTTTGACGTTTTAAAAATTGTTTACATGCGTTGATATTATTTTTATTAAAAAAATTAAAAATTTTGTTAAGAGTAAAAATAGATAATAACATTGTAATATTCGAAAAAATAAAACATAGCGCTTTGCTTTCATCTTAAAATATAAATAATTTGTTAGAAACAAAATAATCTTATATTAAAAAGCAAAAAACAAAAAAAATTACATTTCATGTCTTTTTCTTAAAAAACATTTGAAATTCTATATGTGAATGCGTTCATACATAAATCAAGATAGCAATAAGTATTTATCAAATAATTATATATCTATCCTTTTCTTTTACTTTGTCCTTCAACCAAAAGTTAAAAATATTTTAACTAAGAAATTGGATGAAGAAAATTGCCCGGAGAGGATTTTTTGTGTATGTATTGGTATAAAAAAAATTTTTTGATTGGTTAAAAAATTTGTCCGGACGTTCGTCCATTAAGAGGAAATCCACCTTTAGTCCTCAGAACAGGCAATTTTAAGTTTTTATCTACATTGGAATTTAATCAGTAAATATTTACATCCTCAAAACATACAAAAACTAAAAAAAAATTCAAAAAATAAAATGAGGAAACATTAAAAAAATTTAATAGAAAATTGCAAGAAAATTTTCAGTTCATATTTTGGTGCTTAATTTTCAATTAATTTTTTTTTTTACGTTTTCTCAAATATGAAAATGAGATGGCAACATAAATGTGTGATAATGAATGAAAAATTCAAATAAAAATTGAATGTCTGGAATGGGTTTAAGATTCAAAATAAATCATAACATGATTAAATATAGATGTTGTTCGAAGTCTAAATACCATGATAACTGTGCAAGTGCAAATGGGTCCACTAGTAATAATTTTATTATTGAAGTTAGTTGATATAGTATTCATATTATTTTTGAATGTGCTAGAAAACTCGATAAAGGTAAAAATATTCCAAAATAAGTTATTGCGTAACGTAATCATTGCCTCAAAGTATGTTAACCCATTTTCTACCGGAATTTTTCGAAATGGAAATATTTTAAATTTGATAAGTGTTCTTAATTAGTTTTGAGTCAAAAACACGAATTCGTTGTAAAAATTCATGCAAATGTTTTAGTTTAGTCGGTAGAGCACGTTCGGAAAAAACCGAATGTTGGCAACTATTTAGTGTTTTTTTAAGCATATAAAAAAAGCTGCATTTTTTGCAAGTAATATAAAAATAATACAATTATATATTGTTAAAATTTTTTAAAATTTTTTTTTGGAAAATTTTATGAAAAGAGGGAATAATTAAAAGAAAATAAGGAAAATATTGAAAAATTGTATGAAATGTAATATTTTTTTTATTCAATTTTCCTTTTATTTTGTGGTTTTCGTTTTGCCTGTGTCAACTGGCCACTTTGCATGCTACTCATGTACTTTAGAAAAATATTTAACATGAATGTGTAACACGCTGGGTGGTGCAGTAGGTATAGCGTTTGCCTTTCAAGCGAAAGGTCCCAGGTTCGATTCCCGATGAAGTAAAAAAAAAAATGCTTTATGGGGTTTTCGACCTGGTCCAGTACCCTTTGTCATTGGGATAAAATAAATGACAAAAAAATAATTGAGAGTATAATCTGGTAACAAGTTAAATAAAATAAAGCTATTCTATTTAAGAAGGCTTAGTTCCTGACAATAGTAGTTGTTTTCCACATTTAATGAGTTGATAAGCCAGTTGAGTATTTAATGAGTTGATAAGACGTTCGATACTATCTGGATGTTTTTCGATAATATGTTCAACAATAACTGTTGATAAATATTGTTTGAATTCAATATCAGATGGAACAGTATCACCCTCTGTGGTTGTGCTACCTGTATGATAAGAAGTAAGCAATAACTTTTCGGTGATCTCAATTCTAAATATTTTTTGTTGAATAGGTTTTTCGTTTTTACGAGCAATAAAACAATGCAACTTCCAAGCATTTAGTACAGCTGAATTCAAAACTGCCAACCATGGAAACCAGTACCATTTTGTGGATCGTATTTTATATAGGTCTACACCATCCATTGCTTAGTTATAATTACGGGAAACCAATATGGTAGTTTATGCTCAATATATTGGTTTGATTTTTTATTTCATTCTTTTACATTAGCAATCGGTTCTACTTGATCGAAATTTGTACATATGATAGTTACCTCTTTATTATCTTGCCAATGACAAAATAATATTTTATTTCTCGATTCAAATTAATAAACATGTTCGCCACATTTTAAAGCCTTTCCTGTTGTTAAATGTGCATTATAGCGTCTGTTTGTTCTAACTGTGGGTGTAAATGTTTTTCCGATAGCAAAAACACCAAGTAGTACGAGGTAAAAAAATTATCAAAATATATTATATAGAATTCAGGAAATTCAACGTTGTGTAGTAAACGCATTACGACATCAGTTCTTAATCCAAATTGGTTTATTACACTAAACAATATATTCAATACGATTGTTAAGAAAAATTGATTTAAAAATAAATGCCAAATTATTGCTAATGTTCGGAAAATCGAATGTTCATGTTCACACAAGTAGCGCTATGTAGGTCTCATAAAACTATAAGTGGGGTACTAATTATAAATAAAACGCCTTTTAGCAATAAAAATCCTTATTTTTTTTTTTATTAAGACATTTGGTACTTTTGTTTTTATTCGCTTCAAAACAAAGTCCAAAAATAGAAGCTTTTTTTAGTCTATAAATTGGCTATTTAAATTTTTTTAAATAAAATAGGCTTTTCTATTTTTTCATTTTAAAATACCACACTTTATTTTTACAAAAATATTTATTCAATTATCTTGTTCCAGCTTAATCCACGTTTGGAAAAGGCAAAATGAAACGTTCCGTTTGCCGAAAAAGAGTAGAAAATAGGTTAATATGGGTCTGTTCAGAAATGCAGCATGCACTGGTAAATCTTAACTAAAACAAAAATATTTTTTTTTTGTATACTATATATTAAGAACTACAAATTTACCAAACTACAACTGGAAAAAGTTAGCAAATCTGTAAACGTTAAAATTTAGTTAGATTTTTGTAAAATTTGTTTTAATAAATTAACATAAAAATTATTTTATCTGACATCTTTACTTCGCCGATGAAAAAAATTAATACTGCAAGGTTACCACTATTTTTTTAAAAATCTAATTTGCAGTTTATAAATTTCGAGCATTCAGCTTTTTCAAAATATGTTGTTTCGAAATTTCGAACTCGCTGGTTTTGCAGAATAGGAGTTTTTTTTATTAACGAACATGCTGCTTGTTAGATGTGTTTTAGAAATAAATTTCTGAACACACTCTATGTCTGATACTCATTGAGACATAAAATATTGACTTTTAACAGACATAACAAAAATGCCCTGTACTATTGAGCCTGCTAATTTGATAAACAATTCAAATTTTGTAAAAAATATTTAATTTTATAGGATCAATTGAGTTTGGTTTCAATTCAAAGTAAATCAAAAGTAAATCAATGATTGGCCTAAATATTTTTGTTTACTACAGTAACGATAAGAACTTTTATTCAGTCTTTTAGATCCGCCTCCCCCGATAAAAAGCAGTACTTCTTTCTGTATGATTTAATTGTTATTTAAATTTTAAAAAAATATCAAATTTGATGAACTAACTTTTTTGGAGACTATAGAATTCTTATATAATATTATTCTGCATTTATCTGGATGTTTGTAAGTTCGACGGAACGCTCCAACACATATACAAATTGCAAATGTATACAAATGCATATATATAAAAATTGCTTTGGTGCTTTTTTTAACCCTTGTCTACCATGCTGAACCTTTGCAGGAAAAATTGATTACATGAACTATATTTTTTTAATTTAATGTTAGTCTTCTTCGCAAATAATAAGGAAAAATAAAAAATAATAATAATAATATAAATAAAACAAACAATTTTTTTGATTTATAATAATAAGGACTAATAGAAATTTAATCAATAGTTTCATATGGTATAATAACCAAAAGGCGAACAGCATTTAACACAAAAAAAAACATAATTCACTCAAAGGTTATTCTTATTACTTAAAATTATACATAATAATACACATGTGTATCAGCATATTTGTATTGTATAATATTACACATTATACTACTTTATTGCTTCTACCTTTTATTTTTGCCATTATTGTGTGCGTAGCTCACTTCACTCAAAAGAAATTATTTTTGTTTTTTTTTTGTTTTTTTTTATTATTTGCTGTATCTGTATTCTGTATGTTCTATATGCTCCATTCCAAAAATATTATTTTATTTTCAGTGTTAAGTGTTCACTATTCACTTCACTGTTCAATCAATAGAACTTGATAGAAGTAGAGTAGGATAATATAAGCTCTACTTCTACGCTGGATAATTAAACATTGTTTTTTTTAAATTGAAAATTATTGATGAAAATATTTTTGTATTTTTTGTAAATTTTACCAATTTAGATACAAAATTTTGAATATTTTTTTAAAAATAACACAGTACCATAATAACAGTTTATTCATAAAGCAAAATAAGATCCCTACACAGTATACAAAAGACAAAATTTATATGAAAATAAGATCCCATTTTTAAATTTGCTCTCCCAGAGGCCACAATAACGCTAATACGGTATAATTTATACTAAATGGAACCCAACTAACGAATTATAACTAAATGGAAGTGAGTACGAGTATACCATACAAAAATACAAACATTTTATACAAATTTGTTGGTATGGTACTTCTTTTTCTGTTATATAAAAAAAAAAAAGATTAGTGTTAGACCAATATAGTTTTTTTAAATAGAAAATTAGTAAAATCTTTGTGTATGAATAAAATAAAAGGAATCAAAATCAATCTTAATAAAAATAACAATGTTTTTTCAATTTAAACTTTCTTTTACTTTATTACCGTATTCTATTATTACACAGAAAAGTATTGTTGTTAAATTATTTGAAAAAAAAAAACAATAATTATTCATGTTTCTGAAATATTGAAAATGTAGCAGTAGTTTGTAATATATGAATATATGAAATTTTCAAAAAGTACTAAAACTAGCAATCAAAATAATTTCCATTAAAAAGAGAGAAAATATATTGAACGAATATATTCATCTATTAATAATATACATGTGTATCAGCATATTTGAATTGTATAATATTATACATTATACTACAAAAATACAAACATTTTATACAAATTAGTTGGTATGGTACTTCTTTTTCTGTTATATAAAAAAAAAAAGGTTAGTGTTAGGCCAATATAAACATAAATAAAAATAAATAAAAAGTGATATAAACATAAGTACTGTAATTTCGGAATAAAGAATCTAATGAAAGAAAAAAAGAAACTAAGATTTATTTTGCTTCCGTCATTTATGACGGGTTACAAAGCTAGTTCTTATATAATCACCATAACGTAATAATCATAAAAACAAAATGTCTTTTCATAGTGTAGTCAGATTCTGAGGAAAATATATTTGATTTCCCATCAGATGATCGAAAATCGACTGTAATATTAGGAAACTGTATACATATCAGATATAGCGTAACGACTACAACTATTGGCACCTCGAAATTTGGATACAACTATTGGCATCTATGATTTCACAGCTGTTGCCTTTCTTATATTTAAAAATTTTAATGAGTAGTATAAAATCTCTGATTTATTTCATATAATACAAAAAAAAATATTTCTTCAACAAAGTGTCAGTTGCATTTAAAACAGCTTAAAGTGAAAACGTATTTTGCTATGCTATGATTGTACTTTTTGTTATGATTTTGATAAGGAACTGTGATTTTGTAAGTATCGTTTTTTGGATATTTTAAAGCATTTTCTAGAATAAACTTATTTATATCGATAGTTAGTTAAATCATTTATTAATTTTTTATAAAAAATGATAAAATATTAGGGTAATAATTAAAGAAATACAGTGGCAATAATTGTAACCATTTTTCGTAAATTTTAATTATTGGCACCTAGATGCCAATAGTTGTATTTACATAGGATGCCAATAGTTGTATCCTATGTAAATACAACTATTGGCACCTATTAATAGCTATACCAAAATTGGGTGCCAATAAATGAATTTGTTTTTTATTTCAGTTTATTTTTGTTAGAAATGCCCAAAACAAGAAATTCATATAGTGATCTTTAAAAAGCACTTTTTGAAATTAAAGATTGAAAAATTTCTAAAAAAGTGTTTCTAAAAAATATACTATACCGCGATCAACGCTGCAATTTCGATTAGGGCATAATTTCAAAAAAATTAGACCTGGTCCCGAAACTATTTTGACAGAAGAAGAAGAAAAAAACATCGTAGATTGGATAATGATTTCACAGAAAAAAGGTTTTCCGAAAAGGAAAGAAGATGTTATTTTTACAGTGTAATATTTTTTTTTAGATGCTTGTGAAAGGCCACATCCGTTTGGTGAGGATAATACGCCAGGTAAAGGCTGGTTTAAGGCTTTTATGAAGCGACATCCAAGCTTATGTTTTGAGCAACTGATCCAGTAACTACAGAAAGTGCTACTGTGTCGATTAGTGGACATTCATTTGTGGTTTGATCAGATAAAGCAGTATCTGGTGGAGAATGTGTACTTCGATATATTAAAAGTCATGTTTTCATTCTTAGCATCAGCAGTTACAATACCACCTATGGTTATATATCCATATAAGCTACTCCCTGAGAAAATACGTAAGACTGTTCCAAAGGGCTGGGGTATTGGAACAAGTGATAATGGTTGGACGACCAAAGAAATATTTTATGAAAATACCTCGAAAGTTCTGCACCCACATCTCGTACAAATTGGTGTTAAATTTCCAGTGATATATTTTGTTGACGGTCACACTACTCACCAAATATTAAATTTGAGTAACTTATGTATTCGGTTGGGGATAATCTTGGTAAAAAATTATTATAATAATTAACAAATTGAATTACATATTTGGATTTTTTATTTCATCATTTTTTGTATACCAATAATTGTAGTTATATTGACGTGCCAATTATTGTAGCACTGTGCCAATAATTGTAGTTATATGGACGTGCCAATTATTGTAGCACTGTGCCAATAGTTGTAGTTTCGGAGATTGGTTTTTTTATTGTATGACTGATTATTTTAACAATTATAGATTTAAGTAAATTTTGATATCAATAGACTCATTTGCATCTATTACCAAAAATTCTACATACAGCAAGTATTGCTTATTCTTGATACAAAAAGCAATAATATTATTTCGAGGTCTTTACGAAATTATAAAGTAAAAATTCGATAAAAATAACTTTAATAAGAATGGATAATTTGTTATTTTTGGTTAAAGTTCTGTAGGATTTTTGTATAAATCCGTTTATAAATTTTATTGTATTTCAATTACATTTAATTTACTTAATATTACGTTGAATGAAATTATAATGAGTTTTAATTAATTTACAATTTGTGTCCGAGCTTAACGGCTGCTGCAACAAAAAAGAACTTGTCTTTCTTTTTATTTTTTTACAATTACCTCCTGCAAAGCTTTTATATAGAAGTGAGAACTTTTGATTTGAATTTAACGAGTACAGTTTAAAGCTTAATCCATTCACAATAGTTAAAGTAAATCATGCATGTTAGTTCAAGTAAAAGTGATTCAAGCTAAGGTTTAAAAATAAAGTAGATAATTCATATTATTTCAAGTTAGAGTAATTCAAGTTAAGGTTTAATAATTATGACCACTTCTAGTGGTACGATTTCCCACAGTTCTAACTATTTATGTTTGGAATAATTGAATTAATTTTTTTTCTCTTCCCTATAGGTACTCTCTTATTATTTATACTTGAACTAATTTAATACAGAAATTTACTTATTATGTTGAAAAAAATCCACTTCAAAACTGTCATATGAAACTATCAATATTCCGATTACTATTGTTGAAGTTTGAATATTTGTTGAAATCTGCTCTTCTTCCAAATAAATTTTGTTATAAAAGGTTGACACATTTTTTTTTTGTTCAATATTCAATTTTATTCCAGATCTTATTATTATTCGAAATATTTTCATAATACTATACTTGAATTGTTTGTTTTGTATTTTTTTGCGCGTAAATTAGCTAAAATGTAATTTACTTACCTACAGCTACAAAATAAGTTATGAAAAGGATATACAAAATGGTTTGAATAACACTATTACTCTCAATATTATTATTCAGCGTGAACAGAATTAATATTTCATTTTAAACGAAAAAAATATATTTAATATAGGTACATATATTTATTGGAAGACATGTAATAATAATATTTAGAATAACTTAGCTTGTAGGATACTTTGATCATTGAAACCGCCATTTTAATCGCCTCCATCATGCATTTGTTGTTCAATATAGCATTGCATTATTCATATAAACAAGATCATTAGTCAATGTACTATATTATCTCACACCTCAAGCTCATATTTTTACAGGTGCTATATTTCTACTAGAGACCCCTATTTATTAATCAAAATTCAAGTTAAAGCGAAATTTAACATTTTTAACAAAACAGGAATTTAAATATATACTA
Organism: Argyra leucocephala; assembly: GCA_963942445.1. NCBI lineage: Eukaryota > Metazoa > Arthropoda > Insecta > Diptera > Dolichopodidae > Argyra > Argyra leucocephala. Next base: position 59,438,872 of record OZ012677.1, on the reverse strand, counting down.
ATATTTTACACTGTTCAACGACTAATATTTTTTACGTTTTATGGAAATTTAAATTTGCTTTAATTACATATAAGTATTATATAAATATAATAATGTTACATTACACAAAATAAAAAATATTTGGAATTTATTGAAAAATTATTGGAATTTAATTCACACATTGGCAAAACAAAAAGCAATGAATGGATATAAAGAAAAAAAGTAATAATAATTTTGTTTACAACTTACTACGACACACATTACATTGTCTATACCTAAGTACCTAACTACATTATTAATGATGAAAATAAAATTCATATGCTACCTATGATATGCACTCTCTTGAAATTCGTATAAATAGGATGATGTACTGATGTAGGTGTGGTTATGGTGTGGACGTAGTGTGGTGATTTATTTTTTCTAATTTTTTGTGAATAGATTGAATAATTTTGAGGTGAAATGTTGACAATTAACTCTATTATAATATAAATGTTTTATCTTATTGTCAGTAACTTAATAATAAACACTTTTTTGTACCAAATTATATAAAATTTCTTTACTTATAGAATAAGGTGGGCTTTACACATCCAGAACCCATTGATTTGATTTAAACGACAAAAAAACGTACGTGTAAGAACTTCTTTCTATCCAATACGACCGTGTGAACTTCAGTCAGGTCATTCAGTTCCATCCAATCAAATTAGACAAAAAATTTTTACATACTCTTTTTTCGATTTTTATTAATTTATATCTTCTTCAATTCAACATGCAATGGCATTGGCTATAGTTGCTATTGCTTTTTTTATTATTAATTTTAATTATATTTATTGTTCACCATCGATTTTTTTAAAACTTGACGCACATTGTAGGTACTTGTATCATAAAGTTTTGACATTTACTTCAAATATATTTCATGAATTTTATTGCACGTGTAAACGCTAAATGGATTTCATCGTGACTTTAATTAGTGTCAATTGATTTGGATAAAATCTTACGTCAAAATGACTCCTTACGAAATCAAGATTCAATTTAACCGGGATTGTACGACTGGACCCGACCGGTACTCGAACCCACTACCTTTGGGTTATTAGTCAAATTATTATTTTTTTTTTATATTATAACAGTTAGGGTATTTTTAAACAAAGATTGGAATACACAATTACAATTGTATAACAATTACAGCATGTAGGTCGACTGATTTCAATGAAATTGAGTTTTATCATACTAGATTGATAGAATATAGTGAAAGAGCATAAAATTAAATTTAAATGAGGTCTATTATAAATTGTTAATAAAATGAAATAAGTATAATTTATATTGTAGTATTTTAAAATTGATCTTTCAATATTGTAAAAGATGACAAAAATTTTACAAGTTCAAAAATATTGACCGATTTAAATTATGCAAATATTTGCAGTTTCACATAATTTTAATATAATTTTCCAATTTTTATTTTTTTATTAAACCTTAACAATTTAAAATACAATACAAAAAAGCAATTTCAAGATTAAATACAAAAAGAAACACTCAGTCTTTATTGTCAAAGTGAATGTCTAATGATGTATACTTGGTTTTATATTGTATGACAGTATAAAATTTCACACTATACTTTTATAAGATTATTTTGTTACCATTTATTTTTTGTTTCAGCCCTTTACAACTTTAGCTATTATCCTTTGTTTTACAAAACATATATCAGCACAAATATACCAATTTAGACACGTGTCATCGATTGTTTTTTTGTTCTTTAAATTTCAGTCTAATTTATTAAAGAAAATTCGTTTTTCTATTATCAACTAACTCTCTTTTTTTTTCGAATTCGTCAAAATATCGTCAACATATTTTTATCTTTCCTTTAACAATGAATTTAAATTTAAAAATATTCTTAAAGCTCAATTCAATTTATATTTTGTACATTAAAATAAAAAAAAAAAAAAAATGTAAAAAGATAAAAAAAAAAAAACAATGTTTTTATCATATTACCAGTAAAGTGAAATGTTTTCTTTACACGTATACAGGCATACATACTTTGTATAATTTCATATTAATGCTTAAAGGTATTTTACATCGCTGTCTCTTCATTGTTATTTTATTTTTTAAAGTATTGAGGAGATACCTGAATAATGTATTGTTTTCGTTAAGATATATTTAAAATATTTTAAATTGTATCCAATTTTCACACATGATAATTTTACTTGATATTTTCTATGCTCATGTGATTCTAAGAAAATTATCTTCAAGTATCATATACATGAATGTGTAGAATGTTTGGCTGTGTATATAAGTGTCGTGTGTGTGTAGACAATTGATAATGTACGATATAAGAGTTCGATGTACGAATAAAATAGTAACAACAATTAAATTAATTAATTTAAAAAGTCCAGCTAGACTCCGAAAATCTAACTTTTTTTTTATTGTTCAACTAAATGTTTCGAATTGAAAACTTCAGAAATAAGTCTAAGAATATTTCGATGAAAAAACAACAAGTTTTGTTTTTTTTAAATCTCAGATGTAGGCTAATAAATTATAAATTTATGGAATAAAAGTCGGCACTGATGTAGGAAGTAAGTTGGTTCCGAAATATCGATATTTGCAAAATAAATACAATTGATTAGTGAAAGGAAACTCGACTTTTATTCCATAAATCTAAATATATTACTAAAAACAAATCTGATTATCAAAAACAAATATAAATTTATATTTATATACATAACATTATTATATATATATATATATATATTTTTATAACATATATTATAATCTGTCGTGCTAACTCATATTTTATTTACATGCATCGCAAATTGGTAATTAAGTAGGTATATAAAAATGGTAGACATATCAATATAATCAAAATGCACATAATACACACTAAAATATAAATTACACATTGTATAGTAAAATAAAAACGTTTATTTCGTAAAACCAATTTGCATTTTTCTTTATCCCACTTTTTCAAAAAAAAATAATTTTCAGAAATTTTTCTCAAGCAAATGCCACCCACATTCTAAATAATTTATTTAATTTTAATTTTTTGAATTAGCCTTTAAAAAACACACACATTTTCAATTCTAATTCAATTCACTGACATAAATTAAAGATTTACCATATTATGATATAGTTAAATGAAAATTATTAAATTTTCAATTTCATGAACAAAAGAATAAAAAAAAAAAAATTAAAAACAAAAATTTATCAGGCAAATTCTCATGAAACTCCCTACTATAAATTCGACTTTTTTATTTCAAGAGAAATACGAATTTATTTAAACGTTTATTAATAAATGCAGCATATTGGATCAAATAAAAGCAAATTTACACAAATAAAAATATCTATACATAAGAATATGTATATATATATATATATATATATATATATAATGTATAGATATTAATACAATATAGCTTTATTTTTTGAGTCCTTGGAAAGTCCTTGAGGCAATAAATATATATAAAAAATTTATAAAAGAATTTCCTGTTGTTTAAATAACATATTACAATACAGGTAAAATGAACAAAAAAAAAAAAACAATTCACTTTCTTTATTAAAGTTGCCAATTGCATTAGTTTTGAAGCTCATTTTAATATTATAGAATTTGCAGTAAGACTCATAGCTATTTTCATAAACCATTTGGGATAGTTTGTCTATGTTGTTTATAATTTTATTCCAACTAGTAAATGTTTATGGTCAAATTTTTAGATTATACTGTTACCTTAGATTTCCTACTGCTTGAATATCTATCTATTGGTGAATTATTTGATATTCACTATTTATTTTCATCCAACAAAGTTTTTTTCCTTTAGTTCTACAAACTGGATTTTTGTTTTAATATTGGTATTGGGGTCACATTAGTTTTACAAAAATGTTGTTGAAACATATCTAATTTTGTGTGATTGCATTTTTGTTAAGCAAATATTTTAAGCATTTAAATATGTAACCTATTCTCATATTAATTTATTTTTTTATACTGTCACTCAACGTGAACCGGTACAATCTCTTTATGATAGCAACATAGAGAACAGTACACTCCTTATTATATTTTACATTGCAATTAAAGCAATATCTTTGCCATACAACAACAAATATGATATATTTTGTTCATTTTAAATTTCTTGTTTGACACAGTAGACGTGAAAAGCTGATATTAAGTATATGACAGTAATCAGTACATAAAGCAAATTAATATGTAACCGTCTTCGCAAATCATTGGTTCTTGAAACAAAGTTCTATAAACCACAATACTCATTTTGGAAAGTCTATTCGCTTCTTATAGCCAACCTATAACGTTAAACTGTACACCAAACACCAATATACGAAACAAAGAATAACTCTTACTGTTTAGTAATTGTTTGGATGCATATTAAAATGAACTTTAGATATATAAAAAGAAAAAAAAAATAAATAAATAAAATAAAAAATTTGTAAATATAAGTAAATATATTTATTAATGTATATACACTGTACAAGCAATGATGCTCTTTTGAGAAAGACCAAATAAATAAATATTAATTGTTTTGATTGCCTACCAAATATATTTCACTAATTCCAAATCTCATTTCTGAAAGCTAAATTTATAGCGTTCCTAATCAAAAACAAAAATTGTATAATGCTTTCTAAAAAAAAAATCGATTATTAAATATTGAACACAAATACGAATGATACTGATAAATATTTTATTCGGCGAGAGCAATTAACTCCTAATTCCTACCATTAAATAGTTTTAACAAACTCGTTTGTGTAATTTACTCCTTAATATTATGTGTATACTATATTATGCTAAACTCCTGCAGATTTTAAAGTAGCCCAAATAATATGAATTAAATTTAAATTTATTTGAATTTCAATTTTTATAGATTGGCAATCCTATAGCATTATTTTAATATACTTTATTTTTATTTCAATTTTATATTCCTCTCATATGGTTTTTATTTTTCTTATTACATACATATAATAAATGTATATATTTAAATATACTTTGTTCTTGTACATATTAAATATGTATCTCTTCTTCTTTAACTTTTACCTTTAGCATACCTACCTACCTACATATTTTTATGCATTAAAAAAAATAAGTTGCACTAGGTACTTGCATAGAAATGCAATTTAACTAAAAGAGGATTAAAAGATTTAAAACATATATGACGTTTACAAGACTGTCTTATAATATTTTCTACATATCTACATATATACATTCAATCATATTGTACAATATATAATGTTGAAACAAATTGTTGAAAAATTTGAATATTTCAACATTTTCATCATCAGAAAAATGTAGACATCGTCATGACAATGAGTGTCGTCAACAAAGACAAAAAACTAAAGACAATAAAAATAAAATATTTCTAGACAAATGAAATAAACCCGTTAAATCACCGTACATATTGTATTATTGTCAACATAGATGTAACTACATACTCATAATGTTATATTATAATATGATATTTTTTTACCGTTGCTATTTTTATTTATAAAAGGATTTCAGGTGAAAATCTTGAAGAAAATCTTATTTCATCACTAATAGAATATAAAAAGTATAACCTAAGGTATATTATATGTGTTTGTATATGAAAATTAGAATAGTAAGTCTCATCGTTTCATCAGAATTGTATCTTTTTTTTTTTTTTGTTCAAAGTGAATATTTAACGGCAAATAACTTAATGTTGTATAACGTTGACAATTTGTACATACTACATACATTTTATATGGAAAATTAAAAAAAGGATAATGACATTTTTTTTTGTTTTACATCTATTTTGAAATACTTAAATGTAGAAAAGTTTTTATGTATCTAAAAGGTTTTGTTTTTAAAAAAGAATTAAAATTTTTTTTTTTTTTAAGTTGGTGGTAATATTTTCAAGTAAATTCTAACTTTTGTTAAGAAATTAAAGAAAATTATGTATTAGTTTTGTTTTTTGTTTTTTTTTTTTTTTTTCAAATGACAATGGAATTTATTTTTTTATTTCAAGGTTTTTATGCAAGTTCAATTCCAATTACAAGGTTATATAACATTTATAAGGTTTTATTTAACTCAGGGTTATAATTGTTTAATTTGCGTCAATTGTAAAACATAATAATTCTATGCACCTTGTACGAGTCATTAGGCACTTTTAGGTTATTTGAATAAATAAATAAATAAATAAATTCAAAAAAATATATGGATACACATTGAAGTTAAAAAACATAACAACGACATCAGAGACTTATGCAACATTCAAGATATTGTCCGTTGAAGTCGAAATAGACGCAGAAACTGGAGAGACCATATAAATAGAATGGCAGAAAGTAGACTGGCGAAGGTAATAATCAATGGCCAATCAGTCAACGTCAAACATATACCAGGAAGACTGCCAAAAAAGTTGTATAAATGCTGAAATTCGTCATCACAAAATTGAAGAGAAAATATGTGCATTGAAAAAACCAGGCACTAAAATGCCTATTTCAAAAGAAGAGAATAATTTAGTGGTTTCGGTAATACTTCGACTACCTTTTTGCAAGTTGTTATGATAAGACTCATTTAGATTAAGATCTTTATAACGTAAATGTACCAATTTCGGCCCCCTTAAGGAAAAATTAGTTTAAGTTGACAAAATAAGCAAAATATAAGCTTTTTTTAATTTTTTTTTTTCAAATTACAATAATTAGTATTTTTTAATTAAAAAAAAAAAAATATTTTCATCTAATTATAATTTAATTTTTTTTAAATAAAAAATAAAATATTATAACTGCCAAAAAAAGTTTGATTGTACGTATTTCCGATCGACAATTTCAATCAGAACTAATTCCACCCTTATATGAATTCAATTCCGCTTTTTGAACCTATTTGCGATTCACAGTACCTATTTACGATTTTATTCAAAAAAAGTATTTAAAATAATTATTAAGAGCAAAATTAATAATTAATTTTTTAAATAATTAACTAGTACTTCCTTAAATTATAAAAAATATTTATTATATATAATAAAAAAATATTAGTAAGTAATTTGAAAAAAAAAAAAAAAAAATAGTTATAATGTAAGTAAAATTATTTGTTACACATAAAAATATAAATTTATTTCAATATGAAAATTTAAAAAAATTAAACAATGCAACGATTCAGTATTTCAAACAAAAAAAAATAATTCAATATAACATAATTAAATTAAATATTATAACAATGCACTTTTACTTAAAATAAATAAATAAAAATACAAAATATTTCACATACATACAAAGTAAAAATCACATTTACTAATTCTTAGTTTTGGCATTTTTTATTTGTATGATTTCGAGTACATTATAATATTGTCTTCTGATGTTCATTAAAACTGGAGGCTCAATTTTGCAGACTATGTCACTGTTAGAATATCTTCTTTTACAACCCATCTCCAAAATGTGCCAGACATGGTCATGGTTTTCACTCCTCTATTTAACTTAGTGTGAAATTTATACAAAGAAATTATTTTGGTAATTTATAATGAACGCCTTAATAAAATTTTGGTGGCAAGGCAAAATAATTCCAGAGATTTTTTAAATTATATAAAATATAATATATATAAGCAAAACATAGTTTTGGAAAAATTTATTCTTTAGTATTAGCGTTAGAGTAAAATTTATCTAATTGTTAAAAATGAACGAATATTTTCCTTTTAATTTTACTAAATATGCTTATCATACAGAATACGCATATTTCGTGTACTAAAAAAATATTCGCTTATTTTCAACAATTAAAATATAGTTTTTTCTTTAAATGTAAGACTTGGTATGAATTTAGTGAAAATAGCTTACACCTGAATATTTATTTCGGAATTAGAAGATATTGCACGTATTACCGACCCGCTTTTTCATACAATATTTAATAAAAACTCAAAATTTTGTTGTAACAAAAACACATATGCGAAATTAAATTTATAGGTCGTAATTAGGTCCAGCTTAGTTTGTTCAATTTCAATTTAAAATCGTCCAGTTGCATCCTTATATAATCAAAAATAGGTGAAAAAATTAATCAATTATTTCGATATATCATTTTCCTAATTCCGCCCGGTCGATCGTAAATACGTACAACATAAATTTACGTGTCCCTAATTCCCGCTCAAAACAAATTAGCAATTTAAAATATTTTTTATTTTCAAATTGAAGAAAGTATGTATTATAATTTATTTAATAATATATCTTTTACAATTATTTGAATAAAATAAATAAGTGAACATCATAGTTTAATTATTATGGTCTTAACAAAATAAAAAAAATTTTAAACGTTTGAACCAATTTTTTCACTAAAATGTCTACCTAGTTTAGTTTTTTATCAATAACTTATTTATTAATATGAATACAAGTGTGCATTATTTTGCATTACAACGAGAAAATAATATTATTTTTTTATTTCAAAAATAAATTTGAAATATAAAGCATGGGAGTATTGCATTTACAAAAAAAGGGCTTGGGCGGCATAATGTACTAGGGCGATGATAGGTACATTTACGTTATTAAACGGAAATAACAAATAATACAATAATACACGTTATTTGACATTGGTTAGCCTTAGTTGATGATGACCAAAAATAAGACGATTTTTAAAAATTTGTATTGAAAAACATAAAATTTGTATTTAATTATTAAATTAAGTAGTTTTTCATGTCGGAATTACTCCTTTAAATGATTTAAAAAATTCAAAGTAGCATATCAGTTATATTTCACTTACTAGTTTACTAACTAATTATTTACTTTTGGCAGTTCTTCTGATTCATCAAATTCATCTTAAAAAAGATTTGTGAAGTGACAAACAGTAATGGCAATTTAAATTAAATTAATCAAAATCATCTAAACCTAAGCCATACTTAAATCATTGAGTTTGTAGAAAATCATTGAAAGAAAAATGAAACTGTACTTGACCGCATATAAAAACAAAATAACTTAAAATAACAATTATTGTGTTAAATTCAGATCGAACTTAATGTCAAAAATGAAAACAAACAACTCCAAATAAAACATGTATTGACTCTTCGATTACTTAAACCATTTATGTAAAGACTATACGTAAAATAAGTAGATACCTATAATAAAAATTAAAATTAACATTGGGTTATAAAACAATAATAATTGACGAAATAAAATTAATGTTAGTGAAGTACATTGAAAAATTGGCTAATGTTACTATATATATTGCATATCAATTATTAGATGATGAAAATATATTACGATATCTGCATAGGTGTAAATAATAAAGAGTTGTTGTAACTGTATTAACTGATTTTTTTAGCTTCATTTATTTTTTTTACGCTCTTGACAGTAATTTAGGTAGAATCACCTTTTCTTGCTTAATTAAGTACGGTACTACTATTTTACACTACAATATATTGTAATACTCATATGCATATAACAAACCTATCGCAGACCAAAACAAACAAATTATCATATTGCAACTTTGTTTTTATTTTGGAACTAATAAATTACAGAGCAAAAATATTATGAATGGAAATAGCAATTTTTACTTTTAAGTACTGAGCATCAAATTACTATCTCCTGCCAGTACATTTTTGTTGTTGCAATATTTTAACTTTTTTTAATGAATCATTCGTTTTGGGTTTGTTATACATATCAATATCACTGACTTAAAAAAAAGAAAGTAATAATAATTCATGATATGTAATTTTAGGAATTTAGAATATTTCTTAAAATTAATAATTGTAATATTAGGAATACATTTATGAAAGTGATTTTACATTTTTTTTTATATAGAGTTTAAATGTATTCCATAAGAATCAATGTAAATATTTAGTATAAATAGGATTGAAAATTTAAATAAAGACAGATTTAATTTTGGTCAATGATGACCACAACCTAAAAACAAACATCTGGTTTTTAATTAACTAATTTAATATATTATTGTACAACTAGGCCTTCATGGCTAGGCATTGTTAAATAACATATTAGATTTTCTAAGAGCGGCCTAACGGGCTATGAAGGCGGCAACTCTTGCCTTACGAGCCTGTAGGATTCATTCACACCTGAACAGTAGGTTGACCAAGAACATAAAGTGTGAATAATAAATTTAAACTCTATAACGATTAAAATTATAACAATATTTCAAGTATATATTTAACAAATTTTTGGCTCTATCCATTAAATGTGAAAAAATTACTGCTATTTTCAGGAACTAAGCCTTCTTAAATAGAATAGTTTCATTGTATTTAATTTGTACTCAGATTATATATACTCACATTATATATATACACAGAAAAAAATAGATTAGTCTTTTCAACTAAAGCAAATTAGTTAATTTCACTTTAGGATAATTAACTAAAAAATTTGAACTTTTATCAATTTTTTTAGTTTTTTCGATTTTTTTCTTTAGTTAAATCGTCTAATTTAAAATAGTTGAATATAATATTTAGGAAATTCAAAGATTTGACTATTCCTTTTGGTAAACTGCCAAATGAAATAGTTAAAAAAATTTAATAAATCTTACCAATACTTTTACTTAGATAATAATTATTGTAATAACATCAGAATTACCTAAACCTCCAGTTAAATCGTCTAATTTAAAGTAGTTAAATATAATAATTTGGAAATGTGAAAATTTATCTATTTAATTAGCTAAATTGTCGAATGAAATAGTTAAATATATAATAATTAGAAAAAGAGAAAATATATTTATTTATTTCTGTTAGTACATAGAAAGAAATTCCAATTAGCTTGTTATTCAAATTTATATTCACATTAGTTGCACGTGTTTTGTTGATCGGTTCGGTATATGAATAAAATTGGCTTCAAATATATTTTTAAAACTATGGTTACAAGTGTTTTTTTTTTTGTTTTATTTAAAAAAATATATATATATACTAGCTTTGTAACCCGTCATAAATGACGGAAGCAAAATAAATCCTAGTTTCTTTTTTTCTTTCATTAGATTCTTTATTCCGAAATTACAGTACTTATGTTTATATCACTTTTTATTTATTTTTATTTATGTTTATATTGGCCTAACACTAATCTTTCTTTTTTTTATATAGCAGAAAAAGAAGTACCATACCAATAAATTTGTATAAAATGTTTGTATTTTTGTATGGTATACTCGTACTCACTTCCATTTAGTTATAATTCGTTAGTTGGGTTCCATTTAGTATAAATTATACCGTATTAGCGTTATTGTGGCCTCTGGGAGAGCAAATTTAAAAATGGGATCTTATTTTCATATAAATTTTGTCTTTTGTATACTGTATAGGGATCTTATTTTGCTATATGAATAAACTGTTATTATGGTATTGTGTTATTTTTAAAAAAATATTCAAAATTTTGTATCTAAATTGGTAAAATTTACAAAATATACAAAAACATTTTCATCAATAATTTTCAATTTAAAAAAAACAATGTTTTATTATCCGACGTAGAAGTAGAGTTTATTATCCTACTCTACTTCTATCAAGTTCTATTGATTGAACAGTGAACCTGAACAGTGAAGTGAACAGTGAACACTTAACACTGAAAATAAAATAATATTTTTGGAATGGAGCATGCAGAACATACAGATTACAGATACAGCAAATAATAAAAAAAAACAAAAAAAAAACAAAAATAATTTTTTTTGAGTGAAGTGAGTTACGCACACAATAATGACAAAAATAAAAGGTAGAAGCAATAAAGTAGTATAATGTATAATATTATACAATACAAATATGCTGATACACATGTATATTATTGTGTATAATTTTAAGTAATAAGAATAACCTTTGAGTGAATTATGTTTTTTTTTTGTGGTAAATGCTGTTTGCCTTTTGGTTATTATACCATATTAAACTATTGATTAAATTTCTATTAGTCCTTATTATTATAAATCAAAAAAATTGTTTGTTTTATTTATATTATTATTATTTTTTATTTTTCCTTATTATTAGCGAAGAAGACTAACATTAAATTAAAAAAATATAGTTCATGCAATCAATTTTTTCTGCAAAGGTTCAGCATGGTAGACAGGGGTTAAAAAAAGCATCAAAGCAATTTGTATATATATGCATTTGTATACATATGCAATTTGTATATGTGTTGGAGTGTTCCGTCGAACTTACAAACATCCATATAAATGCAGAATAATATATATATAATAATTTCTAAAAAAGAAGAGGTAATTAAATTTAAAAAATGAATATGGATATGAATATTTCATAAATAATTTCATTAAAGAGTTAAAATCATATGCTAGTTCTATTACATCAAGAAAAACATAAATCTCAGTTTAATTGTCCACATTCAATTAAATTTTGCATCTCAACTATACTTATGAAAACTGATTCTGCTGCTAAACTTCAAACCGAATTTATAAATTTAATTAATATAAGTAAAAAAAAAAATACAAACTTCTTAATTGTTAATGAACCTTTTGATGTATCTGCATTTGAAAATATAGAATGTTTTAAAAAAGGTTTTTGTATTATAATAGATAAATATTATATTTGTGAATAATTCGAAATTTGTTTAAGTAAAATTTCAAATGTAAGATATCCAGTGATAAAACTATAATAAATATGTTAAATAAACAGAAAGTAATTAAAAATTAATTTCTTAAGCGTAAATGTGTATATATATTATTAGAAGTGTAAATAAAAAAAAATTTAATATTTAATTGCAATAAATACATGTACTATTGAATAATTAAATAAAATAAATATTATATACAAACCTTAATGAATTTCATTTAAATTTTTTAACTATAGGTATAATGGATGATGGTATTTATGATGCTAAATTAGAATCATATATGGGAAAGGGCTCAGGGCCCACTTCATTGCAACCGCAAATGGACTATTGTGGTTATGTGGTAAACTACCTATTGTTTATGATATGATAGAAGTTTTTATCATACAATATTATCATTTTCCAATCAACAATCAAAATTTACTATATTTACATAGTATAGTAGTCCATTGGAAATAGCCTTTTTTGCTCCAATTTAACTAAATAATTAGGTAACACAGCCGTTGAATCACCTAATATATTAGTAACTTTGAATTTTTTTACCTAAACCATTAGGTAAACAGCCATTCAATTTACCTAATGCAATAGTTGTTTTTTTATTTTTTTGTCAGAAACAAAAAAAAAACAGCTAAAAGAATAGATAAATTTCTAATTCTTTTAGCTAAACTTTTAAGATCAAACCAACTAATTTCAAATAGTAAAAGCAACTAATTAAAATAGTAGGCTGCAATTCAACCACTTTTTTTTAGGTGAATTGTACTATTTTTTTAAGTGGAATAACTAATCTTTTTTTTCCGTGTATATATAAACAATGATAGACTTGTTAAATTGACAAACGCATGTGACTGCAAGAACATTTTGCACGGTGAAAAAATCTCTATTGAAAAGCAATTTCGACAGAACATCATTATATAAATTATGACCCATATTATTGTGCAGGAACTGTACAGCAGTATTGCTAACCATGTAGTTTAGATACAGAAAAATAAAATATTACACTTTCAAACAAAGTAAAAAAATCCGATAAAAACAAATACTTCGGATATCTGGATAAATGAGTCTATAGTGAAAATTTGGTTGAACTAAAATTTTATTTTCAGTCTGTATTCGAGTTTGGATATTTGCAATAAGTGCAATAAATGCAAAAATTGCATTAGAGGGGAAACAGGTATAAGGTGTACTGGAGTGTGTGGAACTGGAATATTTCATTCTGCTACAAAATGTTCTGGTTTAGATCAGAACACATGCAATGTATTGGATTCTAATGAATGGATTGTTTTTATGTGTCATGATTGTGTTACTTATATTCAAAATGTTGACTGGATATTAAAAGATATGCAGGGTAGTGTAACAAAAAATAATCAGTATCTCAGGGAGTAGGTATAAAGATGAATTTGAAGTGTCTATGACAAAAAATGAACTTGAGCTTAAATCAGTTTTAGAGGCAATCGAGACAAGATACACGGAACGTCTTGATGCAACGATTAGGAAGTAAAATTAGGAAAATTTGCATTTTAACGGAAAAGTTTGATTTAGAATATAACAAAATTATTTATGGAGTTAAAAAATACGTGTATAAAAAATGAGGAAGTTCATAATGATTTGGTTAAAAGAAGCAATGTTACTACTATTAATTCAGCTCAGTTATCGTTTTCTGATGTTCTAAAAAGTAAAGGTAAATTCACCCTACGTGACACTGTTTTAGTTCCTGTTGGTCTAAAACTTTCAAACATTGAAAGCAGTAACAATGGGGTTTTACTTATTGAAAGTGACAATATTAAGGAAAGAGATAAAATTATGGCAGCCATTAATAAAAATATATTTGATAAATATGAAATTAAGGTGCCTAGTTGCTCTTAAACCGAGATTTCGACTTGTGAATATGAAATTCAAGCACGAGGAAAATGAAATTATTGATAAACTGAAAAAGTAAAATTCACTGTTAGGAGATTTTTCCCTTAAACTAATAAAATATTATGAGGTGAAAAAAACTGAAAACAGTTTTTTTAATACTTTACTTGAAGTTGATAGCAAATGTTAGCAGTTGAAAAATTGAATATTGGATGGGAAAGATGCCGGGTTTATGACAGCTTTGAAATTACTCGTTGCTACAAATGCAAAAGCTTTAACCATAAGTTATCTGATTGTAAAGAGGTGGAAGTTAGCTCCAAGTGTCTAGGTGATCATCGCACGAAGGAGTGTGTTAAAGAACAAGTAATTAAATGTATTAACTGTGTGCGAGCTAATGCCAAATGAAAACTAGAGCTAAATGAAAATCATACTACTTTTGATAATCTTTGTCCTAGTTTCCAATAATAGGTTGGTATCTAAAAGAAGAAAAATTGGCTATAAAAATAATAAATATGTTTTTTGATAATAGTGTTCCTGTAAATTTACGGTTTTGACTAATTGTTTTTCTTTAATTAATCAAAACATTCGTAGTATGCGTACTAATTTTGATGCTTTTATTATTTATCTGAATTCATTGTCGAATAAGTCAGATTTTATTTTTTTAACTGAGACATGAATCTATGATTGTGAAGCTTCACTTTATTGTATTTCTGGGTACGATCAATATTTTTGCTATAACAATTCATATGCTGGTGGTGGTATTTTTATTTTTGCAAAAAATTATATTAAGTTTTTTAGTGTAACAAAATTCAATTTTGAACTGCAAAACGTAATACAACCACAAACAAACCCAATTATCCAAAATAATTAAAATTTAAGTAATTTTTTTTTGTCATATTCAAAAAATTTCTTAATCTTTAAATAATATTTGTGTGTCATTATTTTCTGTTATTTATTACAAAATAAGAATGTCCTCATTAAAATATTTTTATTAAAGAATTTTTAAAATTTCATTTGATTTTAAATTTATGAATATTTTATTAAAAATAAATATTTGATTTTTTTTCTTCGCTTTCTTTTAAAAATAAAATTTTGCTCAAATATTATTTCTAAAAATATCTTATAACAAATTTATATTATTTTCTTTTTTTAAAATTTTATGTCCTTGACATATTTATTTTATATTCAATTACATTTTGAAAACTAAATTTTCCTTTTCAATAGAATTTTATTACCATAAAGTAATAAATTTAAGTTTCATGTTACCTAAAATAATCTTTTAACGGGTAAGTGAAAGAATTTGTAATTTTAGTTGGTTTCAAATTATTTTCCATATTTTATTCTATATAATTTTTTTTTTTTGTTTTTGGTTTAAGAATATCATATCTTTAATATTCCATTAAATTTTCCATTTCGATAAATATTTATTTCTGTTTTGAATAGCCTAGTTTCTCTTTGTATAATATTCACATTTTATTATATTATTTAAATTATTAAAATCGTGAATATCCTTTTTTCTTCACGAGCTTATTATAATATTATACTTTCATAATATTATTAATATTATATAATATAACGTATGATTTTATATAATATATTATATACATTAGTATTACTTTCATTTTGAATTATTAATTAAATTATAATATTGATATCGTTTGACTCTCATTAGCATTAAATATTGAAAAACAAAATAAAATGTATAATATTCACACAGTACACTAATTTTTAAAGTGTTCCCAGTTTATAAATTTAACAACAACTGCTTTAATTTACTTATCGCTATTTTAATATAAGATTATACGATAACTTCTATATATAGTATGTATGAATTACCTTTCTAAAGGAAAATATCACTAAACTTCAGTCAATCATCATTCTTAATAATCCCCAGAATTGTATTTTTTTTTTTTTAAACTAAGAACAAGAGTGTGTCTGTGCTAACAACATAAAAATGTTAATGTACAAAATTCAATATAAATTAATATAAAAAATAAAAATAGAATCAACCAACATAATAAATAATTACGATTTTTATCATTAAAACTCGCAAGAATATTGAAAATAAAATAAAGAAAGAAAAAAAACATTATAATAATAGTCATTAAAAACAGGTTATTGTTGAATAAAAATCAAGACAAAAAATATTGGTTGTTGTCCTTGCTGACGATAAGATACTATATCTTTATAAAAAAGTTTTATTGAATTTATTTTTGTTCAAAATAAATTTATTATAATTTAATTTATTTAAATATGATAAAGTGTAAATGAAAGTGTTTTGTAAACGTTCACCTAGTGTTTTCAAAACAATGTAGCAATCAAAATTGGCATCTTATTTCCTACGTCTGGATATACGTAAATTGGCTAAAATCACAATCATTCATACTTTCAACATAAAATAAGGGCATTACATGAATAAGAGTCATAAATCTGCAATTAGTATACTTAGAGTGTAAATTCTGTTATGAATTTTATACAAAATTCTGCGAAGATAAATTTATTAAGTTTTTACACTATTCTTAGATAGCTAATACTGTAAAGAACATTGAAGTTCAAGTGAAAGAAAAGTAAATATTTTATGTTTTATTTCGACAAGTATTTCAGTTCCTTAAAAGGAAAATTCTAAAGACTTGAAAAGTGGTGAACACCGCCATATTAAGTTTACTTCAAACAATTTGAAATTTACTTGACATATTTTTTGATTTATATAAATCAAAACTCAATAAGAAATAATATTGCTACAACTAAATCCAATTTATATACTATAATTATACCGAATACAATTTGTCTACTAAATTAAAACAGCTGTAAATATTATGAAAAATTTAATTAAAAAAAAATATTCAGGTGGTCTGTTATAAAAGTAAATCCAAAATCAAATATAACAGAAAGTCTGTATAATGTACTGTGAAATGAAAAAAACAAAGATCTATTTTTATGTACTAATCCCATTTTAAGTACATCTCATTTAAAAATTATAGAGTTATTACTACCAATGAAACATCCGGATGGAAATTGAAACGACAATAACAAAAAAATGTAAATATTATAAATCGACAAACACTGCAGCAATTTAAAAAGACCTTGAACTCAACAGAAAATGGTTGTAGTCTTTAGTAAACGTATAGTATACAATTTTTTGATTCAAAGCTAATTATTACATTTTCTTCTCTTATTATTTTATTATTATTTCAATTCAATTAATTTATTTCCTTAAATATACATTTTTTGTTTTTAAATACACAGATTTTTACAGAGTTTAGAGATATTCTCTTTACAGCTGAAACATTTTAAATTTTAAATAAATGGTACATTCAGGGATGTTTTCCTACCGGTTCGCACCGGTTCGTGCGAACCGTTAGATGTAAATTCTATGGTTCGGGCGAACCGGCTATTAAAGTAAGCGAAAAAAAAAATTATTTACTTTGGCAAAAAAAAAAAAATTATTTAAATAAAATTTATTTACCATTTAACAATTTGAAAATTTTATCTAGTTTTCATTGCGATTCTAATTTTTTGCTTTATAGAAATCTTTCAGTTAATTTTAAAAAAAAAATTTTAAAATTTTATCAAGTTACCATAGATATGTAGGTATATATGTGAAAGCATTGAGTAAGAATACTATATAGATGATTTATTTAGAGTAACGTGAAAAATTTAAATGAACTGAATTTTAGCCTTTAACAAATGATCAATGTAGTAGTGAGTCTCTCAATAGTCAATTGCAAATACCAATTGCATTTGCAATCATTTCTTTTCTCATTTATACCTTTTCTATAATAAAGAATTAAACTGAACTGTATTTGAATGTTTCTCATAATTACTATACCTCCACCACCTCCTATATTTATATAACCATTCCATAATTCTTGAATTTAAAATTTGTCTACTCATTAATTGATATAAAGCCAGTGTATTAACAGTGCAGACAGTATCAAATTTGATGACATTAAACTTAGAGTTGGTCGTCCATTGGAAACTTGGAACGCAGTTCCCTATGTAAAAACTTGGTTGAGGAACCATAACTCGACAGATGATACCAGGGTTAAAAAATCTAAACCGAAACAATATACTGAAAATCAATTAGCTATTTGGAAATATTTTAAATAATATAATTACTTTATAACAATAATATTTACTAATATTACAATTTTTTGTTGTTTTGTTGTTCAGTTTTTTTTTTTTGTAAATTTTGTATCTCTTGAAATGAATAAATAAAATAAAAGTGATTTTCATCTCGTTGAATTATTTTTTTATTCTCTTTTATCCTATTACATTATTGTTGCAAAGAATATGAACGATAGTTAAATATTCTTGACTTAGTCTGTTACTCTGACAAACCATAATATTTTGATGGAAATATTAATATTAAAAAAATTAAAAAATTTGTAAAAAAATATCACTGCGAACCGGTTGATAAATTTTGGGAAAACATCCCTGGGTACATTCTCATATTAATATTAAATTTTTAAGGGAAAACAGGATAGTAAAAACTTTATCCAAAATTTATTATTATAATGTGTTTAGACACAACGAATATATTTCCAAACACAAAAAAAAATTAATTAAATATGATTATTATCCTAATATTGTTGCAATAGTTCTTGCTTTCCCACATATTTCATCAGCCTGACATTATTCCCATCATATTTACAGATACGAAGTTATTTATTACAATTCGGTTAATTTTTATTTAAATATGTTTAGATGGGGTTTTTTCACCACGTTATCTGTGGTAACTCTAATATTAATCTACAATATTATCTTTTTAATTATTGGATGTAATTATTATGAAAAGTTTGATCAAGGTTTATGCAAGAGAACAGTCAAATTAGTAAAGATGCTTTATAATAAACTATGAACAAATTATTTTACAAACGTATATATTATAAACGTTATATCAGTATAAACAAACATTTATCATACCACCACTTACCATATTACAAGGATATACAAATATTATAAATAAACATTTCACAAGGCATAAAAATCAGGTTATAAACCATCATCAATAATTTTATTTAATAGGTTACATTAAAACTGAAAGCTAATAGATCGCGAACGACTATTTTTCTTCTTTCATTATTTTGTTTTTGTTATTATTATACCCTTTGGGATCCTTAAAAATTATATTTTAGACAAAAACAAAAAAAAAAAAAACAGTAACATTTTCTTTTACGTTATGTATACATAATTGAATACTACGACAATGACCTGTTGTTAAATCGTAATTTAATTTTGATTATAGTGAAATATTTATAACGATATAAAAAGTTCAGTATGAAATTTGTAGTTTTTTTTTTTTTGTAAGGACTCTACTATATTATAATATTATTTGAATGAAAAATAAACTTATAGATTAATTAAATTTTTGCTTTTATTAAATTTATTTTATTTTTATGATGAATATTTCGAAAATGTTCATAATTATAATAGTTTAATAATTATATTGAAATCATTTAGTTTAAATACAAGCAATTATTGAATGGCAATATTTTTGTTGTTATTTTCTTGGTTATTATTTCTTTTTGTTTTGTAAATTTCAATAAAAAATTAATGGGTGGGAAAATAAAATTATATATAGATGGAAATTATTATGTTGAGCTTATGTTATTTGGTTTTTCTTCAATATTTTTGCTTTATTAAAAAAATTTAATAAATTCACTTGTATAATTTATAACTGTAATTTGTATTTATTTATAATGTATGTGATTTGAATTGTAATTGTATTATTTTGATTCAATTCCATTAAAGTTATGCAAATATTATAAATAAAATAGATTTGTTAAGGGCTTTAATAATTAAATTGAAATAAAATGTATAAAATTATATTGCAATCATTCAAGTAACATCAAACTTAGATATTTGTTCTGATATAGAAATACATATAACATTTGCATTATACTATCAAGGATGCAATATAAATACATGAACAATTAAAATCGCAACTTTAAATATATTTAAAATATTCAAATAATTATGTTAACGACTTTATGATTATCGATGTTTTGATTAAAATAAAAAATTTCTATATATTATATAAACAGAAAAAGGTAAATAAAAAAATAGAACTAATTAGCTGTAACTAACTAAAATTAATTTTAATGACTATTTGAAAAGTTCTGAATAAACAAAAAATAAAATTAAACTGTAACCGATGATGACTAGTTTCATGTTATGAAATTATAAAATTTCTCCTATATTTTTGCCTAGTAAATATTACAAAATTTAAATTTTATATAGGTATACATTTTGAATCCATATATTATTATATAGCTACATATTACTATTTTGTGTATTGTATAGATATAATAATTATGATAAAATTAAATCCTTTTATTCAAATTTTGATTAATAACATAGTAGTTGAATCCTTTAAATTTTTTTTTAACAGGAAATATACAATTAACAGGTAATTATGCTTAAGTATTTAAATTTACTATCGCTTATTATCTATTAAGTAATTAACTGCTACATATATAAATAGGTATATTATATTATAATTGAAAAAAAATAAATAAATACTTAAATGAAGAAGGATTAAAATTACTTAATATAATATACATATTGTGTTTATGTAATTACAGTTTTAAAATAGATTAATTGTTTTGCTTAGATTTTCCTATACACATATTCTAACATACATTATTTTATTATATATCTTTATATACATTTATTTGCTATGTTACGCAACATTTGTTTTAGAAAATACAAATTACATAATTACTGTTAATATCATGAAAAATTTTCGTACATGGAATTTCAGACAAAAAAAAAATACATGGTGTGCCAGCCAAAGTAGTAATTTTTTTTTCTAAATTTAATTATTCTAATAACATAAAAACAAGTATGTATTGGTATTGACTTTTTTAGTAAGAAAATTGAATAAAAATCTGTTGAATGAATAAAAAAACATTTGAAACTGAAAGTAGCACGAAAAGATAAGAATAAATTTCGTTTAAATTTCCTCATATAATTAAACTAATTTATAAACCTTCATAATACAGAGTATGACAACCATGAACCTTGCACAATTTTGCCATTTTTTCAACAAAAATCCAACCTGATGATATGGAGTTAGATATATGATATTACAATTTCCACTCTTAATGTATAACCTTTTGATTATGGGCTTATCAACCACTCGGGTTTTATCAAGTCTTGATGTATAGTATTAAGAGTGGAATTAAAATAGGAATTTTGAATACATTCACTTGTATAAACCGGATTATATAGATTTGATAGGATATATAAATTAATAGATAAGTACTTAGAATTTCATATAAATGTTATATAACATAATGCATAGGCATATAAAAATAATATAATTTTTCGATTAAACAATAACAAAAAAAAAACAATATAATTTACAATCAATTCAAAATATCATTTTAACTCACTCGGAACGTTCACATTTATATATTTTCAAACTCATTTCTATTTTGTCTTCTCTTGTTTGAACCATTCTCAGTTCATTGAAATTATACTTTTATACTTTTTATACTTAAGTTTTATACTTTTAAATGTATTTTAAAAAAATTTTGACTCCTAACTATTTGTTTTGCTTTTTCCTTTTCTCAAATTATTAATAAGAGTATTTTTTTTTTAATTTAATTCCTATAAATGGGCTTATTTTAAGTATTAATAAATGTAAAGTTATGGGATTTTACAAAACCAAAATATATCTTTTTTTTTAATTTAATTATAAATTGATTTATTTTAATTTAATTTAATTTAATAAATTGAGGGATTTGGGAGTCATTTAGACAATAAACATAGCTATTATGTAAAAAAAAAAAAAAAAAAAAAACAAAAATATTATAAATGTTAACACATGTGTAATTACTATATCAGTCTTTTGATGATGTTGTGATAACCGTAAATTTGTGAAACATACCTAGAGTTTTAGCCTTTATTTAATTTTACAATAAAATCACTTTTAATTCACATGTTGATTTTGTCTTAGCTAAATTGTATGTTTTATTATATTAAAAAAAAATTTTCTTCAATTTATTGACCAATACACGTTTATATACAACAGCTTATATATTTCATTGGTACGTCCTCATCTAGAATATTATGCTTTACCTATCTGGAGGGTCCATCTTATGCTACACATCTAAAAATAATTGAATCAATTCGGAAAAATGCGGTTAAATTTCACCTTCGTAAATTCAATTCGCGTGTTACTACCACTGGCTACATTTCAAAATGTCAACACATTGATATTCCAGCTCTTGAATCTCGACATAATTTATTACTTCAGTAATATTTTCTTATTATGTCTTATCAGCTGTAATAAATTGCCAATCTATTTTTAAATTGTATAACGTAAATGTACCTATCACCGCCCTAGTACATTATGCCACCCAAGCCCTTTTTTTGTAAATACAATACTTCCACTCTTTATATTCCAAATTTATTTATGAAATAAAAAAAGAATATTATTTCCTCGTTGTAATGCAAAATAATGCACATTTGTATTCATATTAATAAATAAGTTATTGATAAAAAACTAAACTAGGTAGACATTTTAGTGAAAAAATTGGTTCAAACGTTTAAAATTTTTTTTATTTTGTTAAGACCATAATAATTAAACTATGATATTCACTTATTTATTTTAGTCAAATATTTGTTAAAGATATATTATTAAATAGATTATAATACATACTTTCTCCAATTCGTAAATAAAAAATATTTAAAATTGCTAATTAGTTTTGAGCGCGAATTAGGGACACGTAAATTTATGTTGTACGTATTTACGATCGACCGGGCGGAATTAGGAAAATGATATATCGAAATAATTAATTAAGTTATTCACCTATTTTTGATTATATAAGGATGCAACTGGACGATTTTAAATTTAAATTGAGCAAATTAAGCTGGACCTAATTACGACCTATCAATTTAATTTCGCATATGTGTTTTTGTTACAACTAAATTTGGAGTTTACATAAAAATTTGTATGAAAAAGCGGGTCGGTAATACGTGCAATATGTCCTGATTCCGAACTAAATATGCAGGTGTAAGCTATTTTCACTAAATTCATACCAAGTCTATATTTAAAGAAAAAACTATATATTAATTGTTGAAAATAAGCGAATATTTTTTTAGTAGACGAAATACGCGTATCTGTATGATAAGCATATTTAGTAAAATTAAAAGGAAAATATTCGACTATTTTTAAAAATTAGATAAATTTTACTCTAACGCTAACCCTAAATAATAAGTTTTTCCAAAACTATGTTTTGTTTCTGTATATTATATTTTGTATAATTTAAAAAATCTCTGGAATTATCTTGATTTGGCACCAAAATTTTATTAAGGCGTCCATTATAAATTACCAAAATAACTAGATTCTTTGTATACATTTCACAATAAGATAAATAGAGGAGTGAAAAACATGACCATGTCTGACACATTTTGGAGATGGCCTGTAAAAGAAGATATTCTAATACATTCAAACAGTGACATAGTTTGCAAAATTGAACCTCCAGTTTTAATGAACAGCAGAGGACAATATAATGTACCTGAAACCATACAAATAAAATATGCCAAAACTGAGAAGTAGTAAATGTGTTTTTTACTTTGTATGTATATGAAATATTTTGTATTTTTATTATTTATTTATTTCAAATGTACATTGTTATAATATTTAAGTTAATTATGTTATATCATTGATTAATAATACTATAATAGTATTATTAATCAATGGTTATATTAAATTATTTTTTTTTTGTTTGAAATACTGAAAAATCTTTGCATTGTTTAATTTTTTTAAATTTTGATATTGAAATTAATGTATATTTTTATGTGTAAATAATTTTACTTACATTATAAATATTTTTTTTTTTTTTTAAATTACTTAAGTATAGGAATATTGATTTTTTTATTATAATAAATATTTTTTATAATTTAACTAAGTACTAGTTAATTATTGAAAAAAATAATTATTAATTTTACTATTAATAATTATTTTAAATAGCTTTTTTGAATAAAATCGTAAATAGGTACTGCGAATCGCAAATAGGTTCAAAAAACGGAATTGAGTTTATATAAGGGAATTAGTTCAGATTGAAATTGTTGAGTGGAAATACGTACAATCAAATTTTTTTTGGTAGTTATGGTACTTTATTATTTATTTAGAAAAAATTAAATTATAATTAGATGAAAATATTTTTTTTTTAATTGAAAAATACTAGTTATTATAATTTGAAAAAAAAAATTAAAAAACGCTTATTTTTTGCTTATTTTGTCAATTTAAACTAATTTTTCCTTAAGGGGGCGGAAATTGGTACATTTACGTTATATATATTGTAATAATGAATATGTTCAAATGCACAATGTACGATCTCGTAGATTTTTATGTCTTGAATCTCATAGCACTAATTATATATGGTCGTTCCTAACCTATAATTAACTTACAACGTCTATTCTCTAAACTTTAAACTTACAGCCTGTCCGTCGAAGATATATTTTCATTATAGCAGACAGTTCTTCAAGAGAAAAGTCAACAATTTTTTTTTAAATTAATTGTATTTTGTACTTTTAGTTATTGTCTTAGTTTAAGTTGAAAGCTGTTAGGGGATATTAAGCCAGTAGATTGATAGAATTATTTATGTTTTAATTTATACAAAATAAATTTTCATGAAATTTAGTTTTTAAGCAATATCTGTAAGGATTAATTTCCCAGTAGATTAATGAATAAATAAATCTTTTTTTATCAGTTTTAGTTTATTTTAATATTTTTTCTAATCAAAGGTAAAGGCAGTGTTTTATTAGCCCTATTAATGATGATATATTATTGCATAATCAAATGTAGAAAGCGTTCGTCTAATTATAGAGGTCTGATGTGCTAGTCATAAGTTTTAATCTGACAATATATCTCTGTATATATTATAATATAACTAGAAGAAACCCCCGGGTACATACCCGGCCGAGCAAAAGAAAGGAATTTTTCTGTGAAACGGCACAATAAAATATTTTTTAATACAATTATACAATTGACACGTTAAAAGTATCCAAAACCAAAAAAAAAAATAAAAAAAGTTTAAAAATTTAAGTTAATATTAATTTTAAAATAAAATAAAAAAATATCACATAACATTAAACTTTTTTTGTAAGATTTAATTTGTTTTTATTATTTTTTTATTTCTGGAGGGAAGGTGAAAGACTCGAAAAATACTTAGCAGACTGCGCACGTAGGTACTCAACTATGTGGAACTCTAACCCACTAAAATCACCGAAACCCTTTGCCATAACTGATATTATTAACAGATTAATTGATTGTTCGCGTTAATTGGGAAAATGTGTGTTAGAATGTTATTAAAAAATAGTTTCCGATAATTTTATTAAACCATTAATCATACCTATGGGTTAGTACCATTTCCCAATTATTATGAGTGAATTTTAAAATTCATCATTATAGGAAACAATTGGATTAAATGAAGTATTCTAGACCTGGTATGCAACATTATCATATTGTCAACCTCCTGGTATGCAACATTGTCAGTTACAGTGTCGTTGTCAGTAGTTTTCCGCTGTCTTGGTCCTCCTAGAATTTTAATTTTTAGAGCAGTGGATTGTGTAGAGCTGATCTTGAGTGAAGGTAGGTTGAGGGAGATAAATTCCGACTCTTTGAAATGTTTCACCTTGTGATTTATTGATTGATATTTCATATGCAAGACTTACTGGAAATTAATGTCTAATAAGTTCTCATAAAATAATTTTCATTCTATATCTGATATTTTTTTTTATTTTATAAATAAAAGATTTAATTTTATAAAGATTAACTTAAATTTTTGAGCAATTTTTATTTTTTTGGTTTGCTATTAATGTTATTATTCAATACCTTATATTTCAGATACTTTAAACATGTCAAATGTTCAAAATTTTCTTGATTTAGCTATTAAGGTGCTCAAATTAAAAAAAATAAGCCTACAAAATTTTTGTACAAAAAGATTCGGAACAAAACAGATAAATTTAGAACTATTTTAAACAATCTACTCAACAATGAACAGATTTGGGCAAAAAATTTAAATTAACGGAAACTACTGAACACAAAATTTTTTTTACTCTAGATCGTTCTAGATCATTCTTGAAAAGTTGTAGATTTTAATAAATATATAATTTTGCTCCTAGTTTTTAAATAAATTGTCAGTTTTATCACATAAAGGTATAATAATATACATATACAATGTATGTATGTAAGTTATCATAAAGGTATAATAATGTACAATATATACAATGTATGTATGTAACATATTTTACTTTTATATATAAAACTTTTTAAATTTAAAAAATAAAAATTTTAGTCATAAATTAAGATATGTTTCTTTTTTATTAAAACTAAATATTATAAAATCTGTAAAATAAATTTTAACAATAAAATTTTAATTTAGGTTCCATATACGTAACATTATTATTATTTAATATACATAACATTATAATAATAATATATAATAATAAAAAAAAATTGAATTAATAGAGAATCGAACTCACAAAAATTTGTGATATAAAAACCTATATTAATAATATTATCCTACTAATTATTTTTTTTTTCTACTAAAAGTGCGAAAAACCATTATCGCATTTGATAAAAAGAATTTGACTCAAAAGTGAATCGACAAAAAAAATTGATTGAATGAAAAAAAAACGAATCACACGAAAAATCACGAAAAGTTTGCCTTCAAAATCGTGCTCTTGTGTATTATAATATAGATTAATATAATCAATATTTCTAAACAGATATGCTGGCAATGGTTCTGCTTTCATCATTTACAAAATTTCTAAAATTTCAAAATGTTTGTGAACTTCTAAATAAATGTAAAAAATGCCTTATTTTCTAAAAAAAACATTTTGTTAATTTTTTATAAATATCACAAAGTCGGGGTGGAGTACCCTGTATAATTCATTCAATTGAATTACAATCCTTTTTTCCAGAACTTTAAAAAAAAATTTTCTGATAATTACATGAACCATTGAGTTTTGCAATAAAAAATAAAATTAAAAAAATAACCGATTATTGAATCTTTTATTCAATACAAATATCGAAATTAAATTTACATTGGTTTTCAAATACACATTAAACATTTACACAGATATTATTTTAAATATAGTTGAATAATAGACTAGTACTATTTAAATAATTAATATCTATATCGTGAATATTTCCTATGAACACCTGTTATGTTCGAACAGCATATCTTTTTTTTCTCAGAACTATAAAATTTAATAGTTTATAAATGTAAGTAATTCTAAATCTGATTTATGTTAATAATCGATTGAATATTATAAAGTAATATTAGAAAAAAAAAATGTATTTAATAATTCAACTTACCGTTATTGACATAAAGTTTTCATCAAAATAAAATAAAAGAAAAGAAAATAAAAAAGAACAGTTAATTAATAGGTATACCTATGTACCTACTACATAAAAGAATGACCTTATTAATTTTATTCAGACTGTGTATATTGTTGACCCATCAGGTCGTAATACAATATACACGACATATTGTACAAGTATAATTAGTATTTTTTTTCTATCTATAATATTTAAAATGATACAAATTATGTCCTTAAAGCATATAATACAAAACAGAAAATGAAAATAAAATACGAACATGCACACACATATTATATTATAATATATTGATAGACAGTAAATAAAAATGTGTTAGAAAGAGATAAAAAAAATTAAGCAAGAAGTTATCAAGTATTATGAATCTATCGATATAATTTAGCAATCGATAACAATTTTCTTTTCAACTAGGAAATTTTCTTTTTTCTGTCTTTTTTAATAAGGATATCCAAGGTAAGAAAAACAAAATTAAGGAAAATATAAAAAACGAAAAAAAAAAAATAAAAACAAATAAAATTTATATCCATTCCGATTGGTTTTTTACTTTTTGCGTGAATAATAAATAAGAAAAAAAAAATCAAAAAAAAAAAAAAAACAAAATTCAGAGTTTCTGAAAAACAAATCAATTAATTTCCGGTAAATTAAAATGAAAAATTACCAAGGATAATTATTACAATACTTGGAATTAATTATTATAAAAAGAAAAGCCAAAATTAAAAAAAATATATATATAAAAAGACGTAAAAAAAAAATGTAAATAATTTATTGGTAATAATGAGAAAGCATTATTAACTAACTTTAGGTTTAATTAAAATGACAATAACATTATTAATTATTTACTTTTTGACCAAAAAATATAAAATTTTGTCATCGAATATTTTGTTTTTTTTTTTTTTGTTGTTGTTATTAAAATGAAGATGGTTTTTGTTTTCTTTAATATTTAATAAAATAATAAGATTTTTATCAAATATAGTTACGCTTACAAACTGTATTTTTTTCGACTGTAAGAGCTTTAGGCACCTGTAACAAAATAACAAGGCTGTTATCAAGTAAAGACAGCAAGTAAAAATAACGAGGCACCTGAAATAGATCAAATTCCTACAATTATTTACATAAAAAAGCTACCAAAAAAAGGGCCTCTTTTTCACCATAACTATATTAGTATTTAAAACTAGCTTTGTAACCCGTCATAAATGACGGAAGCAAAATAAATCCCAGTTTCTTTTTTTCTTTCATTAGATTCATTATTCCGAAATTACAGTACTTATGTTTATATCACTTTTTATTTATTTTTATTTATGTTTATATTGGCCTAACACTAATCTTTTTTTTTTTTATATAACAGAAAAAGAAGTGCCATACCAATAAATTTGTATAAAATGTTTGTATTTTTGCATGGTATACTCGTACTCACTTCCATTTAGTTAGAATTCGTTAGTTGGGTTCCATTTAGTATAAATTATACCGTATTAGCATTATTGTGGCCTCTGGGACAGCAAATTTTAAAATGGGATCTTATTTTCATATAAATTTTGTCTTTTGTATACTGTATAGGGATCTTTTTTTTCTATATGAATAAACTGTTATTATGGTATTGTGTTATTTTTAAAAAAATATTCAAAATTTTGTATCTAAATTGGTAAAATTTACAAAAAATACAAAAGCATTTTCATCAATAATTTTCAATTTAAAAAAAAAAACAATGTTTTATTATCCGACGTAGAAGTAGAGTTTATTATCCTACTCTACTTCTATCAAGTTCTATTGATTGAACAGTGAACCTGAACAGTGAAGTGAACAGTGAACACTTAACACTGAAAATAAAATAATATTTTTGGAATGGAGCATGCAGAACATACAGAATACAGATACAGCAAATAATAAAAAAAAACCAAAATAATTTTTTTTGAGTGAAGTGAGTTACGCACACAATAATGACAAAAATAAAAGGTAGAAGCAATAAAGTAGTATAATGTATAATATTATACAATACAAATATGCTGATACACATGTATATTATTGTGTATAATTTTAAGTAATAAGAAACCTTTGAGTGAATTATGTTTTTTTTTTGTGTTAAATGCTGTTTGCCTTTTGGTTATTATACCATATTAAACTATTGATTAAATTTCTATTAGTCCTTATTATTATAAATCAAAAAAATTGTTTGTTTTATTTATATTATTATTATTTTTTATTATTTTTCCTTATTATTTGCGAAGAAGACTAACATTAAATTAAAAAAATATAGTTCATGCAATCAATTTTTTCTGCAATGGTTCAGCATGGTAGACAGGGGTTAAGAAAAGCATGAAAGCAATTTGTATATATATGCATTTGTATACATATGCAATTTGTATATGTGTTGGAGCGTTCCGTCGAACTTACAAACATCCAGATAAATGCAGAATAATATATATATAATACCTTAGTTTAAGAAGCACAAATTATAACCATAGCAAAACCTGAAAAATCACCTGACTGTGCACAAAGCTATAGATTAATTAATTTACTAAATATATTCAGCATGATATTCGAAAGAATTATCAAAACCAGGATAACTAAGTTCTTGGTTAAAGAAAAAACATACTACCACACTAGCAATTTGGATTTAGATCTTAAAATGAAAACTAATAAATCCGTTGGCATGGTAGTTTTAGATATAAACTAGGCTTTTCATGCGGCCTGGCATGAAGGTATTATTCATAAGCTTAAAACAATCAATTTAGATATGTACTAAATCAAAATCATCCAAAACTTCTTATATCAAAGAACATTTAAAGTACACACATAGGGTAATCTAGTTCCGAAATATTTAACATCTCCTCCGGCGTACCACAATGCTCAGTTCTACGTCCTGTACTTTATAACATATATACCTATGATTTACCAAGATTATAAAATGTTAATTTATCTGTTTTTGCGTGTGATACCTGCATATTTGCAGCCAACGTATATGGTACCAGCATCACAAACAGTTTACAGGATTCAATTAATATTTTACCACTACTTTTGTAAATGGAAAATGTCCATAAATGGCCAAAAAACTAGCGCTTTATTTTTCACGAAATGTTTTTTACCTACTATCAACACCAAACTGTATGATACTGGCTAATTATGGGTTTATTCAGTAAAATATTGTGAAGTCTACCTAGATAAAAGATTAACATTTAAGGAACATATTAATAAAACCTTAGACAAAATAAATAAAACAATTAAAATATTATACGCCTTTATCAATAGAAAATCTCATCTGTCAATAGACAATAAAATAATAATTATGAAAGTAATTTTCCAACCATCATTGCTCTATGCATGTACTTTGCTGCACAACATCGCTGACACCCACATTAAAAAATTGAAGATAGCGTAAAACATAATATTAATATTTTAAAGCTAAATCTACCTTTTTATTACTCGACTAAGAAACTTCATTACCAAACAAAAGTCGAACTAATTTCTGATCAAATTGCACTAAAAACTAGAAAGCATATGGACAAGTGCCTGTTAGCTGAAAATGATTTAATAAAAAATGTATACCAATAAATTGTAAAACATATTGCTTTAAATAATAATAATTAGTTTAAGTAGTCGTAAGTAGCCGTAAGTAGTGTAGAAAACAATAAATTTGAGTGAGGTTTTTCCCATTTTTCTCTCGAAATGAAATATTAATAGTACATATAAATCTTTGAATTAAGAAAAAAAAAAATCATATTTCAGTTGTGTAGATTAATTAGTATAAGATCTGCTCTCTGTAAAATTAAAAGTACTTATATGTAAATGTAAATATTTGGGTAAATAAATGAATTGGATTGAAAAAACAAAAAAATAAGATTTACAAATATAGTTATGCTTAAAAACTGTATTTTTTTCGAGTATATGAGCTTTAGGGCTATTTTTAATACATTTCTTCGATAGAGTTGTACGGACGCAAATTGTTTACTTAACTGTATGGTTATTGAAATCGTTCAAAACAAGAACCTGAACAATATAATAGATCTTCATTCAAATGGAGCCCTTTATTTATTTATTAATTTATTTATTCAAGTAACCAAAATGAGACTAATGGCTCATATAGGGTGTATATAATTAATATAAAATTAAAATTTACACAAATATTTGTTTGTAAATAGAAGTTTACAAATACCAATGCCCAGTGTCTGAAGACTGTTGCCTCAACCATTAAATTTTTCAAGTTTTTACAACCATTGAATTTTATTTTTAATAAATTTTCATTAATAACTACCTCATATATTTTTACCTTATCCCAGATTTGAACTTAAGCAGATAAATATAATATGATTAAATTAAAAAATTGCATATTATAAAATCAAAAATACAAGTAAAATTTTAATTACATATAAGTAATATAAATTTAAAAAAAAAACAAAAACATTATTCTTAAAACATTATAATTTTATTAGCATTTTGTTTAGTTTATTAATTACGACAGCAAATTAGCTGTCTCCCTAAAAATATCAACACAATACATTAATCATTGTGACAACCACCTAACAGGATTCCAATTAAAGATTTGCGATATATCATCCTCATGTAATGACGATTTCGTTACCGAATTCAACTCTTGGTATATAAAATTATTTACTTTTTTTGTTATATCCAATGAGATGAATACTATTTTTGGTATACAAACAATAAGTTTTCATTTGAAGCTCCTGTGTGTTAATTAATTATAATAATGGAAATGTGGAAAATTTTATCTATTTTAGAAAATAGATAATTTAATTTTACTATATTTTTATTTTATAGATTATCAAATTATATGCCAAAATTGCATTTCGACATCACACGACCTTTGTTGAGCTCACACAGTTTTTCAAGTCTAGATTAAGCTTAATTATTTAGTTAATATATAGCTATATTAGACCTAATCACTAAAATTATTGTGACATAAGTGCTGGGATTAAAACCAACAATTCAGTATACATATTGTAGTATTTTTCTATTATGAGTACAATTTTTAATAGTAAATGATAGCTACCTACTAACACCCAAATGATCAAATTTTGTTGGTAGTCCAATTGAATTTCCAAATATTTTTTCCGAAATTGTACCACATACCAATGGTACAGAATGGTAAGTCCATATTTTCGGAAACGCTGAACGAAAATTATTTGGAATTCCAATGATTTTTCCTATGAAAGTGGTCATTTTTTTAAAATGTACCAATGTTGGAATTTTTATCTGAAGATGTACCTTAAATGTACCTAATAAAATTAATGACGTTATCTTATTATTTTCCCGTAATAAATTCCTACCATTATTCTTACAGCAATTCTAATCTTTTTTCTAACAATGTTTCCACATTTTGTACCAAGTATTATTCCTATAATTTTTCATTTGGTTCTTCCTATAATATTGCTAACGTTTTTTCCAATAAAATTTCACTCCGTTGTACCTTGTATTACTCCTAAAGCATTTCATATAGATTTCCTATAATTTTTTCTACGTTTTTTTCAATACTATTTTACCCTGTTGTACCTTGTATTGTTCCTATACTTTTTCGATGACTTTTCCCATAACTTTTCCTACCTTTTTTTAATACTATTTTACCCTGTTGTACCTTGGTGTTTCCTACAATTTTTCCGACGATTTCTCAAATCCAATTACACCCTCTTGTACCTTGTATTATTCCTATAATTTTACGATGACTTTTCCCATAATTTTTTGTACGTTTTTTCCAATACTATTTTACCCTGTTGTACCTTGTATTATTCCTATAATTTTTCATTCGGTTTTTCCTATTATTTTTCACACACTTTTTCAATAATATTTCCCCCTTTACCTTAACAAATAAAATAATTAAAAAACAAGCACCACACTTTTTCTTTTATCCAAACCAAAACACTAGGAAAGGGTTCCTTTATACATGCCGAAAAGGGATTTGGAGGGAAATAGGATGATAGAGCAGAATCAGTTCTTTTCGAAAAGTTGGACTGAGATGAATATGGTAAAGATGATAATGGACTGAGATGAAAGCATGTTCCACATTTTGGCATTTTTTACAATAAATATGAATTTCCGAAACTAGTTGTGGACTACCTGGGTATTATAATGATCACTTGAAACCTCCCTAGTGTTGCGCTAGAATTGCTTTAAGTGGAGGTATTATTGATGTGATTTAAATATAACAACTGTCATTTCCAATAAAATAACTATAAAAAGGGGAGAGATCTCCAATGTTTCAACGTGTATTAAGTAGAGTAAGGGTTACCTAGACAGTGGAGTCAGCAATTAAGCGTAGCCTGCAATTTGGGATTTAATCAATGTAACCTCAGAATAATTATACTACATCTTTTGTCTCATATAAAAGTTCTATAGATATTGGATAATTCTTTTGGAGAAAAGTTGTAAAGCCTACGCAACAAAAAAATCACTAACATTTAGCAGAATTCTTAGCTATACCAAAAATATGCTCATTCCACTGCATTTTTTGTTTTAGCTGCATGCCTAAAATATTTAGGCTTTCAGATCGTAGTTCGATTTTCTGCTTGAAATCTTAGGGTTGATATCTTGTAAAACAGCTGTAAACTTTGAACATGTTGAACTCAACTATTTTTGCTAGAACATAGTTAAGAGATGTAGTCATGATGTTTCTCTTCAAACTGATTGCTTTAGAAGAGGTTGCATTAGATTTCATTAAAAAGACGTAGAGTATCACGAAGGTACTGCCGTTAGCAAAACTTTGGTTTGGATTGAGGGTTGAATCGATTTAGTCGTTGACAAAAATCAAGAAGTGAGTAGGAGATAGGGCGGATCGTTATGGAACGCCAGCGTTTTCAAATAAATGTCGGACATAAAACTATAAAACAACGTATGCTACGATTCGAGAGAAAGTCCTTAATCCATGTAAAAACTAAATAGTTAATATTTTGCATTTTTTCCTAAACATCCCACGTAACAATTTTATTGCTATAAGACTCTTGCGCACTCTTATAACACTATTTTAAACTTATAGCAGCATTAGTGTTAATTTGAGTGCTCCGAAATTGCTGCGAAAGATTATAAATACGTTATAGCACATATACAAATGGAGAATCCTATAAGGCACCGGAGCAAGTGATATAATATTGTTATAGGATTAATATACGTCATGTATTAGTGTATATGTTTTTATTTTGAAATGATATTCATTTGAAATAATTTATGTTATGCGATCGTGAGAAAGGTATTATTTTTTATTTTCAAATAATAATTTTATGGAGCTTATATTTATTTCCTGAGAAAGGGAGATAGACATTAATTAATAATATAAAAAATGTCTTACTAATAAATAATATTTTTCGGTTAAGAATAATTGTATTAAGATTTATAATTATTGTGACCAAAATTCAAAATTTGGGAATGAAATTTCATTGACATTTATTCAAAAATAATTTGAAAAAATACAATGCCCTCCAAAAATAACCAATTTTTAAATAAATAAAAGAATATATATTTTTAAATTGCATCTTTAAAATATTTAATAATGTATGTTAATTAATGCATTACATCAATTTTGATATTTAAAATAATTATTCTTTTAAGTAAAAATGATATTTTTGCGAAAAGAATGCAAAATAAGGCTTTTCAGTTTTTGTTTATTTAAAAAAAATTTACCATGTTTGTAGAAAATAATGGCCGTCCCAAAATATTTATCTAAAAGCTACATAAAGTTTATTAGTAACATTATACGAATACAGTAAAATAATAACACCACTACTGCTATTCTAGCAATTCTATTCTTATAACAACATTTTAACTCTTGATATAGGTTTACGCACTTTTAGGTTTATAAAAACATTGCTGTATCACTTGCGGAAAATCCCATTTAAACAACTTCTGCAATTTCTATAAGAACATTCTTATTCTATTTTTATAACAATAAAATGTTACGTGGGATCTAAAAATATCGAATCCCAATTTAATATTATCCCGTTTTGATTATTTTTTTCATCATCGTTTTGATAAACTACTTTTGCGCATAGAAAATTGGACATTTTTTAGTACGAAAAATTTTAACAATATTTCAATTTTTTATTATGTGGGCTTAAATAAATATGTGTCGCAAAAATAACATACAAAAATTCTCAAAATAAACCAAAATTTCATTGTAAGTAAGGAAATGATTTTGTAACATTTTTGTACAATTTTACTAAAAAGTAAAAAGAAACAAACAAAAATAAGAAAATTTACCTGAAAATTTTCAATACTCTAGAGAGTATTTTTCTTCAATTTTTTTTTCTTTTATTTTATTTTTTATTATTTATTTAACTTATTCTTCTTTGATTAGAATGTTAGAGGAAAGTTAATGTAAATATTTTTTATTCAAAACAAAACAACAAAAAAATAAAAAAAAAAACAAAATAATAATAAAAAACTTTTCGAAATGGAAAAGTTTCAATTACCAACATCTCTAGAGGTTCGTTCCTATGGTAATATTTTTTGTGTGTACACAAGTACATATATTGCAAGTCAATATGAAAGAAAAATAATTTATTTTCAATTCTTCGAAAATATATTATAATAATATACGTGAAAACTTATACATGTAAGCCTATAGGTATGTAAACATATTCAAAATAAACTTGACACCAAAACTTTACTCTTTTCAATAAATTAATTACAAAAAAGGTAGGAGAAAAAAACAAAAAAAAATCATCAGCAAAAAAAAAAAAAGTTTTTACCTAGTTCTTTTCAAAATCTTAAAACAAAAAAAATTGTTTTCAATAAAACAAAAATACCGACACAACATTATTATTGTAAGTTTTCAGGGGTCACCTAAGTGTTTGTTCATTGGCTCTGAACATTATAAAAAGTGTCGTATATATATATATATATGGATAAATATTTTAATTAAAAACAAATTTTTAATAGTTTTCAGTTTTATTTTATTTTTTTATTTTTTTTATTATAAATTAGAAAAAACTTATGACCCTAAGTAAAAGTTTCTTAAAAAATAAAAAATCGAAACATAATAAAATTTAGTACGAATTTTAATATAGGTTAGGCCATGCACTTACATTTCAATAATCTATACTATTGCAATTGTTTTTTTTTTTTTTTTTTTTTTTTGCATTTTATGAGTTGTAACAACATAAAAAATAAACTTTTGAAAATTATTGTAACTATGGTGTTCCTAAACATAACTTTCTCAATAAAAAAAAATGAATGTAGCTAAGTAACCACAAATTTTGTGACACTTTTCATAAAATCGTTTTTATACGAATATAGTTTAGTTTTGAGTCAAGATAGGTGTATTTAAATAAAATTATAAACTTTTTTTCTTTCCTTTATCTGGTCACATAATTTTGTTTCTTTTATATATGGCTAGTTCTACGTACCGGTGTGTAATTATGTGTACAAGTAATCCGAATCGTGGCGGTAGATGTGTACTTAGAAAATGTCGTGTTGTATATGAAATCGTATTGTATGAAATTCTGGAGTAGTATAAAAAGAGGGGTTAGAACGTTCTATAAAATTGTTATTACTTTTTTCTTTTTAACCCATTCTAAGCAATTGTACCATATGGTATCAGCTATATAGCCTCTCTTAAAAATATGATTTCTCATGATTCTCGGAGTCAATTCAAAAGTACTGTTAAGAATTTATTTTTGCAATACTTTTTCTTCAATTTAATGTGTGTAATTAGTCAGTAGCATTTTATCTGCTTCAGTGATATTCAGTTAAAAACTAAAGTTTTTTTATGTGTTAAAAATATACTGAATATGAGCACGAGGAAATTGTAAGTATTATTATTAGCATATCTTTTTTAAAAAATTATAATTAAATAAGAAGTATATTAAAAGTACACATTTTATTCTATATTTTAGTATACTCCGTTAATCAAGTGATTGCAATTAATATATTAAATCTTCATATTTAAAAAAAGCGGTTCCATATGGTACCGTAGCATTGATATGATACAAACATATGAACGGTTTATTATTGTGCATTTTTATGTCAATCCATAAAATGTTTTTTGTTTTTTTCATGAATACTTTTTGTTTTACATAAATTTGTAGTATGAAACGCCATGAAGTGGCTGATTGTTTGGAATCATTAATCGATGAAGAAGATGAATTATCAGGAGAGTCAATTGGAATTTATGTACAACCACCAGATCCAACTGAAGATAACTGCGCTGAAGACGATATGATTCTGCTGAAGACGACTGCGATGAGAACGAAGGCCCTAAAATGATAGATTTGCATCTTAATGAACTACACCAAATAGCTGAAATAGAATTTGCTGGAAGAGTTAACGATATTGATAAAGAGGAAATTGAAATTGAAAATTTCCCTGAAATCGGTCAAATGTAGAAATAGAATCTTGCTCTCACAACGGATCTGATATTATTGTTCCATCATCTGTACCACATTTGAAAGATAAATCTGAATGGTCGAGAGCTAAATTCTATAGTTCACAATCGTTATTTCCAGATCCAACTTATTTAGATTGTTTAGCAGACCCGCACGAAATATTTGAAACAATTTTTGATGATGAATTATTACAAATGATTCTGTGCCTTAACTGAAACTGAAACTTCCAAAAAAATGTTCATTATGAAAAACATTTGTCTTATGATAAATCGATGATCAAATATTTCGGCCGCCATGGCTGTAAAGAATTAATAAAGGGCAAACCTTTGCGTTTCGACTATAAGGTATCGCGTTTGAATTGGCCAGAGGGCTATTTAATTAATTTTTTAATTTACTTTTAGTAACATAGCTTAAACTTTTGAATAAAACTTTTCCAAAACAGTTGCTTATTGTTAAATTGTGTTTTTCATGTATTTCTAAGAGATCATTACGATGGTACCATATGGTATCGGATGATTCCAGCAAAAGTACACATCGTGGAAAAAAACCATGGACTTGGATTTGGATTCCTGAGATCAAAACTAAGAAGTACATGAAGTTTCATAATTAAATTCGGAAAAAAGTTGTCCCGCAATGATTGGGATTAATGATAACGAAAAAACACAAAAGAAGCCAAATAAAATTTTAATTTGGATTTCAATATAGTATGTGTATAATTTAATAATTTTCTTCTTCATCACTGCTCGATGTATATGAATGGCAACGTTTGAAATGACTCCATTTCCATTTTTTGTCTCGACCTGTTTTTGCTTTTCTTAAAAAATCTGTAATTTTCAATGGTATGCCAAGTTTGTTGTAAGGTGCTGGATATGGATAGAGGTAATTTGAATTTCTCGCTTTTGAATTTAAGACTTTTTTCAGCGAGTAAATCTGCTGTCAAAAAAATCTTTAGATAAATTCAGACCAAATTTAGGTCTAAGTTAATTTTAAAAATATAATTTTATTATTTTTCTGACATACTAGCATAGTCAAGCAAACCGAAAAACAATTGTTTGCTTAATTTACAGAAAATGTTGATCACAGACCATTTGTTTTTTAATGGTTGTGACTTATCTCCATATCAAATAATGTAAAGAATTAAATAAAAATATCATAATTCAGTTAAATCCAAATGGACCTTGACAGGACATAATTAACCCTTAATTGTTGTTGCAAAAAAAAGGTCTTAAAGTGTTTATGCAAAAATAATTATTTTTTTTTATTTTACATATTATTTTTTGTCATTGTATTTCATTTTTATTATCACATTTAACTCCTAAATTAAATAATACAAAAAATTTTACAAAAATCAACAGAAGAACAAAAAAATATTTCCAAAAATAAATTAAAGAGTAACAAAAATCAATCTTTTTCTTCATAGACACTTCTTAAAACTAATTAAAAAAAAATCAAAAACAATTTAGAAATTAATTTTTTAAAATTTTGACATCGGATCAAATTGTACAATTTTCACATATAAAAATGCAACATTGGAAGCACATTGGGTGTTATATTCGATCAAAAGACTTTAGTATGCACTACTGTACGTCTCAGAGACGTAAATCAAAATTTCTTTAGCTAATAACAACCAGAGACAACAATTTCATTGAACATGAATACTTTTCAATAATAAATTATGCACTAAGTTGAAGGTACAGATAAATTCAGATCCATATACTTAATGAACGTAGCAAGAGAGACTGAGAATAAAAAATTGAGTACGTGTGTGTGACAAACAACAACGATGAAAGGTTTACTACTATGGGACTTAGATTATTTAAAGTTTCTAATTTAAGAGAGATTTTTGGTTTTGTATCAACTTTATTTGAACAGTTTATTTAATGTATGAAAATGTATTTAAGTTATCGATACCAAAGTTACTGAAAATATCAAAAAAAGGAACAATAACTGTAATTTTTAACATTTTAATTCTACATCGTGGCATTCAACAATGTCAGTATTAGTCACAGCTTTGTATACTGTAAAAAAAATAATAGATTAATATCTGATAATACACTCCCACATATACTGTCAACTGATAGGAAGACAATACCTGACTTAATTGATTCAGCAAACACCAAAAAGCTCATGCGCAATCAAATAATGGCAATAGCAAGTCATGACCTCTCTTTCTTACCATTCGGCAGTTATGGTAGCAAATAGGTAGCAATCTGAAAACTTAAACTAACCAACAATAATGACTTACAATTGCAACAAGGATTCAAGAAGCAATAGTGGACTTACACGTTGTCTAAGAAGAAAAAGACAACATAGAGTAGATCTTCAACATTTAAACAATTCTTTGAACTAGCACAAAAAAAGTTGAATCGACTATGATAATTTCAAAAAGTACCAAAAAGTCAAACTTAACTTTATTTACGATATCTTAACCCTATTTGGAGTCGGAATACACAAACTTGCATTAACAGACTTGAAATTATTCACAAGAAATCAATAAAATACATTAATTTCTATCAAAGATTACCACCCAACAAGTTTGCTCTACTCTGGGAAGTATCTAAGTCTATCGAAAATTGGTAAACAAGAGCTGTTCCTTTAAAATTATCAACAATTTGATCAAGCACAATTTCGTGTTGAATAGAAACATAGATATTCACAGCCACAATACGAGAAACAGGTCTAATTTCTAAATAAGCTTATTCAGAATCGAAAACAAAAACAATAATTGCCTGTATAATTGCTTAAAGATTTATAATGAATTGCCAACGGAAATAAAAGAAATTAATAATATTGGTGTATTTAAAAGGAAAATAAGAGAAATGTTGATTCTATAGTGTAATTAAGTTCTCACATTTGAAAACAAAAAAAAAAAAAAAAAACAAAAAACATTTTGGATCTTATTATATTTGCCTTAATTAACTTGACTTGGACTTTATATGTTTGTTTCAATTTGCTTCAATTCAACAAAATACCCATTTCAATAACCATTTAACCAAAGTATATCCATAAAAGTAGAACTCATGTATGTATTCATTTGTTTGCACACAAATTCATATGCAAATTTGATAAACATTGTCAGAAATAGATATAATAAGAATTTTACGTGTAAGAAAAAGAAAAAATATAGTAAACAAAAGAGAGTAACAAAAAAAGTTGGCTGAAATTAAATAAATAAAGCTTATAATTTTGAAAAATATTTTCGACAAAAATTTTCGTTGAAATATTTAACAATATTATTTTCTAAATTGTATCAACTATGCATAAGATTTTTAGGAGACCTAACTAAAATAGCGTTATCATATTCCTTAAATTCTGTGATTTGTAAATAGATGTCCTCAGTATTATTTTATAATCGTATACCAATATAATAAATATTTAGGTTTACTAATATAATTAATAAAAAATAATAATGTTTGTAACTCCAAATTATTACTGACAAAAATATTAATAATATTTTATATTGTTGTAATGTAATTATAATTTAATATTTTTAATAGGTATATAAGAAAATAATAATGTTTAAAACGAAAATATTAAAATTATAAAAGATCAGAATTAATCATCGTATAAGGGAACAAAATAAATTAGAACTAACATTTTTTGCCACCCTGCCTCATATAAATAATGGGAGGGAACGTAAACAAATCCAAAGGAGAATAATGAGAACGCAAAAATATTTTACAGTATAAAGCAAAAGGCAAACATCTGTTTTGTACCTTTTCTCTCTCATAATAAATTTGGTATACGATAAGTAAATGTAAAGTTTACCTTTTTTAACTAATGATATTTTGCTCGGCTTGGTATTTCTTAAAAATTAGGTTTACGTAAAATCGGAGTGTATATTCTTGTTAATATAGATTATAGATATTCTTTGCATTCAACTAAGGTGAAATTTACATATGCGTGTCTACATAAATGGATATTTTTTTACATATAATGGATTTGCTTTTTCCGTAATTACAATCATAACTTGCTATGAAAACGTTATATCAAGTTGCGATTCTAAAGTTTATTTTTGTAGTTTTAGTACGCTTAAATTAAAGGCAAATATTTCTAAAAAAAATTTTTTTTTTCCTTATTTTATTATTTGGAATGAATTAAGTAATTTTATATTAAGTATAAAAATATTAAAATGAAACTATGTTTATAATTTATTAAGTTTATAATAAGCAAAAAAAAAAAAAAACAAAATAGCTATTTGGTAACGAATCAATAATAAAATTTAGTAATTTAGGAAAATAGAAAATTAAAATATAAAAAATAGTAACATGTCTAATAGTCAAAAAATTATAAGACCAGACAGCTTATGCTACACGGTCACTATAAAATTAATATTAAGATTTAGAATGTAAACATTGTTTTTCAGTATTATTAAAAATTTAAATTACAAAATTACATAATAAATAAATTGTATGTAAAATATCACATTAAAAATAAAGAAAAAAAAAAAAAAAACTCCAACACTAACTACAAAAAAACTAAAAAGACGACAAAAAAAAACTGTCACTAATCAGATTATGACATTCCTGAATTTTATTTACGCGTTCTATTAACAATAAAAAAATATTGAATCAAATTAAATTTTGGGAGTCAAAAGATATCAAAAAAATATTAACCCTAAAGCTCATAAACTACGGGTTTTCTAAATTTTTCGTAATATTGTAACGATTCTTCTTTCTCATCTTCATTTAGGTCAATATTACAATTACAAAAATACATATTTTTTTTTTTTTTTTTTTTGTTTAAAAAAAATACCACGTAAACTCCATAACATGAGCCTAAGAGGCCCTCATATAATATTTCATAATAATTTCTTAATAATACAAGTTTTGACATGAATAAATGATGATGAAGTTACTGAAGAATTCGATGATGTGGCAATTGACTCTGAAGAGGACAATTTATCTGAAGCTTCAGAAGCAGAAGATGAATTAACTTATGATTCTGATAATAGCGATGAAATTATAATTTCTCATGGAGAATTTTTTGCAAAAGATGGTAAAAAATGGGCTCAAAGACCATAACGCTTTATCTAAATTAATATTTTGCACTGGAAACCATTTGCCGCAATTGCACGCCTTCTTCGAAATCAAATAACCAAAGTTATCGATCGTTTTAGGAGCCTATGTTTCAATTGTATTAAAAAAAAACTATATACTATAGGCGTAAACTGCTTTGACAAAATTTTACGTTTTATTAGATTTGATGAAAACACCACAAGAAGTAATCGATGTCGATGAAGAATTTGGAAAAATATTATATAACCTCCAATCAAAGCCTGACAACTCTCAGACGGCATCATACCTAGTCAAAGGAGTTCCGTATACTGGGAACAAAGATAGTAACAGAGCAACAGTAGGACTTTCTCAAAATATAGTAGAGAATTTGTGTACACCATATTTTGGAACTGGACGGAATACTACAATGGCTAACTATTTCACAACGTTAGAACTTGCAAAAAGTTTGTTATCTAATGGATTGGCGATTGTAGGAACTTTACGTCAAATTAAAACTTATATTCAAATTTCTTCCAAATAAAAATAGAGATCAACATTATTTGGACAAAAAAAATTCCAATAAAGAAATTTATTTCTAAGAGATCTTGGTGAAAGT
Organism: Argyra leucocephala; assembly: GCA_963942445.1. Classification (NCBI taxonomy): domain Eukaryota; kingdom Metazoa; phylum Arthropoda; class Insecta; order Diptera; family Dolichopodidae; genus Argyra; species Argyra leucocephala. Next base: position 59,395,300 of record OZ012677.1, on the reverse strand, counting down.
TTAGTAAATTATCTTATAAAAAAGCGTGATAGTACTAAAAAGCTGCAATTACCACCATCTCGTACTGCAATTTCAAAAACGGAAGCGTTTATTTTGTTATTTTTAAAAATCTAAAAATTAATTATTTGAAATAAAAAATTTAAAATTTATTAAAAATAATTTTTTTCTATTAAATTATAAGGTGAGCCTGTCAGGCTCATGTTATGAATTTACGTGACAGAATAGGTTGAGGTTTAGGGTTAAAAGAAATGAAAATGGAATAATCTTATAACGGGGCCCATTTAGATGAATTTTAATTTCAAAAGGCCCAATTTTAAAAATCTTTTTTGACAAAATGAATAGTAGTCTAAACCTACCTTTTGTATTATTTTCTACACCAGAATTTCGCTATACACAATATAAAAAATAAATTGATATTAAAAAATCGTTCGTTCTGTCACTTTGGTGTTTGAATCGAATTTAAAAATGTTCTATATCCAGTTTTTCAAATAACATTTTATTTTTTAGTATAATTCAAATTTATCGTGATCGTTGATCTAGCTTCAAATAAAAAAAATTTTTTTACTCATTTTCAAACACGTTCCGTGGAACTACCCGTATCTTTGTTGTTTTTTCAAGTGTATTAAGATGTCATGATAAAAAGTAGGACCCCTCAAACCTTTTAAAATAAAAAAATCTTATTCCATATCATTTTTTTTTTCTTATATTTTTAAAACTATAACAGTGTTAAATATATTAAAAAATTTATTTTGTTTTAGAACAAAAAAAAATACTTTTCTTTTAGTTTTAAAAATTAAAAAAAAAAATTTACAATAAAAAAATTAGGAAATCTGGATTTTTCTTTTTTTTTAATGCTTATTACAAGGTAGGAAATTAGGAGAACAAAGGAATAAATACAGAATTTTAAGTTTATAGCCAAAGGGGTATATAAAATTATATAGAAGTATAAATTTGTATTTATGGGTAGGTTTGGTAGGTACTCAAATGTTAAATTCAATTTTTATTTTACTAGACAAATTTTTTCTTTACTACGATTCCAAAATTATAAACAAGTTACAAAACTATTTGTAAAAAAATGCAGTTCATATAAAAACAAAATTGTTTTAAAACTGTTAGTTAGGTATATTTTGTTCACATTACTTTTAAAACTTCAGTATATTTTCAGTATATGCTAAGTCAGTATATGCTAAAGGTTCTTAGGTGAGTTAAAGGTGGTAAAAGATCTGCGCCGAATACATTTCAATTAAGTTTAAAAAATTTAAAAACAATTTGAATATCTTTAAAAAAAATTTTGTTAGCTAATTAAAAACAACTTTTAAAAAAATTTTATAAATTAGTTGTTAAGAATAGTAAAATTATCCTAAATAAAGAATCAATAAAAAAACTTCTAAATTTTTTGAAAATTGTTACATCTCTATTATAGCAAACTCACAATAAGAAATTAATAATAGGAAATTGCAAAGTTTTTAGTCAGCAGTTTTTCACTAAATAATAACCCTATCAATTGACTATCAGCGCAACTTTCGTTAGTGACATAGGATGTGGTAGCTTCCCAATCAAACATTTGCTTAGGATCAGTAAAATTATCAGACTAATTAATAAAAATATTGAAATAAAATTATTGTTACACTATAATTATTATGTTTACTATAAATAAAGCGAAAATTTGAAAGTAAACCAAACTACTGGTATTTTAATAAAATATTTCGGTATTATGTGTTTACTTTTGAATTCGAAAATGCATATCTGGCAAAAAGACAATATAAATAGACATATAAATTTAATCAATCAGTAGAATGCAACTCAATGATTTACAAAACTATATGTGGACTGTTGCCCCATGCCCCCCCCCCTTTGCTTTTTCAGGACAATGATGATGATGATGATTATACTTTAATATATTGCATATGCGGAATTTTAAGTACCTACTTCTAACAATAAAATAATTAAAAGATTCAAAGAAAAAGCTTTGCCAACAGTCACACACATTGAATGGTTCATGTGCAATGAATAGAATTGGAATATAAATTAAATCAGTCAAAGACATAATTAGAGCAAGGCTCACCAGGGCTCCAAATCAATATTAACACGTTGAGTCCCACGTTCAACGGTGAGCATAAAAATGGTAAAAAAACTAACATTAAGTCCCAATGTATCATCGATAAGCTTTTTTAAAGGTTTTAAAAAATTTGCATAATTGACAATTTGACTACGGTGATCAACAGTGATTTCGTCCTTCCAGGGACAATACATCACTAGCCATAGTTCTCATTTTCGTCCTAAGGATTTTCGTACCGTGATCATCAGAGATATTTACAATATTAGAATTTGCAGGTAAATTGCATGGTTGGAGTCTAAGTCCCCAAAAACAATTTCGCAAAAAAAAAAAATAATGCCAAAAATAATTTGGGGATTTAAAATTTTAATCTGGTCAAAATTTAAACTGATTTTTCTAGAAATAAAAAACATAATTAAGGTAAATATTCTGTAAAAGGGATTGCATCCAAGAGCGACTACACATACAAATAATTAAGATAAATATTCTGTAAAAGGGATTGCATCCAACAGCGGCTACGCATAAAAATAATTAAGATAAATATTCTGGAAAAAGGAGATATCCCCTTTTTGTATCACACTCTAAATTCCCTCGTAATTAATTTCTCCTAATTAAATACATAATGTGAAACATATTGTTGATGCCATTAAATATATTTTTTTGTTGGGACTGTCGTCCCAAACTTGTGCTCCATCTTATTCAAACCTTGATTTTCCCGACGGTAGGAAGATGTGATGTAGACGGGAAGAAAAAATTTAAATATAATATAATTCTTCACATTCCCTCGATTTACGTTATAAATTTGTAATTTTGCCGATTTAAATAAAAACATACTTTTTTGGGGGCTTTTTTGAAAAAATTTTTTAGGGAATTTTTTTTTATGACTTTTTTTTGGAATTTTGTTTTTGAGGATTTGAATTTTGGGACTTTTTCAAAATTCTGGGGATTTTGTGTATTGGGGATTTTGATTTTGAGAATTTAGAGTGACTCCCAAATTGCATATCACTGGTGATAACGGTACTTTGTTATAGAAATGGGGATGCGCACTGGTGATACATTGATGCCCAACGTGTTAAGGAACGTAAAACATAATTAATTTCTATTAAAAAAGAGAAAAGCTAAAAAATAACAATTTTACATTATTTATTATAAAATAACTAGGGGCCTCTGTTGCGTAACAATACTTCAATTTAAAACGAAATTTAAAGTTTTGAAAAGAACAGTATAACTTACGTACTGACATAGAGTTCTCACGATAAAGCACAAACTACTCATGCTTAATAAAAAGCTTTGAGGTTAGCAAGTTTTTATTGGACAAATGAGCTACTTCAAATACTGATACGTTTCCGATATATTTCTTATAGTAAGTGGATAAAATATGTGAATATAATAAATCGGGATATTATTAATAATAACCGGTAATTATTAATATTATCAGTTCGTATTTTGTCCAGTTGTTATTAATAATAACAAAATAATGTCCGGTTATTATTAATAATAACCAATTCATTATTTCAACCGTAACATATATACAACTTAATTTGCATACTAAGAGTTCATTGAGAAGAAGGGAAATAAAATGAAAAGGTGTCTACTGCGCAGGTCCTCAAATGCTTGTCAATTATAATTATAGACTTTATTGTTACATTTTTTCAAAAAAATTAAACAAACATAAAAAATGTTAATGTAATAGAACTAAATAGTAGATAATTCAGCAATGTTCACTGGTGATGCAAGTTGGACTGAACACAAGTTTATTTTTATATTCACTGGGGAACACGAGAATTTAAGTGGGGTTTAGTCATGGACACCAGTAATACACCCGGACTCAACTTGTTAAGTTTTTACGATTTACTATATTAAACCATAACAATAGAAAACTAAAAATACACAAACCATTGGACCGATTATCGATATGCACGAGTATTACAATAAAATCATAAGTTATTATTAATAATTTGATTAAATATTCCTTCTACCCTAGCATAGAATCACAAAATTTCTACCTAAAATGTCCTGTTCTTATTTAATTACATCGAAAATAGCTGATAATATTATCTTATAAGTTTCCTCTTCGTCCACTACACTTAACTAATTTCTATTACACCACTATGGTTTTTCTATGACATAAAGACGTTATAAAAAAAACAGAACTCCATCTATATCTATTTTCAATTTGAGTAATAAGAAGAATTATTTTAAGATACAGAAAATTCCTTAATAATGAGTATAAGAGATTTAAAATAGAGTAGAGGTATACCAGTTTTAATTAGAAATAAAAATCTCAAAAAATGAAAATAACACATTTTTTTTTATATAATCCCTACTCATATCCTATACAGTTTTATTTTACCTTTAATGTATTATTCTTCAACAAAAATATTTTCTTTAAAATTCTTGATTCTTTCAAATTACATACGTACGTACGTAAATAGCTAGCGATATGTGTGTATTTCAAGGTTTAAAAAAATATCTCTACAATTTTATTTCATTTCAAAGATTTTAAATCTGATTTGAAGAGATTATTTTGTATATGGATACATTTTTTGAAATTTCAATGGTATTTGTATGTTTTCCTTGTAACTAAATAGAATTTTTAAATTGTATATCTATCGGATTGTAGTTTTTCTTTTTGGAATTTGATATAAAATGCACTTTGTATTCATAATATTCATTAATAGTACATAGTCGGATGCATAGAAATGTAAACATAAGTCATGAACATAATGTTAAGTATAGATTTTTATAAATTTCAATTTAAGGTCATATTATTATTATTATTATTATTTATATTAGGTACGTGTATATATTCATATTCACATCGATACAAAACAATTATTTTGTTGAACCATACAGATCAACAGACAGATTCAGTCTCTCTTTAGTTTTGAACTACTTATTACCTGTCAGATTACGTAGATGAAATTAGAAGATTTGTGTATATAAATTAGAGGGAGTAGATGTACACAAGGGTAAAATAGCTAACAAAATAATATTATGTATTCACTAGTGGCATTGAATACATTGGAATTTTAATTGAATATATTTTTTATTTCCAATAAGAAACTTTGAGGCAAAAATGTTATCATTTGTGTTGTATAGAGATTATAGGAGTAAAAGTTTTATTAATATTATTGTATGTTTTGCTCATCAGTACTACTAGAAATATTAAATTGAACAATTCGACAATTCCTAGTTTGATTTTAATTAGTTTGATACTTCATAGCCATATAAAGTTTAATGCCATATACAAAAAATGCATATGTGAGTTATAAAAACTAAACAAAATACATATTTCTTTGTTAAAAAACGTAAAACGAATATTTTTGGTATGTCTGAATAATAGATTTAATAATAGATTTACTAATAAAATTGAACTTTATCTTATAAACAATTGAATAAGATTACAATTATAACAAAATTTGCATTTTACTCGTTTGAAATAATAAAGAAAAAAAAAATGCTAATTAGAAAGTTTAAATAGTAAAAAAATATTAATTAATTATAGACAACAAAGAATTCAGATTAAATTGAAATATGCTACCAAACGACGCAAGCTTAATGAAAAAAAGGAATTTGACAAATACCTTAACAATAAATTAACATGAATTCAGCTATAGAATCAATCTGGTTCAAGAAAATATAATTTTTTTTTTAAATTGTAGTCTATAAAAAGTGAATTTTGGTGTAGATGCAATAATATTACATCTAATTTGATTTTGTGAAATAAATGCTAGAACTGACTTTCTTACTGGTTTTGTTTACAAAATGTTAATTTTATATTATTATGCTATCTATGAAAACATAGACTAATATTCTCGATATGCAAATCAAAAAAGAAAAAAAAACAGTCTTATAATATTTCTACATTTATGACAAAAAAGAACAAGAACATAACTTTAACTATTTTTTATTCTAAAATCTGCATAAAGTGGAGGTATACCATATATGATGTTAGAAATATATAAGGCTTTAGAAACTATAAAAAAAATAATATTTATATATTGGGGCTTAAAATTATATTATTTATGTATTTTATTTACCGTTGTATAAAGTAATACATAAGTGATGGTAGGGATGGTATGGTGGTACAAAAATATAATAAGAATAAGAGTTACCATATGGCTGTAATTCAAAACAAAAATTTCGAAACCTATTTCGTGCTTTCATGTTAGCAAACGATGTTATCTACTTATCAAGTGTATGATATGATAGATCATGGCATTGATGACGAAAGCTAGTTCTGTAAAATTAGATTTTGAATCCGGAAAATATTGTATGAGCACTTATAGGGATATGTGAAATCCTATATGAAATAAAGTTGTGCTATAAGCACGTACATACAAAATTTTTGGAACAGGGTTACCATGTGAAAGTGAATCAATTTTAAAATTGTATTTAAGATTTATTGGATTTACAGACAATAGTTATTATAAATATAATAATTGAAATTTCGAAAATTTAAATAATTGTTTTCATTGAAATATGAATTGAAACTTTTAGAGTACCGCAGTCACCACCGAAAATCCTTGTTTTTCAATTTTTTTTTTCTAAAACCTTACCATTTACGTTTGCCTGACGTCGGGAAAAAGGTTTCAATAATATAAGTCCCCATTTCTTCAAAACTATTTGTTTTTCATATGAAGGTGTGAGAACTCAATATATTTTTACGAAACAGCCATACGGATGGCAATCCTATATAAGTATTGGTCGTAGTTAATAGTTGCATTCAAAATCAGGATTGCTCCTTTTTCCTAGAATACATACCAGATTGCAAATTACCATGCAGTTTATAACAGGCTACAAAATCAGAGCTACAACCATTTATGTAGTCTAAAAATTTTTACTTTTAGAAAGTCGACATTTTAAAAATTGACATTTTCTCCATGTAGAAATTTTAGAATCACAATTTCAAGATTCGATAAATTGTGCAATTATTTACGTCATAATTTGTGAATTGACATTTTAAAAATCGAAATAACTTGTAACTAATAATCGAGTAACCGACCCGTAGATAAATCGACATTTTAGAAATTGACAAAATGTCCATGGATTTTTTAGAATCGGCATTTCAAGATTCGATAAATTTTACAATTTTTTACTCCATATTTTATTAATCAACATATTTTATAACTAATAATCGACGAACCGACCCGGTTTTTTAACAGAATTTCGTTAAGCTCCCATTTTTTTTTGTAACAACTTGAAAAGTAAATAATATATATTATTTTTAAAGATAAGGGTAATCAATCCATAGCCCACTTAATTCCAGAGTTGCTGCATAACTAGTGCAAGACAATTATTATTGCAAATTGGAACTTTATCTCATTATCCAATGTTGTTTGAAAATATTTCTAACCTTTTTTTTTCAATTTTGTTACGGAATGTCGAAGAAATATTTGAATAATTTAAAATCAAGACATGGTGCACAAAGTGCTAACAAACTATATAAACAAATGGGGGACTCTGAGGGATATGTTGTATCAGCGTAGGACCTAATGACCATATCTGAAGGATAGCTGGAATTGATAGCTTTCTAAAAATATATATCTTTAGTAGCGTATGTTAATCTTTAAGGACGAAAAGAACATTTCGTTTTGATGTTTTTGTATAAAAACCGTTATATCTGTTGCCATTAAATATATATATATATTCACTTATTTCATTTAGAACATATTCTAAAAAGATAACGGTCTGGAGCATATTTTAAAATTTATTTGATGATGATTGGTGCTGCCGTTATAAAGATATTGTAGTTCAAAATAGAAAATTTTGGGAAAAAAACAATCTTCATTTTCTTTTTTACAAAACCAAATACCTCAAGATTTTACCATAAAATCTCACTTCAGAAGAGCCAAAAAATATTTAGATCCTTAAATTTATTAGAAGAAAAATATTAATTTTATGTTATTTCAATCACTTACGATTTGACTTCAAATTTCAAATAATATGGTAACTCTACAAATATTTTTTTGTGTAATAACCCAAGTAACAATTTTTGCAGCTAATTTGTTTCGAAAAAGCTAATTTGCTCTAGTACTGTTCTTTAACCATTCTCTGAAGCAAATTTGCTCTATAAACTAACATTTTTACAACAAATTAGCATTTAAGATTTTTTTGTAAAATGATCTGCTCTATAAGAGCTGCATGAGCAGCTAATTAGCATTTTTTGTGAGATTTTTTTTTTTACTCTTTAAGAGTTGCAATAAAATAACTAATGGAGGTTATTAGCTCTATTATAGCTCTATAGAACAACATTTATAGAGCTTCAACTTCGGAATTAGTTAAGCTCTATTAGCACTTTTTAATTTTAACCGATCACTCTTATAGAGCAGCACGAATATAAATCCGAAGAAACTCGACAACTAATTTGTTTCTTTAACATAACTTATAGAGCATAATATAACGCTCATACATAATTATGTCATAATTTTTTATTCTTCAGTTCGTTAGAAGTTTTTATGAGAACTAGAAGCAAAACGCGGATCTAAAAAAAAAATAAATGTAAAAAATATTAATTTTAAATAAAAAATTTTAAAAAAATCAAGAGGACATAATTATTACAGATAAAAAAGAATTATTTTATGTGAAAAATGAAAATAAAGCATTAGTTCTATGAAAGCGAAAATTCGGGTAATATCTAATTTAAATTCTCAGCATGGATGTTTAGAACGTACCACAGCAAAAAATAATAACATTGTAGAAACAAAAGCAGTCGAAAAAACAATAATTGGAGAAGTTTTTATACATGGTTCATTAAAAAGAATAAAAGAAATGTTTGAAATGCCAATTAAATCATCTTACTTAAATAGTATATATTTTTCGGATAGCGAGAAAATGGAGCCACAATTTTTCAGTATCAAATGTATAGTGTGTAAAATTTTCAGAATAAAATATAAAAATTAAGTTTTTGTTCAATTGATAACTTCATTTTTGTTTAAATTGTACTTTATGTAAAATATTTTTTTGTTCAAATCATAAAATAATGTAACAATTCAAATAATACAAAATAAAAAACAAAAATTAACCAAATAAATACTTAAGCTTCTTGTTTCTTCTATCTAATATATTATTAATAAATGTTGATTATTCAATTCTAATATAGGTACATATACATTACAAATACGAATTTTCCAAATTTATTAATTTTGTGATGGCAAATTGGTGTAATTTTTTTAACATTTGTTTTTACTTGGATTCTTTTAAATATATTAATTATGCACATACCCTCAACCTTTAACAAAATATAAATATAACATCTGACATTTAAATATGAAAAACAAAACAAAAATGACACAACAACAAAATTGCTCTATAAACTTTCAATAAGTGCTCCAATGCAACAGTTATACAGCAAATTTGCAACTGCCAAAATTATGTCAAAATAATATACAAAAACAATTGAATTATTATGTAGCTAACTTCATGTTGTTATTTGTTAGAGTGGGCAACAGAAACAAGATAATTTTCTATTGTATCTTACATTGAATCGGTGATATGAAAATTTCAGTTCAGAAATACCAATTTTTCCATTTGAAGTATTATATTATTTTAATAAATTGAAATTAGAATAAATTAAAAAAAATAAAAACACATTAATAGTAATTTAAGTACATAATGTATGTACATAAAAAAAAATTTAAAAAAACTTTTGGCAAAATTTTGAATTTGACAGATAAATTTAGTTTTATAGATACATAGCTATGTATTTGTAAGTATAAACATTTTTGTTAAACAAACGATCTTATAGAACATTTAATATTACGTGTGAATTTAAAGATATTAAAGAAAAAATGGGATTTTAAAATTAAAAACTCTTTACATATTTAGGGGATTGTTCCCATAGCTATTATTTTCTTATTTCTTACTTTTCTTTTGATGACTTTATATTGTAAAAAAAAATAATTTTTCTTCTTCATTTTTCGACCAAAATATTATTTACCATCTGATTAAAATTAACTTTTTAAACTTTTTTTTCCTCACTTGAATATTTAATGTCAAATAAAAAACATGCCAGCCGCTTTTATTCAGTTCCTTTTCAATTATATTTAGATCTCTTTGTTTATAATTGAACATTTAACTTAAGCCTTTTAATTGATTTCATGGAGTTCACTCCAAAATTGTTTTTTATATTTTAGATTACTTTATTTAACAACCACGGGGAAATGGTAAACTATATTGTACTTCCAAACCGAAAACAATTTTATAAAAAAGTGAAAGAAATGAACTGTCAAGTAAGAAGTTTTTCAATATGTATATTACATATATATTCAATAGTATATAAATTTCAACTTATGCTTTGAAGAACTTATTTATTTATTTATTTATTAAACAGTGGACCTGCAGATGAATCTGTAGGCCAACTACAGACCCTTTTCCCCTACGGGATGTGGGCCTTTAAAATATAAAAGTAAATTTACAAAATAAAATATATAACATCTAAGAAATACAATAAATGGTATAAAAGAAAAGACTCCACAAATTAACAAAATAGAAATTACAATTAGTAATAAATTAGTATATAAATTTCAACTTATGCTTTGAAGAACTTTTTAAACAATATTTTAGCTTATACCTTTGCTGTCTACATTTATCTGTCGTTTTTTTTTAAACAGACGTTTAATAAATTCAGATGCCTGGTATCAAGAGTTACCAACTGTATTTTTAAAACTTTTATGCATTCCGAGTGTAATTTATGAGTCCGAGGGTAATTTATGGAACTCGGTTTCAGCTAATTATTTAAGAAAGCCTTTAAGCTAAATAGTTAGTTTTTACCTAACTATTGCATATCTTTACAAGACTACTAAAAATGTTTCTTTTTTGGGGGAAGTTATTAATTTTTTGAGGTTATGAATCTATTTTTTCTTATTGAGATTCGTCATATTAAATATTGAATCATCCGAAATATCGTAACAACTCAAAATATGGCACTTAATATCGTTTTGTATTTTATTTCAAAGAAAATTCATAATTTAAATATGGTCCACCCTAATATTTGACAAAACTATAATTAAAGTGCTCTATATAGCTCTCATAGTAGCTCGCAGGAAGCTCGGCCATCTTTTCTTAGAAAAATGCCTAATTGAACAAAAAATGTTAAAATTCTAAAAACTAAAATATTATTTAAACCTGAAATACTTGATGATTGTGGCTTAAAAGTTATTTTTTACATACTATTATTGTTCTAAAATAAATTTCCTTTCAATTGCAGCCTTATTTTTGTATTTGAAATATTTTTATTTTTAAATAAAATTTAAATATTTATTAAAAATTTGATAATTTTAAAGGGCATTGTTATTTTTGGTTCTATTTAGTATGATTTCAAAATAAATCTCGCTGCGCAAGCAAATTTGGGGTATTATATTTACTAAAAACGAGTAAACAAGTATTCCATAAATGTTTTTTATTTTCCTACTTCAATTTTTATTTGAGAAACAAAATCTCCATAGATAAACAAATAATAATTTGGTATACTGAAAAGATTAATATAATATGTCATTAAATTCTTATAGAGAAATAACATTATAATATTTTGACAGTTGGAATTAAAATTTAGTTTTTTTTCAATTTCAACAACATATTACCTCCATAAGAGTAACCAAATGCTAATTAAACACTTGAATAGAGCGAATCAGCAACGTAATTGATAAAAATAAGCTGAAATTTCTTGCTCTATAACTACTCTATAACTGATTATATGGTAGCTAATTTGTTCTAAAATAGTTCTAAATGTGCGCCACTTAGCTCTATTAGAGCTCTACAACCGTTCTATAGGAGCTTCCGCAGTTATATTAGAGAAAATTTGTTGTTCAATTTTACCTGTGTAAACTATTATAGAGCTGTAATAGAGCACAAAATGATACTTGGGAAAAATATTTTTCAACTTTTTAATTTTCATAACATTAGGTTGTATATATACACAATACACATACATGCATACATTGTAATATAAAATATCTTTATTTATTTACTACTTTACTTTTATAATCACATTCATTCACCAACGTTTATTTTGTTTACAACAACATACCTTAACCGCTAAAATAAGAAAAATTAAAGTTATGCAAAAAAAAAAAAAAAAAAACATAAAAGATAAAAACAAGAAAATTGCATAATATGCAGTTAAGTTAAATTTTTAGTTTATTTTCTTCATTTCCTTTCTTTTTACTTCGTCGTCACACGTACCTACATATATTGTTATGTATACATCATATGAAGAATATGAAGCTAGATGTCATACAAAGAGATATTAAGTTACGAAAAACAAACAAGAAAGACAGAACAAAAAAAAAAAAAAATGAATTAAAAAGAAGAAAAAATAAGTTTCGGTAAATATTTAAGTACCGTTATAGAAAAATTTAGCTTTTCTTCATATTTTTCATTTATTTTTTTTTTTGTTTGTTTATATTTCTCTCTTTCTAAAATTCAAACGAATCTTACATATCAGTTGAATTTTAAGGCTCTTATTTTTCATATTATTAAATTATATTGGTATGTAGGTATGTATACCTACTTTAATAGAATTTCTCTTATGGGATGAAAATACGTGTAACATTTCGTGCTTTCTTGAGGTATGTATGTATGTGCATTATATTACTGTAGTTATACCATCATATTTTAATATATTCCGTTATACTATTATTATGCAAGTTTACAGTATCATTTATGTTAAATTTATATTATAATAAGTAAGAATATTTTCTTTTTTCTATACTTTTCTATTTTAATTTAGTTATTTTTGTAAATAACTCTCTTGTTTTTCCATCTCTTGTTCAACAATTTTCTTCATTCATTTTTCGTTTCTATTCACCATTCTTTTTAGTAATTTTATTTTTTTAATATTTTTTATTTACTAATATGATCATATGTGTATGTAAGTGTATTGTTGATGAAACTTTAAAGTACTGCTACACTCTGTTGCATACATAATAGAGTATGAAATGTTTGTAAATTATGTAAAGGAGAGTTTTTTTTACTTACACCGTTATTTTCTGATTCTTGTCCCATTCAAAATGTCGTACAATTTTGGAGAGGGTGAAACTTAAAAGTGTTTGTTCTTATTTATATACATACAGGTATGCATATAATATAACATTATTTTTTATTTTATTTAATTTTTTTTTTTTTTATTTAAATATTCTTATTTTTTAAACACATCTTGAGGTTACATTTTGGTAATAGTGAGAAACTAAGGAGTTACATAAATTACTATGGGTAAATGGTTACAAGGATGATATTATGAAAAATTGCATAATTTCTAATATGATGAGTTGTTATAATTTAGAGAGTGTTATAAATGTATAAATTACTTATATTGAAAATTTGAACTGAATACACATTAGTATATACTTCGTTTAATAAATTATTAAGTTATGTTAAAACAAACAACCAAACAAAAAATGAATGCATAATAAAATAAATCTTTGGGAGTGTAATAACGAAAATAAATATTTACTACCCAGATTAATATAAAATGGATGATGATGTTGTATATTATATTATATAAAAAATTTTCCCTTGAAATTAAATATTATTTGCTTTAGCACATTATGACTAATTTTAACCCTATATTATTATTTATATATTATTTTTTTTTCTAATTTAAATTTTAAACTTTGAATTATCAAATTAGATAAAATTTCGCTTTATTTTTTACATATACTCGTGTATTAGTTGTATGAACATATTTCCAATCAATTAAGTTTTCAAAATAGCTCCATGGGCTTCATAATATAGAGCCAAGTACAAAACACTGAAAAAGTGTGTCTGGATCTGTATGATAAGCATATTTAGTAATATTAAAAGGAAAATATTCGACTATTTTTAACACTTATTTCATAATATAGTTAATATTTCTTCTTCGAAATATTTTTATTTATTTTTATTTCTAATAAATCAATTTAATTATTATTTTGTCAAATATTTTCAATTGTTTTTACACTTTTAAAAATAAATTAAATGTCAACTATGTAAATATAAATAATTATAATTAGTTTAATAGAGCACTACAATTAATAATTACATCTTCATACTATAAATTAAGATTTACAACTATAAATTTTAAGATTTTAATTCCGTTTTCCTCAATGGTTCATCTGAGACTGAGTTTTAATCTAACAACGCTGTCTTTCATTTCCGTGCGTGCACAGGAACCGGAAATAATAACCGGCTGAAATATATCTTTGAAAGACACCATCTATTAGATCTATTACATAACTATATTGTTTAACTAGCTTTGTAACCCATCATAAATGACGGAAGCAAAATAAATTCTAGTTTCTTTTTTTCTTTCATTAGATTCTTTATTCCGAAATTACAGTACTTATGTTTATCAGTACTTATGCAAAGGTTCAGCATTGTAGACAGGGGTTAAAAAAAGCATCAAAGCAATTTGTATATATATGCATTTGTATACATATGCAATTTGTATATGTGTTGGAGCGTTCCGTCGAACTTACAAACATCCAGATAAATGCAGAATAATATATATATAATAGTATAATTAAAATTAATAAATAAAACAAATATGGAGTATATTATCTTAGTAAATCTAGTTCATAGATAATCTTAAATTTTGAACAAAATTTTATGTAGAGTATTCTACAACGAGATCAGTGTAGAAATATTTGGTAATAAGATGAAATTGATTTCATCAGACATTTTTTCAAAGTCATTATTATCATTATTCTTTATTTCATTTATGTGGGGAGTGCTTACAACACCTTTCCAATCAATTTTTGAACTGTGGTAAATTATTTTCGAAGTAGCTATGTTTCAATTTTATCATTATTAATTTAACTTAAAAATTTAGTTAAATATTCTAATAAACTAATATCTTATTTTAACCATTATAATTATGTTCAATAAAAAAATTTAAATTTATTTAATAATTTTTAATTATAATTCATAATTCAAAGCCATTCGGAATACAAAACATTTTCGGATACATAGAAATAAAAATTATTTTTTTTATTAATTTTATTTATTTATTTATTTATTTATAACAGTAGGATCTGCAGATAAATCTGCAGTCCAACTACAGGTCTTTCAACCCTTTCGAAATGTGGTCCTTTTATATATTAATTAATTATTTATACCTATATCAGTTTACATAAATATGAGTTCACATGCAATTTTTTAGAACTGTTAACACTAGGGATCTGAACCTATTATTTTTTATTCAATTTATTTTGTTCCAATAACAACGAGTATTGGACTAGATTAAAAAAAATTATAAAGAATTTTGCTTCTGCCGCAAATTGAATTTTAAAGTATTGAAAACAAAAATACGAATTAGTCGCAAAGCACTGATGAAGGAAGTAAGTTGCTTCCGAAATATCGATATTTGCAAAATAAATACAAATGATTAGTGAAAGGAAACTCGACTTTTATTCCATAAATCTAAACATATCACTAAAAACAAATCTGATTATCAAAAACAACGAATTAGTTATCAAATTTTTTTCCTTTTCGACTTTTTTAATTAACCTAAATAGTTTTGAATCTTACACTGTAATAATTATAGTCAGCAGGATATATTTGTGTTGTTCTAAAAGGTAGAAAATTGATTCTATTAAACAATATTTGAAAAATATTTGCAATATTTATTGCAAACATATGAAAGAAAGGCTAATGTAAGCAGATAATAAATGTATTGTCCCATTTTACCGTATGTTTTAATGAATTTTTAACAGACCTACCACAAAATATCAAATCAAGCAGATTATGTATATTGCAATTATTCCCATTTTGAAAAGTGATGTACATTTTAAACCAGAAATAAAAACAATAATATTGAATATAAATTTTGTATATCCGTGACTTTCGAAACGTCAAAAAATACGATTTCGAGACGGGTTGTTAAACTTTTATTATCACAATATCAATATTATTGTGTTCGATTTATAATGTCTATACAATGTATTATTTGACGTTAATAAACACTTCTTGCAATTTTACAAACATTTATTTTTTGAATGTCATAAGACAAAAAAATTAATATGTTATTATATAGCAAACATATTAATTAATATTATATTTGACGATTGTTTTGCATTTAAAAAAGAAAATTTAAATATGAATTTGATGAGCATTGATTCTATCAAACGAACGAAAAAAATTTCTATCGTGTTTAAATTATTTTTGTTTTTAAAACAAATAAAAACACTCACTTAATTGATTATTTCTTGCCCCATTTAAATTTTCCAAATTATTATGAACGTCAAACAAATGTCTTTCAGAAATTTTCGATATCTCTTTGCCCATTCGAGGCGTCGCGAATACATAACTTAGGCATTTATAAACTCAACACATTGTATTACAATTTTGATTTGACGATTGTAAACACAAGACATTGTGTTTCAACTTTTTTAGACGTTTTGAAAGTCGAAGTATCTAAACACTGAACAACAAATTATTATCTAGTGTCAGTATTATTTATACTTGCAATATTATAAGCGTATCATTTTATTTGGGGTATCTTTAATTAGTATGCCTGACCCTAGTAAATAATAAATTATAATATCTAGAATAATCATTGTTAAAAATAGTTATATTTTAATATTAAAATACCTACACCAATGTAAGTTGAATTTTCATTTTTGGAGTATAAATCCACAAAAACTATTGCAAATCTTTTATATTAGTGGAACAAAAAATCTCAATAAAGCACAGTTTTTGGTAATTATATATTACCTATTGACCATAACAAAATCAGAGACTTGTCTTTTATTAATTCAGCCTTAATTGTGTCGAATTTGAATTTCAGACAAATATATAATAGGCGTTAATAGTGGCTTTGGATATCATTATACCCTTAAAGAATTGGCCGCTTTGAAAGCTTTGAACAACATTGAATATAGCTTTGTAGCTTTCATATAACTTTTAAGTTAATTCTAATGGGCGTAGGCGTATTAAGTCGACAAATCTGTTAGTACGTTTTGTAGTGCTCAAATTACCTATAGACAAATCCTAATATATATAGATAAGCCAAATATGTACCATTAGAAATACAACGATACAACAGCATCCTCGATTAATATTATTAAATTTATTTTTGTTAATTAAATTTGTTTTTAGCATTACATTAATTAATTAATTAATTAAAAATAGAATTTTCCTTCATTATAATAATTTATTTTTATTGTGGAAATATCGATATATTACGGAAGAAACTTATTTGCTTCGGGAATCGCTTGCACTGACTGAAGAAAGTAAGTTGCTTCTGAAATTTACTTTTTAATAATTTTTTTTTAATTTTTAATATTTGTATAAAAAACTATTAATGAAAGGAAATTCAACTTTTAATTCACAAACTATTAAATTTAATAATAAAAAGACAGGTGTTAATATATCACACTATATCAGAACTGTGCACTGAGATAATACTATACTAAACGACCGGTGTATGACTTAGACAGTCAACTTTTCATTCACATTCACAGAAATATAACACGTAACACTAAAATCATTACAAAATTATAAAATCTAACTTAATTATTTCATAACACACCAACCTACATACAAAAATTAGATACCTGTTCCAACTTATACAATTTTGGGTAGTAAATTAAAAAAAAAAAAATGCTATGGCTTTATATGAACTTAATATACAACAGAGTGTTGCTAAAAATTTATATAAAATTCCAATATACACATAATAATATACGAGTATATAAAAACAGCATAATATAATAATTATATTCAATATTTTATGAATATATATTTTTATTATCTATCTATATGCAAAGTATATGAGGTCAAGTTACAAAGAATCCTTTTTTATAAAAAATGTTTATGCACTTTTAGTATTATAGCTAGGTAGCTACGTTTATTTTTTTTTAAATTTAAATTAAAAAATTCATAAATCAACATTTTTTTAAATTATAATTTTATTTTTTTTCCTAGAATATTAATTCTTTATATTATATAAAAAAAAAAAAAATCTCGAAAAATGAATAATAAATTTAAATCTAATTTAAGAGAGAAAAAAAAACAATAATATTTATATAGAAAAAATTTTTTTTTTAATAATATTATGGTGAATATTATTTCGAAAATATTTCGCGTTTTATTTCTATAATTTTTCTAAATCTCAGAATTTATTTATTCAATTTGTAAATCAAATTTTATACATACATATTCGTAAGTACACTTTTATCCTTATATAAAAAACTTAAAAATGTAAAATTTAATTCTCCTCAAAATGGAAATATTTTTTTTTTTTTAATTTATAAATTTACATGTAATGAGTATTTTTACACTCATTATTATTATTGTAGTGCATTTAATTGAAAAATATTATTCAAATAAGTAGGTAGCTTTATTCATAGAATTAAATACATTAATTTAAATTGTTATTTTAAAATTCATTTTAAAGAATCATTACATTTTTATTTTATAAAAAAAAAAAACAAAAAAAAATTTTAAGAATGTGAAAAAATGCGTAATTTATTTTTATAATATAAAAATGTTTATTTATTAATATAAAACGTTTATTAAAATTCTGGGAAAAAAAAATGTTGCATATTTATAAAATATTTATATTTGTATAAATTATGTCTTAAGCAACTTGATTCCATAAATTTAAAACAAAATGAAAAAAAAAAAAAAAAGATTAAAGAGTTTTTATAAATGGCATTAAAATTTTATAAAATTTATTATACAGGTTGTTGTCATATTTTTATGAATAAATTTTATAAAAAAATTATAAATTTATCATGAAAATATATTTTTATATGCTTAGAATATTAATGTATTTTTAATCTGGAATTATAAGTCAAAAGTTTATAAAAAAGTATAATAAAATAAGAGTACATGTTTTGTTAATGTAATGTTTTTCACTTCTATGAAATTCACCGCTTATTAAAATTTAAGTAATTTATATTTTTATGTATTTTACTAATCTAATATACGTGATTATTTTTAACTATGATCAATTTGAAAACCATTTTAGATTAAAGTTGGCAATTACAAATAAATGCATTGAAATGTGGTGGTGGTGGGATTTAATTACTTATTTTTCAGAGTTGTGCATTCCGTACTAACGTAAATGTACCTATCCCCGCACTAGTACATTATGCCGCCCAAGCCCTTTTTTTGTAAATACAATACTTCCACGCTTTATATTTCAAATTTATTTTTGAAATAAAAAAATAATATTATTTACATCGTTGTAATGCAAAATAATGCACATTTGTATTCATATTAATAAATAAGTTATTGATAAAAAACTAAACTAGGTAGACGTTTTAGTGAAAATATTGGTTCAAACGTTTAAAATTTTTTTTATTTTGTTAAGAGCATAATAATTAAACTATGATGTTCACTTATTTATTTTATTCAAATAATTGTAAAAGATATATTATTAAATAGATTATAATACATACTTTCTTCAATTTGTAAATAATAAATATTTAAAATTGCTAATTAGTTCTGAGCGCGAATTAGGGACACGTAAATTTATGTTGTACGTATTTACGATCGACTGGGCGGAATTAGGAAAATGATATATCGAAATAATTAATTAAGTTATTCACCTATTTTTGATTATATAAGGATGCAACTGGACGATTTTAAATTTAAATTGAGCAAATTAAGGTGGACCTAATTACGACCTATAAATTTAATTTCGCATATGTGTTTTTTGTTACAACAAAATTTTGAGTTTTTATTAAAATTTGTTCGAAAAAGTGGGTCGGTAATACGTTCAATATGTCCTAATTCCGAACTAAATATGCAGGTATAAGCTATTTTCACTAAATTCATACCAAGTCTATATTTAAAGACAAAATTATATTTTAGTTGTTGAAAATAAGCAAATATTTTCCTTTTATTAGTAGACGAAATACGCGTATCCTGTATGATAAGCATATTTAGTAAAATTAAAAGGAAAATATTCGACTATTTTTAACAATTAGATAAATTTTACTCTAAGGCTGACCCTAAAGAATAAGTTTTTCCAAAACTATGTTTTGTTTCTGTATATTATATTTTGTATAATTTAAAAAGTCTCTGGAATTATCTTGCCTTCCACCAAAATTTTATTACCGCGTCCATTATAAATTACCAAAATAATTTCCTTGCATACATTTTTCACAATAAGTTAAATAGAGGAGTGAAAACCATGACCATGTCTGGCACATTTTGAAGATGGCCTGTAAAAGAAGATATTCTAATATATTCAGACAGTAACATAGTCTACAAAATTGAGCCTCCAATATTAATGAACAGCAGAGGACAATATAATGCACCCGAAATAAAAAATTTCAAAACGTAAGTATAAGTAAATGTGATTTTTACTTTGTATGTATGTGAAATATTTTGTTTTTTTTATTTATTTATCTCAAATGTGCATTGTTATAATATTTAAGTTAATTATGTTATATCATTAATTAATAATACTATAATAGTATTATTAATCAATGGTTATATTAAATTATTTTTTTTTGTTTGAAATACTGAATCGTTGCATTGTTTAATTTTTTTTTAATTTTGATATTGAAATAAATGTATATTTTTATGTGTAAATAATTTTACTTACATTATAAATATTTTTTTTTTTTTTTAAATTACTTAAGTATAACAATATTGATTTTTTTATTATAATAAATATTTTTTATAATTTAACTAAGTACTAGTTAATTATTTAAAAAATTAATTATTGATTTGACTCTTAATAATTATTTTAAATAGGATTTTTAAATAAAATCGTAAATAGGTACTGCGAATCGCAAATAGGTTCAAAAAACGGAATTGAGTTTATATAAGGGCGGAATTAGATCAGATTGAAATTGTTGAGCGGAAATACGTACAATCAAATTTTTTTTGGCAGTTATGATATTTTATTATTTATTTATAATTAGGTGAAAATATTTTTTTTTTTTTAATTAAAAAATACTAATTATTATAATTTGAAAAAAAAAATTAAAAAAAGCTTATAATTTGCTTATTTTGTCAACTTAAACTAATTTTTCCTTAAGGGGGCGGAAATTGGTACATTTACGTTATGCCTCACGGATTGGGTTACAATACAGTAATGATGATGATTTGCCAGAGCCAGTGATATCTTTCGATTTTCTTTTAACCAAGGATTTGTATATAAATGAATCGGTCATTTCGAAAAGGCCACATTTACGAAAAACTAAATTGTTCATTAGAGGAAGAAAAACTATTTTATAAAAATTATACTCAAATCAGAGACTTACAGTTATTATTTATGTTTACACATTATATTTTAAGATTTTTTGGCTTTTACAGATTATAGGTAGGTAAACCAGATTTTGTTTTATTGGTCAAAATGTAAAATAAAATTATGCCCTTTTGCAACGGAATATAGTTAATATTTTGAATTATCTGAAAATATTTGAATAAAAATCATTTTGAAAGGCAAAATGAAATAAAAAAAATACTGTAATAACTTTATTACAAAAATTATAATAAAAAATATTCACATAAATTCTTAGAAATCCTCTTCTGGTTGTAAGTCTTTGTCATTTTTAGGCCAAACTAATATTTCAAGATAAAAATTTGTTCTATCTTGTGGTATGTATTGTATTAACTTTTTATTTGTCCTAAACCTTTTTAAAATTTAGAGGAATCATATTATTGTAAGCGCTTTCTGAAGTTAGTAAATCGATCCTGGAGACTTTTCAAATGAAAATTCCTCATTTTGTAATCCATCAATAAATTTGTGTTATTTTAAAACTCCAGAAGTACTTTTGTTGTATTGGAATTGCATTTATTCACATACATGAAACGATAATAAGTTGATTCCTTGGAATCTTAGCATGAGATCTTGTGGATAAAATATTCTTTTGATAATATCTTGGCCACCATTTCTTAAAATAAATGATATCATCTCATCTCTCGCCTTTACTTTTATGAATTCTAAATTCGGGCTAGCTTTTAATATAAGGTTATTGCATTTTTCTGGCGTATAAATTCAATCATTTTTTCGGATAAGTCGATTTGCTGTAGCAAAAGCTCGATCGCAGGGAAGAATTGAATGCCCACGAATTGGAAACTATTGAATAATCTTCCGCTGAAGGCTATAACCAATAAAGATCTTACTATGGTATTAGTTTTGCTTTGTCCTGGACACCCATAAAAGTCAACATTTTCTGATATTGTAGTGTTGAAAAATTGACAGAGAAAAGAGCACACCTCATTTGGTTCTTTAAGAGCCTTAAGTTTTTTCATTCTTCATATTGCAAATACAGAATTCAAAAATCCATAATTGTCTGTAGTAAAAAATCTCCTGAACTGGAATCAGTGTTGTCAGATTTTTTCTTCAAGATTTCCTAAAAAATCTTAAAATTTCTAATTTTTTCCCTCTTTTGCATTTTCTTTTTCCCACAATTTTTCCCACAAAAATAAAACATATTAATTAATAAAATAACATGTAATTTTATTCAAACAAAACAAAAACTAACTTAAATTTATTCATTTAATAAAAGGTACATTGCAAATATTTACGTAACATTTTTAATTAGATATGAATTTTAATTTTTCTTATAAATGTTATTAGAATTAAATAAAGCATTATGTTTTTCATTTGGCACAAACGTTAATGAATTTATATTTTTATTAATGAAGCTCGATCTTATAATGCATACCGCGTTAAGGCATGGCTCACCAATACGGTTGCGTTTTTTTATTTTTAATATCGGTAACCATTGAAAAAATTCTTTCCGCATCAGCATTTGAATGCGGAAGTGAAGCCCCAAATTTATAAATCTTAATCAAATTGGGAAATAAAAGTTCACCTGTTAATGCTTTTTTATTTTCCACCATCGACCAAAACTTCGTAATTTCGTCTTCAACACATGACTTTATTCAATTTTCAGTCAAAGAATATGGAATATCATTCCATTCGTCGTCTAACCCAAAATACTTTATGTACAATTTGGTACATAATCAGAAATTACATTCAATTTTTTTGAAAAAAATCTTTTATCAAGATTTAATACCACTTCTGGTTTTAAAAATTCTAAAGATTTGAAAAATGGATCATTTACAGGAAATCTATTTAAAATATTTTCGATACAAAGCATAATAAAATTTGCACAAGCGCTTTTAACCTGTACTTGCTGAGAATGATCAAGACATTCCGATGTATAGCCCATAAATTCACTATTGAACATCATTTTATTTATATCCAATTTATTATTTTCATTTAAAAACTGTTCGTACTGAATCTCACAACCAGAAAATATATTTTTAATTGCACTAGTTTTTAAAATTATTTTTGTAAATATTAACAAAATTTGTTTAGATTGGTCATAAATTTTATGTATTAAAATGTCATTTCCCTGAAATAGAGCATTGAAACGATTAAAATGCACCAAAATATGTTTGAGAAATATCAAGTAAGCTTTAAATTCTGGGTTCTCAAAATCATTTAAAATTTTCTGAGATCGTTTCCTTTTGGTAAAATTTGTTTCATATATAAAAAAATGATGAAGAACTGTCCAATTTTTTAAAATATTGTCCACACAAGGTTGCATTGAAAGCCAACGTGTTGCTGCTGGACATATTATTTTGTCCTTTGAAACATTGAAATATTCCTTAAATTCTTGGAGTTGTGCCGAACTTTTTGGGCTCTCAGACATATATGAACCAACGTCTTTTAAAAGAATTTCACATTCATCTGGAATACATTTCATGGCCCCTTTTACAGCTGATGCTGATAAATGACAAATACATTTAAATAGCAAAAATTTGTGTTCAATGTCTTTTTGCATATGATAAAAAAACGAATTCTTTTTCCCCAACATTACTGCAGCATTATCCGAAGCTAATGCAATGATGTTGTTTATTGGTACATTTCGTTTAATAAAAGAAGACTTAACAAGATTCCACATTGCTAAACCTGAACAATCTGTTGCATTAATTTCAATTAATTGAAATAATTGCGTGTTTACTTTGTTATTGCTGAAAAATCTAACCAACACGCATATATTTTTTATATTTGATATATCTGTCGATTCAACAACTAAAATAAAAAATTTTAATTCTTTCAATATAGAATCTAAGTATATAATATAGAATCACTTTCAACTTGACCTATTACATTTTTTATTACTTTTGTACATTTAGTTTTACCTAGATTCATATCTTTCGAAATTTTTGAATCATCAAATATGTTTTTTAATAAAGGAACTAAGTTATCTACAATTCGAAAAGATATATTATTTTCCGCAAAAAATGCACTTAATTTAATTTCAGCTGTTTGCACTTTTTTTTTTAAATTATCAAAAAAATTCTTATGTTGAAAACTTTATGACATTCAATTAATGCAGTATTGCTGTTATGAATTTTTTTTTAAACTTAATAGCCCTGTTTTTTTATACGAAGCATGTTTTTTTTTAAATAAAGACGCGCCAGTATAAAAAAATTCACAATAAAAAACTGGGTACTTTGTAAGGTAATCAATGGACAGTGAATCAGTGAGTAATAAGTAATTTTTTAAAATAATTTTATTAGAATAAAATTGTGAAATTTCCCACGATTTTGAGTTACTTTCCCTTTTTCCCTTTCATACCTTATATTCCCATAAAATGGGAAATTTCCCTCAATCTGACAACATTGGGCACAGGAAAGTCTATTGCAATACCCAATACATTTATATATTAAACATATTATGTTATAATTAAATCTATAACGTTTTATTTAATTCAAATTTCATTGCTGTAAGCATGCCATTTTTAATAGAAGTTGCTACTCAATACTTTGGAAAAGGCCATATTTCCGGAAATATGTCTTTTTCGAATGGACTGAAAAAAAATTCAGTTTTTAGCACAAACTATTTAGATATGCCATTTTCACAGGAAGGATGCGTCTCTTTATGAACCTTCTTTTAGTGTAAAAAAAGTCATTATGACGAAAATGTGTAAATGTGGCCTTTTCGAAATGACCGATTCAAATAGGTTGAACACTACAATATCTACTGATTAATTCTACAAAAAGAATGAAACACTCCTTCAATTAAAAAAATATGAATCCCAACCACAAATTCCGAATTATTAAAGTATGTGTAGAATCAATAATTATAATATGGGGTAGGCAAAAAACATAAATACAAAACCTTTACAAAGAAATTTCAAAGCAATTTGCATTCCCTTTTAGTATCACTTTCCCACTACGCTAAAACCTGCCTTCCGTTGTTATTCAAATCTTAAGAAAAACACACTTAAAAAATACATTTCGTAGTTTGAACACCAGTTTTGTGATCAATATTTTTTCGTGGATGTCGGAGTCGTAATGTGAACACATTATAACGGTTAAATTTAACAGTATTTTATGTTGATCATCGTTTTTAAAAATTTTATTTCGGTACTATTTTTTGTCGATACTAGAGTGCAAACTAAATTTACACAATGATTTTAAATGAAGTTTTAATAATTTTTTAAAAATTTTGAAATCTTGCACGGTGTTGCCAAATCTCTATTATAATATTAAATAACGTCAAAATTATAAACGAATTATTTTAACTCATAATAAGCTCATACCTAATACTCATACATAAAATAATTTAGAAATATGCTACGGGTATAGAAGATTTGATTATAGACCAAACGAAGTAGTACAAAATATCAAGTGGCATTTTGTAATAATAACAAAAAAAAAAAGTCATTGGATCATTGATTCTTTAATAATTTCATGTATGCAAAATTAACACATTTGTGGTGCCTATTATGCAGTTCGATCAATTTAAATCGTTCATCGTTATAGTTAGAGGTATTCGATTTAAATCGTTACAGTCATTACATATGTATTTCGATGAAAATTTGATCGAAAGTGTTTAAAAATGGTATCATTGTAAAATTCAAATATATACGATGAAAATGACATATGTTTGATTATTTAACTGTCAAATTCAAATTATTATACGAAAAAAAACAAAACACTAGTGTTATATTTGAAATTTTTAAGTTGAAGTTAAAAGTGTTCAAATAAAATAAAAATTATTAAATTAAAAGTTGTTATAAATAAAATGATTTTAGCAGAGTTAAAATTTTCGATTTCTGATAGTGCTGAAAAACGCTATCAAATTGCAGAGTTAAAAAACAAGCGAACATATTATATTTGGGATTATTCTAATCTACTGGATTTGGAAGATTATACGTACATATGTTATTTACACGTGAATTTGACGAATCTACATTCTTAAAACTTTATTTTATTAACAGTTTTGATCAAAATTTCATGTTAAACAACATTACTGAATTTTTAGAAAAATTAGGGCAAAAATTGCAATAGCCAATAAGTAACACGTCGATTCCAAATATATACCTAATTAAATTTTCCAGTGTATTAAAATTCTGTGCGGTTTGTACCAAGGAAATTATTTTCATTGTATGAAATGATTTTATGTCGCACTAGCACAGCTAACTTTTTCTGTTGTGCTTAAAGAAATTTTATATGTGTTTGCAGTTTATATTTATGACCAAAATGGATCAAATTTTATTACGTACTAGAAATTATTTTTATGATTAAAGTAGAATTACTGATATAATCGGAGCAGTAGATGGAAAGCTTATTCAAATTAAATCACCGAAGCAAAACGACCAAGATTTATGTTATAATAGAGAGGGATATTTTTTTTAGCACTAATGCGATGCTGATAAGTTTATACTTATAGCTTACATTATTATAACAGTTTTTGTTTTTCTATATGTGGTCATAATCAAGTAATTCGTTTTGTGAGCACAAGATATCGTGTGGTACCCATTTGAAAAATTTAAGATGGTTTCTCATTATTTACACTAACTTTATTATATTGCAGTTTATTTGTAACTGGCCTTTCATTCCTATTAAAATTTATTTCAATAAAAAATATATATGAAGAATAAAGTAAAATACTTACTTTCATTTCAACTTTTAAATTTATTTTTATTCCAAGAAATATCATAAATATAAATCAAAACATCAAGTGTCAAAGTGTCACTCCTTTTATTTTATCCGTTCAATTCCAAATTAAAATAATTTGTACCAAATCTCTGGTTCGATGTCTCTTTCGTGGCAAAATTTTACATCGATAAACTTTATCGATTTCGTGGACAATTTCTGAACAATATCGAAATACATAATGGCAATTTTGCATTTTGACATTTCGTTGTCGAAATACATAATAGGCACCTATATTAAATTTTTTATTCGATGGCTGGAAAAAAACAAATTAGTTGTCACATTAACTTTAACAAAAATTTATTACTATCAAAGGGACAATCTATTTACTATGTGGCAAAATACCACTTTTTAGGCATACAAAATACCACTTTTTAGTCATTATCGACATACAAAATAACACTCTTGTATGATATTCTAGATGTTTTTGAAATTTTAAATAACTAAAAGTAGGGGATTGGAACTGGTATATGTTAAAACATTATTTGATTAACAAGTCAGTAATAGTAGGAATAAAATACCCACCAGATCATCTAAACGATAGCAAGATTGTACTAGACTTCAGGCAAAAAACGTTCAAGCAATGGTAAGAATTTAAATTGCTCTTGATAAATTTAAATTAATATTTTTAGTAATAGCGAGTACTGGTAAATGTCCGCAATGTTCTTTAATACCAACTTTATGTGGCTTAAATAAAACTTGAATTGATGGTCTCAGTATAATATTCAAAGTTAACGAGTATTGCAATGTCCTATATTCGTTACTATTAATTATTGTAAATTTATGGATACAGTGATACCTATACGATTTAATTTTCCTCTTCTTATTTTTTTACACAAATTTTAATTAATTTAGTTACAGTGATTATTTAATGCTTACTTAGTGATTCATTATACAATAGTTATAATGATTGCTTTTATAAAATTTAGTTAGGGCTGTTTGTAGATGAAGGTTTGTTAAACTAGCAATCTAAAAACTTAGTTTTAAATAAACTTAAGTTTCTTATATAATATTTGATTGACTCTATTAATTTATATAAAAGATCAGGTGATATACGCTTAAGTTGTTTTTCTAAAGTTTAATTTTTTTTTTTTTTGTTTGTTCTAGAAACTCACAATAATTAGATCAAATCTTAGCCTAAAGAATTGGAAAATCCCTGCCATTGCATTGATTTTTCTATTAAACAAAGTAAGTTAATTTATATCAGTGATGAGTATAAATAAAAACAACAAAAATTAAAAATAAAATATAAAAAGATAAAAATAACAAAAGTAATTAACATTATAGATTGATTAGATCTTTTGTGTCCTTTTGTTTAACCCTTAATCCTACAGTATGCAGCAGATCTGCATCATGTTCGTTTTTTCTCTGTAATTGTGTGGTAAAACTTTCAAAATGCATTCTAAAAGTCTTATTTTGATTTTTGGGACATTTTAATCGAATGCAACTTCTAAAATTTTACTTACTATAATATTGTGCGTGCAATTGATTGATTTTTGATGAAGGATATAGAAAAATTGCGCAGTAAGGCACCATACGAAGGAGTAGTTTTTTGTAAATTACCAATAGAAATTTTGCAACTGTTGATACCGTAGATATTTGTGCGTTAACCTGGAAGGATAATAAAGCTGTAAATGTATTATCAACATTTTCAGGTTGTAACCCAATGGGTTCTATAAAACGCTTTGATCTAATCAAATGAATATTGATATTAAATGTTCCAATGCTATAAAGCATATGGGTGAAGGAGATTTAGAAGATGGCTTAATTGGACGTTACAGAATTAGAATGGAATCAAAGATATAAAAGTAAAGTATTATACTTAAACATTTTCAAAATTTAATACCCTTTAATGTAGGATGTAGATCTGAATCATATCTTTTTTTTGGCTTAAAAGCCCTTCCAAAGTACAATTTGTTGTTTTAAATACGTTTTGGGTTTCAGGGAATCGAAATATACTCAAAAATATTTTTTTCAATCGAAAAGGAAAATGCATGCATTTAATGGTTAAGTCTTATATGACCTCTCGTTTTTTTGCTAGAGGGCTTGGATGATCTTCCAGTTTTCGTTGATAGTTTCGACTATATCTGACGATTTCTTCGTTGACCATTCGGAGTTTTTAGATCTCTGTGGATGTTTGCATTTTTAATAAACCAGGGCCTCCAACTCTCAAATTGATAGATAAAAATTTATCATGGTTTTTTTGTTATCAAGATATATTATACAAATTTAAGTACTTGGAATTTGTCATAGTCAGTTGCGGACATAACTTAAATAAAGATAACACTCTAGGTATATGTTCCACTAATTTTATTAAATATCTTAATCGATTTCGGTTACTACACCATTATCAGAAGATTATTAGAACTGAAGACTGATATTGTTATATCAATTAAGATAGTTAATAAAATTATTGTGAAACATATCTAGAGTTTTAATCTTTATTTAATTTTAATAATATTTCACTTAAAGTCTATTCTATCAAGTATATTCGTACATAATTGTTTAAATGTACTAGACATATTTAAAATTTGGACCAAAGAATTCATAAGAATAGAAAAAACAATAATTTTCTTATGGCAACTGGCTTATCAATTTATCTAAGTAGTAGTGCTTTAAGAACATTTTACAAAAATAAAATGTAATCAATTAGAACATTTTTTTTTTTTTTTGAATATTTTATTAATTATTAAAAAAAACAAAAAAAAAAATTAAACAATTCATTAAATTAAATCCTATTAAATTTGTAAAATTATATAAAATCAAAAATCAAATAATTAAAATAATATTTAAAAGCGGGCAATAAATTATTGTAAAAAACACCTGGGCAACAGTATTATTGTTAGTCTAATAATATTATTCTATCTAAATATATTCTCCTATTTTGAAATTATTTATCTTTTTATTTTCTTTCTTTTACTTTTTATTGTTTTCGTTTATTCTTTTTTTTTTTTGTTAAAAAATAAAATCATTCTTAGAATTTATAATTCTACTTTCAAGTCAGTTACGTTTCCATTCGCTATTTAAGTCTGCTTAATTAGGAAAGCAAACAAATTAATCGTTTCTTGTGTTTATTTATGTATATATATAATATATATATATATATATATATATATACATAAATATATAATATATAAAAATCACTTTTTGAATTATTAATGAGAATATTAATAATTTTCTTTTGATAAGTAAAATGAAAAAAAAAAATATATCCTTAAAATGTCAGCAAAGTTAAAATCTAATTCTCAACTATTTCACTGAATATAAATTTTTCTATCTCTTTCTATTTTCTTTCTTTTTAAATTTTCTTAGTATTCTTTTTCGTTTGTTTTTTTTTTTTTTTGTACAAATTCCTTCCATTATCACACACTTTTCTTTTTCACTTATTTTTCAATTTTCTATTTCAAACGCAGCCATTTTTTTTTTTTTTTATAAACTCGTAGCTTATATCCAACTGAATAATGATATACAAAATTTCAGAGAAAAAAAATAAATCGTTAAATTCGTCCTTGAGGAAAATTATGAAAAAAGAGAGTCCAGAGAAAAAAGAAATAAAATAAAATAATGGCGGTGACCATAATTTATCAACTTACGATGTGAAAATGAAAAAAAAAAAAAAAACACATTAAAATTATGACTAGAAAATTGAGAATAACTTTTTAAAAACATCTATGGGATATCCGGAAGAAATATTTTGAAATAAATGTTGATAGAATCAAATTTTGATTTTAGTATGGTAAATTTCCTGAATTATTAATTTTATTTTTATTTTTTTTTTTCATTTTCTTTTTGTTACTGGTCAGATTATTAAATTCTAATGATTAAGAATCAATGATGCTGGACAGTCGGGTTTTAATTTCTATTTAATCTATTGTTGTGAGTCTTGTATATGGAATCACTTTAAATATATTTTATTATCTTACTCATTGCTTTGTATACTGTTAAGCTATATACAAGGCACTGTCTGACTGATAGTACAAAAATTGAAGAATAACTTATGTAAAACTAAAATAGATATTAAGTAGAAGCTAGTCGTCTAATTCTTATTATCGCAGATACCAGAAATTTATAATATATTATATAACTTAAAGTCATTATTGAATACTTAATTTATAATTGACCCAATATTAAACTGTTATATAGTCAATGGATAAGAATGTACTATAACAAATCCCCCCGGTCTTAGAGTTTCGAATAAGTTTGATAAAAAAAAAAACGTTTTCAATTTCATTATGAATATTTTTCTTTTGCATCATTTTAATTTATGTTTGGTGTAAATTTCACATTTAATATTTTTATTGA
Source organism: Argyra leucocephala (assembly GCA_963942445.1). Taxonomy (NCBI): domain Eukaryota; kingdom Metazoa; phylum Arthropoda; class Insecta; order Diptera; family Dolichopodidae; genus Argyra; species Argyra leucocephala. The sequence continues at coordinate 59,364,033 of OZ012677.1, read as the reverse complement.
ATTATCTTAGACAACAACCACATACTTAATAATAATATATTTTTAGCTAAAAACTAAAAATAAAATTTAAATTTGATTATGGCGATGGGGCTGCGGAAATTTGATAAATTAATATTTTTGTATGTTAAATTTTAAATTGAAATTTCTAATTGAAAATTATAAAAATTAAAAAAAAAAAATATTTGAATTCGCCACGTCGTGTCCTTCTACCATTTAAAAGAATAATAATGAAAATCGGTTATTTTTTCAATTTACATATTAAATAATATGATGATATAAGGTTTTCCATAATCCTTAACAATACCAACATTTCATTAAATATTTAAGAGTATAATGATACAAAAATTGGCTAGTCTTAGAATAAGTAGTAAAACCTTGTGTTCATTTAAAAAAAAAAAAATATATATAAAAAATTAATAAAGCAACAATACTAGCGTTCAAACCCAGCGCAACATTGTTTCCTTTACTGCTTTGGATTCTTACTAAAATATAAAGTAAATACGTTTTAAACACATCATCGTTATACAAATAGGTGGAAAAATAAACAATTTAGATCATCGTTATTTAGATTTATATATTTAGTAGATAGTTTATAAATATTATATTTCGTTTCTCAAAAAAAGAAAATTAGTTATCGTTTTGATCGATTAGAAAATATTTTTTTAATAAAAGTCTTTCACTCTTTTCAACCTTATTTTCATGACAATAATAAATAGCACAGTCAAGTTGTGGCATCGAAAAGGTAAATACAATGAAGTGCTTATTCTTATAATTTTTCAGAAGCATCTGAAACGATTCCCTTGAACATACAATATTCGTGTCTATTATTAAAAACGGCGCTTCAATCGCGGGTCGTATTGAGTAAAACCGTATTCGATTCGATCGAATGATAATTTGGTATTTTTGAAAACGTCGGTTGCTACAGTAATCGGTAAAATTTATCTGTGAGCGGTACATATTTTGTTGTTGTATTGTTGTACGCAATAAGTATTTAGTAAGAAAAAAATATTTCAAAACTGGCTTTTTTAACTAATACATGAATAAATTGAAGAAATGAATACAGAAGAAATGTAAAGAAAATTGCAAAGAAAAGTTTTATTAAAGGATAGTAAAAGGTAGGTAGTAAATTTGTTTGAACAAAATATTTAAAATTTATTTTATAAAAGATGTACTAACAAAATAAGTATAATATGATTCAAAATTATTTAACTTTTAGCTTTATAAATATTTTTTGACTAAACAAAAATTCGTTTAAATATGTTTTAAAAGAAATAGAATTTGATTTTCATAAAATTCTTCATCATTACTCGAAATTGTTATTCATTTAAAAATGTAAAAAAAAAAATGTAAAACTTAATTTTAAATAAAAAAAAAAAACATTCGATATTTCCAAATTATTTTGATATACAACAAAAATAAACAAGCAAATATTTAATACTAGCTTTGTAACCCGTCATAAATGACGGAAGCAAGATAAATCCTAGTTTCTTTTTTTCTTTCATTAGATTCTTTATTCCGAAATTACAGTACTTATGTTTATATCACTTTTTATTTATTTTTATTTATGTTTATATTGGCCTAACACTAATCTTTTTTTTTGTTATATAACAGAAAAAGAAGTACCATACCAACAAATTTGTATAAAATGTTTGTATTTTTGTATGGTATACTCGTACTCACTTCCATTTAGTTATAATTCGTTAGTTGGATTCCATTTAGTATAAATTATACCGTATTAGCGTTATTGTGGCCTCTGGGAGAGCAAATTTAAAAATGGGATCTTATTTTCATATAAATTTTGTCTTTTGTATACTGTGTAGGGATCTTATTTTGCTTTATGAATAAACTGTTATTATGGTACTATGTTATTTTTAAAAAAATATTCAAAATTTTGTATCTAAATTGGTAAAATTTACAAAAAATACAAAAACATTTTCATCAATAATTTTCAATTTAAAAAAAAAACAATGTTTTATTATCCGACGTAGAAGTAGAGCTTATTATCCTATTCTACTTCTATCAAGTTCTATTGATTGAACAGTGAACCTGAACAGTGAAGTGAACAGTGAACACTTAACACTGAAAATAAAATAATATTTTTGGAATGGAGCATGCAGAACATACAGAATACAGATACCGCAAATAATAAAAAAAAAAAACAAAAATAATTTTTTTTGAGTGAAGTGAGTTACGCACACAATAATGACAAAAATAAAAGGTATAAGCAATAAAGTAGTATAATGTATAATATTATACAATACAAATATGCTGCTGATACACATGTATATTATTGTGTATAATTTTAAGTAATAAGAAACCTTTGAGTGAATTATGTTTTTTTTTTGTGTTAAATGCTGTTTGCCTTTTGGTTATTATACCATATTAAACTATTGATTAAATTTCTATTAGTCCTTATTATTATAAATCAAAAAAATTGTTTGTTTTATTTATATTATTATTATTTTTTATTATTTTTCCTTATTATTTGCGAAGAAGACTAACATTAAATTAAAAAAATATAGTTCATGCAATCAATTTTTCCTGCAAAGGTTCAGCATTGTAGACAGGGGTTAAAAAAAGCACCAAAGCAATTTGTATATATATGCATTTGTATAAATATGCAATTTGTATATGTGTTGGAGCGTTCCGTCAAACTTACAAACATCCAGATAAACGCAGAATAATATATATATAACAAAGTTTTTTTATATCCATTTTATAAAACGCACTAAATTAATGGCGGATATGAAATGCTATAATTTGTATGAAGCTCGTTTCTTTCGAGCGTTTTCAAAAATTCCAATAAACTTTACCAATTCATTTTGAAGACGCGCGTTTTCAAAAATACCAACTTTACAAAATCGATTATCTATTCTTAAGTAAAATTTACCCATCGAGAGCAGGTATCGAATAAATGTAAAATAATTATTTTCCCATTTTCCATTACTTAAATCTTACATCATAGACAGTATAGTTAACTATGCATACCAAATACATTTAAATTCGTTTTTTTTTAATGTTGTAATTTTTATTTTGATATTATTATAGCTTAGCTGACAGCCATATTTCTTTCTAAACGTTTTAAATTTTATCAAAAGTAAAAAGTAAATTAAAAAAAAAAAATTGTGTGTTGTTTTTTTTATTTATTTTTGTAGGTACTTTGATAAGTAGGCTTATATATTTTTTTCTTTTTTTATAATTGAAAAAATGTAAAGTAACACTTAAGAATTAATATGATTAAAAATTACAAATAAAAATGAAATGAAAAAACAAAATTCTTAATAATACCTTTTACGTTTACCAGCATGTAATTAATTAGTATTATTAATTAATGTTAACGAGAACAAAAAAAGAAAGTCAACAAAATTTATGTCTTATACAAATTTTAACTTTGAGCTCAACATCAGTTTGAGGTATAAACAAATTTTTCATGTCTATGTAAACAAACAGACAGATTCTGATTATTTGTTTAAATGTTTGTTAATTTTTTTTTTAGTTTGTTTATTTATTAACTTTATTTGACAAATTTTTAAATGTACCCGTTTTTTAACGATGGTGTTGATTGATCGAAATACTTAGATTAGATCAAAACAAAAGAATACTATTAAAAAAGGATAAGTTGTTTGTAGATATTATTAATGTATTGTTCCAGTGAATTGTTAAAAAAAAAAATGTAAATTTCTATAAATTTTTTTCTAATGAGTCTAAAATCATATCTAGTGTTTTTTTGTGTTGTATATTTACCTTTAGTTGATACATTACTTCCTCGAATATTGTTTATTTATTTATGTTCAACTCAAAGATAATATTACAACATAGCTATACTAAATTTATCTTAATTTACATTTGTTTGGTGTTTTATATTTATTTTATAATTTTAAATTATATTAACAGTAAAAATATAATATTCAAAAAACTAAAACTACAGCTACCAAAACTACTAAATGTTAAAAAGTATGATAAAAAAGAGAAGAAAAGCTATGACAACTGGAGTAAAAAAATCTTGAGTTGGTGCTGGTAAGACTTAGCTGGTGCACGGTCAAGAAAAAACCAATAAGGTGTTTGTATTTAATGACGATGACAAACATTCTGATTAATGGTTCCAACTTATCGTAAATATGTTATTTAAACGGAGACGAGTATTGGATTTATATTGTAAGTCGACTATTGCGTTGATAGTTTTGAAATCTATTAGACCATGAAAAGCTTGAAAAATAAAAACGATATCAACCACTGTTCTTCTCGTTTTTAAAAACTGGAACAGTTTAAAGTGATGAGTGTATGTAGGTAAGATTACTGTATTCAACACAAGAGCTTCCAAACATACTAGATATGGATTCATAGAATTATTTGAAAAAATAGTGTAGTATTTAAAATGTATTTTTCAGTTTAGTTCTTTTCTACACATTAACACTACATTAAACCATTGATTAATAATACTATAAAGATAGACATTTTCATACAACAGAAAATGTTCAGCTCAATTTTTCCAAGTTTTCTTCATTATATATATTTTCTGGGATATAATCAATGTGTTGGTGCATTTTCTATATTCAATTTGAATTTTTAAATTTTTGAGCGTTTTATACGACTTTATTCTCTAAATAATTTGTATGTGTTTAGTTTCTCTATACTGTTCTTGAATATTATTGTTTTTAACTTTTTGTTATTTGAATTTGTATAGGTAATTTGAATTTTTTTTGAATTGATAGGTACAAAAATTTCAAATTGGATAGCATTTTTATCGAGTAGTCTTTTAAGAATATTTTTTTTTTATTTTTCTCTCAATATACATTGTAATAAAAGGATTTTTATAATTGTTGATATTGTGCATGTATATTTTTTGTAATAATAAATTATAAAATTATAATATAATTTTATAATGTTTAGGAAACGAAAATATTTTTCTTGTTTTAATTGAATAATTTTCAAAAATAAAACAATTTCAAAAAATTCAAATAATAGTGAACATTCATCCACGTAATGATTTCTAATATATATTCATACATACATATACGTATGTATAAATTTACAAATAGAATCAAATTTTTATTTTTAAAAGGCTTTCTATTTGGTTTTTTCCATATGTGAATATGTATGTACGCATGGATTTTAAAATTTATAACAGAATTTAAAAATATTTGAAAAACTCATCATTAATTTTTGTAAAATTTATAAAAAATCTTAACGGTAGAGTAAATTGAAAAGTATATTTAATATGCTTTTTTGTTGCAGTAAGCACACAATTTATTTTTAAGATAATTAAAGCTTGCAACGCAAAATTTTACAATGGTATTTTTCAAATTCAAAATTTTCTACTTTGTCATTATTTTCATAACAAGAGCATTAAATATCAATATCCAAAGGCTTGTCATGATTTACTCCAGCTTTGAAAATATATTGTTGTTGTCAATAAAATTCATCAAATTCGTAATATATTTGTAAAAATCTTATTGTGCAGGTGGATTTCTTTAGAACTTTTATTTTTTTAAGATAATCTAACATTTTCTCTACGAACAAATATGGACAATTTTTAATAGTTGTTTGTACGTATTTTTAGTATAAATATTTGAAGAATTTAAAGAAAGACCAGCAGTGTACATATTACTCACAACAGCAGGTTTACTTTATTACTCATTATTATATGGAAAAATTAAAATTATAATTATTTTGTTTTCGTAGCTGCATATTTACATATGTAATTAATTGAAAAGCTAAAACAGCTAAGATTTTTTGCAAAGTACTGGGACTGATATTAGTATTTCCAGTTTTGGGCAATATTTTTGATGAGCACTTTTCTCTTTGGAAACAATTTTCTTAATTATATCTCAGTTAATAATTTCATAAAATGTACCAGTTACCAAAATCATTTTTTATATAAATGAATTTCTAAAGGAAATAATTTATAAAGAAAAAGAAACATCTATAAAAATCGTATAAAAAGGGATTGTATAGATGGTGTGGAAGATTTAGATGGGGCTGGAAAACAAAAACTAGCAACAGAAGCACATTTCTTTATGATTCAAAGTTTACATGAAAGTTATAAGTACGCATAGGGTTACAATTTATCCAAAAATAATTTGAAAAGAGTAACTTTAAAACCTTTCATTTTTTTATCAATTTACTACTAAAATATCTTAAGGAGCTACCAAAGATTGGTTCTAAAACTGTTGCACCTGCTTGTGACTAATGCAGTACAAATCGAAATACTTATGAATTACTTGGTGTCAATAAGGTAGATTTTTTTTTTATGATTGGAATGGAAATAAAATTTATGCTTAGTTTGATATGGCATCTTATAAAATCTGTCAGAAATTCTTTTATAAAACCCGATTTTGAAAACTGGATGAGTTAAATGATGAGTTTTTCAAATATTTTTAAATTCTGTTATAATTTTAAGATCCATGCGTACATAATCCACATATTGAAAAAACCAAAAAGAAAGCCTTTTAAAAATAAAAATTTGATTCTATTTGTAAATTTATACAAATATGTATATGTATGTATGAATATATATTAGAAATCATGACGTGGATGAATGTTCACTATTATTTGAATTTTTTGAAATTGTTTTATTTTTGAAAATTATTAAAAAATATTTTCGTTTCCTAAACATTATAAAATTATATTATAATTTTATAATTTATTATTACAAATAATATACATGCACAATATCAACAATTATAAAAATCCTTTTATTACAATGTATAATAAGAGAAAAATAAAAAAAAAATATTCTTAAAAGACTACTCGATAAAAATGCTATCCAATTTGAAATTTTTGTACCTATCAATTCAAAAAAAATTCAAATAACAAAAAGTTAAAAACAATAATATTCAAGAACAGTATAGAGAAACTAAACACATACAAATTATTTAGAGAATAAAGTCGTATAAAACGCTCAAAAATTTAAAAATTCAAATTGAATATAGAAAATGCACCAACACATTGATTATATCCCAGAAAATATATATAATGAAGAAAACTTGGAAAAATTGAGCTGAACATTTTCTGTTGTATGAAAATGTCTATCTTTATAGTATTATTAATCAATGATTAAACGTAGGTGATTCGAGAATATAATTCTGTTATGAACTAATAATACTAACCAAGTTAATAATACTAATCAATTAATTAAAAAAAAAAGAGAACAAAAACACTTTTTATCTATAATAATTATAACTGTAATAATATCTAAAAAAAACATAATTTCACTATATATTATAAATTATATTTTAATGTAAATTCTTTGGTTCATGAATAAAAAAGTAAAATAAATAACAAAAACAAGATAATATTATGTTTCTTTCGTTCGTTTGTTTAAAATTATTTCTGAAGTTTTGATTGAATTTACGAATATTTTTACATTATCATAAAAATTGAAATTAAAATATATTTTCAGTGTATTTTTAATCGACAATTCTATTATTATTATTTGGCTGCTTTATTTATAGATATCACAAAAGCTTTTGACATGGTGGACCACACCATACCTTATTATTAAACAAATTGTTTAAAGCTGGATTTAGAGGTTTTATTTTGGATTGGTTTAGTTTATACCGATATCAAGATCGGATGCAAATAGTAAAAATTTCAAATGTATATACAGTTCCGAAAGATTGATAAATATCGGAGTTCCTCAAGGCTCTATACTAGGTCCAATACTTTTTTTAATTTATGTCAATTCACTTTTTGCTCAAGCGTTTAAAGGAAAAACTACTGCTGTTGCTGATGATACAGCTCTATCCTATTCAAATTTAAATTATTTTAATACTTTTACTGATATAAATTTGGATTTGGATGTATATTAAGGCAATGGTTCAAAATGCATAAACTTGTAATAAGTAACAAAACAAAATTTATGTTTTTTAATCTGACAGGAAAAGTATGTGAAAGTATTTCTGTAAAATATCACTCTCCTAAGTGCTTAAAATTTAATTTATGTAATTTATGTGTACATGATGTGTCTGGTATTCTGTTTAATGGGAACCATAATTGCTCAGATGATTGTTTCTATGTTGAACGTGTGGATAACTTCAAATATTTAGGTATGTCGTTAGATGCTGGACTAAACTGGAAAGATCACACATCTTTTATTAAAAGATACCTGAATAGAGCAGTTAGGCAACTGTAGCATCTAAGTTTATATTGTCCTTTCTCTGTTTTAAAACTATTTTACAATGGCTTTATTATTTTGGCTAAACTTCAATCTGTTCTGTGTTGTTTGGGTGGTACCCCCAATATAATAAAATTGAGCCTTTGTTAATTAAACAAAAACATTGTATACGTATTATTTGTAAGGTCAGTCGTAGAACTTATTTTTTCAAATATCTAAAAATTCTTCCATTAAGACATACACTATTTTAAAGTACTTAAATTATTTTTTTTAAAATCGGGCTATAATAATTCGAGATTGCTGATGGATCATAATTTGCGTATAAATAACAGAAATGTTGTAAATGTACCCAAAGTTAAAAAATCTCATTTTCGTCACTTTTTTACTGTAACTGCATCTCAGCTGTTTAATAAGTTTCCTGAATCCTTTAGAACTGAGAGAATAGAAATTAAATTTATAAAACAAATAAAATCCTGGCTCTTTTCATTTTCTCATGCACAAATAGAATCAATATTAACACCCATAATTTAAACTCACTTTTTAACTGTTTTCTTATTTCTTATTTTTTTATTTATTTATTTTTTTTTTCTTATTTCTAATGGCTTCTATTCTGATCGTAATTCATTCTACTATCCTATATTTTATTTTATTTTTATTAAAAACTTCAAATCTTTTTATATTTTACAATTAAATTAAATTCATTCTTCTTCAATTAAATAAAACATTATATCAAATAATTCTATACTAATTTTATACTGTTTTTCCTCATTAATACTATTACACCCGTTATTTTAATAAAGTAAGGCAATAGAAAGTCTTTAACTATTTCATTTACAACTTGAAGCTTAAAAGTGATTATTTAATATATATATTATGTACAAGTTGTTTGATTTTTTTTTTATATTTTCTAATATGTATATATATTTGTAGTTTATAATAATTGTATTAATCTTCTACTACTATAATATATACTGTACATTTGTGAATTATTATTAATTCTTAATTCATAATTCAAATGTTTTTTTTTTTTCAATAGTATATCAATTAATTGTTATTTAGTACAAGTTAAAAATGTAATCTGAATTATTTTAAATACGTAATAATTTTTAATTTGAATTAATAATGAATTAGATTAAGGATACATTGTACAAAACATGAATTTAAATTGTATGTATTCAAAATTTGTTACTAGCTTTGTAATTCTGTTTAAATTAAGACTATTTTTATTATTATATATTTATCTGGATGTTTGTAAGTTCGACGGAACGCTCCAACACATATACAAATTGCATATGTTTACAAATGCATATATATACAAATTGCTTTGATGCTTTTCTTAACCCCTGTCTACCATGCTGAACCTTTGCAGAAAAAATTGATTGCATGAACTATATTTTTTTAATTTAATGTTATTCTTCTTCGCAAATAATAAGGAAAAATAATAAAAAAATAATAATAATATAAATAAAACAAACAATTTTTTTGATTTATAATAATAAGGACTAATAGAAATTTAATCAATAGTTTAATATGGTATAATAACCAAAAGGCAAACAGCATTTAACACAAAAAAAAACATAATTCACTCAAAGGTTATTCTTATTACTTAAAATTATACACAATAATATACAATAGTGCGTAACTCACTTCACTCAAAAAAATTTTTTTTTTTTTTTTTATTATTTGCTGTATCTGTATTCTGTATGTTCTATATGCTCCATTCCAAAAATATTATTTTATTTTCAGTTTTAAGTGTTCACTGTTCACTTCACTGTTCAGGTTCACTGTTCAATCAATAGAACTTGATAGAAGTAGAGTAGGATAATAAACTCTACTTCTACGTCGGATAATAAAACATTGTTTTTTTTAAATTGAAAATTATTGATGAAAATGTTTTTGTATTTTTTGTAAATTTTACCAATTTAAATACAAAATTTTGAATATTTTTTTAAAAATAACACAATACCATAATAACAGTTTATTCATATAGCAAAATAAGATCCCATTTTTAAATTTGCTCTCCCAGAGGCCACAACAACGCTAATACGGTATAATTTATACTAAATGGAACCCAACTAACGAATTATAACTAAATGGAAGTGAGTACGAGTATACCATACAAAAATACAAACATTTTATACAAATTTGTTGGTATGGTACTTCTTTTTCTGTTATATAAAAAAAAAAAAGATTAGTGTTAGACCAATATAAACATAAATAAAAATAAATAAAAAGTGATATAAACATAAGTACTGTAATTTCGGAATAAAGAATCAAATATAAATAATGAAAGAAAAAAAGAAACTAGGATTTATTTTGCTTCCGTCATTTATGACGGGTTACAAAGCTAGTTTATTATAATTTTCGAATTTCATTTATTCATAGGTCATAACATAACAATATTAATTTATTTAATTATTTATTTATTACACATAAAACGATTAGTCTTTTTATTGTACATATATCTGATTATTTTAACAATTAAATTTAATCAAATTTTTGAATAAAATAATATTTTTTTTATTTATTTATTTAATCAACTAGCAAAGATAACCGACGTTGTCCGGGTGGAACACAAAATGACGTATAGAATTTACTTCAATGAAGTTTGATTTATGAATCGAATTGAAAAAAATTGATTTACCAAAAATATTCTAATATCTTCATTGATAACTGTATCTATTCTATCGATTTGTATATTTAGATTGTATTATTTTTTGTTTTTCAAAACCATGTTAAATTCACAATTTCCATTCCAAAATATTTTCAACACTTACTATAATGATTTTAAGTACCTGTAAAATCATCTTTAAATCAACTTGCAATTACCTAATTAATTTCAATTCCAATTTTAAGAATGTTGTTTTCAAAATGTTCAAATAACTCACCTGAAAAGAGGAAAAAAAAATTTCATTATTATAAATTTTCTAAAATACATCCTAAAACTGAAATTATTTAATTTAAAAATAATTTTAATCAAAAATTTTCCTCACAATCACGACCTGACAAATCAGCCATACACAATTTAACAAAAGTATATAGTAACTAAAATTTCATTCATAATTCAAGAACAAAAGAAAATAACCTGACCTGACCTACATATTAGATAGGTATATATATATATATGTGTAAAATAATATATTATTTGAAACTTGAAGAAAAACAACAACAAATCGTAAACAAATAAAAAAACAAATAAAAGGTCACAATCATTCGAATTTCCCTATAGAAATCTTCTTATGCATATTTTAAAGTATTATTATTATATTGTTAATTCATTTTCATTTACTCAAAACACCCATGTAATTAAATATCCTTTGCTAGTAACCATTATTATATACACGTCGTATATAATATCTGTATATAAAAATGTAATTGACATAAAATTCGTATCATGATATTATCACATAACATATGCCCTAAACATTCTAAGCAACAACATAAAAGGTCATAATTAATTCAAAGGATAACAACATAAAAAGTAAATAAAAAAATAAAAAAAAAAAGAACAAATCACAAAAAAAAATAAAAACAAAAAGATAAGATACAACATTTTCTCCAAGTTTTCTGTTTCTGTCACAAAATAAAAATAAACAACAGAGAGAAAAATAATAAACAAAAAAAAAAAAAAAATAAAACAATTACTGTAATTAACATACAAACAGCCTGTCAGAATCTTATTTATTCATGTTATTTTTGTTATATACAACCGACGTGTATATGGCTATATGGGACATTGTTATACTCAACGAAATTCGTATCGTTTGAAAAAGGAAAAACAAAATATTCTTTGATGGCTTCTTTAAATGTATGAAAATGGACAAAAAATTTCACTGACCTGCTGCCCAAAGGTCCCGTATAAAAATTCAAACATACAAAGTCCTTGAATTCATTCAAAAATTCATTCTTTATTTATAATATCAGTAAAATAAAAACATTGTCCTGTCTTGTAATTCCTTTTTTTTTGTTTTTTTTTTTTTTGTTTTCGTGCTGGTATATAAAAACACACAAAAATACACAACACAAGAAAAAGCAACAAAAACAAAATCAAAACAAAAAGAGAAAAATAAACAAAAAAAAAATGTTTTTTCATTATTGGCCCCCCATTAAATTTTATTCAATTAACCCTATTAGACCGTATCAGAATTGTAATTTCTTTTGTTTTTTTTTTTTTTTTAAATTTAATCAACATTTTTGAAGTTAAGCAGAAAATAAAAACAAACATTGATGTTATAATTTGTGATATGATAATAATTATATGATAGAAAAATCCTTTGAAAAATCCTGTAAAATATAAATAAAAAAAAAAAAGAAAACGACAATAATTCAATTATTGTGAGTACCCAATTGGAAAAATTTACTTAACAAAAAAAAACAATATTACTGTTTGTATTTCGAGTATACGGGCATGATTATCGGTTTAATATTTAGTATTAATAACACGCGACTGAAAATAATCTAAAGATTGTCAGAATGGAACGGAACTAGAACAAGACGAGAAAATATGCTTTACTTATAAAATTTGGATTTCTAATTCAACCGATGTTGTGCAATGGCTATAATATCGGACAACTAATCAATATGGAATGCAGAACGACGGATAAGGCAAAGAAGAAGATATTTTGGTCATAAAATATTATGTGATCATTTCAAAACTGTTTGATCAAAATATATTTAACAATGTAAAATGGAACGGCTTTTTGTATACCTTAGATACAAACTCTAAACCATTCTGGAACGTTTGTAAGATTTAAGAGAAAACATTCAAAATACCAGCACTTACACATAAAAATGGTTACAAAGAAAAGCCTAATGTGTGAACAGAGTACTTTACAAATCGAAATTCTCTGACCAATAATTATAGCGAAACAATTTCCATCAACACGGTTGTCGATTCAGTTGAAAGTCTAAAATATCAATCAAAAGGTCATTCTGAATTCACTTCTATTAAAGAAATTACTATGTTAAAAATTAAATTCCGGTCAGGACAAAATAGCCTGTATTATACTTAAAAGTTTTTCAAAGACAATCTATTTTCCAGAATTTTCAAATATGGAAAATAGTTTTAGTTACATGAATTCCTAAGCAAAAAAAAAATTTATCACTGGTTGGAAGCTATCGTCCAATTAGCTTATTCAATTTCTTAGGAAAAATTAAAAAATTTTTTTTTTAAATAGCATCGGTTGTAGTTCACTAGATGTTATTATGGCAGTCTAATATCCTGCCTTCATTCAAACTTTTTATTTTAACTATAAGTTTTTTCTACTTTGGCAATGCCAACGCTATCGAAAATGTTAAAGCAATTCTCAATTTTTTTTTTTTTTTCTTCTTCTTGGAATCCACAAGTTTGTTTGATTTAAAACTATTTATTCTTGGGAATAATTTACGTAAATATTATACTCTATATTCTAGATTTCTGGCTATGAATGAATTTCGATAAGCTTCAACCAGAGTAAGGGTGTGGGTAAATACCCCTTGCGGTCCGTGGTGTTTGTAAAGGTAAATGTAGTGATTTTCGGAATCTTGCGAGATATATCTATAAAATGAATTAAACAGAGTTAACGCTCTTAACAATATGGCTCTAACAATATGACAATGGTGCAATTGAGGTGATGAGGCATTTACCTCGCCTATTAAGCCAATCAAGTGTTTATATACTCTGTTAACAAAGCTTAGAGTAATATTTGGAGCTTGGTGCTCTGAACAATATGGCCCTAACAATATGACGTTAGCCAAGTTTTACAATTGCGGTGATGAGGCATTTACCTCATCTATTAACCCAATGAAGCGTTTATATACTCTGTTAATCGATCGTATTAATAAAATCTTTAGATGAAAAATATGTCGCGGAATGAATAAAAAAAAAATTAAACATTTGTTGTGGCTAAAAATATGGTTATTTATGAGCATATTTTGATTTACTCACTTTTTCCAGTGTGTTCGGTGAATACTTTTCTGTATGGCTGTTTGTCTCATTATTTGGGTTTATCTTTTTATCTATATAATATTATTGCTAAAAGTGAATTTAGCTATAATATTCCAAATTGCATGTTATTTAAATTTTTTATTTTTGATTAGCCCTTTTACTTTTCCTCCATTCATATTATTGAGCAAACGTTTTTTTATTTATATCACATTTACTAATATATGTTTTAGTTCGGTTATATTCTAACTAAATACGCCAGTTATTAATAACATTGCTAATTTTAGCTTAATCCATTTGAATTAAATGATGGCGTTTTGTCCAACTATGATCTGCCTTTTTTTAGTTTTTTGACTCTGTACTAAAATCTTTGATAATACCAAGACACTTCAATCGAAATATGTTTTGGTAATAAAAATATAAAAATATTTGCTTAACGAATATTGATTTGGATTAGTAAGGATATCGTACATAAATAGCTATATGTATATTATACATATACTGCACTATCGCATCATGTTTGTCAATCATACATTTTTGGAAATTAATATTGTTGTCAAATAATATATAAAAATTAATTTTGTGTCTAGGATAAAAAATTATTTGAAACAATTATTTTGAACAAAGACTGGAACATCAAGACATACTTAAGAGGAGAATAAAGATTGACTTAATTTTTATTCTATTTGTTTTGTAAGGGTTGAATTAAGTTAACTTTGATGTCGTATGTGACTCTTACATGAGGTTATACATATATCCTTTAACCCTTAAATTCTATTAAACTGTATTAGGTTTTAACCGTAATAATATGATCCTTCAATTTTATTTGTTAATTGAATATATCTTAAACAATTTTGTTTTTTTACTTTTTTTTTTATATAAGATTATTACAGGGACATACCCAAAAGTCATTATTTTTATATATATATATATATATATCTATTTATTTTAAATACGATATTAAAGAGCAAAAACTACCCCAAAGGGAGTGAGTAATTACTATTTTAAAATGATATTAATTTAACTGTTATGATATCCTCATAGTAAACATTTTAATATTCTTATAACGAAAACGATATCATTTTGTGAATGAGTTCAGTTTATCCTCGGTTTACTTTAAAGGTCTACAATTTAAATTTAAATTAAATTTTATTATATTTCTTTTCTTATGATATACTTTAATTTTAGAACTTTTCACCAGTAATCTTAAGAACTTTTCGTTGAATTGAGATTTAAAAAGTGATTGTCGTTAAAGAGGTTTGTTTTTTTTAGAATAAAATTATTTTCTGAATTTTTGAAATAGATAGAGAGAAGGAGAGTGTATGAGGGGGCTGACACAAGAATAATCGTATAATTCTTAAGTTTAGTTATTTAATTTATTTTAATGATAGGTTTTAAATATATTTGGTTTATCAGAACGTAATTGTATAAATGTATGTATGTAGTAGGTATTTGTTAATTGTTTGTATGTATTGGAATTCTTATTGAATGAAAATATGTGTTAAATATAAAACTTTGACACTAAAAATGAATTGAAAATAAAAATGAAGTCCCATGAATAATTTTTTGTTTTTATGAGATCTTAAAAAAAAAAAAAGATTATTTTTTTGTGTATTATCTCAGTTTGGAGTTTTGATAGAATGAATAAAATTAGTTAAAGAAGATTTTATGTTAACATTTTTTTTTTAAATATTTTTAAAGTAGCTCTATCTATGTATTTTATAATATTCCTCAAAGAAATTTAATAAATCATCAAAATAAATATAATAAGAGTACATAATAATGTATTAGTTGAAAATTTGGAATTTATTATTTTCATCGAATTTGTTAAATTTGTGTATTAGCTAGGTTTATCTTTTGTCTAATTATTTTTATAAGTCATTGTTAAATTTATACTTTAATAATTTTTTTATTTTTAAATTATTTTATTATCATCCAGTAATAAATACTTATAATATCATTCTCAAGAAAAATTACATTGCAACACACACGACTATCTCAATGAAATATCATTACATAACAGTTAACAATAACAACGATTTAAAAAATATTTTTATTGAAGTCTCTGAATATCGTGCAAAAACATTAGTGGTGGAGATGATGCTGAATACCTTGGAGAATAACTGACAATGTTTGTGAAGCACATTTTAAATCTGGCTTTGAAATTGTTTTTAAGAGTGGCCGACGTGTAACTGATTTTGATAATGAAAGGGCAACTGTAAGTAATAGTTCATATATATTTGTTATTATTGCCATCAATATTGAACGAACCTACAACATCACGGTTGTGGAAAGTAAAACCAAATGTATCAACTTGTTCAATGTCAACAAAGAAAAATTACCAATTTATTTGGATAAATTCATTATTCATCAGAAATGATACTAAGTTTTCCAAAATATAATAATTCCGAGGATTGTAGAAATGTAAAATAAATAAATGAAAAAATATAAGTTCATATTTTATTTATTTACTTCTTGTTTAGATCAAACAGATTACAATTAAGTCTTATAAAATTTATTTATCAAAAAAATGTTTGTTTAAATTTTTCATTTTCTATTTTTTATTTTTTTTTTTTTTGTAAATAAACAAAATTCGGTGTAATATGTGCTTAAATTATAGTTTTAAGACATCATGGAGCATTATCACAGAAAGTTATATTTCATTTATGTGTAGTAATGGATAGTTTATATTAATAACCACTAAAGATATTATGGTATTAAAATGTTGTGCACATACTACAGATAAGAAATCACTATAAGAAATTAAACATTTATCCCCAAAGTGTAGTAATAGTAGTAGCAATAGAAGTTATAATTAAGCGTTATGTGTTTACTAATTAATACAAATCCTAAAACTACATAGATAATCGTTTATATAATGTATTACATGAGCTCAAAACAATACTGTATATTATGTAATTTATAACACTTATTTTTTTTTTTTTAGCATTTACCAATGTTATTAGATATTTTTAAATGTAAACTTTACTTGTATTCCGATTATAATTCAATATCAGAATATGAACTGATCTATATGTAAATTAGTGTTCCAATACAAAACAATAAAATTAAAATTAAAAAATTTCTAGGAAATTACACAAATGAAATTTTATGTTTATTTTTTTTTTTAAGTTTGAATTTTCACAATAAAAAATTTTGTTAAAATAATTAATCCAAATTTTCAAAAAAGTTGGAATAACCGAAGAAATAAATTAATTAAACAAGAGCGCAAAATTTATCTACGGTACCGTACCAAGATTATGATGGTGTTGATGATTTCAAGCACTATGGTGAAAAATTAAAAAAACTTACTCCTCGTCCTGGTTTATTAACCGAAAGCGAATTAAAAAAAATTAAAAATTAATTAATTTTGAACTTTTTTATTACACATTTTTAACGAAAAAATTTACAAAAAAATTAATCAACGTTAGTACTGGTGATGCCATAATAGCAACAGCCATTTGTAGGCAAATCAGATACAATATCAGACAGACCTTTCAGACCATATCCGTACCAATAAATCCAAAAAACCAAAGTGGGCTATAAAAATGTGGGCTATACTTCAACAAAAAATTATCAATTTTAAAATTTAATATGAAGTAAATGAGGAAATTTATTATAAAAATAATTTCAAAACACACATTAAATGGATTCCAGGTCGTACTGTAAAAAGTACCAAATAAAACCCAAAAAAAAAGGGCATAAATCTCTAAAATTTTATAATAATTTTTGTACAAATTATTCTCAAGATAATGCAATTGGTTGTCCATCCTTTTCATCATCAGAATCTGATATATCATATTCAAATTCTGATGACGTTTTCGTTATAGTCAAGATTCAGATGAGAGAGAAAGGGATAGGATTAGTAATAAAATTAAAGAAATTGAATATAGTAAAAGTAAAAATAAAGTTTATAATAAAAAGTCTTATGATGGACCTGTAAGAAAATCCGAAAGAATAAAATTAAAAATATCCAAAATTAAATAAATTATAATAAGAATATATTAATACGTAGTATTTAAGAGACAATCAAAATTAATTCTAATTTTTATTTAAGTGGAGAAGAATTATTATGTATTGAAAGTAAATTACTAGATTAAGTATAGCTGGTAATCCTTATTATAATAATTGAAACTGCTTGTTACAGTTAAGTTAGATGTATATTAAATATTATCAGAAAACATGTTTTTAGTTTAAGATTGTACTTTGAATGAACCTGAATAAAGAACACATTACTTCGGTAATAATTTTTTTAAATACATTGGTACCAAATTTGAATTGCACTTTTAAATTTAATTTTTCTCTTTTTTTTCTTCGTTTTGTTTTTTGGTTCTCTTCAATTAGCTGCAATAATTGATTTTTAATTAGAATTTTTGTTTTTTTTTTCTCATTATGTTCTCTTCGAGTATTTCAACATTTCTTCATTATATAAAATTTTCTTATCTTCGAGGATTCTGACGATAATTATTATTACGGTAGAGCGTATTAGAATGTCTGGAATTTTTCAAAAATTATGATAAATAATTTCAGTAGATGACATTCAAGGTTGATCTGAAAATTTTATTAAATAAAACTAAATAAATATGAAAATTGAATATGTAGTATAAAACACCCGGATAAAATAAAATCGTGTAAATAATCATTGTAATTTAATGCGAATTCCAATTTAAATGTAATTCAATAACACAAGCACTGCTAATGTGCCAAGTAAACGCATTCCAATGTTTGAGTTATTTAAAGTACAGTAATGTTTTAGCTTTAAGTTTTAGAAATAATTCTCATTAATAAAAAGTAAGCTTAGAACAAGCAGACGGTTATTTTATTTAATCCCCTCTAAAGTGAACATAATTTAAATCCTCAATTGGATATCATTATATTTAAAATACAATATTAGTGCAATTACGACAAAGATTTTAAAATAAGAACACCAGAATTCATCAGAGTATTGCCGTTCAAGAAGATTAAATGGTTGATGAGTTTATATTTCAATAGGTATATTGATAAAATAATTTAAAGGACTGCAAAATAACACCAAACAATGCTAGCAAATACTTCAGTAGACTATACATGATTCGTGAATTTATTTTATCAAGTAATTCAACTAAATTTATTTTCTAATTTTATTAAAAAAATTAATACATTAATTTTGATTATTTAATTAAAATAAAAAAATTCACCATTTTATATAAAAATATTTATATTTCCGGAAAACTCATAGAAAAATATTTACCATTTTGCTATAAATTTAGCTATATAAAAATATTTTTTTGTCATTAAAATTTACTAAGTTAGAGTCAATATAAAAAAATAAAAGTTTAAAAACTAGAAAAAAAATTTACTCAAAAATTTTAGGTATTACAATTATTATGCAATGACATCAAATTATTGCATGACATAAAACAGAACTTTAATTTATAAGAAAAGTTTATTTTTTTTTTTTTTTTTTATTATTATTTCAAATGACTCTATACATTATTTATTTTAAATCTTACTATTTTAAAACTACGTTTACAATATTATTTCATATTTATTTCAAAAGTTTCAAAATTAAATATTTTTGTCTATTCAGTATGGAATTTTAACAAGCTGTATAAAATAGCAGCACCCCCACTCAGTTCTTTTAGAAAATAAATTTTCTTTAAAAACTTTCAACTATAATTTTGAATTTTTTTTCTATCTCTTTTGCTCTCTCTCTCTCTCTCTTGCATCTCTGTCATTGTGGAGTTAATATAATCCGAAACATAAAAAACTCTTTGAAATAAAATTCTCTTGAAATCCGCACAATAATTCAACAAAACTTTGGCCATAAAACGTCATCCAACCAAGAAAAAAAAAAAAAACAAAACAAACAAAAACAAAAAATGGAAAATTAAAAACAAGAAACTGAAATTCTAAAAGAAATAAAGAATCACAAGTAAAAACTTTAAATAAGAAAGAAACTAACAAAAACAAAATAAGTTATTTTTTTTGCCAAAATTTACAGTCAAAAAAAAAACTGAAAATTTAAAAAAAACGTTACACTTTTACATAATTTTTTGCAAAATTTTGCAATCAACTATGAACGAACGCATGCAGTACAAAGGTTATGGATTTTCCATGATTTTTTTTTATTTTTTTAGGTAGCTAGGTACCTAGATTTTTTTTTTTAACGAATTCAATTGAATAAAAATTCTGTAAGCAAGAACAAACACAAAAAAAAAAAAGAATTTAGTTTAAAAAAATATGAAAATTAAAAATGTTTTTTTTTTGTTTTTTTTTTTTTATAATAATTTTAAAAATAATATGGTTGCTCTTAAACGTCTTGCGAACTATAAAATAATTTAATTTTTCATCGAACTATAAATAAGTTTTTTGGTTGTTCGTTTTTTGCTTACAGTTTAAATTGTTTATGAACGTGTTTAATATGCAGTTACGGGGATAGTATGGTATTATTATATTTTTATTCATGATCTGTAAATTTTCATGAAATATTTAAAATTAATTCGGAAATTGAATATTTTAATTAAATAAGAGGTTCCATCAACTTGCATGCAACATATTTACTTCATCATCAGAGCTTGCATCTGACATAGACTGATGTAGGAATTACTTTGTTGCAACAAATTGAAACATGGCAACATATTATGATAACAAGGTTATTATAATGACTGTATTTTGGGACTTGAAATAGAGATATCTTGTTGATAGAGGAAATTGAATAGTTATGGTGTAAGAGACATCGAATTGGAGTGATTTCATTATTATTTCTAATAGCCCCCACACACTATTAAATCTGTTTAGAAATTTGTTTCGAAACTAATTTCTCTCTTCACCATTAAACTTTTGCTTAAACAAACAGAGAAACTTCACTACTTTTATAGTTAAGTCAAGACAAGATATATTTAAAAAAAAAATGGCGGGTAAAATCGCATTAATAATAATTGAATTTATTTATTAAAAAAAAAATGATATAAGATTGGTTACAAATACATATTATGAAAAATTTAAGCTACTTCTAACAAAAAAACAAAAACAATTGATTTTAAGGCCCCCATCCATTGTGCTTCGTATATGTCATTCATGAGTGACAGCAGGCTGTTGAATTTGCCATTCACTTGAATGCATGCATGACATACTTTATTTTGGATTGAAATTATACGAAGTAGGTCGATGTGAATATACCTTAAAATTTTATATAAATAAAGAGAAAAAATATATATCTATATTATAATACACAAGAGCACGATTAGTGAAAGCACACCTTTCGTGGTTTTTCGTGTGCTTCGTTTTTTTTTTCATTCAATCAATCAGTGATGATGCAGGTCGTGGCGATCAAAATCAATTTTTATTTTATGTGTATATTTTGGGTAAACAATTTTTATAAGATATTAGGTGAGTTGGTTGAAGCATCATTTAATATCAGAAATTTTTGTCGATTCTTTTTTGAGTCAAATTCTTTTTATTTATTTTTTTATTTATCGCATTTGGTTTTTTGCACTTTTAGTAGGAGAAAAAATTAATTAGTAGGATAATATTATTAATATAGGTTTTAATATCACAAATTTTTGGTGAGTTCGATTCTCTATTAATTCAATTTTTTTTTTTTATATTAAAAAATATTTTTTTATCTTATATATATTACACAGATGTCGGCATTTATCAGCTTATATTATAATACACAAGATGAACGACGTGGCAAGTAAAAAAGCAATAATTGAAAAGTAAATTATTTACACCACAAAAATATTAAAATGTTAGCAAGTTCTTGGTGCTGAATACTTAAAACATTTCAAATATTTACATCAAATAGTGACGGTTATTTCCAAATTGAGCGCCATCTAAACTCTAAAATAAATTTCAATTACGGGAAATTTTTAAAAAGGCTTCATAAAAATTCTGTCATTTAACACACAAATTTCTGTCAAAAACACAAAAAAAAATTGAAAACAAAACAGAAATACAAAAATCAGATCAGATCATACTCTGCAAAAATTATATAATAAAAGTTAGTTCATTTGCTTCTGCTATCATTAAAAAAAATATATATACAGTAAAACACGGTTATAATCGTTCGCTAAATTTCAGTAATGTATCTGACTATAACCGTTTTGTGACTATAGGCGTAGTAAAAAAAAAATCGCATCTTTATAAACAAAATCAAATTCAATAAAACAATTTTAAACTTTATTTTATTCATAAATAGCAATTCTGTTATGTAATCACAAAATATACATATTTGTAATATAGAACAGAAAAAAACTATATATAAATCAGTGTTTTAATAAAATAATTCACTGTTGACCTATTGCTATAACTATATAGAATTGTGACTACAAACGTTTTTGACTACAAACGAATTAAAATATATCGATCTACTACTTTGAGAGTAATGAGATTTTATTGTGTTAAATTATATTGAAATTAGTGTTAATTTCGTCATAAAGTATTAGGTATTATACTTTAATTTTATTATATTTGCCTTAATTAACTTGCCTTGGACTTTATATGTTTGTTTCAATTTGCTTCAATTCAACAAAATACCCATTTCAATAACCATTTAACCAAAGTATATCCATAAAAAGAGTAAGAACTCATGTATGTATTCATTTGTTTGCACACAAATTCATATGCAAATTTGATAAACATTGTCGGAAATTGACGAAAATAAGAATTTTATGTGTAAGAAAAAGAAAAAATATAGTAAACAAAAGACAGTAACAAAAAAAGTTGGCTGAAATTAAATAAATAAAGTTTATAATTTTGAAAAATATTTTCGACAAAAATTTTCGTTGAAATATTTAACAATATTATTTTCTAAATTGTATCAACTATGCATAAGATTTTTAGGAGACCTAACTAAAACAGCGTTATCATATTCTTTAAATTCTGTTATTTGTAAATAGATGTATTATTTGATAATCGTATACCAATATAATAAATATTTAGGTTTACTAATATAATTAATAAAAAATAATAATGTTTGTAACTCCAAATTATTACTGGCAAAAATATTAATAATATTTTATATTATTGTAATGCAATTATAATTTAATATTTTTAATAGGTATATAAGAAAATAATAATGTTTAAAACGAAAATATTAAAATTATAAAAGATCAGAATTAATCATCGTATAAGGGAACAAACTAAATTAGAACTAACATTTTTTGCCAGCCTGCCTCATATAAATAATGGGAGGAAACGTAAGCAAATCCAAAGGAGAATAATATGAACGCAAAATTATTTTACAGTATAAAGCAAAAGGATAACATCTGTTTTGTACCTTTTCTCTCTCATAATAAATTTGGTATACGATAAGTAAATGTAAATTTTACCTCTTTTGACTAATGATATTTTGCTCGGTTTGATATTTCTTAAAAAAAAGGTTGTCGTAAAATGGGAGTGCGTATTCTTGTTAATATAGATTATAGATATTCTTTGCATTCAACTAAGGTCAAATTTACATATGTGTGTGTACTAATAATGGAATATGGATATTTGATAAAGTTAAAATTTGGTTTCTCTTTAAATTCACTATATTTATTGACATTTCTATGGTGTAAGGAAGCAAAAAAAAAAAAACAAAAAAGGAATACAAAATAAATGTGTGCAATACAAATCATTATCATTATATTTCAATCATTTTCTATTACTATTCAATTATATTTTCATAATATTTTTTTGTGTTTTTAATTTGGTTTCTCATATTAATCTCTTTCTTTTATTATTTCTCTTTCTCTGACTAAGTATATGCAAATGTACGTACATGTGTCATATAGGGCTTGCATTTGTTACATACATAATCATATGGCTTAGTTTAATTGAAAATAAAATGCAAACATTATTTATGGAAGAAAACAAAATTTGAACCAATCAAGTATCAGTTATCTATCCCTCAGTTACAAATTACTCTTCTCGCATGTAAAAAAAGTTCAATTTCGATTTATGCATGTATATATTATACTTTTATATGCCAATTTATGCTTAGGCAGCGTATACACCTCGGACAAAATCGAATTTTATCGTAGATAAAGTCGGATGAGTGTTTACATTTCAGACTTTTCCACAGATTTAAATCTACGATTTTATGTCAAATATTTTTTGTATTTAACAGGGTTTCTTTTTATCAAGTGCGTAATTTTTTAATACGTAAATTAAAAAATTAAAAGGTATGTAATCAAAAATCTCCAAAAAGTCTTTAAAAATATACATATTTTTATAAAATTTGTTACAGTAATATAAAATATAATTATACATTTGAAGTATGAGCAATAATAACCAAATTGCGTTAGAGTGAATTTTAGTGCCATTTGATTATATGTGTTGTTCTTTGAAAATATATTATTTTTCATTAAAAAAATATTTTCACTAAAAAGTCGAAAATAAAATAAGGAAAAAAAAATTTTTTTTTTAGAAATATTTGCCTTCAATTTAAGCGTACTAAAACTACAAAAATAAACTTTAGAATCGCAGCTTGATATAATGTTTTCATAGCAAGTTATGATTGTAATTACGGAAAAAGCAAATTAGCCGAACTTTTTACCAAATCTCTTAATCTCATCTCTAGACTTCCTAGAATTTCATCTAATTTGCTGTTTCCGTAATTACAATCATAACTTGCTATGAAAACATTATATCAAGCTGCGATTCTAAAGTTTATTTTTGTAGTTTTAGTACGCTTAAATTGAAGGCAAATATTTCTAAAAAAAAAATTTTTTTTTCCTTATTTTATTATATATATATTCAATAATCAAGCGATGCAGAAAACAACTACAATTATACCAAAACCAATATTTTTTTCAGCAAATATTTATATTGTTATTTTGAAAGCTTAACGCTAACATGCAAGGTTATGAGGCCGTTATTTAAATAAAATTGTTGTCTGTTTTTTTTTCCCCCAACTTCTGTGCAATTGCACAGGGGATTCACTAGTTAATAGTATAAAACATAAAAATTTTTTAACAGTTCAATTTAAATTAACTCAACTACTATTAACTTAACTCAAAATGTATAAAATTGCTTGTGAAATAATTATAATTGATCAAGTTATTAATGAAGATGAAGAAATAAAAACAAAAAAAAGGAAGCATAAAATATGGACTAAAGATTGGTACTTCAAACGTTCTCGATTTTTACATGAAAACCTTTTGAAAAAGCTAGAAGAATCTTCTTCATCTGATTGTAAAATTTTTTTATGTATGAATGTATCAACATTTGAAGATTTTTTGCGAATAGTGACCCCATTCATTGAAAAGGAAAATGTATTAAAAACAAAAATTAATGATATTAAAAAAAATTTCAACGTTTTAACGAAATGTAAATGTCTAAGTGGTAGAATATCCAACTTTTTAAATAAAGTAAAACTCGACATTAGTCTATTTTTTTTTTAAATTATCCTTACACAGTGTTTTTGAGCGATGAGAAGAGGTTAAATTTTATTAAAGTAAGAGCCACCCCAGCAACTAATTCCATATTGCAGTTTAGAACTGAATAGAGCAAAATACGCCATTAGCATAACTTTTAAAGAACAATACAGATTTAAGTGGTAAATGTTTGGCAAAACCTTTTTAAAATAATTATTTAAATAGCAAGTTAGTACAGATCAATTCAGTTTATTATCAAGTAAAACACCAAAGTACCTAAACATATCTACACTTTCAATGTTAAAACAAGAACTACTACACGACGAAGAGAGGACAAAAGAGCTTAGAGACTGTACAGGAAATTTAGCACAATCATGAGAATGATACCAAATACTAAAATTCTCGAGGAGACAATTATTAAGCCTAATTTGCATAATTTTAGTTTTATTACTTATAACTAACTTATGAACATAAAACCATTTTCGAATTAGGTCCAAGTCAAAATTTATATCGCAAAATAAGTCAAGTAGATTATTATTGATGTACGAAAAAGCAGTGTCATCCGCAAAAGCTGTAGGTATACCCTTGAACTGTTGTTGCAGTAATGAATTAATGAAAATAAGAAACAGAACCGGACCTAATACTGAACCTTGGGGTACACCAACCTTGATACTAAGAAGCTCACTGAACTTTCCATTTAATTTGACTAGTTGCTTCCTATTATTATGATATTACTCGAACCAATTAAAAATAAAACCTCTAAGCCCCGCACTATAAATTTTAGTTAATAGCAAATCATGACTCACTGTATCAAACACTTTAGTGATATCAATAAATAAACCACTACAGAAATTACCATTGTTAATATCACTATAAATTTCACTGCAAAACTTTATAAGTTCATCCTCGGTACTTCGTTTTTTCCTAAAAGCAAATTGTGTGTCCCTAAAAAATTTTATTTTATCAAGAAACTGTAAACTAAATGTAACGGGGACAAATATTACAATATTATTACAATATCTAGAGATTACTAGGCTTTAGTATTCAAACAGAACAATTTAAGGAGCCAGAAAAATTCATTTTTACATTAATAAAAATCCTACTAAACATCACAATAATGACCTACAACAATGTTTTTTGTAGAACGAGAAATTGTTTTTTCTAAATTAAAAATGCTTCTGAATATGTAAATGATGTAAATTACATGTTCAAAGGAGCATGAGAACTAATTTTTAATTTTACCAGAACGTGTGAACCTCCTGTAATAGAAACTTCCGAATTAAAAAAAAAAAACATAATAATTTAAACATTCACATAAAATGAAAAAACACGTAACGCGATCATGTTCAAACACCAGAATTTTGATATTAACATTACCAATGAACATAGGTATTATGTTATACACTTTTTAACCTTCGGTTAATTGGACTTAAAAGAAATTTGAAAGTTAAATAAAACAAAAAAGGGTATTAATAAAATGCAAGAATTATAATATTATCTAAAAGAAAATACGAATCTGTATATAAGGTCCTAGAGGTTCTTAGACTAATGCATTTAAAATCTAAATAATTTTCTAATTTTATTAAATATAATTTTTAGAAATAACAAAGGGTTTTTATAATATAATGTTGAAAGAAAATTCTAATTAAATTAAATAATTTGAAATTTCTACCATACTGCACACATTAACGCAAACACGAACAAAAATTCACTCTTTTCTTTTGAGTGAAAATAATATACCACTTTTTAACTTATTTTCTTTTCTTCTCTTTCCTCTATTCTGATTCGTTAAAATAGCAACAAAAAAACTTTTTTATTTTTTCTTGTTTTTATTTTTATTTTTTCTTATTTTTATTTTTATTTTGCTATATTTTAAACTTCTAAATGTTATTAAAGTCATAAATAAAACTAGAGTGAATATAAACTGTGTGCGAAGAAGAAACAGATGTGAAAAAAAGTTGTGGAAAATGTTAAGATGAGAAGTAACTCAACCAACAAAAGAGAATGGTGAAAGTTCAGTTTTAATTTTGTTGTCTTGTGTTCTTCTCTGTTTTACGCAAAATGAAATCGAAGAAAATTATTATTCTTTGGTTTTTGCAAGAAATATATTATTTAACCCTTGTATAGGTATACACTTATATAATTTTAAAAATTTCGGGGACAAAAACAAAACAACTTTTAATTATTATAAATCGAGTAGAAAAAATGCAAATCTGATAATTTACTGTCAATTCGGTTTATTTATTAACAATAATATATTTTTTGATTTCAGATCATCAGGATTAGGAAAGAAAGTAAATACCTCATTGTGGTTGATCCGGTGTTGAGGTTGTTTGTGTTATTGTTGTTTACCCTGGTGGTTATAGATTATAAAGATTTGGTATAGCTATTCGAGCTATTATGATCTCGACACTTCTAATAATTCTTTTTTTCTTTCTTTATTTTATTTTACTTATAATCCTAGCATATAACCACGTAACCACGTTTTTTTTTTTGTTTTTTTTAACTTGTCTTCAGTAAAATGGCTCGTAGGCACGATGCAAACAAGTGGCCCTAAGTGTCGGGACCGAAGACCTTAATTTTTATTTTTTCTTTAATTTTATTTTGTCATCAGCACAACGAACCTTAAATGTGATGAAGACAATAGGTCCGAGGTCCTAGGAATTGGGGCCGAAGCTCTATATCACCAGTTTAAATTGTTTTTTTCTAGGAAAAGGTTATTAATAATTATTATGAATAATTTTAAAAAATGTTCAGATTGTTCCGCGGTTCAGAAGTCGGGACCGTAGCCCTTGAACAAAAAAATTGTCCAAAAACCAAAATGTCAATAATGTTCATTACGTATCAAGATAAGTATGAAAAAAAAAATTTTTGATTTTTTTTTGTTCAAGGTCCGAAGATTTCTCTACTTTTTTCATGTCAATTAAAACAAACTTATAAATTTAAAATAAAATACTTACACATTTTTTAAAATTTAAACAACAAAAGTTTTCGAACAAACATAAGCCGTTATTTAACAATTTCAAAATGACAAAATTTGTCATTTTATATGAGTATATTCATAAAACGCGACTATCGAAATTGGCTTGTTTTCATTTTTTATGATTTTTGTCATTTTTTCCGACTATCGAAATCGTAAAATTTGTTTTTCACAAAAAGTGACAGTGAAATGACTATCAAAATATGGGCCATTATTTTAAAATAAAAAAAAAAATACCTTTCTCACTCTCGCAAAACATAAATTATTTTAAAAGAATTTTATTTAAAAATAAAAACATATATACACTAATACATAAAACGCATATCTATAAAAATATTATAGCAATTGCTCCAGTGCCTTATGGCATTCTCCATTTAAGTGCTATAACGTATTTATAACGTTTCGCAACAATTGCGAAGCACTCAAATTAACACCAATACAGTTGTAAGAGTACTTATAATAGTGTTATTAGAGTGCCCAAGAGTCTTATAGCAATAAAATTGTTATGTGGGTTTAACAAATTGGTATTAGTATTATTAATTTGATTTGTAGTATTAGGACAATAATTTATTTATTTCCTAAGACAATAATTATTTTAATCTTTAAAATAATTTTAGATTCAAAGTTAATTTTTCACAAAATCAGTGTCTATACCTTTGGTATTCTACTCATTTTTATGTGGGTTATTCTTCGTATATTTAGACCAATTCTACCTATCACGGTGTATGAATGCTCCTGACACGTCCTTTGATTTAATTCTACTATACTCCAATCGATTGTATAGTAGAACACTTTTAGATTGAGTTGTACTTATTAGTAGTAAAGATATAAATTTTAATTTAACATAATTATTCCTACAAAGAATATTGTTTCCAAGTGGGAAACTACAGAAACGCAAAACATATGGTGTTGTAACTAACAAAAATTTTGATACATGGATATCCTACATTATTTTATATGCATACATTGATACCCTACCTTAATTTATTAATCATTTTGATAATTTAGATTCCACATCATGCAAATGTGTATTTATCTCTGTTACTCTCATTACATAGTTGTAATTAATATCGTATATATGAATAAGTAATTTTAATGTAAATTCATTTTCTTTTTAATAAAGCATAATATTATCATATCTAATATATGGGATAATTGCCGAAGACTTATGCAGTCAAAAACTCAGTATTCACCGATTAAATCAGGTTATCAAGAAGACTAGATCCAATGTCAGAACAGTCACAGGTCATGTTCCATTTAACAAACAAATGTTCAAGGTTGGTAGATCGAACATAGACAGGTCCCAATTCTGTTTAGTAGAAAATGAGTCCTTCTCTCATATTCTATTTTCTTGCGACGCCATAGCTGAACAATATAATTATGTCCAGAAATACACATCGCATAATTCTGGAATTGACATTAAAGCAATAATAGTGTTCATTAAGGACATAGACCTTATCGTTTTTATTGTAGGTACATCTCTCATTTGAATTATTATATTCAAATTGCATTTAAAACATTTTTTAACTATGGTAATTTTACAATCAACAACACTGTTATTTGCATTATTGACAATTTTTATTTTTCTAGAATTTTCTAGACTTCTTACTAGCATCGATTGTTTACTAATAACTTTACAAACAACTTTAATTTAGTATTACTTACACAATATTACAATGGCAGAGTTGTGCCGCTCATTTATCGCCAGCTGAAATTGATGAATTAAAATTGGCTATGCAGAAAATTTGGATTGTATGTTAAAAATCTGGTATTCCTTGGATTTATTGGAAAAATAAATTCCATTTAGAAAATAAATTGGAACTAAAATCAGCCGGAAAGTTATATAAGAGTTAATTATTGGTTTATTGCAAGGATACACACCAAATGCATTTAAAATTTCCAGCATTATTTATTTTTGTTGTTTTTGTTTTCTGACTTAGTTTCATAGTCATAACTTTCATTATTCGGTCTTGAAATTATCATTAATCTTCAATAAAAAAAAAAAAAACTATTTTTTTTTTTCTTTTTTTTTTGCTACATTAGGATGGGGTTTTAATATCTACTGTACATTGTTATTGCATTTAAAAGATTTTTTTTTTATGTTTGTTGAATACTTTACCCAACAAAATTTTCTGTTTCGAAGGTCGAACAAATTAATTTTTAATGATGACAGGGTGGAATGCTAATTTATTCGAGCTATTTTTTTTTTTTTTGCTGCTTTTTTAATTTTTTAAGAAGTTGATGGACTGCAACTGCAAATTATTTGTGTTTTCTTATCGTCAACTGCATGCTGGAAACTATATATATTATACAAGATAAAATATAGATGTTAATGACTAATAGTATATTGATTTTTTAATAACGCTTTTAAAGGATGTTGCATGTTTTGGATCCTGAAATTTCCATTAACATTAAAATATCGTTTTAAAAAAAAAATTTTTTTTTCTTATTTTAGAATTATTATATAACATTTAATGGGACTTATTTACCCTTTTTAAGGATGTATTTACAGTTATATCTATAATAACTTGAGCAAATAATATAGTGTTATTCATTTAGCTTTTTATTCCTATTTTTTTGTTCCACCATATTATAATTTCAGTAACATTTGCAAAATTTGTTACAAAAAATTTTATGCCATATTTTAGAATTGAAATTTTTTTTTTTAGATATTTTAAGAGTATAGCTTTGCTAGCTGCTAGGGTAAGATTTAATATAGAAAGAAAATAAAATCAAAAATAATAAAAATTAATAAAATAAATAGTTTGACAGTTGAAAGCTAATAGTACCATAAATAATAACGTTGAAAATTGAAAATAAATGAAAATTATTTTTTGGAAAATTTTTCCAAAGTTAATATTTATCAATTTTTCTTACCCAACAGTCAGGTTTTTATTTTTATTATATTAGCTATATTTTATTTTTTCTGAAATCATTTTTTGAACTTCGGAAACTTTCCAGACTTTGTTTATGTTTTCAGATGAAAATTCAGTGAAATCTTTAATTTATTTTAAATTTTGACGGAAATTAAAGAAAAACAAAAATTTTCTTGAAAATAAATTATTTGGAAATTTTCCTAATAAATTTCGAAAAAGAAAAATCTCAATAATAAACAAAAACTTAGTATGTACATATACTTTGAGTGAATTGCTTTGAAAAAAAAAAAAAATAAAAATATTTAAAATAAAGTATTTTGACCTGTTGTACAGAGAGATAAGAAGATGTAAAAAATGAAAATATAATAATACTGAAATATTTTGTAATGGTAAATGAGCAGCTTTAGGGAATGTTAATTTACTCTACTTAAAAAAATGTAAAATGTTTTAAAGAATTTGAGTAAGAAGTAGAATAAATATTTAGGTTTTATAAAACTTTGACTTGAAAGCAACCACAAATCAATCACCAAAAGAAATATTATCGAATTCTAATCGTTTCCATCAAATTAAGTTTTAAGCTTATACCTAAAGAAAATATTTACAGAAAAATTTAGTGTGTCTTCGTAACATGACATCAAAATAATTACCAAACACCAATAGTTTCATTGCAGTCAATAACATCAGATGAAAAATTCATACAATCGATTAAAAAAGTGGATAAATGCGGATTTGTATATGTTGTTAATTTCTCATTGTGAAGCCATAACTAACACTAATATTGCTTCATTGTATAATTTAAAAAAATTTGAGCAGCTGTTAGAGTCTATTTAGTAAATCAACTTACAAGCTGAATAGGTAAATCAAAAATGAGCTGGATATACCTTTTATTTCGTAGAACCTAGTTCACACAAACTATAAGAATTTGAAAAATTTGTAAAGGTTTGGTCTAGTTATTTAGACAAATTTGTAATTAACTCTTAGTATACCACTTTTTACCTTGTAGTACAAATAGGTACATTAATATGTAAGTGTAATCGGAAATGTCAAAATAAGATCAAATGCATATACAGTCAAATCAACTGCGTAGTTTGATTTAAGTAATGTAATTTTTAATGTCGATCTTAGATGACTATGTTATAGTGTAATTTATTTATTTATTTATTCGTCTACGAAAAAAATTCTACAGACGTAAGTACAATCTAAAACTATAAAATCTTTTTAATTTGAAAAACAAATTAATTTATATAGAAAAATCAAACATAATTAAATATTTTAACAATTACTAAGCAAAGAACAAAGATAATACACCGTGATTGAACAGTAATAATTTAAATAAAGAAACATTTTTTTTAACCATTTCAAGGAAAAAAGCCAATCAAATCAAACAAAACACTTAGTTATTATTTGGAAAATAAAAGTAAGACATTATTGTACTTTTAACTACATTTCTTGTTATGTAATAATCAAACATTATTTGAATTGAATTGAATTTAGTGGATACATTTCGTAATTGGCTCATTTCTAGCATAATTATTACGGTGATATGAATCTCTGAGCGTATTAATTGCACGTAATGATCTTTGTGGGACATGTAAAGAGAAACAATACAATAGTTCAGAACAAGTAATACGACAAATACGAACATAATGCAAGCACTGTTACGTCTATTTTCCAATGTTTCAATGTCCAAAAGTTTATATGTAATACATTGTATAAGATTGGCGAATGAAATAAATTCAGTTTGTACAAAGCGAACTTTGAGAAGGAATGTTGGACTCTCTCAATCCGAATGATGTGAGAATAATAATCGGGATCCCAAATGATGCAACAGTTTTCTAAGACTGACCTAACTAAACTAAAATATAAATTCTTTATAGTTAAAAAGTCATGGAAGTCTTTTGAATTTCTCTTTAAGAAACCTAATCTACTGAACGCTTTTTTCAAAGTGATAAAGTCGAAATGTTTAGAAAACGAAATTTTACATCAATAATTACACCTAAATCCTAATTTGAAAAAATCTTGTTAAACTTTATACTACTATTAATGTTGTAGTCACATTTAGCAACATTTAAACACAAGTTATTACAATTAGGCCAACTTATAACATTATCTTGATCACATTGAAGTTTAATTGGAGCAGTCTCTTACACTAGTCGTATTAAGTCTTAAAAATATTTTCAAGTAATCGGCAAACAACAAAATCCTACAATCCTTAACAACTTAAAATAAATCATTTATCATCCGAAGAAAAAGTAAGGGGCCAAGATGACTTCATTGAGGTACTCCAGATAAAAGTTGAAACAATTTGGATTTAAATTGTTGAATCTTTACATATTGCCACCTATTGCTTAAGTATGAATGAAGCCATTTTAAAATAGATGATTAAAAACCTAAATCATTTAATTTATAGCATGCTAAGAAAAGCTATAAAAGAAAAAGGCTGCATTTACCAATCTACCGGTAAGCCAACCTATTGGCCAACTGATAGAAATAAAACTCCTGATCTGCTTGATTTTTATATAACAAAAAAAATTTCACCCAATTATATTAAGCTAGAAGATAACCATGATTTGGACTCAGATCACTCTGCAGTCATACTAAGTCTATATGAAAAGGTTATTAAGAAACAGTCGAAACCTCTGCTAACGAACAAGACAACTGACTGGGCTAGCTTTAAACAAGAAATAGAAAACAAAATAAACATAAAAACAAAACTAAGATCCAAATGTGATATAGATTCTGAAGTAGAAAATTTTATTAAAATTATTCAAAATGCTGGATGGAATAATACAAAAAATTGTGAATATAAATCGGTAGGATTCAACTACCCTAGAGAAATATTAAATATGATAAAAATAAAAAGAAGAGCTAGACGCAGATGGCAACAATCGCGTGATCCGGCAGACAAAACTCTGCTAAATAGGTTAACTCAGAATCTTAAAAGAAAAATTAAAGATCTTAAAAATGAAAATTTTGAAAAATATATAAAAAATTTATCAGCTAAAAGAGAAAATAACTACTCGTTGTGGAAAGCAACAAAGAGTACAAAAAACTCGATCTCTCAAATCCCGCCAATCAGAATGAAAAGCGGTGAATGGGCGAGAGATAATAAAAATAAAGCTGAAACATTCGCAGATCATCTTGAAGAAATTTTTTGTCCAGACGAGACAGATTCGGATGATCTCACTGAAGAAAGTAATAATTGACAAGAAAATGTTATATCACCATTTTCAGAGAGTGAAATAGTTGAACAAATTAAAAAACTCAGAGATAAAAAAGCTCCAGGTTTTGATCTAATTACATCGGAAGTCCTGAAAGAACTATAACAATGCTAACACGCATTATAAACGCTGCTATAAGAATAAGGTATGTGCCGAATATGTGGAAAATAGCAGAGATAATTATGATACCAAAGTCAGGTAAGCCCATAAATGAGGTCAAATCCTACAGACCAATATCACTACTACCAATAATATCAATATTATTCGAAAAACTATTATTGATTCGAATGAGACTGATCATAGAAAATAGTAATCTGATTCCAAATTATCAATTTGGCTTTAGATCTAAGCACTCGACAATCGATCAAATTCATTGAATAACAGACATTATAGAAAAAGCTTTAGAGGAAAAGAAAGTATGTTCTACCATATTTCTAGATGTAGCCCAAGCTTTTGATAAAGTATGGCATCGAGGCTTAATAAATAAACTAAACAATATGTTACCTAAATAATACGTAGATATACTCTCATCATATCTAGAAAACAGACTATTCAGAATAAAACAAGACGAAGAGTATTCTACTATTAGAGATATTAAAACGGGTGTGTCTCAAGGTAGTATTCTGGGTCCCATACTG
Organism: Argyra leucocephala; assembly: GCA_963942445.1. Taxonomy (NCBI): domain Eukaryota; kingdom Metazoa; phylum Arthropoda; class Insecta; order Diptera; family Dolichopodidae; genus Argyra; species Argyra leucocephala. Next base: position 59,328,937 of record OZ012677.1, on the reverse strand, counting down.
TATTTGCTCTACACCAATAATTTACCAGAAATGGAAAATATAACTGTAGCTACATTCGCTGACGATACTGCGTTGATGGCAGTAGGATCAAATATTGACGAGGCTTCAATTAAATTGCAAAGAGCAAGCGACAAGCTATACCCCTGGACAAAAAAATTGAAAATTAAACTCAATGAGTTAAAATCAGTACATGTAAATTTTACAAATAAAAAATTAGAAAATCAACCATTGGTAAATCTGAATGGGGTCAATATACCCCAAGAAAACAATGCTAAATACCTAGGAATGACATTAGATGTCAAACTTAGATGAAAAGAGCACGTTAAAAAGAAAAAATTTAAGCTTGAAAATAAATATAGAGAAATGTACTGGCTCTTAGGTCGTAATTCTAAATTACCTATACATAACAAGATTTTGTTACATAATCAGATACTCAAACCGATATGGTTGTACGGCATACAAATATGGGGATGTGCCAAACAAACACATGTACTTTGTATACAAAAATTCCAAAATAAAGTCTTGTCAAATGCTTTGCTAAAGTTGAAATATATGGAATCAACTTGAAAACCATTTTCTATCTTATTGATAACATAGTTAGAAAAATAATTAGCAAGATTAGTTGTTATTGATCTACCAGTAGTAAATTTATGTTGGAATGGACTGATTGCATTTTTGATTTTAAAATAAATTTTCCTCTATAATTTTGAATTAGATGTTTCTGACCAGACTTAAAAATTGGTTTAATTGAGGAAATTTTCAACCTATTCAGAAGTAAATCATCACACAAAGACAAGTTAAAGATATGACTTAAAGGAAGAGATAAAGACTTACATTTTTTCAATAAGAGGTTACAAATATTATCCATATCAGGAGTAGACTTATTATCAAGCTTTTCAATAGCAATTAAAATATCGTCCTCAGAGATTTGAATCTGACCAATATCTCTCCATTGATTATTTAGTGTAAAAACACTCATCTAATCGAATCACACCTAATCAAATAATGTTATTTGTATGTGATTTACGTCTTATGAATTTCAGTAAAAAAAAAAAAATTTTAAAAATACAAAATTGAACTTCACGATTTGTATTAAAATAGAAAATAATTCAAACAGACCATGTTCGGTAATTATAAAACACATTTTCTGACGGTGTAATAGTTTTGTTGAAGTTGTTTGTTTTAAATTTTCAAATTAATTGGCGAATTGCAATTTTCAATGAATATATTAACTCGGTGGAAGGACATTTCAGTCAAATTATTATTTAAAAATCATCCAAAGTGTTAAAATCTGATGCAGGTCTACCTTTCATGTTAATTTTCAAATAGTGAAATTATGAATTGCATTCTGTTTTAATATGAATAAATTATATAAAAACCTAATTGTAATTTCTACTTTTTGATTCCATATTTTAATCAGAAAATACTTAATAAAAACATAACAATAAATTACCATTGATATTTCTTCTTTCATTCGAACTTAAATGTTTTGTAATCAAACTCACGGATCACATTAATGTAATTAATGTAGTTAAAAATTATGGGTATCAAAACATTTTTCATATTTATATATTCAAAATTAAATTTTTGTAATTTTCATTGTTTTTTTGATTTTTTTTTGTTCGTGTATTAGTAAAACTTTCTTGGTAAACGCTGTGAAGTACCTGGGAATTCGGATCAGTAAAAATCTTAAGCTTTTCTGAACATGTAAAAGCCCAAATTATAAAAGCAACAAATGCATTTTTTATGTCAAAAAGTCTATTCTACTCAAAACACCCACGTAACAATTTTATTGCTATAAGACTTTTGCGCACTCTTATAACACTATTATAAACACTCTTATAGCAGTATTTGTGTTAATTTGAGTGTTCCGCAATTGCTGCGAAAGCTTATAAATACGTTATAGCACTAAAATGGAGAATCCTATAAGGCACCGGAGCAAGTGTTGTAATATTGTTATAAGATTAGTATACATGTATTAGTGTATATGTTTTTATTTTGAAATGATATTCACTTGAAATAATTTATGTTATGCGAGAGTGACAAAGGTATTATTTTTTATTTTCAAATAATATGTTTATGGAGTTTATATTTATTTCCTGAGAAAGGGAGATAGATATTAGTTAATAATATAAAAAATGTCTTACGAATATGTTTCGGTCAAAAATAATTGTATTAATATTTATAACTAGAGGCCCCTGTTGAATAATTATAATTCAAGTTGAAGCCAATTTTAAAGTTTTAAAAATAATTTTAACAGTAATTTTCGTACTGACATAGACTTCTCACGGTAAAGTTTGATTGTTTTCATAAAAATTTGGAGGTTATCCACTCATGTTTTCATAAAAATTTGGAGGTTATCAAGTCTTATTTAGGAAATAAAAATACTACTACCTCTTATACTATTTCGTTTCGACATATTCCCTATATTAAGTGGCATTTAATGGATAAAGTCCGGATATTATTCATAATAACCAATTCTTTATTTTAACCGTAACATAGACACAACTTATTTATTTGGAATTCATTAAGGAGAAGCGAGATAAAATGAAAAGGTGTCTACTGCGCAGGTCCTTCAATTCTTGTCTATTATAATTATAGATACTCTAACTCTATTATGTGAAGACGAAATCGCTGGTCATATGAAGAATTCGACTGAATTCTTTTTTGTTGTTTTTATATTTTTTATTTCAGATTAAAGTGTTTTTTTTTTTGCTTTTACTTGACATATGTACATAGGTTCAGTGCATGTAATAATAATAACTGATTTGTTTGTTTTTTATTTTAATAAGAGCTCACATATGCATAATGTATTTGGTGAATAATAAAACCATAATATGATTAAACATTTTTTCAACACATTTTTACAACTCATTTATATATTAAGAGTTCATTAAGCAGAAGCAAGATAAAGTGTCTACTCCGCAGGTCCTTAAATGCTTGTCTATTATAATTATAGAATATTGTGAACAAAATGCAAAATTTGGCTGGGAATGAAATTTCATTGACATTTATCATAAAAATACTGCGAAAAAATACATTGCTCAAATAACCAATTTTTAAATAAATAAAAGAAAATATATTTTCAAATTTCATCTTTAAAATATTTATTAATGTATGTTAATTAATGCATAACATCAAATTTGATATTTAAATAATTATTCTTCTAAGTAAAAATGGTATTTTTGCGAAAAGAATGCAAAATAAAACTTTTTAGTTTTTGTTAAAAAATTTACCATGCTTGTAGAAAATAATGGCCGTCGCAAAATATTTATCTAAAACCTACAGTAAGTTTATTAGTAACATTATAGGAATACGGTAAAATAATAACACCACTACTGCTATTCCAGCAATTATATTCTTATAACAACACTTTAACTCTTAATATAGGATTACGCACTTTTAGATTTATAAAAACTTGCGGAAAATCCCATTATAACAACTCCCGCAATTGCTATAAGAACATTCTTATAGCAATATTAATCACATTATACCCATAAAAACATCATTATAACACCTTTAGTGCTTATCGGGAGTCATATAGAAGTCTTATAGCACTGATTTTGTCATATAGAAGTCTTATAGCACTGATTTTGTTTTTATAACAATAAAATGTTACGTGGGCACTTATCTGCAAGAGTTAAAATATTAGCATACCAAACTAATGATAGTTATATAGACCTATTATAACCTACGGGTGTCCGATTTGATACAATATTAGTGCCTCGTTAACGGAAAAAATAAGAATATTCGAAAATAAATGTATCAGGGCTTGCCTAGGAGAATACCGTAAAGAAAATAGTGAATATTATTTGTCTAATAAATATATTTAAATAATAAATCGAACATCATAAGAATTGATAATTTTATAATTTCATTAATCAGAAAACATTTGCTTAGAGCACAAAATTTTACCAAAAATAGCCTTATTTGTAACTCAATCTATCCAGAAGAAACATAACACAAACATTTAATTCAGGTTACATTCCACCGGAAGGTTTGCTATATTTAGATAAATGCAAATATATATACAAAATGAGAATAATGTACCGATTTTCTACCATTTCAACAGAAGAGCCAAACAAGAAAATTGATCAAGATCTCAGTCTAATTAATATTACTGATTTAACATTTAGTACAGATATATTAAATAAAGACTCCAGACAGCACATCAATAAAAACGATTACTGGTGGTTAAAATCACTTTGAAAATATAGTAGAAGTACTATTGTACACTGGACATACTTTTACTTGCTATTTTTCCTAACATTCCTTCCCAAAATTCCCATTTTAGTGTTAAGTTTTATCAAAATTATTAAAATAAGCTAAAATTGTTTTTTTTTGTAAATATTTTTCAATTCATATGATAATTTAATTTAAATACTGCTTATAAACAGTTTGTATGATAGTAGATAAAAATTGATTAAACTCATATCAAAATTTGTTAATTTCATCATTTAGAGTTCTCCAATGAGGGACATTGCTTGTAATTCTAATCCACCCCAAGTAACAGCAAATAACTATTACATAAGTTAAATATCTCCATACCAACGTCGTTATAACGTCGTAAATTTAAAAAAAATAACTTTATAGCGAAAAATGTAAAAGTTATAATTTATTCGTCATTACGACTACAATACTACGTTTTATTCTATCAGTTGTCACAAAGTTATTTTATATCTACTTCACAACTTTTTTTACATTTTATAACTATGACGCAACTATTAAAACTTAAAGGCCTCCGAAATAACGTTATACCAACGACTTGCTTATAACGTCGTAATATCTTATATTCTATAACCATTACAAAGAATATCTATAATAAGAAGGTTCACTGGAATAAAATTTAATAATTTGTCAATGTGTTGGTCACCATTTTTCCAGTCGATTTCCAATATTGTAAGAAATAGCTAGTCATAAGAATTTAATTTGTGAAAGAGAGATAAAAATTCAAAATACAAAGTGGAAAAAAAATGAACGAACAATTTTTTTGTATGAAAAAAATATTGTCTTTATTTTTAATTAGTTAGTTTAATTCCAAATTAAAATTTGTTTCAGCACCGCACACCAAACACTTAAAAAGATGATGTTTTCTCAATTTCGAAACATTTTTAAAAAATTGTGTATAGAATAGTTTTTTTAAGCGTTAGAGTTGATTTATTTATAAATATAACATACACTGCTTAATTTTCATATATAATCTGCATTTTTTTTTCTAAGTACTTTCTTATATACTAATTTTTTTTAAAAATACATATCAATAAAAAATATTATTTATTCAAATTTGAAATGTTCATATTATTAATATTCAACTTTGTTACCTATTTATAAAATTAACAGGTACCTAAATGCATTATATTACTTATAATATAATATGTATTATTAGTTCATTGATGATTAAAATGCACAATTTAATTTTTCAGAAACTAAAAAGGCATCGGATTATTCATAAAAAAAAAAACCGCTTGATATTCTTTTTAACTACCTCTTTCAATACCTGAAAAACTGTGTATATTGGAAATAAATGAATGATAAAAAATGTACTTCCTTTATAAGCCAATAAAATCAAATAATATGATATTTAAGAAATAACATATGTTTTTGAAACGAATATTATTTTATATAGGGATCTGTAAAAAATTAATCATTCAAAATTTATTTATTCTCATACTCTTATAAATTTAATACGTTTATTTTTAAAAAAATTCGTACACAAAATTTCAGACGACTGTACACATGAAAAATCTCTAGTGGGCTAAATAAATAAACAAAAATCTCCCGTGGGCTATTTAAAATTACATTGCAAAAATGATTTTTAAATGGCTTATATCGCACTCTTTCTTTCTCACAACTTCTTACATAAGAAAATATTTACAATAGTTCTTTGCTTCTTTAACTAATGGTTTTTTTTTTGTAAATGTGTTTGTGAAAATATCTTTGACTTCCAGTGAACCTTCTTATTATAGATATTCTTTGACCATTATCCGACTACTCTACTCAACCGACTATAGATTGACCAAATTAGAATTAAAGAGATAGGTAGATTATATTTTAACAATAATGTTGTCCTTTTTTCTCTCAATATAATTAAATTATAAATATGCTAATGTATTATAATTTTATAAATATGAATTTATTATTGTAAATTATAATTATTGGAAATATTTTAACGAAGATTGTGCAATATATGACATATTTTTGCAAACGAACAAAGATTTTCCGTGAAAATAAACATTTTATTGAACTAAAAATTTATGGGCCTTAAAATTTGTTTAAATTTAAAAAATTTTAGAGCTAAAAAAAATATATTTTTTCTTATTATTATTTATTATTTGCTCAGATCCATTTAAAATTTTGTTTAAAACAATTCCCTTATTAAAATAATAAAAGCAATTTACTCGCATTAGTATTAAATTTAGAATTAAAAGCAAAAAATTTTGTTTTTATTTTCTCATACAAAATATATTTTGCAATAATAATTTTCGCCATGTATAAAATGGTGAAGTTATAAATATCCCAAAAATGACCAAGAAATAATCAAAAGTTATCAAAAGTCATTGTATAAAAACGGATCTCAAATACAGAGTTGTAAACTGGTCCTTTAGAGCGAATTAAAAATTTCTTGACAGTTTTAGAAATGAAAACTAAATTACCTTTTTTTTATATAACTCCAAGTCTGTGCACGGAAATATGGTATAAACGAGAAATTTAACGTCTCTTTTAATTTGGGACTATTCAATTTATTTAACTTAGTGTACTCCACCACAAAGAAAAGTAGTTCTAGTCTTCTATTATTTAAAAAAATTTAATATTTAAGATATGTTTGCGAGAAAGTTCTTGTTATTCTCCATGAATATATGTAGCAAGAGTACACCGGAAACATGTCAAAGGGGCCAAAAACTTCCAACACTGAAATTTTCTTGAACAAAATAATATCCTATAAATCAATTTTTTAAAATAATAGAAAATCAGAACTAAATTTTCTTTGTGGTGGAGCACACCAAGTGAAAAAAATTGAATAGCCTCAAGTTATAAGAGATGTTACATTTCTCGTTTATATCATATTTCTGAACACAGACTTGGAATTATATAAAAAAAAAAATAATTTAGTTTTCATTTTCATTGCTAAAACTGTTAAGAAATTTTTAATTCGATTTAAGGAACCAGCTTACATCTCTGTATTTGACATACGTTTTTATATAATGTAGTTTTCTGTTAATAACTTTTTGGTTATTTCTTTGTCATTTTTAGGATATTTATAACTTCACCATTTTATACATGGCGAAAATTATTATTGCAAAATATATTTTGTATGAGAAAATAAAAACAAAATTTTTTGCTTTTAATTCTAAATTTAATACTAATGCGAGTAAATTGCTTTTATTATTTTAATAAGGGAATTGTTTTAAACAAAATTTTAAATGGATCTGAGCAAATAATAAATAATAATAAGAAAAAATATATTTTTTTTAATTTTAAAAATTTTTAAATTTAAACAAATTTTAAGGCCTATAAATTTTTAGTTCAATAAAATGTTTATTTTCATGAAAAATCTTCATTCGTTTGCAAAAAGATGTCATATATTGCACAATTTTAATGAAAATATTTACAATAATTATAATTTACAATAATAAATTCATATTTATAAAATTATAATACATTAATATATTTATAACTTAATTATAGTGAGAGAAAACAGGACAACATTATTGTTAAAATATTTTAGAAATAAAAGTTTTTTTTTCGTTAAAAAATAAATACATACACTGTATACAATAATCTATCTATCTCTTTTATTCTAAATTGATCGTATCATAGTCGGTTGAGTAGTCGGATAATAGTCATTTTCACTACGGTACGACTCAACAATCATTCCCCAATAACGTAATAATGACGTTGTCTGAAAGTTATTTCAACGTCATGTAGCCGACCAGTAGTTATTTAGCCAACGATATTACGATGTTGTTACAACCTATTTGTATTACTTGGGACATTATGTGATTCACTTAGTTTACAAGTTTTTTGTTATGCGAAAATATTTCTAATTGGTAACTGTTATGAAAATAAATAAAAAACTAAAAAAAAAATTTCTTGATAAACAGATTGTAAGCATTTTAATTTTTTTTTTAAATTAATTTCTGCAAAAAAAAGTGCGGCAAACATCAAATTAATATGAAAAGTCAAACTACAACAATCACTTGAAAAACAGTTGAAACAAAAACATAATTATCATCAACATTGCCAAACTTTTGTTGCTTGATCATAAAATGTTTTTGCATTTGATCGTAGTTTGACATATTCGATTACATTTTTATGTTACTATAAACAGTAACTATAATCACATTTACAAGCACATTACAATCAAAACAAATTTACAAAAAAAAAAGAAATGAAAAAAAAACTACAAATTAGAGACTTTGTTTTCTAGAAACAAAAAACAATACTTTTAAATTGAATTACATCAAATTTTTATTTTAGGTCATTGATCGATATTGAGTTTTTCGACCCAAACAGTACCGAAATCAAATAATTCATAACTGTAAAAAGTAGAAACACTTATTTGATTGAAATTGAAATTAAAATTTCCTAAATATACAAATCTATACCAACAAATCAAATTTCACATTCCTATTATTACCTATAAAACAATATATTAATTCCGTTTTTGTATTTCCTCGAATAAAACCAAAATGTCATCCGACATGTCACTCTATTTGGTTAAACACATATTATACCTAGTTTATTTAAAAAACAAAAACCTAAAAAATGAAATATTTTAAAACGTGCAGGCAGGTATATTTAAATTTTCTATTTTGAATGAAACAACTCGAATACCAAAAATACCAACAAAATGAAATCAACAAGAAAGTTTTTAGCTATCGTGACTTTCATTTTTGTATTCATTTCGTCGAAGTTAACACAAATAAATAAAAACAAAAACAAAATAAAAAGTTTCTTTGACCTGTCAAATTTGACGCTTTATTTGTTTTTTCTTTCAACTTTTATTTTCCGACTCCTCAGTAATTTTTTCAGCAAAAAAAAAAAAAAACAAAAAAATAAACTCTTTCGTGTTTTTGCCTGTTATTTACCCATAAATTACTAAAATCACGATATGACAGCGATATTCCTATAGAGTTAATACAAGAAAGAAAGAGATAGAATGAATACATTTTTTTGTGTTATTTATGAGAGGAGTTTTACAATTTTTTATTCAGATGTACACACAGAAGGAATGTTTGAAGGAAATTATTATGTAATATGAAATTCGGTTAGCAAAATAATCCCTTCAAAGCACTAAGCCTAAGAAGAACAGCGCAGCACATACACAACAGAAATAATGCTATAGTATAAAAAATAAGAGCTATATTTTTTACAGTTACAAAATTTATTGATTTCAATAATTGGGCTTAAATCAATGTCTTTCTCACATTATTAAATGTCAAATATAACAAAATTTATAATTTGATCTTAGTCAGTTTCCACTAACATATTTTTTAAATTTAACTATTTAATACTTTTACTACATAAAAGAGAAAAAAAAGATGTCTTCTTTTTTGCACAAACTGAATCTTTTAAATCCCTTTCTTTTTCTGCATAATCAAATTATACTTTTTAATGTCCTTTTCAAATGAATTGACCTTTATACCATAGAGTGAGTATTTTTTTTTTTATATAAAAATAATAAATCAGAAAAAATAACCCCTTCCTTTCGCAGGGGGAGTTATTATAAAAAATATTTCTCTAAATTAAAATTGATTTCATATCCTGAAAAACACTTTAGACTTTTTGCACTTTTATTTCCTATTTCTCATGCTTTGTTTTAAGTATTCAAATTATGTTATGAAAATCAATGGTGCAGATTTTTCGATACGTAACTACGTATTATGCATAATCATTTATATAGACTTACAGATATTATAGTACCAATGCGTTTGTTTTATTATACAGCTCATAGAGTTCAGAACGATATATCTGGCGACGAATTTTCTTCTCGAAGACATCAAGTGTGTGCTCAATTGTCTTTGTCAGTGTTCATTTGATCCGAATATCAAAACAGGGAGTATGAGCGTTTTGTAGAATTGTACTTTGGTGTTTCGGGAAAGAACCTTCGATCCGAGATATTTTGAGAAACCGAATGTTTGCAAAGGCTATTCTTTGTCGTACTTCCATACTGGTTGCGGGATTAACACTGTTTCAAAGGTAGTTAAACTCCTGAACTACAGTGATGTTTTGACGTTGATGTTGAATATGATGCTGAGAAGCATTTATATTTGTGGACAACATATATTTTGTCTGTTCCTCATTAACTTTGAGACCCATTCGTTCTGCTTTTTATTCAATCTGGGTAAAGGCCTCGACGACCGGCCGTTGTAATCTGGCGATGATATCAATATCGTTGGCATACCCTTGTAGTTGCACAGATCTGAAAAATATAGTGCCGACCGTGTTTTCTTCCGCTCATTGCACTATACGTTCAGTACTAGATTGGAGAAGCCGCATGATAGTGCATGATAGTGAATCTCCTTGTCAAACGCGTGAAAGAAGTCAGAAGTGTTATTATCAAATGCCACAAGTTTTCAAGTGTGATTTTCAAGTGTAATTTTTTTCGTAAGCCTCCTTTATTTTTCTCCGCGGTAAAGAATGTGTGCATAATAATTATTAATCATGTCACGTGGTGTTTCTCCAATGCAGAAATATACCAAGATACAGTCTGCGAAAGTAGATTACATTTATTAAATTTACTCAAAATGCCCCTACTGATCAAAGGGACATTTTTCTTTCCTCAATCCTTAATTAGTCTCAGTTGTGCATTCGTGCATAAAGGTAACGTTTGAAGCCTGATCTTTGGCTTAACTTAGGAAAACAAAATATAAATATATATATACATTTAAGTAAATAAAAGTTGTATGTCCTTCGCCCAATACGCTTTACTGTATTAATGCCAATGGGAAGCATTCATTCATTCTTTTCTGTACAAAACAATAATATTGCAACAATATTGAAATTTGCAACAATGTTAAAAAATTCTTCCTGACTTCTAATTGTTAAAAGAAATTATCCTCATTGCAGCTTAATTTTTTATGTTGTGCCGTCACGATATTTATTTTTCCGCCGACTTTCCTCACATCCGGTTGCAAATTTTTATTTAATGAGGTTGAAGCAATATTTTTTCCATATTATTCACTTTACATAATATTAATAGTACTGAGGGAGCTCTTATTTTTTATCTTGATAGAAATCAGTTTACAATGTTACTTTAACCATTTTCTTTTTCAAAATTAGGCCAACAAAAATTTAGTCTGAATGAAAGAAATCAGAACAGAATAGGTTGTATTACCCATATTAAATTAAATTTTAAATGGTACCAGAGCTCTAATGTAATCGAAAAATTTTGTTTCAACATGCTTTCATATTCCGGTAAAATATCAATTTATACTAGCCTAATGATTTGGTCAACAGTGTCAAATAAAAAGTATTTGTTGAATCCGTATGCTAACAAAGTAAAAATAATTAACGACAATTGAAATATTCCCAACGTTAAAGAAATCATCATGATTTAAAAGCAATAATTTGCTCAAATAAGAACCTCATTAGAACTACTCGGTCTACTAATACCGATTCATAACAAAAATTTAATTCAATATTTTTAATGGATTTTCAATTATTCTAATTTATTATTTTTCTTTTTTTTTTTCATTATAAAATTTTTGACCGTTGATTTCAGAGTGATTTTTTTGACATTTTCTTTTAGAGAAGAGTGGCCAAAAATAAAATAATTATTTTTAATGAAATGGTTTTAAAATAATATAATTTTTTTTTTTTTCTTTTACTATTCAACTTTCGAATAAATAGATTTAAATTTCTAAATTTAAATTTGAAATATAATTTAAATAAAATAAAAAAAATTTCCTTTTTCTCTAATTATTGAAAAATCATTATTTTTTACTCTTTTTCTTTTTAAAATTTTATTCAGCAAATTAATGAATAAAATTTTGACCTTTCTGAATATTTGTGTCCCCCCTTATTTTTATTTAAAATACAGGATAGAGAATATTAATTGAAAAAAAAAAACGAAAATTTGGCAAAATGAAAATCCTTTAATTGACTGATTGAGTATAAACGTTTGAAGGCATTTTCAATTAAAAATTAATAAAAAAATTTAGAACAGAGAGAAAGAAAGAAATGAAAAATTTACTGATAATTCGATATTTATCAGAAATTTTGAATACAAATTCATTTCAAGTACCTCATATAAATTTTGGAAAGATTCTTAACTTATGTTAAAACCTTATAGAAAAAGATCAAATATTCATTCGAGTGGTGTAGTGACCTACATTTTTTTTAAAAAATTTGTCCAGTTCATTTTTATTGATTAATTTTATTTATAATAGTTATGAGGTATTATAAAACAACATTGGATAAATTCAAGTTCTATGTTGATCAGCAAGTTTATAGCAAGTTAAAATAATTTCATTAATATTAATAAATTTTATGTCTTTTTATTTTAAACCATTAGCTTGCCATAAGCCAAATTGACAATTTTGATTTCGATGTTGCTTCTTATGTTTTAGAGGCCCGAAATTTTAATGCTACTTTCAGTATTGAACTATCTTAAGTAGGTTCAGAGATATATTATATCAATTTTGCTGTATGTGTATTAGTAGATATTTTATAGTCGGACTATCTAGAACTCCTTGTTTTCATTAGTCTTATAACTTAATACACATATTTAAGATAAATATTCATATGTGAGTTATAATAACAAAAAAGCAATCTCAATTTCTTTTATTCTCTTCTATTCTATCCCAATTATAAGTAGGTGCTTACATTATCTTTTTTGAAGTTAATTACAAAATTTTTAATTTTCATAAGTCTTATTTATTATATCTAATATCTTATATCTTATATCTTATATCTTATATTTTATATTTTATAATTTATATTTTATATTTTATATTTTATATTTTATATTTTATATTTTTTATATTTTATATTTTATATTTTATATTTTATATTTTATATTTTATATTTTATATTTTATATTTTATATTTTATATTTTATAATTTATATTTTATATTTTATATTTTATATTTTATATTTTATATTTTATATTTTATATTTTATATTTTATATTTTATATTTTATATTTTATATTTTATATTTTATATTTTATATTTTATATTTTATATTTTATATTTTATATTTTATATTTTATATTTTATATTTTATATTTTATATTTTATATTTTATATTTTATATTTTATATTTTATATTTTATATTTTATATTTTATATTTTATATTTTATATTTTATATTTTATATTTTATATTTTATATTTTATATTTTATATTTTATATTTTATATTTTATATTTTATATTTTATATTTTATATTTTATATTTTATATTTTATATTTTATATTTTATATTTTATATTTTATATTTTATATCTTATATCTTATATCTTATATCTTATATCTTATATCTTATATCTTATATCTTATATCTTATATCTTATATCTTATATCTTATATCTTATATCTTATATCTTATATCTTATATCTTATATCTTATATCTTATATCTTATATCTTATATCTTATATCTTATATCTTATATCTTATATCTTATATCTTATATCTTATATCTTATATCTTATATCTTATATCTTATATCTTCTATCTTATATCTTATATCTTATATCTTATATCTTATATCTTATATCTTATATCTTATATCTTATATCTTATATCTTATATCTTATATCTTATATCTTATGTCTTATATATTATATCTTATATCTTACATTTTATTTATACTAGGGGCCCCTGCTGAGTAACTATAATTTAAGTTGAAGCCAAATTTAAAGTTTTTAACATAAGCGCAATTTACGTACTGACATACACTTTTCACGTTATAGTAGAATTCATAAAAATTTAGAGGTTAGTAAGTTTTATTTAGGAAACATAAATACTGCTCCGTCATATACTGTTTCGTTTCGACATATTCCTATACTAAGTGGCATTTAATGGATAAAATCACTAAAAATAAAATATTTTTGTAATTAAAGATAATACATCATATACATATTTTTAACCAAAACTATATATGATTACTACAAATGGAAATGACCAAAATATAGAAAACAATAATTTGAGACAGTTACTTAAAACAATTAATAGAATAAATTTCCTTAAATAATGTATAAAAATAATAAGATGTTGAATGACACAAAATGGCTATATTTTATTTAAAAGTTTGAATATTTTAAAACCAAATAGAAATTTTTTTGACCCGTATGCGCATTTCGATCGTATATACAACTCATTTACATATTAAGAGTTCATTAAGAAGAAGCGAAATAAAATTAACTGCGCAGATCCTTAAATGCTTGTCAATTATAATTATAGATATCTACTATTTTTGTTTTTCTGTCTGAGGTCTTAGCTACCGTACATGTTAATTTGAATGCATATTCATAACAACTATATTCATATAAATACGTCATAAAAATGTACATTGAATACAATTAGCTAACATAATATTATAACAGCAACAATAATAATGAGAACATTATGAATGAAAATAATAAGTAGGTAGAATGTAGAATGCAGTAACAAATATTAATACACTATGATGAGAGATGGTACATATTTATTTAAATTGGCTGTTGGCATTTTGACTTAATATTTATTATTAATAAAGTCTATGACATATTTCACAATAATTAAGAGATAAGGAAAAATTTCTGTCAGATTAGAAAAAGTAAATTTTTGTTTCATAATATAATAGTATCATACTTTCTTTCTGGAAATTACTTGAACTTAGATAGTCATCTTATTTAACAATCTGAAGGTACTTATTCTCAATACGTTAAACTTATTTAGTAGCAAAATTAAATTTTATTTTTTGATTATTATTTTTACTTCTATTAAAAATATTCATATCAAAATTAGGATGAAAACCTTTTTGATCAGTACATAATAACCTCTACAATACTACAGTGGTATATACTTTTTTAAACTCCACTCAAACAAACTCTACTATAACACTGGTTAGCAGTGGCATTATACTAGTAATATCATAAAATAACAAGTGAAAAATTAATTAATAAATTGTAAAAATAAATAGCAAGTTTGCATACTTTAATAATTTATTATTACGAGTATGATTTTTAAAAAATTATAAATAGGTGCTTCCAAAAAAAATTTATAACAATAATTAGAACTTTAAAATACATAATTTTTGAAGTAGTTATTAAGTAGTGATCCCTGAACAATTATTTTTTTTTTTCAATTACAAAATATTTTAACTACAATTAAATTAAATAATAACTTGCTAACTAATTTAATTATTTCATTTAATTGGAATTAAACACATTACAAAAATAGTTGACATTATTTTTAAAATATTATGGATAAAATTTTAATTGTTTTAATTATTATTATTAAAAAACAACAATGTTTTCAAATTATTATAGCTTAATAAAATTATTTTATTATTTTCTAATTAATATTTTAGGAATTACAATTAATTTAGGTTTTCCATAATTAATTCATAAAAAATTCCACATGACCAAATCTATTAAATTTTTAATTATCCTTGAAATCAATATTTTTTCGTTTGTTTTTTTATAACACTTTAATTTTTATTAGTAGGTATATATTATTATAAATAAATTAATATTATTTTTTCACATTATCACCCATCCATTGAAAGGTTTCATTATAAATAATTACTCATAAAAATTTCCAGATAAAAATGACACCATTGACTATGTTTATCTCGTCCTTGGTGAAAAGGAAAAAAAAGAAAAATTTAGCAATATATGAGGTAAATTTATATAGGTGTATTATAGGTACATTATCTTTTACTATTATGAAAATTTCATTAAAAATTCAATATCAATTAAAAGTTGATCTACTGATCTACCTATACATTTGAGTATGGAAGGAAAATAATAAAAAATACTTTTGAGTGACCTTGGTTAGATTTATCTATGTTCAATATACATTCTGGGAGAATAAAAGATTTACGAGTTTCAATGACTTTAAGTAATTTTCAATAATAGAATCGATTGATTTTTATAATATTAGTCATTGAAAATTTTCAAATAAAATTTTTCTGTTCAATAAACCGCAAATTTAATCTCGTTTGTTCTATTTGTTTTACTATGAGTTATGGTATTACAAAAAACAATTCCATTACAGAAAATTCATTTCATATCGGTTCGTTTTTAAAAAAAAAGTTTATTAGGGTATTCTTGAGAGTATTAAATTTTTCGTTTCCTCAAGAATATTTGTACTAAATACAAATTTTTAAATCCTTAGAAAATCAATTTATTGCCTTGGCATTTCTGAATTATTTCAGTTTATGCATTTCATTCAAATTTACTATCGTACTGGAAAAGTCACAGTAGTTAGTTGAAAAAAATGTTTTTATTATTCTCCAAAAATCGAATTAAAAATCCGAAATAATTATTTAGATATTCCTTTATCGTGTATTATCGTGTATTATCATATATTTATTATCATTATATTTATAGGATGGTTAATGGTTCATCATAGAACACGGTTCTTCCAACAAACGTTTTTTCAACCTCGAGAAGTCCAATACAGACCGATGCAGATTTTGCTTAAGTCAATCAATACAAATCGTACATTTCGCAGATTGATTTAATTTTTGAATGTTGATTGATTTTAAAATAAATTATTTGTTAGATTAGATTTAACCTTCTGAATGCACACTTATCTTTTATAACCTTAAGTGCAAATATGTACCATTTCTGTCCTACAAAATTTGAATTTAAGAAAATATACAAAAAATTTATTTTTTTAATATTTTTTTAACTTGAATTCAAATATTGATTTGTTTTTATAAAAATATTTTAAATATTTTTATTTGTTTTGTTTTTTTCATATATTTGTTTTATTTCATGCGTTTTAAAAAAAAAAATTATACTTCATTACAAAAATAATAATAAACTTAATATTTTTTCAAAAAACAAAAGCAGTTTTAAATCTGTAAAAATAATGAAAAAAAAACAAAAAAAAAAAAGTTTAGCTTAGGCACAACGATCAATACTGCATTCTAAAAATAACAAAAACATAATAATAAAAATTTAAATAAACTAAATTTTGTTATATAATAGTCAAAATGCTACCATTAGGTCTATAGTAATATCCCACCATAGACCCAGTCTTTCTTATCTGTAATAATATATTAATTAATTTGGATACACTGTTCAATGTGTTCTTCTGATTAAATAAATTTCTATTCAAAAATCTAAACTTTTTTTTACACTCACACAACATGTGTTACAAAATTTTAAAATTTCTTTTACTTCATTACAATCCTATTATAAGTTGTACCATATTTTTCCCAGTCTCTGTAGATGAACAATTTTATAACTTGGTGGTGATCAGTAAGGAACAATAATGGGTGCGTTCAGTAGAATTTAGCGGTGTAAAATTACTGCAGCGCTTGACCAGATTTTCTAGTGAACGATGATTTTATGCAGCGTTAAAAAGCTACATGCAGCAAAAACAATGTTTGCTATATTGAGCAGCAGCTTTTTGATGACGTTTATGTGTTGATATTTTGATGTAAAAATTATTTATTTCTTATATTAAATTTGTTATGAGCGGTGGGAAATTGAAAATATTTGAGTTTTAAAAAAAAATGTATAATAATAAAATAAATAAACATAATAAATAAGCATATATATGTTTATAAAGCATATATATGTTTAATAATAATTATTAAATTATATTCGTACTAGGGGCCCCTGTTGAGTAATTATAATTCAAGTTAAAGCCAAATTTAAGTTTTTAAAAGAACAGGGATTTACATATACTGATATAGACCTCCCATTATAAAGCAGAAAACACTCATGTTATATGTTTATAAGCATATATACGTTTAATAATAATTATTAAATTATATTCGTACTAGGGGCCCCTTTTGAGTAATTATAATTAAAGTTAAAGCCAAATTTAAGTTTTTAAAAGAGCAGGGATTTACATATACTGATATAGACTTCCGATTACAAAGCAGAAAACACTCATGTTTTAATGAATCTATTATTAAGGAGCTTTAAAATTAGTATGTTTTCGTTAAAAAACAAAAATACCTTATTTCTCATTTTCTGTTTCGTTTCTACCAATTTCTTAATGTATTTGCTGAATAATAAAACCATATTATTAAAAAATTTTCAACTGTGTGAGCATTATTGTTTTATATACAACTTATTTATTATATTAGGAGTTCATTAAAGAGAAGCGAAATAAAATGAAAAGGTGTTTACTGCGCAGGTCCTTAAATGCTTGTCAATTAATTATAATTATAGATTAAAATAAAATTAAAATTCATGTAATGTCACATACTACAAATTTAATTTTTAAGTTCACTGGAAAGTACATCAATGCTAATTTTTACATTTCTGATTTTCATTGTAACGCTAGATCCTACTGAACGCACTCATTTTCTCTTTCCATTTACTTTAAAGAGGGTTTTTTGAGTGCGCAAATAATTCTTCGTTGAACAGTACCGATTTGTATTGGTAGACCATCATGGGTTAGTTTGCATTTCAAGCTAATATTTTGACATGATTTTGACTGTATAATAAACAATGCACCAAAGATGGGCATAGTAGTTGCAGGAAGTGGATTTTCAAGCTTTTTTAAATACTTGGCTTATTATAATCCAAAAAAGTGGCTCTATTTAGACAATAACATTTTTCACAGCTATACAGTAATATAATAATATACAACATTTGTTTTGATTACAATCTTCAAATCTACATAATTATAATAACATTTTACTTATTAAGAAATAAAATGTGTAAAACTTAAAACAAAAAAACAAAAGTATAAAATTCTAACACTCCTAGCAATTCATTTTAAATACTTTAAATTCATTCAATATTTCAGAATTCAAAAAATATGTGCCTTTTATTCATTAAAAATCAACCATTCCAAAATATGGAAAGCATAAATAATTTATTTTTATTTTTCTTCAAAAATACTAACAATAATAATTTTAACCGTCAAAATTATGCCATTCCAAAAAATTATATTCTGTCATTTCAAAGTGACAGATTTTTTTCATAATTTTCTTAAAAGTCGAATAAATTTGAAATTTTTTGTTATTTTTTGTTTTTTTTTTTTCTTTTTTATTTACTTTTATATTTGTTTTACAAATTAAAAATTCATAAAAGATATTTAAAAATCATTTTAACGGTACATTTTCGATGTCATTACCGACATCAGTAACCTCACCCTTTTTCATTCATTTTTAATTCCAAAAACAATTAATAAAAGAAAAAAAATATCAAAAACCTGGAAAACGTAAAACTTTTTCGTTTTCCTAATTTGAAATTAAAGTTTTTAAAAAACTAAAGTGACTATATTGTAAATTCATCATTTTATGTATTAGGTAATGTATATATATAATAGAAAAGTTTCCTAACTCTCTTCTATATTTTTTCAATTTGTTGTTTTTTTTTCAATAGAAAGACAAGGAATATAAACAATTAACGTTAAAAAAAAACGTTATAAAACCGTGTTACAACAGAATAAATTCAAAATAAAAATTAAATAGAAACATCATGAGTTTTGATTTGTCCTTAATTGCAGACACAAAAACAAGAACAAACAGCAAACAACAACTTAATGCCAACAAAATAACACGAAAATTCAAAGAACAAACAACTAACAAAAAACACAAATAACAGCAATAAAAAAAACGCCACATTTAATTGTAAAAAAAAAAAAAAACAAAACAAAAAAAAATAAAAACCGCATAGAAATTTTTCACAAGGATTCAAATTTTTATAATCAGCATTAGAAATCTGTACATTTAATAAGGAGAGAAAATTTCAAATAAAAATCAGAAAAAAAAGGATATTCACATAGAAATTTCACATTAATTTTTGGTTTTACAGACATATCCTTATTATGCAGATAATATGTAAAAAAAAGGATTATAAAAAGAATGCCTATAATAAAGAGTAAATTTTTTGTTGTTGTTGTTTCATTATTTGATAATTTTTTTCGTCGGTAAAATATCCTACTGGGTATATGGAATCCAATTTCAAATAAAACTGTTACACATCTTTAAGGAATATTCTTGATTAATACCAGTTTTAACATACGAAATACTATCGGAAATGCTGTCAAATTAAACAGAAAATTTATATTATCTTTAATTTACAGACTTATGTCCTAGATAGATGGTAGGAAGTTTTACAAATACCAGGATTACATTATACAGTGTTATATTTCAATATAAAATTTCCAGTTTAGAAATGAAAATAGAAAAATGTTCAACCTATATGTAAGTTGTGTTTTCCAATACATAAGTTGTCTTCATCTCTTACTCTCGATTAAAATGAATGGTTCAATAACCTGAAATGAGTTTTCTAAACTACTCAGATACAGTTTTTTAATCACTGTTACAAAGCAGATATTGAAATGTTTTCATGACAATATGAGCCTGACTGGATAAATAGTCTAACAGATTAGCAACAGTTAATGGGAAATATATTCTAAATAATTTTGAGTTTTAAAGATTCAAGCTAGTAATGTTAAATATGTTAAATTGTAAAGCACTGAAACTGATCTGATTTAAACATAAATCAGTGATTTAAACATAAATCATAAAGTGAAAATTACACGTCATGATGATGATGACACAAAAAAAATTGTTATTATAGTGAAGTTTTCTTGCAAAATTTGACAATAATAAAGCCACGAGAGTTAAGTTGAATTGGGACATTGGATATTGATAAACATGAAGCTTCACGAAGATTTCAATTTTAATTTTGGAATAATTTTGAATATTTTCAATGTAGGTAAGAGTATTTTGAAAATGTTCTATCAGTGTCTAATTTTGTGAGATTAATACGGTTTAAGGGGATTCTGAGGGAGATGTTGTATCGGTGTAGGACCTAAAGACTATCCCAATAAATAATTTACGACCAATGAGACACATGGGACCGATGAAATCTTGACGTATTTGGTATTTATAGAAAGAAAATAAAGATTGTTTGAACCACAATATCTCCATAACGGCAGCACCAATCATCATTAAATGCTAAAATATGCTATAGACCGTTATCTTTCTAAAATATATCTACATCTAATAAATCAACAGATACAACGGTTTTTATACAAAGACAAAAAAAGAAACAAGGATACTTTCAAATGTCCTTTTCGTCCTTAAAGGATAACATGCGCCAGCAAAGATAAATGTTTTTGGAAAGCTAAAATTTCTGCTATTTTTGGTATTTAGTCATTAGGTCCTACGCCGATACAGCATCTCCCTCAGCCGAGCCCGATTTTATATATTTAATTTGCAGAGTTATTAAAGTTAAGCAATTTTATTTGAATTTTATTTACTCAATTAACTCCAATTCTCGTACAGAGTGTTTTAACTTTATAAAATTATTTATAACTATTTGAGTTTTAATTCAGTGCCATTTAAATTAAGAGATATTAATTATTATTATTATTGTTATTTAGTGAATGAAAAAAATTAATAATTCTATTTTTAAATGTAGATATTGTTGTGTATCTTCTTCTTGCTTCTTTGATCACATCTAGTAGAGTATTATCGTTTTATAACGCTGTATTGTAAATTGTGTAATGTTCGTTGAATTCTTTTTTTTATCACTATTTATTCTAATTTGAGTTCTATTTCTAGTTGAGTATATGTGTACTTCATTATTCATCCATTGGCTTAGCATTTGCGATTATATTTTTTGTAAGTATGAGATGCATTTGTGTGGCCGGTTTGCATTTTATAATGTGATTCAATTGCAACGTTCTGTCCTTTCTGTGAATATTCTGCGTTGTAGTTTTGATTTTATAACCAAACAGGTTCTATATTTTCTATTCTGTCATACTTTTAGATATTTGTTTACAGTATTTGCCGAAATTTGAGCTATACACGTATAATTGTGCTATGAAATATATGCTGTAATAAACTGATCTCTTATTTTTTAGTTATTTTTTATTATAAAAGGGTACTTTATTTATTAAAATTTATTTGAATAGACCTGAAATTCTTCTTCTTTTTTTCTATTTGTTCATTTGTATGCCTTTGTCACGTTACGATATATTATTTCAAGAAATTTGTAGCTGTTCCTGGGCTCTTAGCTTTTTTTTATGTTATTGACAGTAAATTAGGTAGAATCACCTTTTCGTTCTTTATTAAGTACGGTACTGCAAGCTTATAATACAATATCTACAATGTTTTTCGAGCATTTATTGAGCAAATTACTGGCTTGCATCTATTATAGTAAATATTTAAGGTATCCTCTACTTTTCTTTTAAATATTATGTATTATGTATTAGCTGTATTTATTGTTAGTTTATTTCCATTGATCAATTTTTGTCAATCATGTCAGTGTTAATTAACTCTTTTAATTCTTGATTTGTTTTTTGTTTATAAACTATGGCAAGGTCGTCAGCGAACATAAATGGCTTATCATTAATTTTAGTGTTTAATAAACAATTTATGTAAGATGAAACCAGTGGGGGCCTGAGTTAACTCTCTTGTATTACCCTTATATTCAGCTTTTCCTGATTCACTTTTCAATTTATCATATTTAGGGGTTCATGATAAAATAATGGTATATTAAATTGGATAGTTATTAAATTTAAACAATTTTAGTGTGGCATAGTAATTCACAGAAAAATAATCGTTAACGTAAATGTACCTATCACCGCCCTAGTACATTATGCCGCCTAACCCTTTTTTTGTAAATACAATACTCTCACGGTTTATATTTCAAATTTATTATTGAAATAAAAAAAAAATATTATTTCCTCGTTGTAATGCAAAATAATGCACATTTGTATTAATATTAATAAATAAGTTATTGATAGAAAACTAAACTAAGCAGACATTTTAGTGAAAATATTGGTTCAAACGTTTAAATTTTTTTTTATTTTGTTAACACCATAATAATTTAACTATGATGTTCACTTATTTATTTTATTCAAATAATTGTAAAAGATATATTATTAAATAGATTATAATACATACTTTCTTCAATTTGAAAATAAAAAATATTTTAAATTGCTAATTTGTTTTGAGCGGAAATTAGGGGCACGTAAATTTATGTTGTACGTATTTACGATCGACCGGGCGGAATTAGGAAAATGATATATCGAAATAATTAATTAAGTTATTCACCTATTTTTGATTATATAAGGATGCAACTGGACGATTTTAAATTGAAATTGAACAAATTAAGCTGGACGTAATTACGACCTATAAATTTAATTTCGCATATGTGTTTTTCTTACAAATAAATTTTCATATTGAAATAAATGTATATTTTATGTGTAACAAATAATTTTACTGAACATTATAACTATTTACTTTTTTTTTTTTCAAATTACTTATAGTAATATTGATTTTTTATTTTAATAAATATTTTTTAATATAATAAATATTTTTTTTAATTTAACTAAGTAATGGTTAATTATTTAAAAAATTAATTATGTATTAATTTTACTCTTAATAATTATTTTAAATAGCTTTTTTTGAATAAAATCGTAAATAGGTGCTGTGAATCGCAAATAGGTTCAAAAAGCGGAGTTGAGTTCATATTAGGGCGGAATTAGTTCAGATTGAAATTGTCGAGCGGAAATACATCAAACTTTTTTTGGCAGTTATAATATTTTATTATTTATTTAGAAAAAATTAAATTATAATTAAATGAAAAGATTTTTTTTTTAAATAAAAAAAACTAATTATTGTAATTTGGAAAAAAAAAATTAAAAAAAGTTTATATTTTGCTAATTTTGTCAACTTAAACTAATCTTTCCTTAAGGGGGCGAAAATTGGTACATTTACGTTATCCATTTAATTTTGTTGGAATGTTTCAAATTTGCATTACTGTGTTTCAAATAATTTTTCCCATAATTTACAATTTGAAAGGGAGAGAATAATATACTATTATTAACTTGTAAATCTGAAGAGTAGGTACTGAAATTTGAATTTATCTTCTATTGAAACAAAATTTCAAGATAGAAATTTAGGGAGAAAATAATAAATCTTCTATTATAGATCTACCTGCTCTATGCCCCGCGGATGGGGCTATAGGACAATGATGATAATGATTATAGATCTAGAGTTAATTATAATATATCATCAACTTTCAGGATTATAAATTGCAACCATTATAATAAAAATGTTATTCAAAAATTTATGAACTATAAATTTATTTATGAAAATAATGAACTAAAGTTTTTCACTTCTGAAATTATCATTCCAAACGAATATTAGAAATTACACAATTATTACAACTTAAATACTAAATTAAAATTGAAACTCCTATATTATTCAGTAAATTATAACAAAATTTCTCTATTTAATATTTTTATGTTATCATTTTCTTCATACTTTTTTACAACAAAATGAAAATAAATCAGAATCAACTCATACACATATAAGCAAAATAACACACAAAACTAGAAAAAACAACAAAAAACAAAAATAATGGAATGAAATAAAATAAAAATATTTTAACAAGAACCATACCAACAAAAATTATTCTCTAGCCAATTCTTTTATTCTGACTTGTAATACAATACACTTAAAATATTATGACAAAGCAAAAAAAAAAAAATAAAACAAAATTTACAAATTATTCCACAAAGATATGAGACAACAAGAGAGCTGAAAATCCGAATTTCGTTACATATTTCGTTTGACTACATTAACTTTTGTGCACACCGAATTAACCCCATCACAAATTGTGATAAATTTCAAACAGTAACTGTCATAACAACAAATACCAAAAAAAAAAAAAAAAAATAGAAAAAACACCATAAAAACAAAAAAACAAATTTTAAGATTGAGTTCTAAAATAAAAAGAAGATATCAAATTATATAGATGAGATAAGATGAGCTGAGTTAAGCATATTAAAGCTTAAAATTATACAATTTATTCTAGATACACAAGTATAATGACGTACGGCATTCTATATGTTTTTTTTTGTATTTTATTTTAGGATCACAAAAATTCTAATGTACACTTCATCTAAAATTTCTAATACTAAAAAGAATATCTAACATTTGTAAGAAGAAAATAATATATTTATAGGTATACATACCCATATACATATTATTATTATAATATAGTAAAGATCAAGAATAAAAGAAAATACAAAATAGAAAATTATGAAATATGAAATAAGATTCTAGAGAGATTCTATCAATTTTATAGCACATACTCTATCTTTGTTTCTTTATCCTTTGCAGTACAATTTATATATTTTTATTATTATTAAAGGGGTAGAAACTGAATTTACGAGTAATAATAATATATAGAAGTATTTCAAAAATGAAACATTATACTCCATTATATTATTCTGTTTATATGATGATGATGACGCAAAAAAAAAAAAAATTTTCTTTTAAACGAATAAGATTGAGATACTCGTCGTCGTCGTCGTCATCGTCATCGTTGTTGTTGTAACAATATAGCGAACTAAAATAGCGATTTTTATTTATATAATTTATTACAATAAAACTAGATACGAATGATATAGAAAGAAAAACAATTGTAATGAATTTAATAAAACAACAACAAAAAAAAAACAAAAAAAAAAAATCAAAACAAATTTTCCAGATTTATTTACAATCCCTAGTCTCACAACCCATCACAGAAAAATTAAATTTAAAAAAAAAAAACAAAAGAAGACAAAAAAAAAATAACAATTCCTGAGAGAAATGAGCTATGTTTCCTCTCAATTTATTTAAGCAGAGTTATTATATTCTCACACTATAATTTTTCCGGTACTAATAAAAAACAGGAATTATTTTGATCAAGATGATGGTGTAAATATTCTGTCTCCATTTTTTTATAATAACACTAAGAATAATGAAAATAAAGATAAGGGAGGTAAATATAGTATGCATGGAGATATGATTTTATTTGTTAAGAAATCTCAGTAATAAAAAGGGGTATCAGAGAGGTATTTATAATTTTTTTGTTATTTTGTTTTTTTTTTTTTTTTTTTTTCCAACAAGAGAATTATGTTACCTCCTTTCCCACTATCTATTCTTATTTTACTTAAAATAATTTTTTTTGAATTATTTTAGAATAAAAGATTTTTATTAAAGTACTCTAAAAGTCTAAATACGACTACAGTATTATGATATTTAAGGATATTTGTTTGTGGGTTTGTGTACGTATATCAATATTTTAGTATTTGTATATGTATTTGTTAATGTGAAGCTTTTAAAGTGATTTTAAATAAAACAACAAATAAATCACATAAAATCGTATTAAAAAGTTGAAGAAAAAAGTGTAGGTAGTTTGGGTACAACAATGTATAGAGAGAAAGTTTTCGACTCATTAACATGTTGTGGTTTTAATAATTTTTACTTTGTTTTATATTTTGTTTGTTCAACTGTATATTTTTAGAAACATTTATTTTTTTTATTTTGTTTTTAACCCTTTCAGGAAATTATTTGGTTTATTATTATATCGGGTTGAAAAAAGTTTTATTATGTGGGTAAAGTTGACAACCTATAATATAAAATACTAATTTTATACTATAGTTTTATGGTTTTGAAAACTATATAAAATAATATAATATAGGTACATTTCCTATCTAATATAATATAAATGTCTATAGATATTTTAAAATATCCTTTACGAATATAAAAAAGTAAGGTATTAAAGTTTTTTAATTTTTCTAGCCTCTTTAAATAAAAACAAAAAATAAAATAAGTGATTAATAAATCTTTAACAGGATTATAAAATAGAAAGTGTTATTTTCTAAAAAAAAAATAATATATGAATGGGTATATTATCATTTTAATAATATATTTATATTAAATGAATTTTAATATTATATAATATCACATAATAAAGACTGATAATAGCTTTGTCAAATTTGAATTCAAGTTTCATATAATAATTTTTAATTCAATAATAAATTAATTCAATTTTTAATAGTTTCAGCATGAAATAGTCGGCTAATAATCGTACTTTAACTAAAAATATTGTGGTAGATAATACAAATTAATAATTTTGGAAAATTTTGTCTCAGTGCTTACAAACTTATGAAAATAGTAGGAGTAGTATAGCCAATATTTGATCTAATCGATCTAATTGATAATTGATAAATAGTAGGCATTTATATTATTGAGTTTGCTTACTAAAATTAAAATTTATTTGCTGTTTTTTATTATATTATAATTTTACTAGGGGCCCCTGTTGAGTAATTATATTTCAAGTTGAAGTCAAATTTAAAGTTTTAAAAAAAACAGTAATTTACGTACTGACATAGATTTCGCACGATATAGCAGAGACTACTTCGTGTTTAATTTAAAAAGTTTTGTGGTTAGTAAGTTTTATTTAGGACACATAAATACACATCCCTCATATACTGCTTCGTTTCCGATATATTCCCTATAGTAAGTGGCATTTAGTGGATAAAATTACTAAAAATAAAAAATTTTGTCATTAAAGAGGTATGTATACCTACATAATACATAATTTTAATAAAAACTATATTATTACTACAAATAACCAAAATTTAGAAACAGTTACTTAAAAAGATAAAAATTAAGAATCCAAGTGATTTGTTTTTTTTGTTTTTATTTGACATACGTATAATGTACATTATATTCACTGCAAGTAATTATAATAACTTATTTGTTTGTTTCTGTTTTTATTTTGACAAGAACTCACTATACATAATCTATTTGCTGAATAATAAAATCATATGAGTAAAAAATTTTCAACTGTGTGCGCATTATTGTTTTATATACAAATTATTTATTATATTAGAAGTTCATTAAAGAGAAGCGAAATAAAATGAAGAGGTGTCTACTGCGCAGGTCCTTAAATGCTTGTCAATTATAATTATAGATTTTGAGTATTGTAAAAATGACTAAATGTTTTTAAGATTAAGGTTTTTTCTGTTAACTTTTTTTATACATTAATGCTGGCAACAAAAAGGATAAATTTTTCGTAAATTCTGTTTTGGAATTAATAAAAATTATTTAAATAAATTTTCTAGTTAAAATGTTTCCACTAATAATATATAATCAAACTATTTTTTAATTAAAAAGACCGAGTTTCAATTCCCGATAAAGACAAAATGCTATATAGGTTTTGCTTGGTTTTGAATTAGCCCAAAAACAAATAATATGCCGACATCCTGTAATGCAACGAGATCTGAAAGTTTACCTGTATATTAATGTGCATACAAACTGGTATATAAACAAATAATTAAACATTGTAACTCTTATCTGAACTGAAACTAAACCTTTTAATTAATAAATGAACAAAAGAAGAAAACACTTTTTCAAATTATATAATTATGATTTTGCTATAAATATCAGCCCTGTTTTTAATTTAACAATTTTTATCTTTATTTAAATTTATTTATTAATTGTCTTTAAATATTTTTAATTAGTAAAAAGTCTAATAAAAGTCAATTCAGCTAATTGCTTACAAATAGAAATATTGATATTTTTATTTATCCTAAAAAAGTTAATCAAAATAAACTAATTCAGCTGAGCGCTTACAAGTTTTACAGTTATTTTACAACATTTTTTCAATTAATTTTACAATTATTAATATTATTATAATTTATATTATAACATACTTGAAATTTTATGGAAATATTTTAAATTTATTAAATTTATTATTAAGCTTATTGCTATGACTTTCATTATTTAAATAAGCAAAATATTTTTATACATAATTCAGCTAATTTTTTTTTCTTTTTTTAATAATACAAAAAGTGCACATGTTTTTGACTAAATTAATTAATAATTAATTCAGGTAATTGCTTATAAAAATTTAAATCAATTTTGATAGTTAATGGCAAAAACTTCAGAAATATCGTTGAAAAATTTTTTTTTTATAAAAATACAAAAAAGATTCTCTTCACCTTTTTGCCTACAAAGAAAAATTATTTTGTTTTTTTTATACACAAATGAATCCAAATAACTGTCATTCCACAATAACAATAACAAAATACCTATTAAAAAGCCTTCAAAATAAAAATATTTAGTTAAACTATTTGCTTACAAAATATTTTAATTCATTTTTGTAATAAACAAACATTATTTATCAATGAAATATTTTTACAGCTTATTCAGCACAATGTTTTTAAATCTTTTTGACAATAATATAGTATAGTTCAAAAATTTCTACATTGAAATTTGAATTATAATGGTGTCAATAGTTTTTAATTGTGATTATGTCTTAAATACATCGACCCTCGTTCATTACAACAATAATAATACTGTTAACGTATAACATTTCTGGCAATTAAAAAAAATAAAATAAAAATAAAGAAAAATATAAAACGGTGTAAACATGAAAAATTAAATTTATAAAATGTAATGCAATTCTTGTTAATTTTGAATCCAATTATCTGTCATAGAATATTGTACAATAATATTGTACTAGCTAGTTGGTTAGAAAAACCTTTATTAGTACTCATAGCATTTTTATGGGTTTCATTTCATATTATAACGTCATGGTAAATGAAATTATTGATACTTTATCAATTGGAATAATATTTGGAATTTCTATTCTGTACACCATAGATGATATACAATGTAATTTTTCTATTTATATTATTTTCATTTTATCAGAAATTCACCATAATTAAAACAAAAAAATCTATCTACTAATCAATAACAATTTCTGGTTTTAACTTTTTATTACTCTAATATGAATGATGGTATATAATATAGTAAGTTTTTGTTATACACATAATTCAAGAGAATCCTTGCATTTAACTATTTAACAAAATACATGATAAGGTTAAAGATAATTACCTAGTAGATATGTAAGCAAAAAATTACATTTAATGAATTTTCTGTAGCTTCTAAGAAGATTTAAAAAAAAAAATTATGCTGATATTTTTATTTAAATAAATTATATGCAAGAGATGTATATCTTTTGGGTTTTATTGTAAATGCGGAAAATTTTCAAGAATTTCATCGAAAATAATTAAATTAAAGTATTAAATGGATTATTGCAATTTTCTCGGCAGAGTATTAAGAAATTTAATTAATTTTGTTAAGTTTCCTGATCTAATTTTATAATGTTCTTTGAAAAAAAAAAAAAAAACCAAAAAAAAAAATGTTAAACTTTTGTAATGACAAGTTTTGTCGTTGACTTTAAAAGCCAATGAATTTTTTATATTCTTTTGATATTACTTTTATATTATAAAATAAAATTACAATTAACAACTTTGCTTTTTTATGTAATTAATATTTTTCTGAGTAGCTATAGCTTTTTTTTTATTCATTTATATTTTGTCTACAACATTGAAACAATAAGCATGCATTCGTTTTAAGAAGTTTTATTAATTGGAGTTGAACAAAGTGGATATATGTTGTACACAAAGGATTTTATCAAACGAAATGTTTGTAATATAGGAATAAGGTTTTTAACCCTTGTATTAAATGCAGATATATTATGCGTATATATACCAGTGTTCTACATCATTGTATTAAATGCGTACAAATACAATGATTGATTAAAACTATCACTGAGAGTAGAAACCCATTTATTTTTCTATTTAATAACAAATCGTTGAAATAAACAAATAAAGAATAACATTTTGTTATAATTTATTTTACAATTTGAAGTACCGGGTACTGATGGTTATACTAAATATCATAATAATAAAAATATATCTCAGCTCATACAACCTCTATATATTTATTTTTATATTATATATATTTTTATATATTGGGTCGCCACATTACAACCCGCTCTCTCATTTTATCTCCGAAACAATTATGCTCTTTAGAACAATAATTTTGTTCATCAAATCTTATATAAATTATCTATATACGCATATGATATGAATACATATACATGCATACCTAAATAATAATAAAATATCGGAAATTCAGAATATCAATATAGGTACTATTATAATGTTGAAATAAGTATATAGGTAAATATATAATAATAGCATCAATCATAAAATCACGCAATCGAGAGAAAATTCTAAAAATAATAGTATCTAATAATAGATTAAAATATCTTAGTTATGCTTACAAATTGTGAACTGTATACGGAATACCGTTATATTTTTTGCTCAAAATTTCGTTGGAAATTATATTCTAATTTTAGTATTTTAATTTCTCAGGATACAAAAACAGACAACAACCCATTTTTGATAGATTGTTTGTTTGCTTATTTATTATGAAAAACACATTTGTACATAAATATATTATAAATACATAAATGAAAAATAAAAACATATAAAATTAACAAAATCAAAAAATATATTCTTTGCTGAAAATTACAAATAGCTATATTCCTGCTTTTCAGTATGCGTTTCAGTACAAATAAAAATCCACATGGAGAAATAATGCACGTGCGTAACATTTTAGGTCATTCATTGAAGATCGTATGTAGCTATTTAAATATTTTTAGATTACTTATTTTGAACCTTGCTTGATTTGAAAAAATATTGACATATATTTACATGGATGGATTAAATGGTATTGTGTTTATTTTTTGTTTATTTTTAATTAACAAAATTATAATTACTCTTTTTTACTCTCTTTAATTTTAAGTTTTGTTTCATTTTCTTATTTGCCCGTAAGTTGAAAATATACCCAGCTGAGAGACCTCTTGTTGTTATAATATGTTCTTTGGGTATACCGGATGTTCCAGACCATGCGTATCAGCTTTTTAAGATGGGAAGGAGCTGTTATTTTAAAATTTAGAAAAAAGTTTGTTAACTAAATCGAGAGTGCTCTATCGATTGGGGGTACTTTCAACTTTCGGAAAGGACCGCAAATCGGTTTTTTAAGATCAAAAATCGCCGAAATTGGCCGAAATCGAGATTTTCAAATGGGAAGGGGTACTTTTAATTGCAAATTCGGATTCTACATAAAAAAATACAAAACTTTTGTTAAGTAAATTTTTTTTGTTATTTTTTTTTTTTTAATTTTTTTTTTTTTTGTGTTTAAACTTTGTAGGAACACAAAACTGAGATAAAAAATAGAAAAGCAAATTAATTTATAAAAATGATTATCATTAATTTTAGTTTACCAAAGGAAAATATTGAGCATTTTTGTTTTATTGTTATTAAGATAAATACTAAGAAAACAAAAGAAAAATCATTTAATATAATTTCCTTATTTTTTGTCCTAGAATCTGAATTTGCGTTAAAAAATACCCCTTCCCATTTAAAAATCTCGATTTCGGCCAATTTCGCCGATTTTTGATCTTAAAAAACCGATTTGCAGTCAGTTCTTTCCGAAAGTTGAAAATACCACCAATCGATAGAGCATCCTCGATTTAGTTAACAAACTTTTTTCTAAATTTTAAAATAACGGCTCCTTCCCCTTTTAAAAAGCTGATTACGAATGGTTTGGAACACCCGGTATAAACTAAGAAAAACATGTGTTATGAAAATGGTAGCTATACCGTGGGTATAACTAGAAATAAGATTTCCACTTTAAATGTTCAAAAAAGATGAATTTATTAAATTCGATTAGTTTTAGTTATTGCCATCACTGTTCTACAACCATCAGATGCAACATCAGGTTCTGCAACCATCAGTCGGACAACAGGACAGCAAAATATTCATAGTTATGATGCTTAAATTTGAAAATTATTTATACTCTAAAATGCTCCATCGTTTGATGTTGCAATATCCTGTTCTTATATCTGTAATTTCACAAGATGGACGTTTGATTATTTATTTGCAGTCTAGAATGGTGACCATATATATGTTAGGATATATCTATATACATACTATAAGAATATGATAAGGGAAATCTATACTTAAGTTACTGATAATAGGATAAAAAAAAAAAGTAAAGTACAATAGGTATTCAGACATCTGCAGCTTTTCTTACATCAAAAATCAAATAATGTGAAGCATCCATAGTTTTTTTTTTTTTTTTTTAACTTAAAATTTGTGTACTTAAATATCTTAATAACATTCTCTTTATTTCTCCAATCCCCCATTATTTTTTCAATTTTGATTTTATTTAAAGACTCAAAAAAAGGACCACAAAAATGACTTATATTGTATTCAATTTTAGTTTGATCCTTTTTCAATTACCAAGAACAAAAAAAAAAAATTAATAAACAACAAAAAAAACATGCCATCCCTAATTTCAATTTCTAAGAAAAAAGGAAAGTATGCATACCCAAAACAGAAAAAGGGATCCGGTTATTTCTACAATGTTTTATTTCATACCCATCCCTCCCTTATACTTTACTGTACTGTATTATTGTTTTTTATTATTTTTTTTTTTTAATTTTCTTTGTTTAAATTGACATTAAAAAGAGGTGATTATGTCCTTTTTTTTATGTAAGTTCACTTTTCTTTTTGAAACACAGAAAAAACAAAAAATATGAAATTCATTTCTCGAAATTTTGAAACAGTGCCATAATGTTGCCGCCATTTTAATTACATCCTTTTATGTTTTTTTAATTTTTTCATTTTTTTTATTTTAAATTATGAGTGTTTCTGTTTTTTGATGTGATATTGTTGTTGTTCTTGTTGTCGTTATTTTTCCCCGAATGAAAGCAATTTTAATATTATTTTTGTTCAAATAGAATTTCTCTGTATATTTTCATTATCTTTTCTTCTTGTTATACTTAAAAAGGATCATGAATCCCGGAAATAAATATAATGAAAAACAAAATTATGTATTCCATTGACCCAGAATTAAAAAAAAAAATACAACGACGTTAAAAATGTGCACGTTATTGTAGTTGAAAAGCAGAATATTAAATTCGTTTTGTTTTTGTTTAATTTTTAAATTAACTAATTAGAATCGGGACTAATGTACAACGACGTAAGTTTTAAAATGTTTAAAATGGACATTTATAGGATTTTTATTATATTTAAAATTCAAATATTTTTAATTGGAAAATTAAATTTCAGCTAAAGTCAAAAAAATGTATTTGATTATTTATGACATACGCAGTGGGAAATAGAGCAGACATTCAGACAATCTAAAATCAATCTTGACAATTTAAAACATTCAGGTATATGGATTGTAGGATGTTGCATTTGATTTATTGGAAAAATTGTACAAAAATTCAACAAATGTGCAATGCATTTGGAGAAGTCAGATGAATAAAACATAGAATAAATTTATATAATCATTCAGGCCGGGATGGATTAACAAAGAATAGATAAAATAGCACGAAATAAAAATGTCAATCGTCAACTAAATGTATGATAAAAGGTTACAGGACATTCTATAGCTCAAAAGTAGAATAGTAGGCTGCGGTAGCAGTAGCAAGCTTTAATAGGAAGCTACAAAGATCTATTATTGAATTTAATTACCATCTTGGGATTCATACTTTAAACCGTTTTGAGTTAGCTCGTGATATAGGTATTAGTCTGAATCATAGCCTCAATTTTAAAGGACATTTCAATTCCATTATTAATACTGTTAACTGATAATACATTACATACATTACATTACATACGCTTCGCAAGTTTGGTCTCCATATCGTAATGTTGATATTTCACGTATTAAAGCAGTTATTTTTCGTAAATTTATACGCTTTGCACTACGTTCTCTTTACGCAGATAGTTTGCTTTTTATAGATAGATCTCTCTGACAACGTCGATTGGTAGCTGACATTACGTTTATCCACCAAATTAATGCTGGAAATATCCGGGAACATAAAATTAAGGATTTAACAGTTTTTAGTTAACAGGATATTCCTACTAATCCTATTAATCCGCTTATATATAATTTTATAATAGTATTGCTAACCGTAGTATTGATGACGGTAGGTTTCAGCCTGTGTCTAGAATGTTATGTGAATCTTACTCGATAGCAGCTTATTTTGATACTGACTTTTGTAAAAGAAGCTTAAGATCGAAGTTGTAATACCAATGAATAAAAATTGTAATTGATATTTTTGTGTCTTTTTCTACTTTCTTTTTGTATTTGAATTATTTATTTTTTTAACATTCTATTTACTACAGCATGTTAGCTATTTATTTTTATCTCTCCACTAACATTAATTACTAACGATGATGGATACCAGCCCACTGAATGATAATCTCACCGCTTAGCAATGCTTCAGTTTATAACAGACGTCTTATTTGCTTGATGTAAGCAATATCTGACAGTATACTGTACTGTGGAAATAAACAGTTTCGACAGTTATTTATATTTATTTATTGCATAGGGATAGACAGTAAAAACTAGTATAAATCTCTCTTAACAAGTTAATACAATAGTTATTGTAAAATTTTTCTTCAAAATCTTCCAAATAATTCCTTCTACTAATTTTCCTTAAATTAAAATTCGATTCTTCAGTTAGAATTCAACAAATATCTAAACAGTTATGAGAGTCCAAAAACGGTTTTCAATCAAATTATTGATCTCTATATTATACAACAGAGTACAATTAAACATGAAAATAAACGGGCCTAAACCTTATAGATACAAGAGAAATAAGATGTTCAATATAGGCTTTATGGGTAATGACGTATCATAAAGTAGAGAGTGTTAACCTTTTTTTTACCATATTTTATTTTCTCCGGCTGTTCCAATCATCTAATTTATCAGAATAAATATTTTAACATACACCCACATCTAACAATAATATAAAATACTTCCGTTATTTTATTTATTTTTGTTTTTGCATCAAGTAATCTTTTTAATAGGGTATCAACATTTTGAAAGAGAACCGACAAAAATTTTCTAATTGAAAACAAAAACAACAAATGAAAAATAATTAAAAAAAAACAAAATACGTGCGTAGGCTGAAATTTAAGATAGGACGAAAAATAATTCCATATTTTAATAGACAAAAAAATATTTTTGAAAGCAAATTTTTGTTTAAACAAAAAAAATTGGTAACCAAAAACATTTTCTTTTTTTCGCTTTTTAAAGAAAATTTAAAAAAGTCAATAAAATACCATAAATTTACGTTCAATATTGGCTCAAATATTTTTATTACTTGAATATACATGTACATGTACATAACAGTATAATAACACTATTGTACATGTTGATGGTGTATTTTTTTCTTAATATCCTTGAAATTAAATTTATAATTTAATTATCTTCTGTGGATAATTGATAACTTTAAAATGTTGAAATGAATGTTTTGTCACAAAATTCTCATTAAAATAAATTCTATTGAATTTTGAAATTTAATTGTAAATTAAATGAGGTTAATTTTAATTGAAATTATTTTTGATATACCACAAGATGAAGGTTCAAAAATATGTAGAATATCTATAAGTTAAATAACGTAATCCTATTTCTAAAATTATTCTAACATTACATTTATTATTTTGGGTCAAATTTATCAGACACACTCTTCTACTGATAGAATTTAGGCATCAGTAAGCCTCTGGAATACGCTCAAAGACAATATGTACATATTTTAAGCTCTATGCTGCTTATTATTTTATTTAAAAAAAAATTAATATACTATTTTTATCTCAATCTTCGAATAATATCAACGCTTCCAATGATTTATTATTTTATTTTTTAAAAAATATAAGTAGTTCAGTGAAAAATTCTGGACCAAACATTTTTTTTGTTTGGACCAAACATTTTTCTTGAATCATTATATTTAATATGTTACAAATATCTTAAATATTTCAAAAACGATTTTCACAATTGTTCTTTTAATCATACATGTTTAAAAGGAGACGTAGCGAAAATAAATATTTTTTTCAAAATGTTTTAATTTTTTAATTAGAACGTTCAATTTAAAATTTCACCCCAAAAGTCATATTATCATTCAAAAATTTTAATTTATTAAAATTCCCGCAAATCATCCATGACCAGAATCAAATTTACTTTTATTTTTTTCTATTTTAAGTAAATTATTACATAGCGGTTGTTGTCTGAGATAATTCAATAAAAAAAATTAAACAGTGAAAAACAAATTGAAATTATGGAACACAATTTATAATGAAATTGCATACGCTTTTTTATGAAACTTCCTCAAATTGCGAGAGCGAGTGAATAATAGTTAATTTTTATTTCAAAAAATTAATTATTTTTTGCATTAAATATCGTATAAAAATTAAAATATATTAGGAAATTTTTGCCTTGCTATTGCAAAAATACAATTTTGTTAAATTTTAAGTTTTTATTAATATTTCAATTATTGGGTCAAATCACCACACTTGTGAATTATATTACAAAAATTAAGGTTTTGAATGGAGGGTATAAATAATTATAATTTTTAATTTATTTTTATTTAACCTTAATTTTTCATATATCATATTTGAACTTATTTTATACAATATTAAATGTTAAATTTTAAATAATTCTAATTGGTTTTAATTTGGTATAATTTTTTTAGTGTAATTTTTGGCTTTTATGTTTCATAATTTCAATCGGTGCATTTTTAGTAAAGTGCAAAGTTAAGTTAGTATGGAAATTAGATTAGATCATAACGAAACTCTTTAGTATAAGTTGAAGCGATAAAGTACTTAAATGTTTTTAAACATTAAGTTTCCATATGGACCAATTATGGCAATTATGAGCCAATTCATAGAATGTTAATAATTGGTAATAAACACATAAACTATATAGACTTCACACTTTCGAAACAGACTCAAAAACTTAAATTATATAAGTAATCTGTAGTAATTAAAATATGTGTGCAATTTATTTCAATTATTTAAGTAGTTCTTAGTTAGATATAATTTTAATTTGTAAATTGAAATTAAATGTGTTATGCTGTATTTTAACAAACAAAAAAAAAAAAAAAAAAAAAAAAAATAATAATTGTAATGAAGTTTGAGCTAAACTAAATAAATAACTAAAATGTGCTACCAAAATCAAAATATAGATGTTTTTAATTTTATAAAAAACAGGACGAAATCATAATATGTCATACTATCAAAGAAGAAGAAGAAATTGAAAGAGAAATAATTTAAGGAAAAGTAGTGTAAAAAAGTTTGATTTTTATTTCGTATTACATTTAAAATATCACTGAAAGCAAATCCAATTCTAAACAATATCAATACTGATTATGATGATAATATATGTATGTAGCTTCAGTCCATCAAAGCATTAAATTACTTATTTGATTTTGAGGAAAAATGAATATACAATTTTTTACTGAATATTCGAACAGGATCAATCCTTCCAATGATTTATTATTTTGCTTCGTCTCCCTTCGAATAATTTCAATAACTTGATTTCCCTTTAAAGATATATTTATTTTTGCACTACCCATAAGTATGCAATTCTTTAAAAAGTTTATTTTTTAAATAAATTAAAATTAATTCAAAAAAGTTTTATCACTTAATAAAATATATTCTATCATTTTTTAAACCTATTTTTTCAGAACTGATTTTAAAACAACAACTAAATGAAAAATTTTGTCACACATTTTTCATCTACATCCATATTTAATGATGATGTTGTCATCGAAAATATTGCCTTGAAAATTCATAGAATTAAAAGAAAATAAAAATTTGAAGGTTATTGAAATCTTCTACAATTTTGGAATTATTTATCTACTGTCATAAGTATGAGATTGAGGCAATTATGATAAAATCAAAGTACCTACTTTATTATAATAATTAGCTTTAATGAATTGATTTGTTAAAGTTATCCATTTATCGTATTTTAAACTCGATTATCCGTAATCAAATTAATCCGGGATATTCTATTAAGTGAGAGATTTTCCAAATCTTTTCGTTCTGTTTTAACTGGTGTTTAATTTTATTATTCGTGTATAGAAAATTATATTTATTATTAAATTGGATTTTAATGAACACTAGAAAGAGTTACATAGATCTAAAAATCTAGCGGGACGAGTATATGGTATTCGATACGTGATACGTGATATTTCGTTAACAACTCACATAACAGTTATTTGCTTTCGAATTTGATACCAATTGCGATACCAATGATTTTTATATTCGGATCTCAAATTCGGAAAAACTTTCGAATCCGAATCGTCTTCGATGGATGTCGCCGCTGGATTGTCGTATGTGAAAACTTTCGATTTTCTGATTTTGATTGATTTTTATGTTCTTCGGCACACTCTTTTAAATGGTGTGATAAGTTTTCTCCTAAATCTTTTAGTTCCAGAGATATATAAACGTTTGTTGTATGTGTGCAGAAAAATACTACCCAGGAAGTAGAATCGAAGACTCACTTCTAGAGGATAAACGGACAAACGGTTCGGATTGGTCTATGGCAAGAAAGATAATATGACCTGATGTCTTAGACTGGGCTATAAAATCTTTTGAACCATACAAATCCCCTGAACCAGATGGAAACTGTCCTACTATGCTTCAAAAATGCAGGCATAATAGCATAAGCAAATGTCTCTAAAGAATTTTCACAGCTTGCATAGCCTTTGGATATACTCTAAAGATATGGAGATCAATGAGAGTCACTTTCTTCCCTAAACCAGGAAAAACAAACTATGTACTCCCTACTAATTTCAGGCCTCTCTTCGTGTTTGCTAAAATAACTATATATAGTATATACAGTCATTTATATATATATCTATATAGACTATCTACAGAGAAATTGTTGGACATGTATATTGGAGATGTATGTTGGATCAGGGTACCCCTGAACAGTAAGGAACAGGCAGGCTATCAGGCAGGTAAGCCTACTGAATCAGTTCTTCAAAAAGTGGTCTACAAAATATCATTGAAATTCTCTGGTTGTTTGCTTATTGAGCGCGCCGATAATAAAGATAGCAAACGCGATTAAGCCTATTTATTTATAAACTAGCTTTGTAACCCGTCATAAATGACGGAAGCAAAATAAATCCTAGTTTCTTTTTTTCTTTCATTAGATTCATTATTCCGAAATTACAGTACTTATGTTTATATCACTTTTTATTTATTTTTATTTATGTTTATATTGGCCTAACACTAATCTTTTTTTTTTTATATAACAGAAAAAGAAGTACCATACCAATAAATTTGTATAAAATGTTTGTATTTTTGTATGGTATACTCGTACTCACTTCCATTTAGTTATAATTCGTTAGTTGGGTTCCATTTAGTATAAATTATACCGTATTAGCGTTATTGTGGCCTCTGGGAGAGCAAATTTAAAAATGGGATCTTATTTTCATATAAATTTTATCTTTCGTATACTGTATAGGGATCTTATTTTGCTATATGAATAAACTGTTATTATGGTATTGTGTTATTTTGAAAAAAATATTCAAAATTTTGTATCTAAATTGGTAAAATTTACAAAAAATACAAAAACATTTTCATCAATAATTTTCAATTTAAAAAAAAACAATGTTTTATTATCCGACGTAGAAGTAGAGCTTATATTATCCTACTCTACTTCTATCAAGTTCTATTGATTGAACAGTGAATCTGAACAGTGAAGTGAACAGTGAACACTTAACACTGAAAATAAAATAATATTTTTGAAATGGAGCATGCAGAACATACAGAATACAGATACAGCAAATAATAAAAAAAACAAAAAAAAAAAATAATTTTTTTTGATTGAAGTGAGTTACGCACACAATAATGACAAAAATAAAAGGTAGAAGCAAGTAGTATAATGTATAATATTATACAATACAAAT
The DNA here is from genome assembly GCA_963942445.1 of Argyra leucocephala. Taxonomy (NCBI): domain Eukaryota; kingdom Metazoa; phylum Arthropoda; class Insecta; order Diptera; family Dolichopodidae; genus Argyra; species Argyra leucocephala. The sequence goes on along the minus strand of OZ012677.1, from coordinate 59,288,381 downwards.
ATGCTGATACACATGCATATTATTGTGTATAATTTTAAGTAATAAGAATAACCTTTGAGTGAATTATGTTTTTTTTTTGTGTTAAATGCTGTTTGCCTTTTGGTTATTATACCATATTAAACTATTGATTAAATTTCTATTAGTCCTTATTATTATAAATCAAAAAAATTGTTTGTTTTATTTATATAATTATTATTATTTTTTATTTTTCCTTATTATTTGCGAAGAAGACTAACATTAAATTAAAAAAATATAGTTCATGCAATCAATTTTTCCTGCAAATGTTCAGCATGGTTGACAGGGGTTAAAAAAAGCATCAAAGCAATTTGTATATATATGCATTTGTATACATATACAATTTGTATATGTGTTGGAGCGTTCCGTCGAACTTTCAAACATCCAGATAAATGCAGAATAATATATATATAATTCGTAGTTTTAATTTTTTTCCCAACACTATATACTGCTATAAACTTTTTATATTTCAGTTTTCACTTATCCCTTTCTTTAAATTAGATTGAAAAAAAATAAAGTAAAAGAAAGGGATATACTTTCCCATTCATTTAAAACTTTAAAAAACCTTATATTTGATATAATTTTTTATTAAAATTTATACCAAATTAGTAACTAACCTATTTAACTAAATTACTTACCCTTAATCTGCCATATTAACAAAAACTATATAACACAAACGTACTTATTGGTGTGAGCTCCTTATAATTGAATTTTCTGAAAATGAGCATTTTGTAACAAAATATCCTGTTTTCTCTATAGGTATACTAATAGCGATATCAGCTCATATTTGCTTTATAATGGAGCTTTTTAGTTGAGTAAAGAAAAGTGTTGAACATTAATTTAAAAATTTTATTTTGAGCCACTTGAAGAGTGTTACTGTAAGTTTTGGCAATATCATGGATGTTGCCAAACATCATTATATGATGTTGCCAAACATCAGGACATGCATATATGTTATGATCGGCAGAACTATAACTTTCATTATTATTAATTTATTTTAAATTGATAGACAAGATTTTCTATTAATAAACGGATATAGGATTTCAGACATAAAAACTATATTTTTTATGTTATTTAATTTGTAAAACACTTAACTAAAAATAAAACCTGCAAATAGCTATTAGTTATTTGAAAGCATTATATTATGTATAACACCATAGAATTTAATTAATTTACTTCAAAAATGAATGAAAATTACTCTAATAAAACATCAACAAAAGCTTTAGATACTTTGCATAAAATTTCAACATTTAAAATTTTTCTTTTACTTAATTAAAAAAAAAACTGCAAAAATAAAAGAAAAAAGGATAATATGGAATTATTTTATGACGACTATATACACGATCATATTATATCTACCTGTATTTGTATGTAAATATTATGTATTTATATGTATAATATTATCTAAAAAGATTAATTAAATTAAAACTAAGTAATTATCATTATGAAACTGATGTCATTATTTAATTTTGAATTATTTTCATACATCTTAAATAAATGACACAAAATAATTTAATGTATATTCAAGAAGAATATTAAATAAATAAATTTATTATAATATTATTAATGTATTAGTGTTAATACAAAAGAGTATTCTAATATATTATGAGCTTGTGTACGTACAATATAAGTTTGTTTTCACAAAATAATCACTCAAAAGGTTGTTCATTCTAAGAAAACCAAAATATATTTTTCAAAGAACATGATTTTGTATTATAGAACATAGATAAGCATTTTAGAAGTGGATAAGAATGTACATGAGTTTCTTTTTAAGTTTATTTATTAAATAATTTATTTTTATATTAATAAAAGGCAAACGAAAAAGGTACACTCTAAATGATAAAAGATAACACAAGATTATAAGTTATTTTTAATATTTTTCTTTTGATTGGAAAATATTGGGATTCTTAAATTTATTATTGAAAGTAGATATAATTTATATTTAATTATGATTTTCAGCTTCATTTTTATCAATTCAAATTTATTAATTCTGACATTATGAAACACAAAATTAGGTATACATTAAAATTGATTAATTGTTTTAAATATTTTATTAACTTTTTATATGAAAAATGTTAATAATAAACTTTATACACATAAAAACATAAAAACAAAGAACATAAAAAAAAAATTCTATAAAACTAAAATTCCAGTTTCAATTTAACCATCAAATACTATAAAATGTTAACAACTTAAAAATTAATCTTAATGTTTACTTAAATCTATTTTCAAAAATGTTACAATATTTATTATCAAAATTTATATTTTAAAAGTACGACATAGTGCATATATTTACCACATAACAACAACAATCCGAAACAAGCACGCAACACATACACACACACCACAAACACATACGGCATAATAATAAAATTAAAATTAAGTAAAAATCTGATGTTTGTCAACCTACGTCAAAATAGTTGTACGAATTTGAAAACGTTAATTTACATCGCGTTTTGTCGTATATCCAGAAATTTGGCATTTAAGTCAAAATAAGAATAAAAACATCAATCTCGGTGTCGCTTACGGCAAAGTAGCAGTGAAATATCTCTGTATCTATGCTACATAGGATAATGCCGAACAGACAGATCGACAGAGCATCAAAAATTAATAAAAATGGTATTTTCAGTTCATTTTTTTTCGATTTTGTGATGTACGACAGTATAATTACGGTGCGACGATATATACCTGAAATTCTAAGATAACAAACAGGGATGTCAATAGATCTAAATAGGTCACATTTACAGATAACTTCACATAAAAACCAAAAAAAAAATGAATGGTCTTAATTTAATAATTAATTTTATCTCATTTTATGTTTGTTCGATTTCATGTGAGATATAAGATTAATGCAATGCTAAATTATTTGCATAAATTAAAGAAGGTCAATTTATTGATAATTAGACCTTCTCCAATAATAAGAAATTCATAATTTTACTTTTTTTTTTTTTATTTCTATTTCTTATTTATTTTTTTTCTTCTTTTAATTTACAATTAGTGATAACAAAAGCTTCCAAACATATCTTCTTTCTAATATATGATTTATTACATTTTTAATTATTTTAGTTTACGTCTGCTAATATCATTTGTATCTAATTGTGTTTTTTGTTAATTATAAAATTACAATATAATTTTAATGGCATAATTTTAATTTTGGAAAATAAGAAAAGCCAAAGTTTGTTTCAATTTTAATTATACTAACCTTAAAATTATACAATATGACTAGACTAAATTTATCAACCCTATCTAACTTAATCTATGCTTAGTTCAATGATTAGTTTTTTGTATTTGGAACTAATTATTATATCATTTGAAAAATGTTCAACCATTAGTAATTCTGTGATATTAGTTTGTTCTTTTCAGGAATAAACGTATCGTATTTCGATAAATTTTCCTCTATGTTGTTTTGGTTATCTTTGGTATAACATACAAATATAAGAGGTCTCACCTGGATATTTTTCAATTTTTTCAATTTAGGTGCGTACGGGCGGGTAAGAAAATGAAACGAAAATAAAAATCGTATTTTATTTTATTTTTATTCTAGTTTTTGTTTTTCTTTTTTTCGTCTGTATGTCAGTCTATATGTATTTATATACAGTTTTTTTCAATTGAAAAAATATACTGAAAAAATTGGTACAGTACATAGCTATATTTTTAAATTTTTTGATTTTGTTGTGTTTGTCTGTTTTTGTGTATTAATCATGTATAAATAATTTTGTATTTATATAGATAGTATGTATATATATTATATGCAATACCTCTATATTTAAAAAGCCCCGAAACTAATTTTTGCTTCGTTAAAAAAATATGTTATTTGTATGAAAAAACGAAGATTTACGAAGATTTTTGATACAAATAAATTTTTTTTAAATGAAACAAAAGTTAGTTTCGAGGATTTTTATATATAGAGGCGTTGATATAATGTATATCTACTTACAAACAAACACTATGTATCAAAAACGAATTGTTGTTTGTTTTATTTTTTCAAAAAATAAAAATACCAAAATTGAAATAGAATTATGATTTTCAACCGAAAACGGTATTCCGTAGACAGTTTACGATTTGTAATGCTTAACTAATAAATTTTATTCTTATATTATTATTATTATTATAGTCTGTGATTCTATCGTTGACTATTTTATTGTATGTTTAACTGCATACTTATTTCAATACATATTATTATTATTTAGGTATATGTAACTACATACACGATTACTGTATAATATAATTATTTCCAGTGTTGTTCCAGTGTAAACTATACTGTATAGAATAAAAACAATTTCTACTATGATGTAAACAATAATTATTTTTTTAGTTTAATTTCAAGAACTTTATTAAAAAAAAAATTGACCAGCGTATTTGAATAAAGTTCCTAAAGTAGGAAAACATTGTCATCAACTTGGCTTGATAAAGCATATAAAAATGTATTATATCAGCTAAGGTTATTATGAATTTAGAGTCAGTTTTATTTATTGATGGGTGGAAAAATTGTTCCATCAAAGACAAAAACGATTGTTTCAATGTTACATACAACCTTCTATCCGAGATCAAGCTTTTTTTTTTTGAATACTTAACTAAGAGATTCTGAAACAATTGAGAAATTGTCTGAAATTGTTGTGAAGTCTGTTGATATTGCAAAGGAATTGAATTCCTACTATTGTTTATGCTATTGTATTCGACAGTAGCATAAACAGATGGGAAAATTGTTTCAGCACTTCATAGTACTGATATAGTAACTGTAACAGGCTATGCCCGCAATTTATTTGCATGAGATGTTTTAAATAAAAAAAATTAATGGATCAAATGACATCTATTTTAAAAGAATTTAAGCAATTTGATTTTGAAAATTTTGTTGGGTTGATTAAGATAGAATTGGGATTAAAACCATGTGATGCTGGAATGGTCGAATCAATACATAGAAAATTTTATAATAAATTCGTAAGAACATAATATTAAAGAAAATTTAAAGCTTTTTGTACCAATTATGTGAATTGATTAATACTTGGCAATCATAGGAGTGTTTCAAGAAACAGAGGAACTGCATGACTTGGATTAAATTTATGTTACATATTTTATAATAAATATATAAAACTAACTTTGAAACCCGCCGTAAATCGGAAGCAAAATAAATTTTAGCTTCTTCTTTCCTTCATTAGAGTTTTGATTTCAAATTTATGTGATTGTGGGTCCTAATGGTCCCACAATATTTATTTACTCTTCTTTGTTTACTTTGATTTATTTGTAATATTTAATGCACTTTGGGTAGCGAAATTTATTTATTTTATGTTAAAAAAAAACAAATCAAAGCAATTTGTATATGTATTGGAGCGTTCCGTCAAATCGACAAATATTTGCAAGAAAATTTATATTATATAATAATATAATTTCAGTAAAATCGGTATTTTCATTTAACTTAATTGTAATTTATTATTATTTAATTGTATACATGGTCTACGCAATTAAGTCGACATAATTATATTGTCTACAAAGTATTGTCGATGTGTTTACGCGGCACAATACTGATTATTTCATAGAAAGATAGAAATAAATATAAATAAGCTTTTTGTTTTGCTGTTTTCTTTACCCCCTTTTCTCTTCCTGTATATGCGGGTCCTCATATCAGGCGCATAGCATAAGTATTTTTATGCACTTGCATGTCTATTATTGGTATTATAGGGGGACATATTGGGGGTCGCTAAAATCTATCAATGCATAAATTTTTACAAAAATTACAGTTATGTTATACATACGAACATTATTGATTATGTTTACATATTATAAATATTCGTTTTGTATTTATTTCAGATTAGCTATTTCCAACTCAGTTGGTTTCACACCTCCAAAGTGCTCATCTAACGATCGGGTATAAGTCACAATCAACCACAATAAAAAATAAATATTTACTATTTAAAAACATATTTAAATTATGATCCACATTCCAAAATATTTCAGGCAGAAGAAAATTAAAATACGCCTTCGAAAAACGACAAAAAACCTTCCAAAATTTTTTTAAAAACTTAAATCTAAACATAAAAAAATCAATAATTTTCAAATATCTATTTTCCATTATCCACTTTTAAAACATATTAATCTTAAAATTAATTACGATATTTTCTATTGCAATCATATCATAATTAATTTAATTTTTCCTTTAATAAAAATTTTCCACATTTACAGATTATTGTTTTTCTTTTAAGTTCAATTTCAATTCCAGGTCGATACAATTTTATCAAATATGCACGTACACGCATACAATTTACCTTCCTTGAAATTTAATTAAATGTTATTTCAACTTTAATATTACTTTAATAAAACAAAATAATTATTTATCTATTTATATTGTATATATATATACATATATATTTAATCAATATATATTATTATCATTAAATTAAATCTTCAATATGTCACGAATTTATTATATATATATATATACACAATATATAATTTTACGTAGAAATAATCTAAAATGAAAAGGATTCAATATCCTGTATTTTTCAGTTAATTGATGTATCATGCCAAACAAATTGAAATAAATTAATTTTGATTTGAAACGAGATAGAATCACGACTTTTACTAGTTTTCCTCTAATTGAAAACCACATTACGTTTTATAAAATGTACATCATATTTTATCTACATAACATTTATATTATATACTATATAGTATCTACATATTATTATTATGTACTTTTATATATTATTAGATAATGCACTCGTACAATATATGTATATATATTTTACGTAATTTATTAATTGAAATGGATAAAGGTAAATTACTAAGGTTGTAGTACTTTGAGTTGTAGAAAAAAAAAGTTTAAAATAAAAATATAAAAGAAAAATTAAATGTGGTTAGGTAGATTATTGTCCTATCTCAATAGATTTATTATAAAAATTATTAATAAAAAATTTTATTTATTCGAAAAATTTAAATTAAATTTTATTGTTTAAAACAACTTTGCCCACAATGGGTAGTGTAATATGTAGAGTGTCTGGCTTTCAAGCATCAGGTTTAATTCCCGATGAAAGCATGGTGCTTTATATGTTTTTTCGATCTTATCCAGTATATACTCTATCATTGGATTAAAGTAAATTATAGCAAATAAATAATAAGCCCACATTTTGAAAAGAAAAAGGGCTCGAAAGTTTGTCTGCATATTAGTTTGCAGATATACAGATATATGCATAAAATAAAAAAATAAACTATTTTGCTGATATGTACTCTGAAAAATTCATCGAATGAATGCTTGTATTGTACTGTATTGTATTGTATTGATACCTATAACTTTTCTACAATCTAGTTTCATTATTTTCATTGAATTATTTTTGTAACCGAAAGCAACCTCATTACAAAACTACAAAATAAATTTCCATTACCCGTAGATACTCAATTTCAAAATCAAAGTATTACCACCATCAAAACAGTGCATCTTCTAAACGTTACTAAATTACTTTGCATTACTATGCATTACTCTGCACTATTTGACATTATCTACTATGCACTTACTTTTCGCTGTATTTGTATTTAAGACTATTTTTTTAAAATTAATTTAATTTATTTTGTTATTTTGTAAAAGTGTAGTTTAAACAAGCTTGTAATAAAATTAATACAAAGTAGAAAGATCAAATGGGTAGTTCAAAAGCAATAAAATAAAATAATGCATTATGCTAATAGTATTATAAAGTTATTAAGGATCCATCAATATACTAGTAAGAATATACTAAGTTTAGTAAATAATGTCTTATAAATATTATTAAAAGTAATCAACTAATTTAATTGGGTTTTTTTGTTTTACAAGTGTAGTTTTAACAAGCTTGTAATCAAATGAATACAAAATAAAACCCAAATGGGTAGCTCAAAAGCAATAAAATAAAATAATGCATTATGTTAATAGTAATGCATTAATTTAGTAAATAATATCTTATAAATATTATTAATAGTAATCAATTAATTTAATTGGGTTGTTATTGTTTTACAAGTGTAGATTCAACAAGCATGTAATCAAATGAATACAAAATAAACCCAAGTAGTTAGTTCAAAAGCAATTAAATAAAATAATGCATTATGTTAATAGTAATGCATTAATTTTGTAAATAATGCCTTATAAATATTATTAATAGTAATCAATTAATTTAATTGGGTTTTTATTATTTTACACTTTTAAAAAACTTTATTTCAGTGTTTTTGGAATTTTATATTTCACACCCTTATGATTTCGCTCTCGATAGGCAGAGTGATAAAAATAAAAATTAAAACCTTGAAAGCGCGATTTTGGGTCGTTTATTATTTACTTTATCAAAAGCTTTATATTAGTTCGAATAAATTCAGTGAGAAGTCCTGGAATATCTTTTTTATTTCTTTTTGTTTTCATCTGTTGGGGGAGATTTATATTTTAACAATAAGAATTTTGCTTTTTGGGCTGCAATTCATGGTTCATTTGATATAAAACTTCAAATACCGTTTTATTTATAATGAATGTAATCTTTACACAAAATATTTAATTTTACAAAGATAAACTTGGTTTTTGATTTTTTGAAGCAGCGTTATGGGTCAACTATGTTATCTTGTTTTATATGGGTCAACTATGTTATCTTGGAATATCCTGTTTGATCAACATTTTTTTATAAAACATTGCTTTAAAAAATTTCTTTTTTTTTTTTTAATTTAATATTACTTTGGAAATGGTGTACTCCGACTTTTGCAAACGATAGCTAAACTCATAGGCCTAGGTTTTAGTAGAAAAAAATAGAAAATCAATCAATTTTATTTATAAAGTCTGTACTCACTGAACACATTTTATCAGACAATTAAAAAAAAACTAGATTTTGAAAATGCAAGATTATAAGACAAATATCCATACATAAGTAATGCTAATGGTAATTGATTTATTGTGGTTAGTTTTAAATCACAATTTTAAATTAGATAGATTAGAAATTTTTAAATTGTAACAGAATTGTATAATTATACCAGGAAAACATGTCCAAGAAGCTAGAATTGTGTTCCAGAATTGATCCGGTGATCATACTGCTAGTTTAGAAAACCAAACCCAATAAAATAAAGTTATTTTCAATAATATGCCAAGGAAAATAATCACAAGGTAAAATATAAATATAAAGAAGATAATATACAACAATGTTACCATTTCAAAATGAATTTACATTACAAAATAATTTATATTTGTACCCCTAGGTCAGGTGAAAAATAAGTTTACGTAACTTATAACATTATTTTCATTTCTCTTATCAATGAAATGGTTCTTCAAACAAACACGTTACCACATGCATACCAGGAAAAAAATGTGTATATATTTAAGTGTGCGTGTTATTAAGTACATTATATATAAAAAAAAAATTAAATGGTTAAGCAATTAATAATTATAAACATATAAAAATAACAAAATCAAAACAATAACAAAAATTGTATGTATTTATTATAAATTATTAAGGATCCATCAATATACTAGAGTCTAGAGTACTTTACTTGGTATATAGAATAGAATATTTTTAATTGGAAAATAAAATTAATGATAATATTATATATATATATATATATATATTATTTTGAATGGACATTTTTATTTATTTTAACTTACTTATCGATTAATAATAATTTATTTTAAAAGGTCATGGAGTTTAGTACAATCATTAGGTTTTGAAATACATTTTTAAAATTTAAAGGTTACTAAATTTCAATCAGTATTACATAATAATAATTAAAGAGAAATTATTTTTGTTGAAGAGATCAATTATTTTATTGTGGCTTATTATTAATTGTAGATATGGTTGATAGTTAAAAATATTAATTTATTTAATTTTTATTAAAAAAGTGGTTATGTATGTATTTTCTTAATTATGTACATATCATATTTTCATAAATTAAAATAAATATAGGTTATTGATTGTAGTTGTAAGTAAAATTATATAAATTGTATCCATTTAAAAATGAATAGCAGTGTTTTCGATAATTTGAAGTTTCTGAATTGAACTAATTATACAAATCGCTCATTTGCGACAAGACCGTCATAACTCAAAAACCGTCTTTTTTGGTAAAACGACTTTGAAAGTTTGAAGTTGTTATAGCATTATGAAAACTAATTTTATCTAAATTGTGTATTTCAGAAACTAAAATTCAATATGTTTATAACAATTTTGTAAGTTTTCGATTAATTTAAAATGTATTTTTACTTATTTAACTAAACCATAAAAAAATCAGTTTTTAGTTATGACGTTCTTTCTGCGAAATTTTTTCCAAGTACTGAAATATTTAAAGATATGACATTATTGTTAAAAATATAAATAGGTAATGATGCAATTTTTTCCAATACTTGAGTTACGTTTGTGTATAAATAATAGGTAAACAAAATTTATTTTAAAATTTTTTATTAATAAAAACTAAAAATATTGTTCATAAATTCAATTTGAACATAATTAAAACAAATAACGGTTTTAAAAATAAAAACAAATTCATTTTGAACATAGTAATAAAAAAAAGAACTTTAAAGTAATCTTACAGTACTAATAAAAAAGGTACTTTTAATCACAATAAGTCTTAATTAATTATAACAATTATTATAAGTTTTCATAAAAAGATCTATAAAATGTTGAAATATGATTTTTGCTTACTAGATACATCAAATCAGTCTTCTTTTTTCGGATATTCCTGGTTTGGAATTGTACATATTCTGTAAAATAATGTTGGGGAGCTTTTTCGTCTTGCTAATTACAGCTTCTTCAAAACTTTCGTCCATATACGATGTTTTATAAAAAATTGTATTTGGAATTCTCTTTTCAAATCTTGCGATTTTTATATCAAGAAATTTAATAAGTTCATTGTTTGCATTTTTTGTAATTTTAAATGACATGTTTATAAATTATAAATTTTTTTTATGTTATAAAAGTCCTCAAAGCATAATTCATTGACTTTGAACGGTTCTCCGGTTTTTTTGGCAAGTTTTATTGTTGAAATGAATGCATCTGTTGTAAATAGTGGACCACTTTTTAATTGCTTTTTTACTTCTCTCTCAATTAAAGAATGCGTTGAGTCCCCCTCATTCTGAGTGTGATCTTTTATTAAATATTTATGAGTTATACTTTCAATATTTAACTTACGTGCTGCATACAAATATAAGGATAACATAAATTTGTTTTTTTGCTGTCCTGGACAATTATCGGAATAAAAAATGAAGTTACGTTTGCCTTTTATAGATAGATCTTGTAAATATTTGAGGACGCAGGTTCCTAACTCATTTATGCCTCTTTAGGCATTTGATTCATCCCATTCATAACACTCTTCAGTATTTTCAAGCATATTATAAATGGTAAAATTTAAAACGTTGAGCTTAGATTTATAATAAAAGACCCATACGTCTCCTTTTGGCAATTGCATTACTGCTTGCAAATCGTAGACTGCAACAACTACGTCAACCTTTTTTTTATCATTTTCCCTTGATAGTTGAAAACCCTTGATAGTTTTTTCTCATCTAAGCGCTGATCGTTATGCATTGCATAAAATAAATGCAATTAATAAGCATTGCAGACGTCGCACAAATCTTTTTTGGGTTGAAAAAGCGGCTGTTAAATTCTTCTGTGAAGATTCTGAGAAAAAAGTACGCTGACAATATCTGGCTCTGCCTCTATTGGTGCTTGCGTTCTTGATTTTTTGGCCAACTCGACCATTAATTTTGAACGAGAGTTCATAACAGTATTAATAGACTAACAAAGCGATCATAAAAGAAATTATTTAGAATGATAAATACTGGAATGGTCACAAAAGTTACGATATGTCTCTGCAAAAATAGCGTCATAAGTATAAATAGTTCAAAAAACATCATGAAATCAGAAAACATTTTTAGCAAAAACAGAGTCATAAGTAAAATAATACAAAATTAATAATAACATTAGAAAAATATTATTTCACGATAACGTCATAATAGAAAATAAAACAACCTGGAAAATTAGAAATCAAAAAAACATTTTTAACAATATTGTCATAACAAGAAATAACACAACTAAAAAAAAAATATTTTTCTTCAATAACGTCATATTTCGGAATTAATCCAAAGCAATTCACGCATATCGTTGCAGAAATAAAGTCATAACTCAAAATAATACTTTCTAAATAATAAAAAAAAAACAAAATCAACAATACATACCTTAGCAATATCGTCACAACACAAAATACAACACTTCTTTTAAAAAAAGTATGCACCCTTATTACTCAACTTCTAAGCCATAACTGAGATCAGACTGTATTGAAACAAAGTAACTTCTCAAATATACTAACTCCATAACGACACAACTCTCTCATGCCGAAAATAATGAGAATTGAGTTAAGTGGATTGAATTATTTGAAAGAACTCACTCAAAACAATATTTTGTAGTACTCAGGTCAAATATGACAAATTTTGAGTTATGACGGTTTTCTCGCAAATGAGCGAAATAAATGTTTTCAGTTTTATATATTAAATTACCCAATAGCATTAAATTTAGAATTCAATATAATTTTGCATAGTAACTGACAATAGTTTATTTTTGAAATAAATTTTTTTTTTTGAAAATTCTAACGCGAAAGATGTTTAAGCAAAAATGAATATTAGGAAAGAGACAAAAATTAATTCTGATAATTATAGTACATAACAAAAACTTGAACTTTATTTTTTATTATCAATTAGTTTACTTTTGTGACAGTCCTTTGCTTTTTTAAATTTTATTTTTAATTTTAATCAATTCTAATATTGACCACAAACAATAATTATAATTTTCATAATAAATATATTTGCAAAAATGAATTTATAATTGAAACTGCAAAACTGCTATCGATTGTGTCACCTATTTTGGAATAGATGAAAATGGTTCGATTGAAGCACGGAAATTGATTAAAGGAAATGTTAAAGTTTAATATACATGTACTAATGTTTAAAATCAGACTAAATAATGTAGATGCTAATTTAATAATAATACACATTAAATTTAATACATTAACGAAATACTTTCTAATTATTTTTATACATAAAGAAAATATTATAGTATAGTAGGATTATAGGATTATACACAGAAAACACATACGCGAAAATTACCGAAAGACCCTCTTTTACACGTCTAGCACTTAGGATATTATTCAACTAAAGACTTTTATATTTTTTTACAATAGTTGTGAATTTTCGCCAAAAAAAAATCGAATTTGGATAAATCATCTTTTTTGTTCGGAATTTAATTTGAATATTACTATGTATAGTTATTATATTTTATCATAGAGATCCTAGTAGTGTTAGTAATGTAAAATATAGTAATTTTTTTGAATTAGGTATAACAGTTTTTACAGTTTTATTAGTTAAACATATAAAATAGTTAATTATAGTTAAAATAAAAAATTATACATTATAGTTAAGAAATTAATGTAAAAATCATTCGAAGTCTTAAAATACAAAAAAAAAAAATTCAACAGATACAGCTAAATTGAATCGTTATTAATGGTATTTTTTAGTCTCTTTAATGTCTTCTTGGCCATTACAATTATAAACAAATATTTCTTAATTTGAAAAAAAAATTAAACTTTTAACTGATTTAAAATTTTAAGCAAATAGTGTATAGCTACTTACATTGTCAGCTGAATCTATTTTGCTTCATACACCACTTTTTGACTTATGAGTTGTTCTATAAGTTTTGAAATATTATCTTTATAATGCTGGTATCAGAATTGGTTTATGGAGTAATTTTTATATGAAAAAAATCAGGAGTTAAATTGTTAATTCTCTTTTGTCCCATATGCATTTCAATACGCTTTATGAGGCATATATAATTCGAAATATATTGAATACTTAGATATTTAAGGTTACCATTATTACCATTAAATTTTCTATACCTATGAAACAAACACAGAAAATAATCTGTAAGAAATAGATAATAATAATTCACACACAATAGAATAAAATTCACCTTTCCAAAACTAAAACTGATCGATTTCAAAAATGCGAACGTTCTCTAATCGAATATAAGAATTCTTTTTCTAACTTGGACTTTAAAAAAGTTAATTTAAAAAAAAATAGCAAATAAAAATTATTATTAATTATATCTTGTATAATAAAAGGCATAGTCATGTGGCATTTTATCAATATTGCAAAACACAAATTATATAGCAACACAAAGATTAATCATTCCCATCACATACATTTTTGGAAAATAGCATACATAAAATTATTCACTCTCTCTGAAAACTTCATTTTGTTTTATTATTTTTTTTTATTTTAAAATTGTTTTCAAGAGGTAATAATCATTCAAATAATGGAAATGGGTATGGGATGATAATATCGAAAGGAAATAACAAAAAAATTATGTTTTAAATCAAATTTTTTTTGTTCTGTTTGATTTAACAAATAGGTATTTATGGATATGTGTATGTGGATCTGTAAAAAAGAAATAGTCTGAATGTAGATAGTTTTGTTGCCTATTCAAAAAAAATTAAATACTTTGTTTTAAAAATTCTGATATCCATAACAATAATTAACGAACAAGTATTAATCATTTTGAATGAAATATAATAACTTATTTAAACACCGATTGTATTGACGATTGCGGTGAAAACGATGAAAACAATTAACCTGTGGAATTTTTAATTGGCTGCTGTTCCACATAAACTTAATTTGAAAGTGGGTAGTATAATAATATTACATAGAAACCTAAATACCAGATGTGGTCTCTGCAATGGAATTCGGTTGTCAGTAAAAAATTTAAAATTAAACTTAATAATCGCAAAATTCCTAATCAGTACAGCTGGGAAACTATATTTATTCCAGGAATATATTTATCCCCAACTACCATAGAATTGCCATTTTTTCTCAGACATTGACAATTCTCCGTTAAATTAAGTATACAAATTATGCAAATGACTACATCTGAATTTCAAAGAGCTTGAATCTTTTTCTTTACCTCATCGGTGGAGAAAAAGAAAAAACAAATTGATTTATTTTCATTTTTATGAAGTTTTTGTAACTACTCTAAATTTTTTTGACTTTTAGTAAAATAATTTTCACCACATGTGTTTGAAAAAATACGTGTATACCAACCAAATTTATACCTCTAAGATTTAGAAGCATTTTATATAAAGAGATGGCAATATCCACTTACCAATCTATTTACAATAATAATATGGATAAGACATTATAGTTTAACAAAAATATTGTTTTTTTTGGAATTAAGTTGCGCACTATCTAAATAAATAAATAATAACAATATTCAAAGAATTGCTAAATAATCAAAAATCAATTTTTGGTTACAATTTTCAGTACGCGGTTTTGACGGTACAAATGTATGGCTTTTCTTTTAATTTTTTGTAAAGTTTTGCGTTATATTTATTTATTGTTAATATTTGATTACGTTTGTCGTTTATTAATACCAATTTTTTGTTTTGCAGTGTCAAAAAAAATATTTTTTTTTCATTTACTCATATGACATGATATGTTTTTAAATAATTTGTTATATGTAGTTGATATTATCGTGTATTTTAACCTAACAGACTTTTTAACTCTTATTTGATTCATAGTAATAGAAGCTCAATTCACGCTTGCATTAAAAACAATTATGTGATCGATTTGTATAGTATGGAGCAATCTGCCAACTATGACTTTTATTATGAAATATCAAATATCTCGAAAAGTATTTAAGTAATATTCATAAAATTTAGCATATATAACTAGTTAAATAATCAATAAACTTAAGGTTAAAATTTCGACTATAGTTTTTCGGACGAATTTTTTTCTTTTAAAGTCCAAGCTTTCTTTTTCGACTATCTCGGAATATACTTTTGTGCGTATGGAGCAAAAGAGATTTCGGACCAGAGCTGGGTAAAACACAAATACTATACTACTCATTGAGTAAAAGTATTTGACTTGATTTTTTCAGAATATTTTTACTCGAATACGACCCAGCTCTGCTTCTGACGATGACATTTTTCAAATTCCAATTTATTTACCTTATAGAATTTAAATATTTAGTAGCATAAACTAGTTAAATTAACTAATTACTACATTACATTTTTACCTAGCGCAATGAAATTCTGTGTGACTCTGATTTTAGAATGTATTTGATTAATTTGACTAATTTCCGATATTAGAGTTTATTGTGACACTATTCATTAAAATTTTTCACTATGTGAAGAACCGACTTCAATATAGGTTTGATTGAGAGCAAATATAAATCGTATATTATAACTTATTGCCAAGTTCTTCGAATAAATCAATAAATGTTTATGTTTGAAATTTGATTATAATACAAATTTATAAATTTTTTCCATATTTTCATGAATATTTTCCATTACCTACTTTTATGAATATTATTTCATTTCAAATTTACATGATTAATTCAAATGATAGTACAAAGGTCTAATCTCATTTATATATTTTATTGGTACTAAACAAGATTAATTTTACGATATAACTATTAACATTATTTTAAAATTCTTAATTTTTTCATTTAGTTCAAACTAATTCCTTCTAAATGTTCACATCAACACTATAATAAGTCATTTTTTCATTTCAGCAAAATTAGTTTTTTTAACTAAATAATAAACTATTTTCTATTTATATTCTAGGTACATATATATATAATATATATACCGAATATAAATAAAAATAAATTATATTATCGTCTTTCTTTAATAATTTCACCTTTACTTTTACATAACACGAAAGTTTTTGCACTGTCTTCATTTTTTTTCTTTCTTATTTTATAATTTTGCATAAAAAACAAATTCCATTTTTGTTTGGTTTTTTTTTTTTAATCTAAGAATATAAAATTAACAGGATATATTTAATTTATCCTGAAATGTAATAAATAATAAAACCAAAGAATTATACTGATAAAAACCGAATCTATAAAATATTCTTTTTAATGTTGAATATAAATTTTTCAAAAAAATAAGTCACGCAATAAGTTAAGTATGTATATATTATTTACTGTTATTTTAAATATACGATATTATGGTATCCATATTATATAAAGATATTCAAAAGTAAAACTTCAATATTTTTGCAAAAGCAAATAAAATAGGTACCTAATAATAATATTATCTATGCATAGAAATAAATTTCAATTTAAAATATATCACTCACACATTCAAACATATTATAAAACATCAATTTAGAATACATTAAAGTGCGCTAAGAAAACTTAAAAAAGTTTGAAACTAACTCCTAACCTATATTTGACTGAAAAATACAAATAAAATAAATTAAAACAAAAACTTTATTTCAAGTATGTAGGTACTTTACTTTTAGGAAAACTTTTTTTAAGATAACGAGCATCCTAAGCAACACTAAATCAAAATTTTAAAACAAAAAGAACAAAAAAATTGCTTACTAGGTCAATTATATACCAAATAAATGTTAATGTTATGTACAAGTAACAAAAAAAAAAATTTGTTAATTCTCACGAGATCCAAAATTGATTGATTGGTTCTTTTTATACATTTCAAATAATAAGAGTTTCAGATGCATTGTACTAATATTCATACAAATTTAAATGGGACATAGCTTGGGAGAAAGCTAGTAGAAGAGAAGTATGGTCTGCAGTTATAGTAAAGCTCTATGCTCTAAAATTTGAAACAGGATGATTAAATTATGAATGTATAATACAATGCTAGAGGTAAGATGTAGACTAACATTAATATGGCTGGACGAAATCCAGAACAACTATCGAAAGATTGAAATGTTTGAGTTAAAGACTGCAGGACAGTTGTACAAGATAGACCAGAATGAAATAAAGTTGTAAAAGAGATGATAATGATAGAAAATCGCATTATTTCGAAAATTCGTTATCGCAATAAAATTACCCACATTTTGCTGTTGTCGATGTAATAGTATTTATTTTAGATGCTGAAATAATTTTTTATAAAAGATAGAAATATAGACAATTTCTGGGCTTTTGTTTTTTTACATATTAATTTACATTTTTAGTTTGTTGATAAACAGCAGTGGCATTATGTAACTTTGTTTCAAACATTTCGGTCCAAACAAAATGTTGTGGAAACAATATTTGGATGACATTGCGTAATTTGAAACATTTATTTATTTTGAAACGTTCGAAAAATACATGAAACACTTTACATAATTCCATTTTTGATTTGTTTCGTTAAAATTTCAACAATTACTGCTACAAAAGAATATTGAAAAAAATAATTTAAAAAATTGCACAAAAAAAAAATTTCAACTAGATATAAGTAAATGAAGATATAATAATAATACCAACATTTTTGTTTTTTTTTATTCTGAAGATATTTTTTCTTGAAAGCAAATCATTATAAATTTACTTAATTTTTCAAAAAAAAATTTTTTTTTATTAAAAGTAAAACGATTTAAAGGTTTTAAAAAATTTATTTTTCAAAAAATACATTTTACAATGAAATTTTGGTCGATCTTTATAACTCACAGATGTTCTATTGACATCTTCTAATAAGTTATGAAATCAATCAAAATGAAAATAGGAGTTATATATTTAGTCTAACACTAAAAATACCTACTCATGAGTTCTTATAGTGTTATGATGAACGAAACAATTTCCTAAACATATTTTGTTTGTTAATTTTTCATTTTATTGGAATTTTTATTTCTGTGCGTTTCTAAAATAAATATTCCAATAAAAATCATGTATTAATTTATTTTTTTTTTAAACTTACCTAAAAGCGTCAACGATTTTTCAATCGCCAAAATTAGGTCGTATCAAACGTCAAAAAAATAACGTTTCAACCTTACACAATACCAAAATATGTCGTACCAATTTTGAAAAGATTGAAACAAAATAAAAATGGTCGAAACAAAATTATTCAATGTGACTTTTTGAAAAGAATCGAAACAAAATGCCGTTTCAAATTACATAACACAACCTCAGTTAGTCGATTTCGAGCGGAAAATATTAACATTAACCCTTTTGCGGACACTGACGTGTATTGATGTCATAACAAAGTTTTCTGTGAGACATGACGGGTATTACCGTCAAAATTTATTTTATTAAAAAAGTCATGTCGTCTATAACCGTCATGACTACTTGAGTTTGTATGGATTGTTTGTGTTAAGTGTCCCATAGAAAGTGCAAAATTTCGTTTAACTGTCGGTTTAAATTCAAAAATACTCACCACATAGATATTGTTTTGAAATATAATTTGGGAATTTCCCAGAAAGGCATGACGTCTTATACCGTCAATCTTATACGTAAATTTCTTCAGTGTTGAAACAAGTGACTTTCTGAATAGATGTTTTTGTGAATATGGTTAATTTTTAACTTATATAACTTATAAAAGGTAAATATTTACAGTAATTAATATTATAATAATTGAATTTGTATTAATAAAATAAAAATATTTAAAGAACTTTTTGACCAAATAACAAAATGTCAAATGAAAGTAACAACGAACCTGCTTCTGATTCAACAGACACTGATTTTTTTGAGGATGATGGGATTTACTCTGGTCGTGATCCAAATTATGAACCATCTGAAAAGAACACAAATTCTAGTAGCTCAGATGAGGATAAAATAGAACCTAAATGGCAAAATATAAATGGCAGAGATACAGAAAAGTGTATGTGAACAAATGGCGAGATAACAGAGATGTTTTGTGTATCACGACTGGATATAAACCTCAAATAAAACTAGTTGCAAATAGATACGGAAAAATCAAGAATAAACCAATCGAAATAGAAGCTTACAACTCTAATATGCCAGGCGTTGACAAAGCCGATCAGTTGACTAGTTACTATTCCATCCCAAGAAAAACCATCCGATGGTACAAAAAAGTGCTTTTTCATCTCTTAGATGTCGCCCTTTGGAATTCTTGTTATATGTATATACCAGAAACATACAAATAAGCATTTTCTTAGCATTTCGAGAACAGGTAATATCTTTCTTGATGGTTATAGGAAACCCGATTTCTAATTCGGAACCAACAACAAGTCAATCAAGTCAACCAACACAACAGTTTGTACAACATTTTCAAGAAAAAATTCCAGTAGATGATAAGAAAAAAAAAACAACTTTCTTACGATGTAAACAGTGCTACAAAGATGGTATTAGACGAGAAACATCGTATCGATGTAAAGTTTGTGATAATAAACCTGCATTGTGTGCTGGATTATGTTTTGAAAAATGGCACACTTAAATTACCAGTATTAAGTTGAAAACTATGTCATACACATGATATTTTTGTTAGAATATTAATATTTTTATTTCTTGTTTTCTATTAAATAACTTTTTTTTTTTTTTGTTTTCTAAGAAATAAAGCGTTATGCTTTACAATTTTTTATTTGAATAAAACATTATGTTATAAATAATATAAATAAATAATGTTGTTTAAAAAATTATAATAAAAAAAATGGTTCTTAAAACATGAGAATATTATTTTTATACTAGAGTATTGACGTCTATTTCCGTCATTTTGTCCGTATTAATAAATTTTTTATTACAAAAAGTGTCATGGCGGTTATAAACGTCATGACGTCTATCAACGTCTCTGACTCAGGATATCTCCCAAATTATATTTCAAACATCATGACGGAAATAGATGTCAAAAATTAAATCTTATTTTTAAGAATGAAAAAGATTTCTTATTCGATTTCCAGCAGATTGCTGTTTTCAGAATTTCTCTATCATTAAAAATGACAAAAATACAGCAAGTGTCCCACAGTGAACCAGCAAAAAAAAGAGGGTCCGTCAAAGGGTGAAAAATAAATATTAAAATATACACCAAATTTCAGTCTTGGAACATAATTCGGTTTCAATCAAATTCTTGAGCTACTGACAGTGTAAATCATTTAAAAAAAGCCTTAATTACTCGAAATTATAGTATTATAGCAGCCCTATCGGCAAGGATTCTAATAGAAATAATCAAATGTAAAATTATGCTGAATTCTAATTGATATAAAATTAATAATTTATTTAAATTGTTATTCAAACTTAACATAGACTACACTCTACATAATGACTACACTCTAGAAAGTAAACGATCTTTAGCCACCACTGGTTTATAGCTAAAGACATGTTATACTAGACACATTTATAAACACATTATATTCAAAAATCACTTTTGATATTATGGTTCCATCTAATCTCCTTCAATAGAAAAACTAACTTTGTATCAATAGAAAATGTTATACAGTTTGCTGGTAGCTCGTTTATTCAGCTCTGAGTTATTTCATAAAAACAAATAATAATCTAAGAGCTGAGCTTAACTATATTGCTATAAGTTTAATTTCAGTTTAGGTCCCGTATATTTTTACAATATTATGAAAGAACTGAAAGTAGGTAGCCCTCCCAGGGCAAGTATCATTTCTACTGTGCTGAGAATTTTTTAATGTTGATTTTCGTCATCAGCGACCTCAAATTAAGTAAAAAAATGTGCACTTTATATTTTTACCTGTACAGGTAATCCGTAATAATTTGTCCTCATATGAGAACAAAATGTGTAAAAGAATGTTTTTTTACGCGAGGTGTGCGTTTTAAAATTTTGTAAAAATAATAGATTCGTTTTTTAATTTTTTAATTTTCTTCACTATTCAGACTTAATTCAATTATATAATAAATAACAAAATAATTAAATATATAAGAAAAAAATAAAAGAAAACAATTCAATTGCTATAAAAAAAAAAAAAAATTTAAAAATTTAAATATTAATGAGTGAAAAAGTATCTATTATAAAAATAATATTACACCAAAAATAACTAGTAGATTTAATTGTTTTGAGTGGTATGGAAGGCTTCGAAACATTCTGAATTATTATTATTATTATATTGCAACCTGAGTAAACAAATCTGGTTTTCCTAATACAATGCTTTAAACGGCATCGTCTAGCGTAATTTTTCATAGATCGATGAGGCCAATATGATTTCTGTTAGTTAGACGCATTCAGTCACTGACACAAATTCTTTTTGGGACATGTTAGCATAAATTTTGTTATTCTTGTTTAAAATATCAGAGCAAAGGCGTATGATATTTCCACATATATTAATACCGACAATTAGAGGATCAGATACCACCCTGATTCAGCTCACCCTGATATAGCTCAAATTAATGTATAAAACCATCTGTGCCGGTCAAACATCAAACTTTGACACCCAATTTTTTTGGCTTTTAATTGATAGTTAGTTAAAGATATACCTTTAAAAGGTATCATCATTTCATCTATTGAAAAATATTCGGAAGGATCATAAGCCAATTGGAAATTTCTATTTAGTCGATCAACAATAGGTTTTATTTTGATTGCTGAAAAAATATTTGTTTTATTTATTTTCAAATATTAAGCTATAGAACTATATAATGAGGTAGTTTATTTTGTGTTTTAAAAGTAAATCTACCTTTATCTTTATTATCAGCAGGAATATCATTCATGTCAATAAAATGTAAATTAGATCTTATCTTTTCAAAACGTCGAAGTCCCATAACGTTTGTTATTGAATCGACTGCAAGTCGACTACTTCGATCCCAATATATTCGAATATGAGGATAGTGCACATACGACATCATTAAGTTTATGCCTAAAAATACCTGAAGCTCTCCAAGCTCTAGTTTAAGTTCATATCCTTTTTCCAAGGCATATAGCGATTAAATTCTGTTACAATGTCAACAAGCATTTCCATGTCAAACAACTGCAGAAAATACTCTTGCGGTGTAATTCGAGTAGCTTTAATTACTTTTTTCCCCAAAAAATTCAGTAGTACATCCGTCATTGTCTTTCTTTGTGAACCAAATCGATCTAGAATTTTCAACAATAGTTACGTTATTTAAATCAATTTCGCCTATCTCATTCGTCATTTTCTATATCTAAAGTAGCTATAATTTCTTCTTGATCCTCATGTTCATCGTCTATATCTTCTTCACTATCATTAAATTTGAAGCATTCCCCTTCCTCAACTTCAAATTCATTTTCTGAGTCTTCTAAAGCTTCCACAATTTGAATGTTTGAAAGCTTTTTCACCATTTCTGTTTAAAAATATCGTAACAAAACGAAACGTTATTCCAATATTGTCATATTTGTTTTATTCCAATGAGACATTTTGTCCTCATTTGAGGCACATATTTTAAAACTCTGTAATAATGAAACTTACCAATTTATTTTATTTTTTTTTTTAATTTAAACTTGTATTTTTTATCTATTATATAAAAAAAAATTGTTATAAATACAGTTAACGCTGATTTTAGAAAACAATTGGAATAAAGGAATGCTGTCTTTCAAATAAGGAAATTTCAAAATAGCGTGCTAGAGCGAAATTGCTATGAGATGGTAGATGATGCGCAAATCAAAAAATATGTGAATATCTTTAAAAATACAGCATAAAATTAGTTTAAAAGACTTTAAAAATTTACAAATACAAATACCTTGGGAGGGGTAGACCTATTATTATTATTTTTTTTATATTAACTAAATATTTTTGTTATTCATAATTAACTTTTTTTAATTAGATTTTTGATAATATAATTGGTTCAGTTAGAATAGTAAAATTTGTCCAAATTCTGATAACCTTAACCAGTTTAAAACATTTCACATAGTGTTTAAGGTTTTTAAATTTTTTTGAACAAAATGTTTACTCGATCTTAATCTCTTATTCAGCGTTATTGGAGTGTTCAAAACTTTTTTGAAATCATTCCTAATGATGTTTAATGAATTTTATAACAATAATCATGTTTGTTGCTACAATTTTCTAAAGGCAGAAAGTTCCAAACTATAGTTTTTGAGAACATGAACCACAACCGATAATTTTGTATTAATTATTATGTTATTAAAATTATAAACATCTTTGCATCCTACTGGATGAAGGTAATTATTTATAACTTAATAAAATCAAATAAGCTCTTATTTATGTATAACATACTTAAAATAAACAAATTACGATGAGTTAGAGTAATATACCTAAAACTTTGAATTTAATTTGTCATTCTGTTTGAAGAGTTTACTAACTATTATTATGTTAATATTTAATTAAACGGTTGTCCTCTACACAGCTCTTTTTTTTTAAGTCTAAATTAACTTGAATGATGATAAAATAATAATATAGACATTAACCCAAAAAAAAAAATATCAACATAATATTTTATAACTCACATGGAATCAAATTGCATTGGATATTCAACAACATATAATTCAAGTACATTTTACTTAAAAATAACAAACAAACAAACAAAATATCCTTCCTTTCGACGTCCTAAACTATAACATATATTCACAATAACAAAATTTATATTTTCTGCATAGTAACTTCAATGAACTTGCTTGCAACAGTGTTACAAGACACAACAACATAATATTTTTGAAACCTAAAAATGAAATATAATAAATACAAGTTGTTATACACAATAGTATATTATTATAGTTACATATACCTATATATATATATATATTTTCAAGGACTCTTTTAGCCTAAAAATACAATTTAGATATTATAAAAGTGCTTTTTGAAATGACAACAACAACCTGTAGCATTCAAGGTAATCATCACTTAGCTTGCAAAAAAAAATGAAAATTGAAAAAAAAAAAAAAATAACTGCACTTGACTCGATTTATACAATATTTTACAGTTAAGGGAAGTTGTTAGCCTACATTTTTCATTTAATAAAGAAACTAACAAACTTATTTTGTTTTTCTTCTGCTGTTTTCTCTTCTTTATTTCTCTTTTTCTTTTCTATTCTACTATACTCTCTCTGTATTCTTTTTATTCAACCCTATTGTTTATTTTTCTTTCCTTTTACATTTTTTTTTTTTAATCTTCTTAAGATGTTAAACTTTATAAGTTAAGTTGGGTTTTGTTATGATTTTTTTTTTTTTTTTTTTTGCTTCTGTTGCAACAATATTTACCAGTTGACTGGGCTTATGATTCAACATCAATGAAAACATAGAAAATTTTTTTTTTTAAATAAAAATGTGGCAAAAAAAATAAAATATATGATTGGAGGCTATTTGTTTTAAAGTAGAAAAGATTAAAACTGTGTACCAATAAGGAAAGAAGTAAATGAGAAGAAAAGTTTAATTAAAATAGCCGGTAAACAAAACAGATGACGGAATTAAGAAATTTAAAATAATTTTATTAATTTAGACAGCATAAAACAGCAGATCTTCTGAACTTACAAAATAAACAATAATTATCTTGTAAATTTTAAAGGTTTCCAGATTATAGTGTAATATATGAGATAATATTCAGTTTCTGGAAATTTATATTTTTCTTTTGTAATTTTAGTCTTAATTATTATTAGTAAAATGCTGTTCCCAGATTCTATTTTGTATTTGGATATTTAACAATGTTGAATATTTATAAGACCAAATGTATTTTTTTGTTTTTAATTGTAGTTAGGTACTACTGATTTTACTTGTATTGAATATAATATTTAGTTTATAACGTATTTTGGTTTTGACTATGTACGAAATTCGTATCAAATATTATTTGCGAAGTAAGCGCAGATCAAAATGAATGAAAAAAATATAATATATAAAAATGGAAACCAAAAGTAGCAACATCCGGTAGGGAAAATATCGCTACCAAATGCTATTCGGACTTATTTTACTTTCGTTTAACATCTCCGCTAGTTCTGATTTATTATTTTATTAGAAATTCAGTTCCTGCAATGAATGTACAATGAAAAATTTTAAAAATAACTTTAATGTGAATTATATAATTGAATATTATTCTTTTTTATTTAAATTTTATTGCCCACATACATATATTTAAATAAAAAAAATAAATAAAATGTTCATGGCCATGATATATTATACTCTTTAATAGTATTTATACATAATAGTATATTATACATATAGTATAATTACTTAAATTATTGTATATGAAAATAAAAGAAATATTTTTATGCTTGTCGGTATTTTAAATAATTTTTTGTTTAAATACATTCGGGCAATTGTATATTCATTATATTTCTGCCAATGAGTTTGTTTTATTGTAAATAACCTTATTCTGAACTTTGTTTCATGTGAACCACAAGATATTTGTCACATTCTCACACCTTTTTATTTTTCTTCGGTTGCTGTTTTTACATTATTTAGAATTGACTTTTGTGCATCCTAAAATAAGTAAATATTTTCATTTAGTTGTTAGACAGTTTTATCACCTTAAGCAGTTCTGTTCTTCTAAACTGCTTACGTCTGTATACTATGGTTTATTTAATTCTAAATTACAATATGGAAATGTTAATTGGGGTGGTAACTTTTAATAATTGTCTTAAACCTTTGTTAATACAACAAAAGTGTGTTATCAGACTAATTTTAAAAAAAGATCGTAGGGAAAGCAGCTTCCCTTTATTTCAATGTTTAAATATTTTACCTCTGAAGGATCTTTTTTACTTCCGAGTCCTCAAAGTATTCTTTAATAGAAGTAGTTACTTACGAAGTAGGTATTCTGAAATATATAATCTGAAAATCAACAACAGAAGATTAGCTATCATACCCCCTCATGATTACATCATTTTTTACGCTCATTTTTACCAATTGCACCTCGGCTTTATAATTTATTACCTCCACCTTTAACTAACAATTGTTATGGTTCTAAATTATTCAGTTTGGTTAAACTTTGGCTTTTTAATTTCAATCATGATCAAGTAAATGACTTAGTACGCTTAGTTACGTAATTTTTTTGTATTTATTTAAACTTAATTGTTTGTTTTTTTATAGATATTGGTTTTTATTTTTAGTTATTTTTAATAGGGCTATAAGCTCTTATTTTCGGTTTTTATTCGTTATAATTGTTCTATTTTTATTTTGGTCAAATATTTTTTTTGTAACTACACTCGCTACTGCATGCTTTTTGCATAGAGTATTTTTAACTTTTATTTTTATTGTTTGCTTAATTTAGTATATAATATTTTGCTTTTGTAGAACACTTTTTTTTTTTGTTATTTTATAATTCTTAATATAAAATTATAAGTTTAATTGATATTTTACTCTCTAACTTTATTTTTGAATACAATTTTATAAGTTTCTTTTTTTATTCTGTTCTTATAATTATTATATATATATTATTCTGCATTTATATGGATGTTTGTAAGTTCGACGGAACGCTCCAACACATATACAAATTGCATATTGATACAAATGCATATATATACAAATTGCTTTGGTGCTTTTTTTTAACCCCTGTCTACCATGCTGAACCTTTGCAGGAAAAATTGATTACATGAACTATATTTTTTTAATTTAATGTTAGTCTTCTTCGCAAATAATAAGGAAAAATAATAATAATTATATAAATAAAACAAACAATTTTTTTGATTTATAATAATAAGGACTAATAGAAACTTAATCAATAGTTTAATATGGTATAATAACCAAAAGGCAAACAGCATTTAACACAAAAAAAAACATAATACAGTTAAAGGTTATTCTTATTACTTAAAATTATACACAATAATATACATGTGTATCAGCATATTTGTATTGTATAATATTATACATTATACTACTTTATTGCTTATACCTTTTATTTTTGTCATTATTGTGTGTGTAACTCACTCAAAAGAAATATTTTTTGTTTTATTTTTTTGTTTTTTTTTATTATTTGCTGTATCTGTATTCTGTATGTTCTGCATGCTCCATTCCAAAAATATTATTTTATTTTCAGTGTTAAGTGTTCACTGTTCACTTCACTGTTCAGGTTCACTGTTCAATCAATAGAACTTGATAGAAGTAGAGTAGGATAATAAACTCTACTTCTACGTCGGATAATAAAACATTGTTTTTTTTAAATTGAAAATTATTGATGAAAATGTTTTTGTATTTTTTGTAAATTTTACCAATTTAGATACAAAATTTTGAATATTTTTTTAAAAATAACACAGTACCATAATAACAGTTTATTCATATAGCAAAATAAGATCCCTATACAGTATACAAAAGACAAAATTTATATGAAAATAAGATCCCA
Organism: Argyra leucocephala; assembly: GCA_963942445.1. Lineage (NCBI taxonomy): Eukaryota > Metazoa > Arthropoda > Insecta > Diptera > Dolichopodidae > Argyra > Argyra leucocephala. The sequence goes on along the minus strand of OZ012677.1, from coordinate 59,260,471 downwards.
TTTTTAAATTTGCTCTCCCAGAGGCCACAATAACGCTAATACGGTATAATTTATACTAAATGGAACCCAACTAACGAATTATAACTAAATGGAAGTGAGTACGAGTATACCATACAAAAATACAAAAATTTTATACAAATTTGTTGGTATGGTACTTCTTTTTCTGTTATATAAAAAAAAAAAGATTAGTGTTAGGCCAATATAAACATAAATAAAAATAAATAAAAAGTGATATAAACATAAGTACTGTAATTTCGGAATAAAGAATCTAATGAAAGAAAAAAAGAAACTAGGATTTATTTTGCTTCCGTCATGTATGACGGATTACAAAGCTAGTATTAAAATAATTACTTAAATTTGTTAATTTTGTTAATTGTTTAATTTATAAATTATGTTAATTTGTAGTTTTTTATTTATTCTCTTAAATTTTTTTTAAATATCACCTTAATTATTTTATGTATATTTTTTTTTTTACATATATTAAAAACCGCTTGTCTATAGAACAGTTATTATATATTAATTAAATAATGAAATAAAAATAAAAAATAAAAAAAAAAAAAAAATAAAATAAAAAAAAGATCGTCTCCAATTCCAATTGTTGCGCTTCAAATTTCACCTCTATTTTGATTTCAAGGTTTTGTTACTTCACTCGGGTCGTCTTAAAATGATATTTATCATTCTAGAAATTTCATTAAAATACCGTTAACATTTTTGATCCTATCTTTTATTTTGGGTTCACTAAGTATATACTCATTTCGGCTACGTACAGTTTTTATGTAGTATGTTGTATGTGTAGTAAAACACTAATATTTCCGAGCTTCTACTTTATAATATTTTGTGATACAGTTTAAAGCAAATTACCGATAAGTAGTAAGTTAAGGTGATGAAAAAAGAAAGAGAAGGAGTTTTAAAGGAATAAAAGCTATAATATGTTGTTAATCTACTCTAGTACTCAATTTTTGTATTGAGATAATGATCTCTAAAAATAGCCAAAAACATTAAATAGGTCACTCGAGTCGTGCAGGCATCTAAAAATTGTGTCTTCTACATGCTGATTATTTTTCCAGAAGTAACTGGAACAACCCACCTAACGATATGTTACTACAAAGCTTGTTCTAATTTAATCAGTATATTGCGAAAATTATGGCAAAGGACACAAATTAAAAAACGATTAAAGACTGTGTGTGTGTATTACAAAATATTTTATTTTAATTTAGGTATCTTCATAAAATAAAAATCTTACATTCAAAACATTTCAATTATTGACAAATCTATATGAAAATATTTTTTAATTTGCTTCACCAAATAAAACTGTTTAATTTGTGCAGCACGGATTTCTGTTAAATTAATTTTATTTTTTTATATATTTAATATTTTTATAATTTTAAATATTAGAATCTACAGTTTCTTAGCATTTCAAGAAAGAAATTTTAATAAATAAATTTGAGAAGCCCCAATCATTATTACAGCAGCCCCAATCATTATTGGCATCTCCAAATGAGGAGCATTTTAGAGTTGGATTCAAAATCAGAGTTATACGCGTTTTACAGAATATTTATATATATGTGTATGTGAGATTTTATATTAGGAGCATTTTAGAGTTAGAGTCCAAAATCGGGGTTGGCCCTTTTTCCAGAATATTTATCTTAATTAAATTTATGAGCCGGCACTGTTGGATGCATATATTGGTAGCCCCAATCATTATTATTTAATCTGTAAATTGACACATTAAGGCAAAAATATCTGTACCATTTCAAAACCGATTTTCATTATTATTCTTTTAAATTATTGATGTTTAAAAGGAGAGGTAGCGAAAATAAATATTTTTGAATTAGAAATTTCAATTTGAATAAGTCATTATAACATAGTTTTAAAATTTTAATTTATGATATCGCCGCAACTCAACCATCGCCAGAATGAAATTTGTATTTTCCTTTTTTTTAATAAATTATTATTGTATGCGGTTGTTGTCTAAGATAAATTAATAAAAAAAATTAAATATGGTACCATGTATAAATTGAAACGATGGAAAACAATATTCATATTGAAATTGAGTACGATTCTTATCAAACTTCTACGAATGGCGAATACTAATATTACTTTACTGACGACCTGACGTTGAAAGCGTTTGCAGAAAACAGCTGTATTAAAAGATAGTTGTATTTCAAGCGTAATCTATGTTTAAATGTCATGAAGAGCTTCGTAGAAAAAATTATAATTTTAACCAATTTGAATTTCAGGAATATTGTATTATTTCATTGTAATTTGTTCTAATTACACATATTTAAATCAATTTATTTTTGTTTTAATATCTGTATATTGTAATAAAACTGAAATTATAATTCTTAAAAAATCCTAAAAGACTTTGTTTTTTCTCAGATCCTGTTAAATTTCTGCAACTATTCCGCAGTCCATTTTCCATACGTTATTAGTGAATATTGCGCTTCCAATTAGTCCAAGTAGGAAAACCTATCGTAAGCTTTTTGTTAAATTTCAGTTTGGGAATGATATAATCGGTTGTATTTTGCAGCAGTTGGTTTGAAAAATGGCCGCTCGTTGAATTCGTTCAGGTATGGTAAAGTTTTATGCCTGATTCATCGCTAACCACCATCAGAACAATGATCCGTATGTAGAAAGTGTAATATGGTTGTTTTCATCCATAGCAACATATTTGGTTTGATGCCCCACTTTTTACCAAAGGTTTTGTTGCTTGTGGTATACTCGTTTTCTTGATTCTATTCTCTATGTTTAGAAGTTGAACTTAGTATCAATATAAATTAAGTTTAATATCAATAATTATTCCTAAGTTTTTACTAAGTTTTGCACTATGGGTGAATATGAGTAATTGGCAATTTATTTTCGGGAGATCGAACTTTAGTACCTCATTTTTATGTGGTAAAGATAATCATCAAGTTTTGTAGTTCATAAATTCCTATATTAGTTGGACTTTTGAAGGTGATTTTTTCAACAGATTCTATAAGGTTATTGATATCGCCCTAATTTAAAAAAATTGTGAAAAAAGTTTCGTCCCAAATATTGAAGAATACAACTGATATGTTATCAATGTAGAATATTTGAATCATTAATATTTTTGTACTTTTGTAAAAAAACATTGCCAGTTTAAATTTTTTTTTTTAATTGCTCTTTTTCTTTATTTTTTGATTTTGTATTAAGGATCACAACATTTTATTTAAAACATATAATGGTGTTCACATTATACTCTATTGTATTGCTGTAACCTTAATCCCGTTGCACCTACTGTTTATTGAGTAGCTGTAGAATGCGTCACGCCTAAGACGACTCAGCTCACTTGCAAGTAACAAACTGTTTGGTAATCTATTTGAACGTCTATAGTTAGTCTTCTTTGGTATTTGATGTTGAGGCTATTAATTTCTTTCTTACCTGTAGATCATTATCGATCATTATCAACTAACCACGGTGCGTCAGTTATTAATCGAAGTATTTTTTATTGGAATCGCTGTAATATTTCAATATTCAAATAACTGGCTACTCCCACAAGCCCGGATTCCAGATCGCTTGTTCTCCAGTGACATTAGTACGTTACGGTTTTAAAAATGTAGTTTTAAAACCGTAAAAAAAATGTAATTATCCTAGACTATTTTGTGAATATTTACACACATTTTAAACATTTTAATATTTTAAATAAACACAAAACTATTTTGTTTATAAATTTATTAAAACATAATTATTGCAAAAAATAAAAAACTAAACAAAAATTATTTAAAAAATTTAAAACATATAAAATTTATAATTAAAAAAAATACCGTTAGACCAAAATATAAAGAAAAACTAGTTCGTCAGAACAATGAACCACAATCAAAAGGACGCAATCAATACGACATACTTCAGACGAAACAATTAATTTTTTATTCTATTTCTTAAATTTTAATAAACATTTCAAAAATATATATATACATATACACATATTACAAATGCATGTATATAAAATAATTATTTAAAATTTAAATTCAACAAAACAATATAATTTAATTAATTTTAATTTTCTTAACCTACGTTAAAGTACATAATGTAGTTTACGAAAACTTTAAATAAACACTCACCAGTTTTATTTACATTTAAATATTTAATTTCTAAAGTTTTGTTGTTTTTTTTTTTTTTTGTTTTTCTAATTTAATTGTGGAACATGTACACTCGTATGTAACCTTCAGTTATAAAATACTAAAAACTTTTGAAAAGAAATTTTTTAAATAAATAATAAAAAAAAAAAAAAATAAAAACAAAAAATAAACAAATTAAATAAATAAACAATTAACACATAAATATTGCAAACAACACATGTAAATTGCTTAGCATACAAAATCCATTCAAACTCAGTAAATGGAAAATATATTATATATGTAATATTATCACAATAATAATAAACAACTTACCTCTACTAGTAGAAATTGCTGCTTCCGCATAAAATTGTGATGATGACGTTGAAAAGAATCCAATTTGTATGAGACTAAATGTTATTAAAGCATAAACTGGACTACGACAATAAGCCATTATGTTCGTATTTTTACTAAAGCTATACATATTTTTAAATTATTTATATATATTTTTTTTCTATATATTATATTAATACCGTTATTTCTATATCTATAGAAAAAATAGTTTTATTTTTTTTTTTTTTTTTTTAATTTAAATATTTTCTCTCTTTGTTTTCACTTTCACTTTTTTTTATATTTTTTTTATTTTTGCAAATATACAATTTCTATTTTGAGATTTTTAGTTTGTTAAAAGTTCTATTCTTGTTTCTCTATATAGAATTTCCTTCTTCTTTCTTCAGAATATTCTATCTTATAGTTATAATCCTTTAATAGTAAAAGACCTGTTTATGTAGACAAGTATATAAGAAAATTTAAAATAAAAATGAGAATTGCGTTTTTTTATTTACGTATACACTGAGAAAAAAAAATGTTGTTTGCTGAAAGGATCAGCGAAGTAATTAAGTTGTTTTTCTTATTTAATTTTTTTTTTGTAGTTAAATTTAAATTATTTTTTGCTGTTAAGTTCTTGCAAATTTTTTTTTCTTTTGTTTGTTAATTTATTTTTAGAGATTTACCGTTTAACATAATAAACAAAAACTCTTTCTTTTTTTCTAAAATTACTTGCATAAAATTTTCTTTTTCTTTCTAAATTGTTAAGTCTATAAGTTGTTGCTGTCATTTAAAATTGTTTTCATTATTTTAGAACAAATTTTCTATTGTTTCGTAACAACACTATCACTTACACACAAAACAACAAAAACAAAAAAAAAATTAAAATAAAAGAGAAAAAAAATATTTCTATCCTTTTTTCACTTAAAGTAATTTAAATAAATTTACACTGAAATAAGAAATAAAATAGAAAGAGATGTATATGTATATTATTATAATATATATTTCTTTTCTTCCTTTTTGTTTCTACTCAATGCATTGTTAACAGGATATTCCACTGATTAAAACTAGGACATGTTTAATGGTAAAGCACATTTTCGTTGAATTTAATATGCAGACAATAATATAAAAACACTACAAAGTCCTTTTTTTTCTATTCCTTTTTTATGTGTTTGTTGTTCTTGTTGTTTTTAGGTGGTATCTTATTACTGAAATTGTATAAAAGAAGAAAAATATAAAATGAAAATTTAATCAGGATTTTCTTTATTCAACAAAAAAAAAAAAAAACAAAAATTTTTTCTATTATTAAGTTTTATAAAAAAAAAACAAGTAAAAATAAAATAAAAAAAAAATAATACTAAACTTCAAAACTAATCCATCCAACAGTAGTTTCATTGGTGTACTTTTAACTAGTACAATGAAATCGTATTACAAAATTTCAAATTGTGAAAGGTCATTTTTATATTATTTCCTGTACTAAGTCACTAGGGTATATAGTGAAATTATTTGAAGAGATATGAAATTTCAACAAGAAAAGAAAATTTATAAATAAATGGTATGAATTTTAGTTTGAAATAGGATTCAAGAATAAATTTTTCATGACAGTTGTAGTAGTAGTGAATGTAATGAAATCAGACTTTTGTAATATTAATAAACAACATAATAGTATGAAAATAAGGTAAATAATATGTTTTGCTTTCTTAACAGCTGGTTTAAACCAAACAAATTTTTTTTTTTTCAAAATTTCTAAGCAATTTATAAAAGTGAATGTATCGCAAATCGCAGCTGCACAAAATATTCATTATTTATAGATTCTTCTGTATGGTCCTAAATCGTCGATATCACCTTAATTAAGTATGTCCCACCGAAAACGTAGAATTTTAAAAAAAATTACTGATTAAGAAAATGATCCTGCAAAAAAAATTTTTGAATTCAAAACTCTTTGGATATAGCTTACAACTTAACTTACCAGGTATAGCTTACAACTTAATGTACAGATAAAACATTAGCTAACTAAGTAGGACAAACCAAAAGAGTGAAGTTAAAACGGCTTCACTGATTAGGACCCGCTGATCTAGAAAAAAATACTCCAACTATAAAATTTTTCGACGAATTCAAGACTCTCTGGAATACGAGTTGAGTTGTATTTATATTGGAAAGATAAAGTATCGGAGGACATGAACAAAATTGAAATTTCTTAGTGAAGATATTGTGATCGTGACCGAATTCAATGGAGAAGAATATTGTGTCAATTCGATTTTCACCTTTGGGGCAACCTTTTTTCGGATTAGCTGGACGTGAACTATTTTCCATGAAGATAAGTAAATACCAGAAACGTCTGATGTATGGAAAATTTTACTCAGTGATCTAGCTTGGGTGTTTGCACAATTTTTGAAATTAAACTAAACAACTATTAGATCAAAATGAAACTACCTATACTGTTTTTATTTCGTTAAAATAAAGTATTTTAACCCTAAACAGGTATTGTAAATTTATATGCGTTTAAAGATAAAGATGAGTAAATTTCATATATATTTTGATTTCCAAAGTATTAAAAACTATCTTATATAATAAAACGTAACAATTCTGCTGCCAACTGCCGCAACCGTTGCTACAACAAAATAAAACAACAAAAACAAAATAGTAAACAAAAGAAAACGTAAAGTAAACAACAACAAAATTTTATTCTCCGCTGAGTTTGTTTATGTACCTAGACCTATCTCTTTAAAAAAAAAAAAAAAAAAAAAAAAAAAAAAAAAAATACTTAGTGTGTATTGTACTGTATAAGCTTAATGAAAAAACTTCTAATTGTGACATATGTAGATGTGTATATTCAAGAATTGATTTTGAAATTATGTAGGTTTACATTATATCAATGAAATGAAATAATAATAAAGAATATTCAAGTAGAAGAAATTAATAAAAACGTTAATTTATCTGTAAAAAACTGTATTTTATTTTTACTTCATAATAAAGAAGTTGTTATTGTAAATAAAATGTATGTGATATATATTTTATTCTTTTTAAGTTTTCAAGTCAAGTCAAAATATAGCTAATGATGTTTAATGAATATTTAAAGCTATGAGCACATTTATATTAATAAATATATGTATATATGTAGTTTATTTATATAATATATATTATGTATATAGTATATTTTAATTATTTCAAATGAATAAGTTGTTGTTATTGAAAATGCTGTATGAAATTATTAATAATATGGATAATAATTTTGGGTTCCAATTTTATTTTTTTAAAGGTTTTCAGTTAAAATAACTATGCTCTGAAACTTCGTTTCGGTTATAATTCATTCTAGAATAAAAAAGAGCTAATATAACTAATTGGCAATACAATAAAATTTATTTGAATTTTTTCTTTACTAATAACTAAATTTTTATGCTATGAACTTTTTGCCTCAATCTATACCTTTTGGTGGAAAGCTCATACCATTAGCACATTACACATCTTACCCTATAAAACCCAATTTAGATGTTATAAACTCTTGCATAAAATTTAGCAACCAAGTTAACCCAAAATGTTAAATCTATAGATCTATTATTTAGTTGTGGTAAATGGTGATCTAACAAATGACCAAATTTTGCCAAATCTAGAAAACCGCCTTGAGACGGGCTTTACAACTAGTTTTAAATAAGTCAAAAAATTTAGTGAAATGAAAATATGATCCAATGATAACAAGGAAAAAATATGTATGTTAGTAATAGTGAACGTAGTTATATAGAATACAAAATTAACTGTAAAAGTCTATACAAAAACGGCATACGAATAAAATCATTGCATATTTTAAATTAGTTGATAGTAAATCTAATAATCAAAAGAAAAAATTATAGAATATTATGATTGTAAGTATAGTTAGAATTTTCGATTTAACCCCATAGTCTTTGAATCATAAAAAAAAATTTCGTCTTACTACTAAACAAGTAATTCTAAGACATAGTTCTTTGTTCAAATGCATGCTTATAAAAAATTCTGCTTTATTTTTATCAAATACAAGAACTTTAGTAAATTCAACGAAGAAAGCAGGTAATACACTCAGCCGACGTACACGAATACATACACTGAAATTATATCAGAAATTTAAAATCGTGATGCCCTGAAATAAACGCATTTAAATTTCTGATATCATTTCAGTGTATGTGTGTACAAAATATCGTCAAAATTTATCTCATAGATATTTTGTTTTCCTTTTTATTTACCGTTCGCATTGTTTTTATGTGCAAAGTTCAAATCTTTACAAATTATGGACAAAAAAGATTATATTTGTATTAGTAGTTTTTTTACTGTGATGTTAAAAGGAATTTAGTGGTTTCAAAATTCTCTCTCAGTGAAAATACCCCCACCCCGGCCCCCACCATCCATGAACTTATTTTATAGTAAAGAGGGTGCGAAAGAAAAGGTAAATCTATCAAAATGGCGACCCATGTACATCAGTTGAATATGATGGGTCTTTTAATTTGTTAATTTTTTTTTATCTTCGATATTGAATAATTGTTATTATTATGAAATATCCTAGTTATTTTGATTTACTGTTAAGATGACAATTGGTTTAGCTAAATCATTTACGATAGGAATTTAAAATATATGAAATGTGAATATGAATACTTCTTAGTTGTATTCAAAACTAAATTTACGATTTATAGTGATGCTACAACTACAATTGCATCAAAGGGTTAAATGTAAAAAACTACTGGAGAAAAACTTTACTATCATAAAAACATAGTTATATTTATAATTTATAGTGATAAAAAAATTTTATTCCAATTAATTTCAAATTATAAGAAATTTTTACGATGTCCATGACGTATGCGAATTTCGAACTTAAAAATTTCTCATCAACACTGACAGATGAAATAATATAAAAATATTAGTCAGCCATACATCTAGCACATTATTATAAGGACATTAACAAAAATATTTATTTGATTAAGTTTATAATGAAACTGATTAAAATAATGCAAAATTCTTGACGTTATATAAGCGGCAGAACATTCATGTAATTTAAACCTAAACCCAACAATTGTTCCAAAAAACTACCTATCCATGCCTGTTTTGCAACCGACAAAAAAATTTACCAGCTCAAGCACTGTATTCGCAATCAAAAATATTTAATTAATTGTATTAAAAATAACGTAGATATACAATATAATTATATCCTGTCAAAAACTTGTCAAGAGAAATAAATTTTCCTCTTTGAAAACTAATGAGTGTGTGTAATAAGTTTCTAAATGAAAAAAAAGGATTGAGTTGAGATCCTTTTTGTTGTTTTCGTATTTTTTTTTTTTTTGTTTGTAAAATTTAACTTTCATTTTTCTTTCAATTTTTTTGTTTTGTAGACTTTTGTACTTTCTGACATTTGTACACAGTTGATTATAAATTCGTTCTTTTCTGCGTTTTTTGTTGTTATTCTGTTTTATATAATTTAAAAACTATTATCCTTGAACCCATTACTTTTTTTTTATACTTATGTGTGTATATAATATAGAACTTTTTTTTTAGCATATGAGTAAGGTTTTGTTAGTAGCTGGTGCTGTTGAAAGGATATTATTATATAAGTTATGGATTTGACGTTGTTTTTATTTTTGTTTTTCACAACCAGAAAATTAAAAAAAACCTTGAAATTTTTATTTTGTTTTAGTGTAAATAATTAAAAAATTATGTTAGGTGTATTTTAGTGTAGGTAATTTTTATTTTTAAGGGGACTTCTAGAAGGTGAAAGAAATTTTATTGCCAAAGTTAAGTTCATTATGAAAATTGTTGTAAAAAGTATATTATGATGACGTATTGTTGAAAATTAAAATAAAATGTAAAATAGGTTAAGAGAAGAGAGTTGGTATAACTGTATATATAGCTATTATTAAATAAGTGAAAGCACTTGGTGTTTTTTTTAATGTTCACTAATTTTTATATTACTGTTACAAAAAAAAAAAAAAAAAAAACCACAATAAAAAGTCAGGTATTAATTTATTGTTTTGAAATTTATTCTTAGAAGATTTAAGCTTTTTGAAATTCATAAAGTAAAGGGGTATACGTATTAAAAGTGTAATTTCAGTAACAATTGATTCTAAAAGTTCATATTTGATATTTTAGTTGTGATGTTAAATATTTTAATGACTTGGTGTAATATTGTTATGACCTTTTTAATTATACTTCTAATAATTGCTGTTAAAACAATTGCCAAACTAGAATTTATACTTTACAAACATTTTATTTGTCGGTATTTATACTAAAAATTACTGATCCAAATAACTTAAATTTTGTGGTTTACAATTAATTGAAAAAAATTAACATTCAAATATTTTTTTTTAGTTTTTTTTTTTATTCTAAGTGTAATGCTAAACTTTAATTATTTTTCCAATTAGTTTTGAAGTCTTTGAAAAATAAAATTTTGAATAAGTGAAAATTAAAGGAGCACATTTTATAAGACAAACATACAAAAATAGGTTGAAATAATATTTAAATTCAAAAATACAAGCACAACTGCATGCAAATTGTAATGCAGCTCTTCTATGAGAAATGAATAAATAAAAGAGTAAAAATTATAAGGTACCAATCATTGATAAAACCTATTATTAACCATGCTTATCCATTATGGTATAATATAAATTCATCATGTATGGAATTACTGAGAAAGTTTGTGAGAAAGTGTATATGGCATTACAAAGGTAAATAAATTCAGAAAACCGGACTAAAAACACTACATTTATCGAATAAAACGTTGTAGGGCTAGCAAAATAAATAAAATCGATCAATTCATAATTCACATAATAAGAAAGCACTTTTAAGGGTCAAATTTGTGAGAGAAAATAATCTGATTGCTCGCTCTATATATCCAGATGATGGGTACATTAGCTGGATAAAATAAGTTTATTCAAAATCATAATAAATTACCCATAATGTATGGGCCCAAATATATATGGTATTATTTAGGAGAGCTACAAATAAAAAAATAAAATACCAACCATATTTTAAAGCCGAAGACAATATTTAAACTTATTCAGCACTGATAAAATATTAGTGGTTAGAACAGAATAATGAATAAACTCTGACAAACATAGTAAGAAGATTTAAAAAAAAAAAATAATAATATTATAAATTTGAATAGTACCTACTTGAGTTGTTGAGTAATGAATTATTGTATGAATTGAAATAAAATGTTATTGAAATAGAATGAATGTTCGATAGGTATATTGTAGTCTTTTATTTGCAGCTAATTTTAAAACGTAAAAAGACTCTAATAGCATAACTCAGTGGACAAATTTTGCCGTGCAATGTGAAAATCGTGTAAATCTTTTTCCACTATTTTTCTACGTTTTTCAAATTCTACACACATAATTCTATAAAATGCAAAAACCTGTTTCTAAATATCTTTATTCATTTCCCGCCGGCAACTGAAACCTCGGTATCATGTAATTTTTAAAAAACGAAGAGATTCTAAAGTGAAAACCATTAATATAATAAACAAAATATTTTACATTATTTTTTTATTTCGTGTTCGTTGATATTTTTTCAAATTTGCTACAACAGCACGAAGTGAAAACCATGCAAAAACTATCTTGTTGTGACCGTTATTTTTACGTTCGTCTCTCATATATTTCAATATTGAGTATAACGTTTTGTGTGCATGCATATTCACTTGCTTTGCTTAGAATATTATTACTGTCTTATTATAATTTGGTTGTATTCGACGATATTTTCAAACCATGCCGCCCCCTGGCAAATGTATAGTTGATTTAGTTTTAAAAACATATATAAACTAAAAATAGTGTATATAATTTGCATGATTTTTATATTGAATAAGTTGTTAAAAATGATTATAAATTTCTCAAAACTCAAAATAAAAGCCATGTAATTAGAGTTAAATATTTTTCTAGTCATTTTCCAATTGTAAATTTTTTAAAGTCGTACTTGATTCAGTTGCATATTTCGAAGAAGAAAATACCATTCAAGATTTCTCAACAGATGATAAATCTAATTATTAACCTCCAGTAGAAGATATCAACTAGTTGTGATGGACTAAGTCTTTCTGCCAATAATGATATTGTTAATAATTCGTTTGAGGTTGCTAATAACTTTAATCGTTTCTTTGTAAATGTCTCCAAACAATTTGAAAATGGAAATTACTTTAGTACATACTGCTCTTCTGATGTTGTTGTTCAGGAGAACTTTGAGCGTACTAGTTTCTTTTTCGACAGTATCTCAGCTTTTGAGATTCATAGAATTATAACTGGTTTAAAGAACTCGAACTATGAGACATCTGAGGATGTTTCAAATAACATCCTAAAGAAAATCTCCTTGCAAATTGTGGACATTTTGGCACATATTTTTAATAAGAGTGTCTTATTAGGTCAATTTCCTGAGAAACTAAAAATTGCTGAAGTTATTCCCTTATTCAAGAAAGGCGATACACTGGATGTTAACAATTATAGACCTATATCTCTCCAATCCTCTTTCTCGAAGATCTTTGAAAAAGCAATGAAACGGAGATTTTTATATTTTCTCAACAAAACCAACTTCTTCAGTGAAAATCAATTTGGTTTCTTGAAAGGCAAATCAACAGAAAGTGCGTTACTTAAATTCTGTGGAGAGATATATGGTGCATTAAATGAGGGTAAAGTATCCTCAGCATTATTTGTTGATATAACTAAGGCTTTTGATCTTGTGGATCATCATATTTTATTAAATAAACTATATAATGCTGGTTTTAGAGGTTTTATTTTTAAAAATGGCTTAAGTCTTATTTGGCTGGTAGAAGACAGAAAGTCAGAATTGGGCATATTTATAGTGCCTTATTTAATCTATCCTGTAGTGTTCCTCAGGGCTCTGTACTTGGACCTATCTTGTTCCTAATTTATATTAACTCGGTTATTTTGCAACATTTTAGAGGGATGATAACCGCATTTGCAGATGACACTGCGTTTACATATACTTGTAAGAACAATTTTGAGATAGCTGCATGCATGAACTTTGATCTGGATTTAATTAGGCACTGGTTTAATAAACATAAATTAGTAATAAGCTGCAAAACTAAGCATATGAATTTTGGTATTTTAATAATCATTCTTCTGATAACTTTGATATTTATTATCATGCTCCCAATTGCGCCAAATTTCCAATAGACTGCACTAATAACTGTTTTGGTGGTACTATCCAATGTGATAATAACTGCTTTTTAGTTGAATTTGTAAAATCGTTCAAATATCTTGGCTTATGGGTTGATTCCAGATTGGATTGGAATGATCACGCTTGCTATTTGAAGAATTATCTCCGTAATATTATTAGACAGCTTTATCATCTAAGTCTATACTGTTCGGAAAAAATTATGTGCTCAGTTGATTGTGCGCTTTTTCATTCAAAAATTCAGTATGGTATTACTTGTTGGGGAGGAGCATACTTTACTATGATTAGTCAATTACTTGTGTCACAAAAACATGCTATTCGAATAATTTGAGGGAAAAGACGTACTTGTCCGTCTTTTCCTTTATTTTTTAAATTAAAAATACTTCCCATTAGAAATTTATTTTACTATAAAACTTTAAAAATGTTTTTTATGAAGTCTGGATATTTAGATGTTAGATATACTAATAGGTATAACTTGAGAATTAATTATCGTAATTTGGTTCATGTTCCACGTTGTAGGAAAAGTCATTTTTGTCGTTTCTATGATATTGTAGCACCTAGAATTTTTAATAAACTTCCTGACCACATCAGGCAAATTAGAATTTTATCGAATTTCTTAAAATTATTGAAAGCTTGGCTTTTGGAAATTAATTTTGATAGAAGTGAGGAGTTATTAAGAGTAGTTGTTTAGCTGAGTAAGATTTTTGAAGTTCTTGCGATTTATATATGGTGTCTATTTTCATGATTAGCTTAAGTAAAATTTTTTTCAACTTTTAACATATTTACTTAATATTGCACTGCATAAAATTATTTTAAATTTTGTATTTTTTATTTTTTATTTTCTCTTTGTATTTAAATTTTAATTTCTTTTTTGCACTTTCCCCACTAATGTTATTTGTTGATTTTTTTTTTTAAGAAATAAGCATCATTCGATTCTTGCTTTATGCAAAAGAATGGTGACTAACTATTTTTAATTTTTATTTTTTTCTATTAATTAATACTAAATGAATTTGTATTGTACAGATATAATTTTGAATTAATATAACTTTTAGCTATAAGATTAATTTTATTATTTGTATATACCTACTATATCAATTATATTATATCATAGATTAAGAAAATACGGAAAAATAAAAATATTGAATATCCGCAAAAAAAGGTTAGAAAAAAAAAGTAATTAGTAGAACCGTAGCAGCTTCAAATAAAAGAAAATTAAACATCAAACATAACTGATGAAAGGCCAGAAGAAACTGAAAATGAAGAATGTGCTGAACAGCTATCAACTGAAAATAAGTAAAAAATATAACCTTTTGCCACTCTGTAATTGTTGCACAAAACAATGTTTCGAAAAAATTTCATTTACACAAAGAAGTAAAATTTTTAATGAAGTCGTTAGCATGCTTCAATCCCTAAATACAAAATTTTAGTTGATTTTCTCATTGATTTCACGTACGAAAATATAAAATTTTTCAAACTAAAAATGATGTAAATCAGTTTACATGGTTTTTATATTGACGGTTCAAAAAAAAAAATATATAAAGAAATTAATTTAGTTCAATATGAAAAAAATTTATTGATTTTTTCGTTCGAAATTACATAAAAATTAAAAAAAAAATAATGCATATTAAATTTTGATATTTTGTTAAGCTTATTCAATATTTACGGTTAAGTTTTTCTTACAACATTAAGCAGGCCAAGTACAAACGCTTAAGCTTAATTTTCTCAAAACAACTAAAACTGAGTTATACGCTTTTCACTTTGCACGGCAGAAATTGAGTGGAATAAAATTTATTTATTATCAAAAAGGGATTGCCTACAAGATAAAACTCAAGAAACAACAATTCCAATTGTTCCAATAAATAACTTGAAGAAACAAGTAAATAGTTATCTGACTAGCTTGCCTCATACTAATTTGTAACCGTTTTAATATTAAACACTGTTGCACCAACTAACACTAACCTATATCACCTGTCGAAATGCTTAAAGTGTAGTGATTGTGTCATTTGACTGCCAATTAAAAAATTCAAAGTTCGAATGCCGTTCATGTCGTGAATGTTTGAGAGAAAATTTTTTCATATTTAAATTCGTTGATCTACTAGAAAATGTATAAATAAATAAAATTAAACAAGAACTGTTCTAATTGAATAAATTTATCGCCAATTTTGTTTTATTTTTTATTTACAGGTACGATACTGATGTAATATTTTAAATATGTACATTCATTATTAAAACTTTTTTGACTATTTAATTCTTGTTGTGTAACTATGACATTTCTTTTGAGAAGAATAAATATTGATTAGCTAGTAGAAAATACAAACATCATGGTTACGCTGTATTGGTTACTGAACAGTAGTTGTAACATTTTTATAATAATAAAGAGTACTTTACTAAACATAAGTTTTGCAATCTCGTCAAATTACAATTTTATTTTTTATTCTTTAAAACCCAATTACAGGCCAACAATATTCTAAGAAGGTGGAGAAAAATGATTTCTGATTCTCAGTTAATCTTAAATCATATTACGGAATATGTATTGAAATTCTACACAGTTATTTCAATAAAATTTTATAATAATAATAAATTTCCGACAGAACATGTCGAATTGAATATAACTTATGGCAGTAAATTACAAGATACAAAATAAATTGATTTTTCTTTTATTAAGTAATTTATTGTTTTTCTTCACTATTAGTCTAGCCCATAACTAAAATCCGCTGATTTAGAAATATATATTTTTCTTTAAACTAAACTAATCTATTGAATACTATACATATTTAATTTTCTAATAATCAAAACAACATATAATAAATTATTTAATTAAGTTTAATTTATTTACAGTTATTTAAAATGTATTAAAAAAAAATGTTATTGCTTTAATTATCATATATCCTTAAATTTGAAATTTCATAAACTAATAAAATATTATGTTAGCTATGTTTTAATTTTTTCCTATTGAAAATTCAATGAATAAATCAAAATTTATAATTTCATTAATATGTATGTCATATGTATAGGCATATAAAATCTGTTAAAATTCATAAATAATTTATAAACATATTTTTTTTTTATTTTAGTTTTTTTTTTTATTTTGTTTTGTTTTTTAACACACACACACACTTCATCTATGTATGTATATGGTTCTTATGTCATTTTAATCGTTATTCATGTCCATATTTTCCAAAATAAAATGACAAATACATTAATCTGATGTCAACCGAAAAATTAACATTTTAATAATTAACCTTGAAATTTTGGAAAAAAAAAACAAAAATAAAAATAGAAAAAAGGACATTCTGAAATAATTCTAGATTGTATATATCAAAAATAGTTAGTATAATAACACTTTTTTTCTCTTTCTCTTTTTTTCTGTCATTCTATCAAAATATATTATTATCTAAATTTTCAGATTATAAAACTTAACTTTAATTATTTACATAATTTTAATTTATTTATTTATTTTTATTTTGTTGTTGTTGTTGTTTTTATTATTAATACATAATAAATTATCCTTTATTCTAAAAATATCAATAAAAAATCATATAACTAAAACCGTTATTATTATGTTAGTAATTTATTAAATTTTTTGACATACACAACTAATAATACAACTACTCAGAAAATAATAATATTAATAACAATAATAATAATAATAATAATCAAAAAAAAAAAAAAAAAATACAACTATTATCTATAACTAACAATAGAATAGAAAACTTATTTTTGACTTTTTATAAGGTGTAGGAAAAACAGATGTTTTGCCTTTTTTTTTTAATTTTTCATATTTCACTAATATTCCGTTAATTTTCTTTATCTTTCATATACATGTTATACAAAATGTAGTTACATATACATTCATTTTTTATAAGTGTATTAGATATTAATATCAAAATAAAGTATCAATTTATCGGTAAATTAATAAAAAAAAAAAAAATAGTACAGGGATATTTTGAAAATTTTTTTTGACTTAATTTTAATATACAAATTTTCATTCAAATTCAACATTTTTTCAAACAAATTAACCCGGTAACGCCGAGCCTGAAAATTTTTCGAATTTCATAAAAATTCATGTTGGAAGTTTAAAACAAGGATCAAAAGAAGCCCTAAAAATTTTTTTATGATAATCGTCCGTACAGGATTAGAGTAATGTCCTGCTACCATATGGTACCACTCGGCGTTTAAGTATAAAAATTTTATTAAAAAAATTTTCTTGTTTTTTTGTTAATTTTGCTTAATTTTTTTAATGCGTTAATTATAAATTGAATTTTCTTAAAATTTATTTTTAAACAAATTTTCATTCAAATTCAACATTTTGTCAAACTATTTTTTTAAAATACTAAAAAGTACATATTTTTTTAATTGAACGACCCTCCTTCACTATCACATTAGAATCCTATCCTTTGAATGGTTTTAAAAAAATTTATTTATTTTAAAAATTAAATTGAAAATAAAATTACTTTTTTAAACAAAGCTTCGACCTAGTTTTTAACATTTTAGTTTTTGTTTTTGACGTTCAAAGTGAGTGCCTCGTTAAATATTGTATAACTATTGACATTTTATTGTTCTAAGAACTCATTGAATTTCAGAGTATAACTATGATAACTATCTATTTTTTGTTATTTTTTGTACCCCGAAATACTTACAAGAGTGGTCCTGTAGCATTACAAAAAACACAAACAAGTATGTGATTAGATATAGCGTACATATAGAAAATAAACTTTATTAATTTTTTGTCTTTAAAAAAATTAAGTGCAATTATGTGGGATTTGAAATTGCTCTTGCCCAGCTGAAATATTTTATAAACGAGTGTCATACGATAGGTAAATTTATTTATTTTATATAAAAAATAAAAATGTTTGATTACAGCTTAAAACACCATGTCACAAAATTCGTATTGTATTTTAAAAACTGATTTTTTATAAAATAAAAATAAAAACCATAAAAATTAAATATCACGATTTCACGACTCTTCATGAAATCAATAAATCTTCATAAATGATTTATGTATAATAGACAACAAATAATATTAAACAACAAAAACAAAACAAAATATAATATGATGTGCCATTATAATCTATGGAAGCGCACACAACTATTACAATATACTATACAATAGAATACAATATTGTACAGTAATAATACACAACATTAACTACTGTTGTTTTTTGTGTATTGACAGCAATAAAACCAGAAATCGTTTAATAATTTTTTTTTTTTTGATTCTGCAATTTTTTGTTTTCATTGTTTTTTTTTATCCTCATTTCTTCGATTATTCTTAACAGTTATTATAGTTTTTTTTTTTTTTTTTTTAATCTATGTATGTACATATTCATAATAATATGTTGGTACATAAATATAAACATAATTTTATTTTATTTTTTTCTCATATAAATTTTATAACAGTTAGTTTTTATGAACCGTTATTCGCCGCCTATTGTGTTTGCTATTATGGAAAGGAAAACTATTATTGAATAACTTACTATACCTACACTCATAAATATATTCTATGTGGATCCTAAATAAATGATGTTGTAGTTTAGTGTGTTTTGTGTTATATTATATTATTGTAGTTGTTAATATATTGTTTTCCTTACTGTTGTTTTTTGTTGTTGCTATTGTTGTTGTATTATGAATGAAATCATTAATTCGAAAAAAATAACTGTTTATTTATATGATATTTATTCGTATACTTATAAATATTTCAATAGTAGTAGGTACATATATGTACTGGTAGGTGGGTGTTTTTGTTTATAGTGAATTATAGTTAAAAGTGAGAATTGGAATGATATTTAAGAAAATCTCGCGAAATGATTCCTGCGGCTTTCTTATGTTCATATTTCTTTCGAAATTCACATAAAAAAATTTCTTTTTAAATATTTATTTTCTATTATTTTTTTTTTTTTTTTGCTTTTGACATTTACGTAAATGAACTGTCACATAAATGTCAAAAAAACATAATATTTTATAGTTTTCTTTAATGTTTGTTTACTCGCACTTTATTATGTTATATAGGCGCGCTTAGGCTTTTTTGTATACCTAACATATATACATATACTTACATTTATTATTAATGGTTTTTTAAGTTAGTTTTTCGAGATTTTATTTACCGTTAGCACTATTATTACAGTAATTATTTTTTATTTTTTATTTCTGCATATTGTATATTATTATTATCTCTTCTAAGACAGACAATATACAATAAATTTATTTATGGGAAAAGAAAATGAGAAGAAGTGAATAAGAAACAGAGAAAGTAAATATAGAACATATTATAATAAATTGTTATGTCGACATACAAATCAAAATTTATATTATATTAAATGTTGGTTAAAAAAAAAAAATTTACATTTTTGAATAGTGAGAAAATTTTGTTTTCCCTGTAAGGATATAGAATAAAATATGTTAACTATGTATTTGGTTTTAATAATCAATGTAGATTTGGTAGGCTAGTGGGTTAGTGAACTGAATAAAAATGCATTTGAATGAAGTGATCTGTTGATATGAGTGTTGTGGGTTTCTTTAATATGTAAATTTTGAAAATAATTTTTAAAAAGTATTTGATAATGTTTTCTACTGAATGTGGTCAATAACTTCCGGGTATTAAAATAATACAAAATTCATTACACTTGGGAAAGTAATAAAATTAAGGTGATTTTTATATTGCCAAATCATTTGAAGAATTTGTAGAAATGACTGATAGGTTAACTAAGATAATAAAGATTTAAAAACATTTTTTGTTTCTGTACTGAAGTCCAATGAAAACGACACAACATTGTGTATCGACAAAATAATGGCTTTTCCAATAGGAGTGATATGATTTCCTTTTATAAAAAAAAAACACTAATTGTTAAGCAAATTCAAATGTTTTTTATTTAATGTGAAGTAAAATCGATACAATTAAGTTCTGAAAAGCTTGAAGAGAATCTGGTTTATTGCTAAAGACCAATGACTTCAAATAACCCCACAAGAGATAGTCTAATGGTGTTAAATTACAACTTCTTGGAGGCCATTCAATATCACAATTTCTTGAAATAATCGAATCTCCAAACTATTCTTGCAATAATTCAATTGTTGCACTTGTTGTGTGGCATGTAGCCCCGTTTTGTTGGAACCAAATGTTGTCAAGATCAACTTCTTCCAATTTCGGCCATGAAAAATTGGTTATCATCGACCTATACCGCTCTCCATTGACAGTAATGGTTTTACCAGCTTCATTTCGAAAGAAGTACGGACCGATGATTCCACTAAACCAAAAACCACACCAAACTGTCAATTTAGATGAACGTAATGATTTTTCATGAATAATTTGTGGATTTTCTTCGCACCAGAATCGACAGTTTTGTTTATTTACCGCACCACTCAGATGAAAAAGAGCCTCATCGTAAATGATTTTCTTAAAAAAATCGTTATCGTTTTCAAGTGGTTTCAAAGCAAAATCAGCAAATTAACGGCTTTTGTAATGAAATTGTAAACATTACTGAATTCAATGAAAAAAAAATGACAGATCATGACATCTTACAAATGGCAGAAACGTCACTTCAAAATCATATCATCCCTATTGGAAAACCCTATAAAATTATATTTTGAATAAATGTGTTTAAATGGCAAATAGTACGACACAACAAGGTCGACGATAAAAATTTTATCAAAATTTATTGTTGTTTTTCCAATACGACATTTTATTTTGACACTTCAATGACATGTAAAAAATAATATTTTTTATGTTAGTTTACAAATAATAAATATAAAAGGTACCTGACTTAGCTATTAAATATTTTAATATGAGCTGTCAAAATAAAAATCTATAATTATAATTGACAAGCATTTAAGGTCCTGCGCATTAGACACCTTTTTATTTTATTTCGATTCTCCTACTCCTTAATGAACTTCTAATATATATAATATATAAGATTGTATATAAAACAAAAATGCGCACACAGTTGAAAATTTTGTAACCATATGATTTTATTATTCAGCAAATACATTATGCATAAGTGAGATATTATGAAAATAATAAACAAAAGTAAACAAATCAGTTATTATATTTTATATTATGTACTTGCGAATGAATCTATGTACATATGCCAAAAAAAAAACAAAGAAACAAATTCATCTCAAATAAAAAAATATAAAAAAGCAAAAACAAAAAAAATCAGTTGAATTGTTCATATGACTAGCAAATTTATTTTGATATAGTAGGTCACTTGAATTCTTCATTTTTATCTTTTTAAGTAACTGTTTCTAAATTTTTTTTATTTGTAGTAATAATATAGTTTTTATTAAAAATATGTATTATGTAGGTAACTTTTTATTTTTAGTAATTTTATCACTAAATGCTTCTTACTATAGGGAATATATCGGAAACGAAGCAGTATATGAGGGACGTGTATTTATGTGTCCTAAATAAAACTTACTAACCACAAAACTTTTTATTAAACACGACTGGTTTCTGCTATATCGTGCGAAGTCTATGTCAGTACGTAAAATATTGTTTTTTTAAAAACTTTAAATTTGACTTCAACTTGAAATATAATTACTCAACAGGGGCCCCTAGTATCATATTTATTTGACCTGCTAGACAATGTCCTGTCGTTTTCATTGAACTTCAGGCTTAAATTATTTAATTTTTGTACTTATTGAAAATTAATTTTAAGACACAAGCTCAATACAAAATGAAGACAGTTAATTATATAAGACTAGTTTAGTATAACAGTAGATATACAATATGGTAAAATAACAGTTTTATTAAAAATAATCATTTTTATAATCATAACTCCCAGGATACACAGAATTAAGTTCTAGTTCGATAGTAATTTTCATTTTAAAAAATTCAATTAACAAGGATTTTAAAAACTCTCACGGGTCAAAACCCTCACAGTATAATAATTTCAAATACCTACATCTAAAAATTCAAATTTATTACAAATTAATTTATTAAGACATGATTTTTTTGTTTTTTTTTTTTTTTCAAGTGTGAAACATCAATCTTTAATTTTTGGATTAAATTCAATACTTTAATAAAAAAAAAAACAAAAAAAAAAATATCTAACTTAGCTACTTTTAGATATAATAAATTATTTTTGCCAAAAAATTATTTATTTTAATGATATTTTTTGAACTTGTCTACATCAACAACTCATTGATTAATTGAACCTGACTAGATTTGAACTTTTAAAACAACAATAAATTATTTTTTCAATTTCGGTTTTCCTTTAATATTTTTAACCTAAAAACTGAAAATGAATTATTGAAAATTTGTTTTTTTTTTCTTATTTTTTTTTATATATATAATTTCATTTTTTATTTAGACAAGATTATGAAGTGCTCCAGTTATATTTGGATTTACCAAACCTTAAATTAAAATTACAAATGAAAATGAATAAACTTAAAGTAATCGAATAACTATTGAGTGGTTGGACATCACAATTTATTTATTTATTTTTCAGATAAATCCAACCTGCAGGTCCTTTTCCATTTCCAAATGTTATTTTTTTTATTAAAGAAGTCAACATGTTGGCTGAAGTAAATAAAACCTACTTTTATAATGGAAATAATGTTCTGCGTTGTATTAGAGTACATAAAGTGTCTGAGCTGAGCCAAAACAACATACTGTTGAAATAGAGAATAGATATGCTACATTTTAATTTTGGTAGCTATACAAATATCGTAATCCATAAGCAATGTTCTAGCATTATATTCTTCTCCCGAAATACTACCAAATGTTGAAAATTTAGAAAATTTAGATTTAGTTTAATTTTTATTGTATTTTCCGGTTTCAAACAGAACGTTTTCTCACTAGGATACAATATTTTTTATAAAGGCATATTATCGGAAATGATATTATAGTACGATGAATATGACTGATTTCCTAAACATAATATTAGCCAAGCAATAGGCAGCCTGAATATAAATTGCCCGAATATAATTGACTTAGTTTAACAAAAACGATGACAATTCAGATTTATTGATAACATTATGTAATAAAAGTTGATTTTCAAATTATAATGAAGCTGATTTTGAATAGAACTGAAAAGACACAATATATTTTCAGGATATGATAGGTAAGTTGTCATCTAGCTGAGAAAGTGTTTTTTTTTAACAATTTTATTCAGGTATGTATATTCAAAATCTGCTTGAAACAACGTACATCCTGATAAAATGTTTTTTATTACGATACATGAATTTACTAAATGTTTTTACGATACATGAATTTACTAATTTAGTAAGGCTTGGATTGTTGGAAAGTACGTATAACGTAGCTCTTTCAAGATAGATATATTGTTCCTAAAATATGAACAATATAGTATTATCGTATTATAATTCTAATCAATTCTTAGAAATGTAGTCTCAAATAGTTACTGATGACTTTTCAATCAATAATAAGAGTTCTTTAGGTTGTATTATTGATTTAGTTTGAAACATAAAAAGGGGTTAACTAAAATCACTAAAATTTTAATTTAATCGAAGTCGAAATCTAAAAATGTACGACTCTTAAAAGATATAACTTAAATGAAACGCTCATTATAATAATATAAAACACATAAATAAAAAATAGAAAAGTAAAAAAAAAATAATAAAAAAAAAAACAAAAAGGAAAATAATTTATTTATTTATTTCCGCAATATTATTTATGTTTTACCATTATTCAGTTCAATAGCACACACACAATATACAATATTCGTATATAAAAAAGTTTGTCATCATAGTTTGTAATATTTATTATTGATTTCTACTTTTATACATTATTCACCAATATTTTAGTAGTCTTTAAAATTACAAATTTTTTTTTTTTTTTTTAGTTTAATTTTATCGAATTTGTATAAAATTATATTTTAGTTATGTAGGTACTTGTACTATGTAATACATATAGGGTTGTTTATTAAAAACAAAAAATAAAAATAAAAAAAATTTTCAATTTAGTTTATTAAAAATTTATTTAGTACAGTTTAATTAGTGTAGATGGCAGTCATATTTATTTTGTAAGCAATGTTTATTAACTTGTTTTATAATATATATATAATAATATTATATATTATATTTTTTACGCTTATTATAGTTATTAAAAATATTGTTTATTATTGAATATTAATTTTTACTGCAATTCTATTTATAATTTTACTTTTTCTATTTTTGTAATTTTATAATTGAAATTTTAATTTTAATTTAGTCCTTTTTAAATAGATTTTAAATTAAATACAGTTATTATATTCACTTTACAATATTTAATTCGTTTTCGATGTATTGAAATGTTGTACTAGTTTCTGTAAATACAAAGAAAAAAATTGAATATAAGTAAAATAGGACAATTAAAAAGTAACAAAATTTTTAAGCGTTTTATCTATACATAATTAAAATTTTAATTGATTACAATTTTAAAATAATGTAAAAAAGTTAAACTGTTAAATTGTACACAGGCTCGAACTGAATTGAAATATCAGAATATTATTATGTAATTCCTAATATACTGTTTTCTGCTAATATATGTTCGGAAATATTGCGAGAAGAGCAATAGGCATTGTTTCCAAATATTGGACAAACAAAACAGATCGTAATCGGAATCAATAGGAACCACCACAAAATCAAAACATGGTACGAGACAGACCAATCTGGGAAAAGTAAGTTAAAGCCAGCGATTATAAAAAAAAATTATTGCCACTTGGCCCTTAATATAGAGTAAGTGGAAGGAGAATATATTTAAGAAATTGTAAATTCAGTTAGTCAGAAGCACTGGTTATGGATATGTACATATGCTTTCTGAAACTTCGATACTTGCTTAATGAATTATAACTAATTTGATTGATTGTTTAGGTAAGTTAGTTAAGTAATTAAATAGCTAATACCTTATTATAATTATTTTTATTATTGTTTTATGTAGGTATACTAACAGCCAGATATAAAAACAACAAACCCGAAACTTCACAGATGATATAGGCTCCATTTTGATAATAGTTTCATTGTAAAAATAAATAAAAGTGTCTACGAGTTAGCATTAAATTTTATATAATTAGTATCTTTACATATTGAGTAGTATCCTTACATTGAGTAGTGGTCGGTTGAGTCTGAAAGGCTCCATAAGCCATTTTCACTTTTTTTGAATTAGGAACGGATTCTTAGGTTTTGCGACAGGCTCTTTCGTTTGGCCCGAACAGTTTTTCGCTATCTTTTATTATTTTTTAGATATTTAGTTTCGGATTGACTCATATCCACCTTTGTAATACTTTGTTAATTATAAACTGACCCATACGTCTATTTTTTGGATGTGGGTAATTTTTGTACGAAGTTTGACCTCAATATTGACTTATTTCTGAAATGCCCCATATCCATATGCCTGACACATATGCCCAACAAATGATCAAAACTATCTTAAAGCATAATTAAAAATAAAATAATTGTGATTGAAATCGTACGCTTTTATTAAGGGGGGAATAACTATTGATGTCAAAAACTTATGGTTATTCTCGCCATATAAGAACCGTATGTCTTCAATAGTTATAAGTTAAGGTATACCTAGTTAAGGTATATAATAAATAATTTTAAGTTCTTTATTTTTTTTGTAATTGAAATAGTGTTTTATGTTATAATATTGTTTTTGTTTTAGATTATAATAGTGTTACAATAGAATGTGATCTCAATGAAATAAACTGATTTTTAATTTTGAAATTTTTTAATACCTTAAATATTTTTTAATATGTAGTGGACCATACATTTATTTGTAAAGTTTAGTGATAAAAAGACCCGTATCAAAATAAATTCGACCCACGTGTATGGACTAAAATCAACTTGTTCAAAACAGTGGATATGGGTCGTTTGGGAATCGATTTCGAAAAAATGCCTATAACTTATAAACTAAAAGGCGTAGGCACTTGAAATTTTATAATTAAAATAACAAAATAAGTATTAACTCTATTAATTATATCGTACAGTTTTTTTTTTTTAAGTATCTTTAAACTTCAAATCTCGTTTCATCGAAACCGAGTTGATGGCATATGGAGCGATTTAGAACTCACCCGATGTAGTATCTTTACTTTGATCGAGGAATCAGGGATAACATATTTGAGGAATATCTATGTTATGAAATAACTATATCTAATAACCGCTATGATTCTTCAATCAATTCAATCTTCGAACCTTACTTTAGTTAATGTTGAATCTAATCTAATATATATTTTATAATAACCAGAGGCCCCTGTTGGTTACTTATAATTCACATAATCAAAATAATATTATACTAAATTTGGATTTATTGTTTTTAAACTGATTTATAACTGTGAAATACACCGCTAAATTTCTCTATTTAGGCCATTTGTTCTTAAATGCATGTACCGGGTGTTCCAGAGCATGCATATCAGTTTTTTTTTAGAGGGGAAGGAACCGTTATTTTAAATTTAAAAAAAAAAAGTTTGTTAACTAAATCGAGGGTGCTCTATCGATTGGTGGTATTTTCAACTGCCAGAAAGGACCACAAATTCGTTTTTTAAGACCAAAAATCGCCGAAACTGGCCGAAATCGAAATTTTCAAATGGGAAGGGGTACTTTTTTATGCAAATTTGGATTCTACTTAAAAAAAAGAAGCTTTTGTTAAATAAATTTTTTTTTCTCGGCTCTCCTCTTAAAAAGCTGATACGCATGCTCTGCAACACCCGGTATCGTACTCATTTATGTTACAGAGCTCAGCAAAATTAGAAATGAGAAGGATGCTCAAATTATGAAATTGTAATATCTTATCTATTATATATAAGACGATTAAAAATCGTAGTGGATGGGTCCATATCGAATATTTTTATTTCAATTTTATTAAATATGCTAATTACATATACAGATAAGCGTATTTCGTTTACGACTTACAGACTGACTTCAGTATTTTGCACTTGACTCAATATGAATTCTAATGTAATATTCTATACTTGAAAAATGTTATTATTTGTAAAAGTTGATAAACACTAGATACAAAAATCTTTTAAATCATATGACATAAAATTTTTTATACTTTATAATACTTTTTACATTCACCGCATCTCTAGTATATAACATACAATATAAGAAAAATGTTCTAAATTTAATAAAAATTAATCACTCTGACCATTGCAGATAATAAAATTCGAAATCAAGGAGAAGGCTAACAATTTTACTTTTTACGGGGATAATCATTTCCAAAAATTATACATTTTTTTTTTCGTAGATTTATTAAAAATATTTGTCTTCATATCTATTTCGAAAATATTGCAATTTTATTTATGTATATATTATGTCCCATATTATGTAATATATATATAATAGATATTTTGTTTTTTAATATTCTTAATATCCTTAATAATATCCTTAAAACTAATATCAATTGGTGAATGATGACTTTTCTTTTTCTCAATAAAGATCATCTAATATTAAATAATATAGAGCCTGTCAATATTCGTTTTGATCAAATTCTCTCGGGAAGAATGACATCCAATATAAATAGAATAGGATTTACTCTATAAAATGACAAATCATAATTTATCAACCGCACGTGCCACTATAATAATAATATAATAAAAAAAAAAAACCAACAGTAAAATAATATATATATATATATATATATATACATTATTGTATTATAAATTAGTAGAAACATCAAAACTTCATATTCAATTAACTTTAAAAGAGTCCTAAAAAATTGTATAATAAAAGAAAGATTAATAGATTCAGTCGCTGGGATAATCTAAGGAGTAAATATAAATTCATTTCAGTTAATTTTTGTTTTTTTTTTTTTATTATTATTATTTTTTATTATAACGGATGAAGAATTTTTCTTTTAATTTAATTCTTTAATTTTCTCTTTATAACCCCATTTGCATGTATATTTTTATTACATTTTTGAAATATTTTTTAAGTTGTTCTCATTTACCCTTCAACAATATTATATAATATTATTATCTATATATAATATTAACCATCCAAAATCTTGTTCTTTCAATAAAATTTTATAATTTATTATAAAGTCTTTTAAAAAAATATAATATAAATGAAAGGCTAACTTTATTTAGATAAATTTAACTTTATTTAAATATTATTTTCATTTTTTTTTTTTTTTTGTTATTTTTTTCTGTATATTTTTAATTAAATAAAATCATTGCTGTCATTGCTATATATATAATATTGCTCTTCAATAATGTACTGTTTTTATATAACTATAACAACTTTAATTCATTTTAACTTAACCTCGAAAACCAAAATCATCGTCTATTAATCTCTTCTTTATATTTAGATGTTTCTCTTAAAAAAAAAAATAAATAAATAAATAAAAATAAGAAAATTTGCATAATAATCAAACCAAACCCCCTTTTTCCACTCATTCTTTTAGAATTATTTCAGTAATAATTGCTTAGCATTTTTAGTTTTCTAATAATGTTATAGAAACAACTTTAGAATAGAGAGTGTTCGTTTATTAATTGATTTATTTTTTTTTTCTGAATAAGTTGAAGTTGAATAAAGATGTCACGTGGAGCTGAGCTATAGTGGAGCTGAATTTTTCTAATTTGTATTAAATGTCTATCGAAATTTCTATAGACTAAGTATTCAAGAAAATACTTTATCATTAATTTTTACACGCCTAAGGAGTAGATTTATGAATAGTCTAACTACAACCCCCCACTAGTCTGATCACAACTATTCAACTTCGAAGATGAGTTAATGAGTGAGTTCTCATCAGTTGTATAAAAAAATAAATAAAAAATAAAAAAAAAACTTTTTACATGCTAGATAGCGTAGAGTAGGTAGAGTAGAGCCTGGTTTTCAACCGAAAAGTCTTAGTTTTCTAATGAAGAAAAACAAATGCTTTTAAAGTTTTTCCACCTGGTAAACTACTATTTGTCATTGGGAATTTACACGCTAGATAGCGCAACAGGTAGAATAGATCGCCTGGTTTTCAACCGAAAAGTCTTAGTTTTCTAATGAAGCAAAACAAATGCTTTTGGAGTTTTTCGACCTGATCAACTACTATTAATTGTCATTGGGATAAAATAAATGCCAAAAAAAAACATGAATTGAGAGTATAATCTGGTAATAACTTAAATAAAATGAAGCTATATTCTATCTAAAAATGCTTTTTTATAGACAATAACAGTACCTAGTTTTCCACTTAATGCGTTGATAAAGCCAGTAATTTGATCAATATGTAAAGGCTCGAAAAACATTGTAGATTTTGTAGTATAAACTTGCAGAATCGCTTACTTTACATTTGATTAAGCACGAAAAGGTGACTCTACCTAAGTTACTGTCAAGAACATAAAAAAAAATATTTATTACGTTATTAAGTGCAACACGTTTTTTTGGGGGACACGAGTGTTAGGAAGAACAACTTTGGTAATTTGCAAAAATGTCTATGCTAGTGTGTAAAATATCAATTTTTGAGACAAATTAATTTTATATAAATTTTTGCTAATTTTTCCTTCAAAGCTGCCAGATGAATTTACTTTACAAAATTGTTCCACTTTAAGGCACTATTCAGCTACAGACCTAGTGTGGTTTTTCTAGCTTTTAATTTGCTTCTTAAGCATAAAATTATTTCATAATATTTTCTTGATAATAGTTCGTATATGACTCTAACAAGCAAGTTTCTAAAGTCTAAACTAACTGCTCGAAGATACCAAAGTCCTAAGAAAACTACTTCATGGGTAACAGAATAAAAATGTAAAAATGGCAACGTATTACAAACATACAAACAAATAGAGTTGAAGCGCCTCCCGGATGCGAAGCCAAAAATCTAAATTACTTATTTAAATTTGACTTGAAAACACGTTGATTAAGTAAAATTTATAAAAATATATAGGAAGCGGTGCAGTGATTTAGGACTTTGGAATCGAAGCTAACCAAAAAAAGGTGTTTTTGTTTACTTTTCTGAGAACAATGACGTTATTTTTTAATTAAAAATATTAACCCTGTCGAACATTATTATTGTATTACTATAATAGCACACAAGTCTCAGGAAAGCATCTATTAATGTTACATTTTGTTCTTAAGCTATTTTATTTCCATCTCAAATTTTGAACTTTCTTCATTTAAGTTTTTATTTTGCTTTATTATTTGTTAAAATGTTAGATCTAAAGTGCTATTTTATTATACTATAATATGAGCCAAGCAATAAACTATTAATTAATTATAATATATTTTTTAACAAATCATGTTCCAGAGACTAAATATAATAAGCTATGAGTTTTAAAAACTATGTATATTTTACACGCATTGTTATCTTCTTTTTATTTTGAATAAAGCCATTTTTATTCGATCATACTCGACCAGTAATTTTTGGGTAAATTTAATTCAAATAATATTTTAAAATATAAAAAGAAAAACTTTGCACTGATTATGACTTGAATTTAATTGGGTTGAGCTGTCAATCCAAATCAATTTAAATATTGAGTCTCTACACATTTTGAATCTAGTCAACTTTTGAGCTACTACAACCATGAGTTAAATGTTATTTAAGTTGTAGCTTTACTGTTAGTTAAGTATAAATTTAAACTTTTTACTATACTCTAGCTCAGCGGTCGGCAAACTTTTTTGGTCATGGGTAAAATTCGTCTAAGATGAGATGTTTTTGAACTCGTAGTGTTCAGTGGCAATTTTATATGAAAGTAATTTACAAAAAATAGTTAAACCAAAAGTGAATTAATTTATTATCAAGCAAAAAAAATGTTATATATGTAAATATAAATTGGATAAACTCAGTACACAATAGTAAAAATAAATAAAAAAACAACAAAAATAACATTTAATATTTTAACTGCTATCAGTAGGCGAAATCAATGGCTTCCATGATGCTGTACTGTTGAAGTTAATTTGGATAAGTTTGGTTCATATTTTGACATTTTAAGCCGAACACATTCATCGGAATGCTCAATAGTCAAACTGGTCCTGTTTTTATTCAAAATATATTTTATTTGTGAAAATGTTTGTTCACAATTATAGTTTGACCCAAACGCAGATAAAAGAGCAAATGCAAATTTTTTGATACATGTGAATTTTGTTGGAAGAGATGCCCAGCACGTAAATATCATTTCAAGATGATTTTCTTCCGTTTTCTCTAAATCTCCACGTAAAGTTTTAAATTTATCAGTCCATAAAGTTGAACTTCTTAAATCAATCAGCTCTAGGCTAAAATTGGTGATTTCAAGGAATTCAAAATATTGTAAATCTAAAACAGTTTCATCAATTACATCCACCTTCGTTATAAATGCAAACATTGGACCGTGCTTTTTCAAAGTTTCAAATCTATTTTCAAATTCGTCTTTCATGCTATTAATATAAGACTCAAATTTTTTTTACATCGAAATCATCAACATTTCGTTTTTCTTCTTGAGTTTTTATATGTGGGAAATAGTTAAATTTATGCCTTTTTATATCCATTTCAAATAAAACTAATTTTGAGCAAAAACTCTTTAATTCTTCATATAATTTTAAAATTGTGTGGCGGTTACCCTGAAGTCGTCTGTTAAATTCATTATAATGGTTCATTACATCAGTTAAGAACAGAAGTTTTAAGAACCATTTTTTTATCATCAAGCTCGGTTTTTAAGCGAAGCATATGTAACCGTAAAATATATTAATATTCAAATGCTGACTGTTATTTGTTATGCTATGTTATGTCAAAAACTTAAAAAGAACATTTTAAGTTTTCAACAGCAACAACTTGTCTTTTTTTATATTTAGATTTTTGTAAACAAAAAATATATTTATTGATTTGAAATCAATTTTACATTTTCGAAGCGGGTAACATGAAATGATGATTTGGGTCACTCCGTGACCCGCGGATAATACTTTGCCGGGTGCTGCTCTAGCTATTAACAATATTATTTACAAAATTAATATTATAAACATTTTTGAACAGTTCATCTTACAATAAAATCTTTAACCCATAATGATTCACAATTATTCGTTTTTTTGTTATATAAAAAAAAAAAAAATTCATGATAAAAGTCACAATACAACACACAAAAAATATTACTTCTTAAAACATTTTAATTTTTTTATTTTCAAATTCAAATTTTAAGTTATAAAAAACAATTTTCTAAAACTTCCTGATGACTTGAATAAACGTCCTTGTAGATTAGAATACAAGAAAAAGAAGTAAAAAAAGAAAAATATATAAAAGGAAATACGAATTTATCAAAATGAGACGTAAAAGAACATTTTAATGATTTGTCAAAGTAAAAACAAAACAAAAAAAAAATTAAAAAAGAATAAAAAAAACCGTTATTTTTTTTAATATTCAAATTTTGAGACTTTTACTTGTCATGTTATTTATTCTCTGGCATCTCTTTAATCTTATCCATATAAAAAAGCCTCCATTTTATTCTTCAAATTTATTACTTCAATTTTTATATATTTATTTATTTTTTATTGTTGTTTTTTTTTTTTTTTTTTTTACGAACATCATCATTACATCTTTTAATACTCAAAATTGTTGAAAATTTATAAAGTTATAAAAATTTATCCAATTCAAACATCTTATCACCTCCGCCTTCTTTTCTATGCTATATTAGAAACAAAATCATAATAATATGCAAATAAAAATATTATTTTTGGCCTCAGTGGTACAGTTTTAATCATTTTTTATTTTTGACCGAAGGAAGGAGATTTTAACGAAAAAAATTATAATCAAAAATTTTCTAATGAAATCGAAGGTTTTACTAGCAATTGAACTACTAGCTAATGGAACACACAAATATGCAATCAAAACGTTGGAAAACTAAAAATTGTATGTTTGCACCTAGCTAAAGCATCTGTCTATAGCGATATATAAATAAGTTGTAATAATGATTTATTATTACTTTCTGCAGGCTAACTTATTTATAAGTGCTTTTTCCCTTTCGGTATAGGCCGCTACGTAATACTGATATTGGAAAATATCTCTCAAAGAGCTAAATTGTACAATAAATATGCATATCTCAGCCTATGCATATCTTAGACTAACCATGTAACACAAACACAAACCATACGAAACTCTTAGGTGAATACAAATTGAAAACTAAATCAAACAAACAGTTAAACATCGAAAAGCTGTATATTTTGGCCATGTGAAGCGCAAGAAAACATATACATTTGATCAGTTAACAAACAAAAGAATAAATAAAGGCAACGGAAGCACTGGTAAAAAAAATAGACACAGACAATTGAAGCATCAGAAATCGAAAATTTTTTAAGCACATAATCGATGAGGGCAATTTCGTTCCCATTAGATATAAATGTGTTTTTTATGCTCTTAACAATAACTTAGGTATAATCACATTTTCCTACTTAATTAAATACGGTACTGCAATTTAACACTACAATATTTACAATATTTACGAGTATTTTTTTAATAAATTACTGGCTTATCTACTCATTAAATGTGGAAAACTACTGCTATTGTCAGGAACTAAGCCTTCTTAAATAGAATAGTCTAATTTTACTTAATCTACTGTTACCAGATTATTATACTCTCAATAATATTTTTTGTCATTTATTATATCTGAATGACAAAGGGTACTAGACCAGGTCGAAAAACCAATAATTAATTTTTTTCTTCATCGGTAATCGAACATGGGATATTTCGTTTGAAAGGCAAGCGCTCTAACTACTGCGTCATACAGCGTGTATTTCATTATAACAATCAAAGTATCGAACAAGTGTTAAATTTTAAATACTGGGTATAAATATTTCCAGCTCTCGCAACACAGAAATAAAAACCCAAATACGAAAAGCCACAGTCATTTCAGGTTATCTGCGAGACTTATTGTGGAAAAACAATTACATACTAATATAAAAAAAAACATGAATACACAAAAACTGGATTTCCAGTCCATACTAACGTACGCTATTGAGACAACAGCGGACAAATTTAAATCAAAACAATAAATGTAAAGAACAGGAATGCGAACTCTATTTCAAATATGTTGATACACATTGAAAAATAAAAAACGTAGATGAAGAAACTGGAGAGGCCATATAAATAGATAGGCAGAAGATCGACTGGTAATGAATGGGCAAATCAATATTTAACGTCTACCAGGAAGACCATCCAGAATATTGTATAAACATTGGACGTTATCATCACAAAATTGAAGAGAAAATATGTGTATTGAAAAAACCGGCACTACTTTAAAGAAGAACAAGAATCGGTAAAGATTATAAATATTATAAATACAGTTTCATATTCAATAGAAGAGAGAAAAATTCTAAAATGAAATGAGATGTCCAAATATTCAGAAACAATTTGCTACATAGCTATTCTGTGCGATCTCCCTTTCAGAGACTCTCTAAAAGAGTTTATTTTGTAGGCTTAACAACACTCACATTACTGAAAATTAATTTACAAGGTGATCAAACTGTCTCTGGTATATCTATAGCATTCCTTAAAATTGTATTTTTCATTAGAAATACGTAATTCAATTTACCATTATTACACTTGAATGTCAATTCCAATACAAACTATCAAAATGCTAAATTTTGATTTATGAAAGTGAATCTTTTGGAGGATTAAATTAAACTTGAACTGTGTATTTCAGACATTATAGTAATTATTCGAGGAAGAAAAGAAGACTTAAAAAATAAAAAAAGATTTCACAAAAATCATGCTGAGTAACATTTGTCTTTAAGACTACATTTTCCTTCCTGTTTTTGTTATTGTACAGAGTCCTTTTTGAATTTGTTCGATTTCTTTGTTTTTTTTTTTTCTTTTTTTTTAAATATATTTATTTATTTTCTTATTATTTGTATTATTTTGTAAAAAATTTTGCTTTTGTTGCAAAATATTCAAGTATTATATACACATAATAAAAAAAAAAATTATAAAATATATAATAAACATGACTATGTTTTTTCCCAAAAGACAAAAAAAAAAAAAAAAAAATAGAAAAACAAAACAAAAAGCTAAAAAAGTCAAATTAATTTATTTCGTTATTTGAATTGCCTAAAATGTATTAATTCTTTTATTTCAATTGCACTGTGTATAATAAAATTGTAGAAAAGAAAAGTTTGTAAAGAAAAGTATAATAAAGAAAGTATTAAGAATGTAAGTATAATAAGATTGCAAGAAAGGAAAGAATGTCAAATTGTCAAAAGTGATTAACAAAGCAAATTGTGTGCAGTGAAAGAAAAATGGTATGTTCAAAAAGGAAAACACGGTGCAGTGCGATGGAGACTTCATAATATGTTGTGGAATGGAAAAGGAGGAAGCCGACATCTGATTTCATTTTAGCATTTTCCTGTCTTATATTGAATATGAAACTATATTTATAATATTTATAATCTTTACCGTTCTTGTTCTTCTTTAAAATAGGCGTTTAGTGCCGGTTTTTTCAATACACATATTTTCTCTTCAATTTTGTGATGATAACGTCCAATGTTTATACAATATTCTGGATGGTCTTCCTGGTAGACGTTAAATATTGATTTGCCCATTCATTACCAGTCGACCTTCTGCCTATCTATTTATATGGCCTCTCCAGGTTCTTCATCTACGTTTTTTATTTTTCAATGTGTATCAACATATTTGAAATAGAGTTCGCATTCCTGTTCTTTACATTTATTGTTTTGACTTAGATGTGTCCGCTGTTGTCTCAATAGCGTACGTTAGTTTGGACCGAATCCAATTTTTGTGTATTCATGTTTTTTTTTCTATTAGTATGAAATTGTTTTTCCACAATAAGTCTCGCAGATAACCTGAAATGACTGTGGCTTTTCCTATTTGGGTTTTTTGGGATACCTCACTGATGGTGATAAAATTTGGTTTTACCTGCATCGATAACCGTCAAAAACGTAACCAAAATAACCAAAATAATACAATAGTTGGTGCTAATGAAATAGTTATGATGAAGTTAGATAAAATTTTGTCGAATTAAACATTAAATGATACTAAATTTAACGAAATTCAGAATCAGGCTGGATAATTTAAAATAATAGTATATTCAATAATAGAAGAAAATAATCAATTGAAAATGATATTTTAAAAAAAGCGATAGAAGAAAATGACAATAGAACTATTCAGACAACATAGGAATAGCAAATATATTGACATATCAGGTTTTGGAAAAATATTCTGACGGAACAAACGATGCTTTACTAAAATGTAATTTTTATTTAAGTCAATCAATAAAACATACTTAGTCTAATTCTATATCGATACTTGATAATTTTGAGTGTACAGTTTTATTTCATTCAGATTTTCTTCTTCTTATATTCAGACTTCGAATTCAATTAAGTCAATGAATTCAATAAATTTTATTTTATTGTTAATAAAATACAGCAAGATTTTTTCAATTAAAAACTATGCAAAAATATTGGTCAGGTTGCAGAAATATTAACTAAAATGTGAATAAAATATTAGTTATGTATTTAAATACAATATTTAAATGGAGATGTAAAAAAGTGCGTTACATTGAATAATATATTATTTGAATATTATTGTTTCCAGCAGATATACATAAGTCAGTGGTTATTGTGATCTGAATTAATTTAATCAAAAGGCCTCGAAATTAGATCCCAGCCAGAGTGCTGATGAGAATGAAATAGAGAATTTAGTTTGGTAATCACTAAAATAAAAATGAACTAAGATGGCGATTATACTTCACAATTTATGTAAAACTAATTTTTTTAAAATTACTCTGCAATGTGTACCTAAATGTTATTTTCCATACTTAAAATTGGCAGATAAAGAAAAGTATTAGCTAATTTGCAAATTTTATTTAGAACAAAGAATCTTTTGCGAAACGAAGTGATTACAATTAATTTTAATAGTTAATATTTTCTTATTACAAAATATTTTGGTAGATTGAAACTATTTGTAATATTAATAAAAAGTAGTAATAATTTAATCAAGTTGTTACTGTAAAAAATAGTTGCATATGTTAAATAAAATATAAACGAGCGGTTCGTAGAACAAAATATGTATCTACAAGCTCTCCTATGTCAACAATGCGCAGATCATTTAGGGGTATCGATGTGGGAGCCCCAAGTATAATCTACTGAATTTATGGCACCGCTAAATCTCATGTCTGTAGACTTTGAGAAAGCCTTTGATAGAATAAACCAAGAGTATATTTGGGAATCGCTTGGTAGGAGAGGCATTCCAGAAAAAATTATAGCTATAATTAAAGAATCTATTTTATATCGAGGACAGCTGACAAATTGCTTCGAAGTTGCTTCGAAGTCTGTCAGACAGTAAGGCAGGGCTGTATTTTATCACCCATATTGTTTTTAGTAGTAATGGATGACATAATGACTACTATTGTGGGTGTAAACGAGAGCAATACGACGACGATGTGTGTTTATTGTCACATACGAATGGAGGTTTGAACGATATGTGCCAAAAGCTGTATGACACTGGAAAAAGTGCGAAGCTAAAAGTCAATTCAGTTAAAACTACACACACATCACAACATCCGATCCTCCATCAAGAAATGCGAATCGAAGAGGTGAGTACGTACAATTACTTGGGCAGCATCGTGTCATCAGATGGAAGCGTGGATTTGGATATTGAAGCCCGCACTGCTTTCGGGATTCTTTCAAAAATATGGCATATTCTTTCAAAAATAAGAATATTCAAGCAAGTGTAAAATATGTTCTCTTGTACGCTTGCGAAACATGGAAAGTTTCAGTAAACATCACCAGGAGACTCCAAGCGTACATCAATAGATGTCTCCGGCGCATCCTAGAAATTCGTTGCAACGAAACAAACACAAATAAACGTAGAAATCCGACAGAGGAAATGGCGTTGGATCGGGCATATTTTGAGGAAACCTGACAACAACATCTCAAAACAATGTTTCGAATGGAGTCCTCAGGGTATACGTCGCGTCGTAAGGCCGAGAGAAAAACGTGGAGAACAACTGTCATAGCCGAAGCAAGTACCCAGCAAAGAACGTGGTCACAATTGAAGAGGTTAGCCGCAGATAGGAGCCAATGTAAAGAATTTATGTCCGCCCTACGCCCCACGGGTGGGGTTGCAGAAGGATGAAATAAAACATTGAATATGATAATTTATATTATACTGGAAATAATTACTAATTATATTGAAACTGCAAATCATATTTTTTTGACAGTTAATATGCAACAGCTCTGCATAAAAAGTAATTAGAGTATAAATTCCATAGTCTTAGAATAGTTTCAAATTATACTTTTTAAATCCGTTCAGTTTCTATGTAACTTGTTCAGCGTCAATACCTGCTTACTGTTATTGAAATACTTATTTGCAGAAATTTATTGCATCTTTTATTTATCTGTTTCAAAATTATCAAATCTAACTTAATCTACCACAATTTTATGTTATATTTTTAAACAAGTATATTTTTTTTAAACTAACATTGACTGAAATTAAAAATTTTATTGACAGATGAAGTAATGGTATTTACTACTGTGCTGGTCTCTTCTCTTAGTAGGTATCTAAAAAAAATATATTTCATTAGAATATGATAAGCTTCCGAATGTCAAATTTGTAAAACTGTTATAATTAGTTCTATGCAAACAATTTAATAATTAATTAATCTGTCATATTAATGTTTAATGTGAAGAAAGCTTGTTACATTATTTGTGCAGTATATCATCATCTAGTAGGGTTAGTAAAACACCAATATCTACCGTTAATGAAAAAAAAAATATTTAGTAAAATAAACTAAACCAGGTACATGTTGTTAGTGGAGATGTTAAAATTAAATAACTATATTTGTTAGTATTTGTAGAATTAAATTAAAGTAGGTATTGCAAAAAAAAATAGACCAAACTACTGTAGGTACAAAAACTAAGAACAACAAATTGTTAATGTGCTTAAATAACTAAATTTGTCTGTTTATAAAAGTTAAAACACTTAGATGATAACCAAAAAAGATAGAATATTAGAATAACAAAGATTGATCAAAATCTGCCATATTAAATAGAATGGAAAGGATGGTGGAAAACTTCAAATCCGGTTCTGAAATTATTTAACTTAGAATGCGAAAAACCTTTTGTGATAAAAATAATATATTTGTAATACTAAGATATTAGAGCCTAAGAGTAAAAACTTTTATTAGAGATTTTAATTTTATTAATTTGATAAACTGAAATTTCTAATATATTACAAATATATTTCTAAACTCTCAATATTTTAATGCAACATTGTCGGGCTTTGTAAAGCTTACAATACATTATAGTACATTACATAGAAGGGGTTACTGAACAATGATGATGTAGAATAGCATGTACTATTTCAATAAAAAAAACTTAAGTTTTTGTTAAACATTTGCAAAAAGATCAATACTATTTGGTGGAGCACCATATTTGTATCTTAATAAATTATTTTTAGTACATAATAATATACTGATCTAATAAACACGTAGCTTATTTTTGTTATTTTTGTAATTTTTTTCTATAAGTAAAATAAAATCCACCCATTATCAACCTCACAATTGTAAAACAAATTTATCAGTTACCTTGACTGTCATTTGCTTTGAAAGACGTGACATTAAACAATTGCCAGAATATTTTTAGGTAGGTACATTCTACCTACCATTACAGCATAATATTATGACACTAAAAATCCCAATTGAATAAAATGAGAAACATAACTAAACATTGTCATATTTTAAATCGGAAAATTTTCGGATCCAAATGGCAAATAGTCAGTTAAAAAAGGAAAAAAAATGAATTTCAAAAATATCCTGGCAGGTTTATATTTTCTTTTGTGAGCAAAACAAATTTAAGTTTATGGGTCATTTTATTGTATTTACTTATAACATAATGTACATTTATATATGCGGATATACATTTTTATATTATATACTAATGTATTATATAATGTACTTGTAAATATGAATGTTTAAAAGAATTGAAATCCAAAAGAAATGTACAAAAGGACAATGTACTGAAATTTAAAAAAAAAAAAACAAAACAAAAAAAACACAAATATACGTGATAATTTTTGTTCATTTTTTAAAAAATTATGGGTCTACAAATTTTTTTTTTTTTTTTTTTGTATTCAAGGACAATAATAAGAAGCTTAAAATATTATTGTAAATGGAATTTATATTATATTATATTATGTATATGAATTCTATTCTTAAAAACTTAAAAAATTTAATAATATTTTATATTTACTAATGCATTGGTATTAGTGAATACATTTTACAGTTTTCTAACCAAAACCAAAATGTTTTGTTATCTAACACGTAGAAATATTTTAGTATTTTTTTTTTTTTTTTTTATTTCGTGTTATGTACACAACTACAATGATACCAGATTATCATGGACAAACACAAAAAAACAAAAACTTTTTTATTTTAAATTTGAATAATTTTCAATAAAGTTGAACTAATTTGAAAAATTTGAATTTAAAGAAATAAAAAACAGAAACCGTGACGTTAAACTACCAACTTCTAGGGAATATTCAAAATTCCGAACTATAAAGACATCCGAGCATTTTTAAATGGCGACTTTTTGACGTCTAGAGATTTTTTTTTGTGTTTGTTCATTGCTTCGTTATTTTAGGACATGGAAATTATCACGTTGTAATGATAAAATTATTATAGCTATATCAAAATGAACTGAAACTTTTGAAAAATTTTTAATTTAGCTGTCTTTCAGTGTTTTATAATGGTATTCAATTCGTTTTTTTTACGTTCCAACATTTTATTGATTTTCCATTAAATGCGAAGAGACAGCAACTTAATACAAAATACAACAAAAAAAAAATAAAAAAAAGATTTTAAAAAAAAAATAATTTTTTAGTTTCTTAGAAAAAGTTATGGTATTAAAAAAAAAATAACTTTTTTTATTTATTTTTTGTATAAGCAATTCGATGTATAAATTTTTGAGTATTTTAATTTACTCTTATTAGACGGATCATTACTTAAAAGGATATGGAAAGAGAATTAAATAAAAAAAGGCATAAAATATTTTCAAGAATTATTATGCTAATTCACAAAATTGATTTTTGAAAAAAAATAACTGTTATTGAAAATCAGGAAGAAAAATGTAGTTACTATTTTCCGGTGATTTTAGAAATAAAGTTTTAAAAATAATGAAAAAATATCAAATATTTTAAAAATAATTATACATAACTATAACTGTAACTACCGAAGTGGAAAATTTTCAAAACTTAATTTTTTTTTTATTGTATCTAAATTTTAATTCGATTGTATCTAAATATATACTCTGTACGACCGATTGGACTCAGTTAAGAAAATAATGGAAATAAAGAAAAAATGTACGCTCTTGACGAAAGTAGCAAAAATGAATCTCTAAGAAACCCAGAGCAAAAATTTTATTGGTTTAATTTTTTTTTTTAGATTTGGGGATTATAAAGTAAATGTTGTATTCGCGTAGAACTAACTGACTACATATCATATATACCTGATGGTTTTACCGGCTTTTCAAAAATATACTCGTATATTTTTAATGGCGTATCTAATCCCTTACCAACAAAAAGGACATTATTTGAAAGCAGCCTTGTTGTTTTAATTTTTCTGTATACAAATTACAAACCCTGTTAATCTCATGTTAAATATACTTTAAGGTTCTTTTATAACTTCAGAATAAATAATGATAATGTTCAGACAAATCGTCGGTCGCATGCTTGGTTGATCCATACGCTATTTTGACATTTTTGACATTAGAACATTTCTTGGGGTTTTGCGACATGCTCTTTCTTTCTGTCTTACCCTTTTTCTTCTATATCTAACACCTTTTGCGATAATGAGAGGTAACTTTGAACCACATTCACTTTTTTTTATAATTTTTTATGCAGCTTTGATCTATATCCAAAATTTTGGCGTTTGTATTACAAAATATATGAAATATCTACTATTGAAATTATTGTGTGCTTTTTTGATCCACGTTATTGTATATTACTAATTTATAATTTTTTGTTTTCAATTCAATTTTGATCCACAACCATTATTTGTGTAATGAGCTTTCAAATTTTGCAATCCACATGGAGCAAAAATAAACTCTTAATGTAAATTTGATTCATGTACATTTACTTATATACATACTTACCCCATTTTACCGTATATATAAAGAGCGTATATATAAAGTATATATATTCAAGAGGTTGAAGTATAATGAAATATTCAAGTGGTGGTAATTATTAGTGCATAGCCCCTTGCATCCCCTTGTAAAGTCACTCAACGGAATGCAGTCAAAGAAAATTTGTTTGAATGTAGATCAAATGATAAGACATCACGATTTAAAATTTTTTTCTATCCCTGCCACAAAATTTTACTTTAGCAAGGTTCAATTTTCAAAAATAAAATACATATTATATAAAAAGGTCCACCTTTTACTATTAAATATAAAACATCCTTTTTGGGTTTGGACTCTAATTACATTAGAATAAATCACAGAAAAAAAGCCATCCAAGAAGATCCTTTCAACATCAAAAGATTTGTTAAATGTTCAGCCACTTACTTCGAAGTCGTCCAAAATTTACAAAAAAAAAGACTTACTGAAATATCTTCCTCGTGAAAACATCTAATCTGCTTTGCTTAAATAATT
This sequence comes from Argyra leucocephala, assembly GCA_963942445.1. Taxonomy (NCBI): domain Eukaryota; kingdom Metazoa; phylum Arthropoda; class Insecta; order Diptera; family Dolichopodidae; genus Argyra; species Argyra leucocephala. The sequence goes on along the minus strand of OZ012677.1, from coordinate 59,217,455 downwards.
ATTATACTATTTCAAGCGTACTATCATGTTACACAAGGTAATGGCTGTGAAAGCTGCAATTACTTTAAAAAATTAAAATTACAAAAATATTAATTTCTTAGTTAAGATTAAAGCTTCTTAGCAAACCTGTGAAATTATTTTAAAAGTAAATGAATTTGTTATTTTTGATTTTATTTGATTAGATGAATGCTGGTAAACAAATATTAATAAAAAACTGTTACTCGTAATATTTAGAATAAGATTTTGCTTTTGTCTAACTTTTGTTAGAAATATTTTTTTTTTTTCTATTTAAAAACTAAAAATTAAACAATATCGTATTTTATTTTTATGTTTTTTGTATTGGTGAATATAACTTTTTTACTTCAAGAAAAATTTAATGCTTGCTTATTTGATTCACGTGCGCTACCCTTGATCCACGTCATCACGTCATACAACGAAAAACTAAATTCACTTTAAAATTGGATATGGATTAAAGGTGAAAATTTAATTCTCATTTTTCTCAATACGACTTTTTGGCGTATGGATCAACTAAGCATGCGACCGACGAAATATAAAAAATAAATTTCAGCACAATTGTATCATTATTATTTTTGATTTAAACTTATTTTATTATTTAGATAATATAACATAATTCAATGAACTAATTTGTTCAGTTTGCTTTACACAACTATTTTGTTCAACTTACTTTACCGAACTCACTTAATTTGCTTTTTTAAAAACATGTATTTTGGTAAGTATATTCACATACGTTTCATTTATAAATTGAATCATCAATTTTACAATTAGATTTCAACTTGAGTTTCCAAGAATTTGTTTATATAAAAGTTATTAAGTTTACAGTTGGTTGTTTAAATAAATTAATTAAATTAAAATGAGAATTTGTCTTACTTAATCGAACCGCTTTTATGAATCATAAATGGAAATTATCATAAATGACATGGTACATATTATAACAATTAATATATCGGGTGTTTCAGAGAATGCGTATAAGTATCAGGTTTTTAAGAGAAGAAGAAGCCGATTAACTAAATCGAGGGTGATCTATGGATTGATAATAATTTTAACTTCCAGGAAAGACTGGAAATATCTTTTTAAAATCGGTAATTTGTTGAATTTTCCGCAATTAATTATGGTAATATCTTGAGGTGTTTGGTTTTTTAACAAACAAAACAAAGATTGTTTTTTTTCCAATTTTTTTTACTTTCAACTACAATATCTCCATAACGGCAGCACCAATCATCATCAAATAAATGTTAAAATATGCTTCAGACCGTTATCTTTTTAGAAAATATAATTGAATTTATATATATCTAATAGATCAACGTCAAAATAACAAGTTTTATACAAAAACGTCAAAACAACAAGGATACTTTCAAATGTCCTTTTCGTCCTTAAAGGATAAGATGCGTCATTAAAGATATATATTTTTGGAAAGTTAGCTATTCCAGCTTTCCTTGGGATATGGTCATTACGTCCTACGCCGATACAACATCTCCCTCAGAAGAGCTTTATCTGGTTTGCAATTAAAATATATGTATTTGACGACAATAACGATTGAAAGATAAGCGGCGCTATTAAAGATACATATTTTTAGAAGGCTACCAGCTATCTTTCAGATATTAATTTGATTTCATATAGAAGATAGATTTTATCTATCATTCTATCTAAATCTAAAATACAAACAGTTGTATTGGCTAATTGGGCGAACATCTACGGTTTCGACGTATAAAAAAGTTTTGATCTACAATCAGATATTAAAGTCAGTCTGGGCATACGGTATTCAAATATGGGGTTGTGCTAAACAACTACATATTTAAACTATCCAAACGTTCCAAAACAAAGAACAATCTTATGCTATAAAGGTAATAAATGGACAATAAATTTTTGACATTCTTAAGATGAAAAAAACAGATTATAATATCAAGCGAAGTTAAGAATGCCATATAATAACAAGCTCTACAATATCAGTACTGAAAACAATGTGTATGGCTATTCAAATTTAAATAATGCTACATTAGGTATACATACTTACAAAAAAGTTCTCAAGAGACAAGTTTTCAATGCAAAAGTTCATTCACTGCTTTTGTATTAATTTACTATGAACTCGGTATGAATAAATAAATAAAAAAAAATATGGAGAACAAAAAATTAAATATTGTAATTTGTATCTGAAAATTATTTTGAAATGTGCATTTAAGATTTAAAGTGTTATTTAAATACCATAAATTTTTGTTCTAATTATCCCAGATAATTATAATTCATTATAATTTTCAACCTTAAAGATACTAATAATTTTTTTATATGCATATGCATACCTACCTATTATGGTACTACCTACTTGAAATTATGCCAACAATTTATAATATACAGTGCAGTAGGACAAGGTAAATAAATTAAAAAGACAAAAATAAAATCAAAACTAAAATTTTTTTTTTCATAATTGCATATAATGACAAATTGAGGTAAAACAAAAAAAAAAATTTGCTAGATAGGAAAGAAAAAAAATTATCTTATAATAAATTCTTGGACTAGATGACTTTTATTAGATAAATATGGTGCAATAACTTAAAAATATACAAATTTATTACATTAAATTTGGCAAAAATTCAAAATTTAATATTTTGTTTTTTTTTTGTAAATAGCTAAATTTATTTTTACAGGTAGGTATAGTCAAATATTCTAATTAAGTTACAATTTAAAGAGTCAAGGATCCTTTATTTAAGGTAAATTATAAGATAAAAAATTATATTTTATGTTTAAATCTGCACTTTAATTTAATGAAGAGTTATTACCAGCAAAAGTAATTATTTTCTAGAATAAAATTTTATATATAAATATGTAGCTACGTTTCAATATAATTATATATATATTATTCTGCATTTATCTGGATGTTTGTCAGTCCGATGGAATACTCCAACACATATACAAATTGCAATATGTATACAAATTGCTTTGGTACTCTGATTTTTAACCCCTGTCTACCATGCTGAACCTTTGCACGACAAATTACCATTGCATGAAATATATTTTTTTAATTTAATGTTAGCTTCGCAAATAATAATAATATTATAAATGAAGCAAAAAATGTTTTTGATTTATAATAAGAAGGACTAATAGAAGTTTTATCAATAGTTTAATATGGTATAATAACCAAAAGGCAAACAGCATTTAACACAAAAAAAAACATAATGCACTTAAAGGTTATTCTTATTACTTAAAATTATACACAATATGCATATTTGTCTACATATTTTTTTTTTTTTTTATATTTTTTTGTTGTTATGATAATGATCATAGCATCATAGTTTTGCTACCGTATGCATTGCCTGCACTATATAGTACTATAGGTATATATACTCTAGCCAGAAATGTGATGCGATGAAGAGTTAAAATTGTTATTTATTTTTATTTTTATTTTTTTGTTTATTGTTTTTTTTAATATATATATATATATATATATATATATATATATATATATATATATTTATGATATATAAATTAATGATCGTATATAATATTTATCATATATTATGGGGTTAGGTTTTAGTTCTGCTGATTTACACATAAAAACAATATAAACCTATAGATTTTTAAAGAAATTAACTGAAATTTTGTACTATTATTTTTTATTTCTTATCTTTGTAAATTTATAATTTTTAGGTATATTTGTTTTCTCAAGTGTGTAGAAATGTATGTTGTAGAGAGATTTGATTGATTTTTTTTAATATAGTAAGTAGGTATATATATAGGTATCGGTTAAAACATATTGATTGTTGTTCTTCTTTTTAATGTATGTTATAAATAATAATTATGTATGAATTTTAACATGAACAAATTGATAATGAATTTTTTGAAATGAAATGAAATTTTAAATAACCGATCAATGTTTCACAAGTTATGAACAGTTTTGTAAATACATATTTATTTGCAGTAATTTTTTTTATTTTAATTTTTTCTCCAACACGAGTTTTTATTTTATTTATCAAAATAAATATTATGTGTACCTCTACAATATTATTATTTTTTTATATTTACAATTTTATTTATTTTTCTTTTTAAAATTGTTTTCGTTCAAAGTTGTGGCTCATTATAAAATATTATTTGTTTGCTATAAACTTTGACGCTAAGCTTACGCAGCGAATGTTATTGAAAAAAATTCTAGAATTTATTTTGCTTCCATCATTTATGGTGGGTTACCAAGCTAGTATCATAATAATGTCATGCACCACAAAAACCTCATCAGTTATAAATATACCAACATTATTACGAGATTTTCATAAATAAGTTTGATTGATAGTATTTTGGGTGTGTAACACTTTTTAATTGAAATTAACTGTATTTAAAACGAACCCTTTATATATCTAATAATTATTATATGGACAAAATAAAATGCTCTTGTACTGTTATTAACAAAGATGAAATCTAAACTGTAGATCAAAAGCATCGAACTTCTTATTTAACTAAAAGTGTTGTCAAAGAAGATAATTAAAGCTATATTCTGAAATTTCAATATACAAACTTCTCAATGTAAAGATATACTTTTATTTTTAAACCTAAAAAATTATGTACATATTCAAAAAATAATATTAATTAGTACAAAGAACTTAACTCATTTTAAATTATCGAGTTGATGAAATTCATTTTGAAATCCCGATATTTGTTTTATTTTTATAAATTATTAATCTTATGTACAATATTTCTCCACTTTGCCCTGATCTGCATTGTGTATTCTCTATTCATGTATAACATTTTTTTGACAGCTGCACTCGAGTTTATTTACACATATTGAAATTGGCCTAAAGCTGGCTCTCATACTATCTTTAAGCAAACCGCGTCTAGTATTAATTTTGCCATCTTTTAATTGTTCATATTCTCATATGCCTAACTTAGATTTTTTTTAGCTTTATTTGATTTAATTTTATATTCCCCACCGTACTTTAAATATCTTTCTTAGTATACCATTTTCCAATATATTCAATTTTCCTTATTAAATATCATTTTAACAAGATCTGTAATCTTAATCTCTAAATTGAAAAAAGTACTGGAAAAATATCTGAACAATTTCAAAACCGATTTACATTATTATCGGTATCATTATTTTTATTCCATAATATCATAATGATAGATATTTAAAAAGAGACGTAGCGAAGCTAAGTGTTTTTTCTTTAAAGTTTTTTAATTTCCAATTAGAGTTTTCAAATTTTTAAATTCACGCCGTCTATAAGTATCAACATCTTAAGGAAAAAAATCTTAATTTATCAAATTGCCCCAACTTGTCAATTATAGTTTCTTTTTTTTATTTAAAAATTGGTTATTTTTGAAGGGCAATGTATTTTTTCGAATTATTTTTATAATAAATGTCATAGAAATTTCATTCCCAGCCAAATTTTGCATTTTGGTCACAATATTTATAAATACTAGTACAATTATTTTTGACCGAAAAATATTATTTATTAGAAGACATTTTTTATATTATTAACTAATATCTATCACCCTTTCTCAGGAAATAAATATAAACTCCATAAAATTATTATTTGAAAATAAAAAATAATACCTTTCTCACTCTCGGATAACGTTCAATTATTTCAAATGAATATCATTTCAAAATAAAAACGTATACACTAATACATGTATACTAATTCTATACCAATATTATAGCACTTGCTCTCGTGCCTTATAGGATTCTCCATTTTAGTGCTATAACTCAAATTAATACTAATACTGCTATAAGAGTGTTTATAATAGTGTTATAAGAGTGCGCAAGAGTCTTATAGCAATAAAATTGTTACGTGGGTACCGTACTTAATTAAGCACGAAAAGGTGATTCTGCCTAAGCTATACTGTCAAGAGTGTAAAAAACAAGTACATTTTTTGTTTAATGCCTGTTACCTTTCCCTCACACACGTTTTGATCTACAAACATAAGAACTTTTTTGAAATAACTTCTTTACATGTTAATAAAAACCAAACCTATACTCGAAAAATTGTTACTAATATATACCAAAGTGCAATAAAAATATAATGGCTCATTATGTTTATTTCTTGAAAACAATTTAAAAATGAAATTCTTACACACACACTCAAACATATCAAGCTTTGCAATTTATTAAAAAAATAAATGTACACTCGTACATTGTACGCAATAGCATATGCGGTTGTTGTCTAAGATAAATCACTAAAAAATTATATAGCGGCAAGAATAAAATGATGGAAAACAATATTCATAGTGAAATTGAGTACGATTTTTTATCAAACTTATCGAGGGCCGGCCTATTATACTAGTTGTGCTTTATTCTTTAAATATTGATCTACGTTAGATGATGCTAATCTATTACTGTTCAATTATTAAATTTTTTCATTGAGTTCCAACTCCATAAAAAACCACAAAAGTACGCAAACCAATATAAAAAACTACTAACACTATTATATTCTACTTATAAAATTTCTATATTCATACCTTACATTTCCTAAATTCCTTACAAAGAGAAAATATTATTTTTCTAATTTATAAACATTTTTTTTTTTATTTTTGTTTTTTTTTGCTTTGATAGATATTTTATTTATTGTTCTGTCATTAGATACCTTTCTAATATACGTATTATCAAAAATATATTATTTGCCTTAATATTTCTATTCAATCTAAATAAAAATACATCAAACTGATAGTAAGAGACATTAATGTTTCTATAATCAACGAATTCAGATAAATTTTGTATAATTTATCAAGTTAAAAAAAAATTCATCAAAAAATTCCAAATGAGAGGAATAAAATAAAAAGCAAAACAACCAAACAAATTTTTTGACAACGACCTTTATAATATGGTAACATCCATCAAAATTAAGTAAAAAAAATAGAAAAAATCTTTAATAAAATATGACATTTACTAGAAACAAAAAAAAAGGGACAGAACACTTAGACCTACCTCAAAAAAAAAAAAAAAAAAACTTTTACTCAAATTTATTCATTCCCAACATTTCACACCCCCCTTCCCCCTACTCAGTCGAAATTAAGCACATCATTCGACAATATTTTTTCACTTTAGTCATTACATTATGTACCAATAAAACTTGATAACAACTTTTTATTGAATTTAAAAAATTGCGAAAAAACCCAAAAAAAAAAATAAAAAATAAGCATGTTGTGAAACATTACAAAAAAACAAAACAAAAAAAGAACTTTTTTTTTTTTTTTTGCTTACGTAAATATAAAAAATATGAAGCAATTTTTAAGTAATATATAAAATCATCAACTTCAATAAAAAAAAAAAAAATAAAATCAAAAAGAGAAAAAAAAAACCAAACCCATCAATTCCCTATCATTCCTATACCTTCTCATATTATTATATTTTAATGCCTAGATTGGCACCTACCCCTTAAAAATCTTTACACATCATTCATATTTTTATTGAGTTCAGCTCACGTTATTAAAAATCTATGTATATATATATATACACATATTATATTGTATGTTATACTCTTATATATACGAAAAAAGAACAAGAAAATGAAAAACACAAAACAAAAAGTTAATCGTTATTGACATTATCAAATTATTTTCATATTTTTCAAAATAAAATATATATATACGCATACATATACAATATATATATATATTTGTATATTTGCTTGGAAAAACAAAAAAAAAATCACCTAAAAAGCTAATAGGAAAAAAAAAAAGAAGAAAAATTTACACAGTTATCGAGTACACACATGGTATGAATAAAAAGTTAACGTCACACTCAGCATCAAAAATAACATCAGCATCAGCATCAGCAGTATAGTACACCACCAGAAGCAGCAATGCGGTGAAAATTTTCTAAATGTCTATACATATAATAATATTATACAATATCTGTATACACACACACACATTAACATTCATAAATTTAACGAAACATCCTCGCATTAATATAAAAATTTTGGGCGATTCTGTTAACAATTTTTTTTTTTTTTTTTTGTAATGTTTTATTCAAGGCTACATCTACTTAATTCCCTTTTACACACATACAATCAATATACGTAAATGCTATATAGATTTTAAGAACTAGCTAGGTAGTTGGTGGGTGGGTGGTTAACAATGAAAATAATAATAAAAGAAAATTTCTAGAGAAAAAATAACGTACAGTCAAAATGACAATTTAAATATTAAGAAGAAAAATATATAATATGTATTATAAAGAAATGGGGGACTGGGACGCGTAAGTAAAAATTTTCGCAATAAGCTGGAAAAAAAAACTTAAATTAAATAACGGTATTTCGATAAGACAAAATAAATAATAAAAATTTAGTAGGATATTTGAAAAACGGATATTGACATACGATTTTATTTATTTTTTTTATTTTTTTCGAAATTATTTTCCTTTTGCTAGATCCTATCAAAATACAGAGTGCTTAAGGGTATTAATTACGACAATTTTTTTCTTTTATTAATTTTTTTATTTTTTATTTGCTTATACATATTAGAATTGCAAAGAGCAAATTTTGTAATTTTTATCAGTAAAATATTGAAAAAAATATGCCATTAATTGAATCGTCTAGCGCATTTCATTCTATCTTTGAAGTACAAAAGTAGTTTTCTATTGAGATTCGAAAGCTATAATAAAATACATTTTTATTACCTCACTCTTTGAAATATTCTTCTTGACTCATTGAATTTTCAACTAGCTTTAATTATTGTACTTCCCGCCATGTTTGTTTTCTAATCGAGAGAGGAATTTCATCATCAGTAAAGTTTTAACCTGTGGTTGCATGTTGCATGGCATTACATCCAAATCTTATTTTTATTCTAAATTCCAACCAAATTCGATAAATGCATCGGAAGAGAGAGACATACTAAACCTGATTTGTATGATTGAATGGTTGAACCTGAACATTATATTAATATAATACTTAACTAGTACATAAAAAGAGAGGAACAAAAACCATAGCTCTACGAAATTAGTTATTAAAACTTTAAAGAATATCTCAAGAGAGAAATTCTGGGAAAACCGATTTGCTAAGGTTATATTAAAATTTATTATCATTGTAGATTTACCAAGCTTTGGTAAACATGAACCAAAATATAATGGACGTCCAAAATATATCAGTAGCGAATTAACAGTATACTCTAGTATACTCAGTAAAATCATACAAAAATTTTTATAAATTCTTTTGTGTGAGTGTTCATTTTTATTTGGATTTACTTTTTTTTATACATTTTCATAAAAAATAATAAAATTAATTTTTTTTATATAATTTAAAACTAAGGTAAGCATCAATTTATATTTTGATTTTATTAAAATGTAAAAATATACATTTATTATGTTTTTAGTAATTTAAAATTTCTTTGTAAACGATATTTTATTTAAAAACCCCGTTATTATTATTTTCTATAAGATGCCCTTGATTTATTTGTTCTTTAATATGAAAACGAATACCATCAAATATACGAACTCTACTGGCAACCACATATAACTGACCATGACCTGTTCCACTGTTGAAATTTCAACCTTAAAGATACTAATAATTTTTTGATATGCATATGTATACTTACCTATTATGGTACTACCTACTTGAAATTATGCCAACAATTTATAATATACAGTGTAGTAGGACAAGGTTCCACTGTTGAAACTACAGCCAACTGAATTCATTTCATTCACCTATGATTGTATAAAAAATAATTCGAATAAAACAACACGAACTTTTCTTGTTACATCAGCACGTTCAAATCATTTTGTAATCCATTAAATTATGCACTATCTTGCTGTTGGGTGGGACCAATTTTCTGTCTGAATTCTTGTTCTTTATTTTACATCAACTGCTAACTCATGATAATTTACTTGTAAAAGGGCTACAATATTATTAATAATTTCAATTCCAACTAATAAAACTAGAATTTGTTTACAAGATTCCATAGATGATTGTGTTGTATCGAGTGGCAATAGCAAATTCATTCGTACAAGCGATGGTAAAAATGATCGAATTTCTCTTTCATTATTTATAGCATTTAAATTTTGCATTTCAATGAATGCAAGACTTGTTACCGGTGTCAAATTCATTTTGATATTAATTCTAAAGTTAAAAATTATATATTTTAAATAATCTTGATAACCAATTATAACCACAGTAAACATAATTAATTTAAGGTTATGTATTTGCAGGTTGTGATAAAAGAATACCAACTTTACCGAAAGTTTGTTCTTAAGATTTATGAATAGTCATAGAAAATGCTAAAATGATTGGAAATTGTGTTCGTTTTATAGAAAATGGTAATAATATGCCAGCATAGGTCAAATGCATGATGGGTATTAAAATACGTAGCCCACAAGAACTTAAAATTGGTATATTAAAGTTAAAATTAATCTGTGGTATTTTTGTACATTTTCTTAACATGTATTCGTGTTCCATTAACTAATGAATTACCAGTATTTAAATTTCGAATAAGTAAAATAAGTAAAATTGGTGTTTCTACTTTACTTTTGTTTTGCATTTGTGAAGATGTGTGTATATATATTTTTATATATTTTTATAATCGGTTCAACGAAAGTTTTTACGTTTCGCTTTGAGTAACTTTTCGTGGAATGATCCATTACGGCTTCCACCTTATTACCACCGTCTTAAACTCATTGACTTACAGTCGTTGTCTGATCGTCGAATAATTGCAGATATCTCTTTTATTCACCAGATCTTTTCGGGTGTAACGCTAGCCCCTGAAATTTCAAATTATTTGGTTGCAAGATCCAATCGGAATAATCTCAGAACCGTTGAGTTGTTCCACATTCCCTTCCACCCTACTGAATATGGTAGATTCGAGCCAATCACTAGAATGCTCCGTGAAGTAAATTCTAACTCTGGTTCTTCTGATCGTCAACTAAGTATTTTAACTGTTAAAAAACGATTACGTCTTAATGTACGTTCAACTGAGACTAACTAACAACTGTTGTTCTTTTTAGCTTTGATACTTTCGGCCTAACTTTTTGAAGTGTTTTTATTAAATGGTATTAATTTATGACTTTTTACTCATCTACTAACAGCATGTATCTGGTTTAGTTTATTTTTAAATATTTTAATCGAAGGTGGCGACTAACCCTGCTGCGTGATGAGTTATTGCACAATTAAATAAAGCAAGCCTTCGTCTAGTAATAGACGTCTGATGTGCTTGCTCTAAGCACAAATCTGACAGTATAAATAAAGTAAGTAATAAACACAATAATATAGTATAATAAACAATAACTCTATTAGTTATACTATAGCAGTAATATTAAAATTCAGTTTGGGTAAATAATTCAAATTATCTAGGTATGTGTTCTTAAATATGGATTACTACAAAAGCAGCTTTAAGAAAATTTTAACGTTTTTTCAATTGAAAAATTCCATCAAAGTCAACGGTACTTTTCATTTTATTGTCTCATAGACGAAATCAAAAGCCTTGTTATTATTTAATTTTGTCTTACCCGAATAAATGATTTCATATATATATATATGGCTAATCAACATTTTATAATTATTATAACTAATCAAATTATTGAGTATACAACCGGCCATTAAGGCCTAATTGGGCAGGATATAAGCCAACTGGGATATAACAGTTTCTTATATCCAACCTATAGTCCAATCAAGTTAAAATATAAATCAATTTATTTTTGTCTCAATTATTTGACATTTTTATACACATACACAGTTAGTTATACTACTAATAAAATAACATTGGTTGAATATTTAAAAAAAAAAAAGATAATATTATATTTTGTTGATTGAAGGCTACCCTGTTTTAAGATGAGCTAATTGAATTTCTATGACTTGAAATTACAAATACAAAAATTTGATTCATTTCATTAACTTTAATTTATTTTTCATTGGATCATTTTGTATAGAATTTAAACAATTAATTTCAAATAAAATCAAAATGTGCTATCGCCATTTTCAATGCTGTCATCATAAGTACTTGTTAGAATATTGCAAGTAATAACAAACGAATTATTATTTATTTTTACTTAAGTATCTATATTATATTAACTGTATTTTATGTAATAAAATGTTCTACTGATTTTAACATAATATATTATGTATATATATATAATATAAGTAAAGTTACATTTTTGTAAAGACAAATTTTAGAGGACATAAATGATGTCAATAATGTCGCGTAATTCAATAAAAGTTTAAAAGAATATAACAAAAATAATAAAAAACAAAATGGTGTCATTCAGTCTTTGTTAACATTTTTAAATTTTTTATTTTATTTTTATTATTTTCTCTCTTACATTATACACATCAAGTTCAGGTTTTTATATTTCTTACCTATCCTAATCAACAATTACATTACCTGGAGGCATTTCTGTTTTTCTTTTAAATGTAAAACAATTTCAAAAATATTACTATACCACCATTACTATACATTCAAACTAGGAGCCTTCAAAGAAAAAGAAAAAAATAAATAAAAACAAAATAACAAAAGAATATTATACAAAGAAGGTCACACTGCCGATAGAAATGATGTTATTTTCAAATTCTTTCACAAGAAAAATATTATATTGTATTTTAGTACGCTATTGGATATTGTAAACATCTACAAGAATTTTTATTGTGCGTTTCATGTTAAACAAAAAAATAATAAAAAAAAAAATTTACAAAATTTTTCTCTCTTTAAAATTTTAAATTTACGTAAAAATAACTTTCTTTTCACAATTTCAGTATACAATATGTATCCATAATAAACCTAGGTTGCGATATTTTGATATACGACAGTTTTAGTGTATAACAAAATTTAAATTTATAATATTTTATAAGGATAATAATAATAATTATTGGATAATTTATTTTATAAAATTTCGTCCTTGAATTTGAAATTATGTTTTGGTTTTAATTTTTCTTAAGTACATTTTTTTCGTTCATTTTATTATAAAGTTCTTCAAAATATTTATTTTTTGATGTTGTTGTATTTAAAGAAAATGAAACCTTGACAATAGCTAGATATGTGTGTGTATTTTTAATAAGAAAATTTTTAATTAAAATTTTGTAAATTTTCTTTAGAAATCTTACAATTGAATATTTATGTACCAACTGCTTGAATATATATATATAATATGTATATTGATATAATAATACACTGTTATTTAAAATCAGTTTTATATTGGTGTTATTGTACTTGTTACGGTGTTTTCATAATAATATTATACAAAGGTTAACGGTTGTACAATCAATATACATACCCGTTAAAAAATTTTCCTTAGAAGTATTTTGTATTAGAAATTAAATTCTGTTTATACCTACATAATACTGATAATATAATTAGGAGGTTATATGATGGTAATGTAATTAAAATAACGGTTTTATCAACGATATTTATATCATCCAGATTAAACTAAAACAGCAAATTTTATTAAAATTTTATTTTAATTTAAAGTGATAGCAAAACATAATGTAGGTAGGTATATAATATATTTTACAGGATCTTGTTATTAATATTTTCTTTGACTTTAACTCTTGTCTGTTAAGACAGTAAGATTCATGGCTTCGTACTACTGAAAATTCCTATGTAAATCAAAATTTTGACAACAAAATATTTTTTAGTAAAACATGTCAAAACCAAATTTATTTATCAAAATAAGTAATTTATATAATGTATTTTAATATGTATTTACAATCTAATCGATTAAACATTTTGATTTTATTCATGTAATATTTGATGTGATTCGTAGATGACTATACTTTTGCAGTATAAGCGATTATTTGACAAAAATTATCTAATTAAAAATTACATCTGCATGTTAATTTGAAATTTAATTTAAAAATAAATTTTTTAAATGCATGTAATCCAGTTTTATATGAAAATTGGAAAATTAGTCATACAGTAAAATAAATTTTAAATATAAAATAAAGCTTGTAAAATTTAATATAAAATTGGTAAAAATTATGTGACAATAATGTCAAAAATTAAATTAAGTGTAACAATGACTTTATAATGCAATTGCCACATACTTAAACATTTATGTCAACATTGTCAAAGTGCCTGAATGATTAGATCATCAAATGTTTTCAATTTTTTTTTTCGTTTGACATTCCCAATTCCCCTATTACTTTTAAATGTAAAATTTTTACAATGGATGACGAAGTTACAATAACAAGTAGATACATTAAATAAATTTAAAATTACTCAAACAATAATTACTTAATAATATATCAGTGTTAGCTTATCATCTCCAAACCTTAGAAATGTGGATCTACCAAAAATTCTAAAAATATCGTGGACAGATCACATTACAAATGAGGAAGCTCTGCGTAGAACAAACATAAAATGAGATTTACTTATAACGCTAAAGAAAAAAAAACAACTCCTACTTTGGGAATATTATGCGTGGAAATATATACGAACTACTTCAGTTCAAAGAAAGAGAGGCATAGGACTAAAGCAGTTAACATGATTGCGTAACATTAGAAACTGGACAGGCATTAGAAACATTGGCGATTTAATCCATTCAGCAACGGATCGAAACATCTATCAGGACATCATTGCCAATGGGTGTATTCATAAATGCTGCAAACTGACAACAAGTTTGCCACCAGTTGGCGTACTTTGCAATAATGAATAAAATTCTACCTATAATTTACCTTTACTTGACAATTCTGCAAAGTTTCTGTTCATTAATACTGACATTTTGAAAATAACATTTTTTTTTAAATAACAAAACAAAAACTAAAATACTCAAAACAACAAAGAAAACTACTTCAAAAAATTTTATGCATACTTAAATTTTTTTCTGCCAAGTTGACGCCTAGTAGACTTTGAGTCTGCATTTATGAACAGCATTCAGAAAATCTGACAAGTGTGTTCATAAATTCAGAATATGCAGATTGACTGCAGGTTTGCATTTATGAAAACAAGGAACATCATATGACCGCTGACGTCCAATTATGAATAGACAATAAAAACGAAGTTAGTTTATACATAAAAATATTTTTTGTACATTTCTTAACATTATGGTTATCAAGTCAGACAGCAATAAGCATATAACCAAATATTTAAATAAATTTATCCCATTCAATAGCTTAACACACCAAAAGGTTAAATTTTATTTAAAATTTGAATTACATTTTTTTTTTTATATTAAGATGTTCAATATTCTATTCCTATTAAATGGAAATTCTAGTAAATTGTAGATATAACTGTAGTCAAGGGTTATAATATTATTAATAAAAATACGATTTATTAAAAGTACGAGATTGAAATGAATAAAAGAAATTAAATATCAGTGGATACTGAACAAACTTTGGGCTATATTGTTAGTAAAAACACAAATTGTATTTGATTAAAATATACTGGCTTCAACAACAAAAAAATAAATTAAATTTGTCCTTGATAATTATTTTTTTTGTTTTTTTGAATTTTATATTTTTAGTAATTCAGTTTTACTTACAAAGTAAACAAATATTCTAATCATATATATTATAATATTTATAATATACCTACAATAGTAAAGAACGTGTACAGTGAATAGAAATTATTAGGATTAGGAAGAAGAACATCAATAATAATAATTATTGAATTGCAACATAAAAATATTACATATTATCAAAGATTACAACCAAAACAAAAACTTTTTACACCACCTTGAAAATGTTTTGGAAATGCAATTTTACGTAGATAATAATCCTTATAATAAATAATCTGTAAATTGAAAAAAGTACAGTACAAACATCTGAACAACTTCATCACCGATTTTCATTTAATAAAAAAGGAGACGTAGCAAAAATAAAATATATTTTAATTTTTATTTTATTTTTAATTAAAATATTCAATTTTAGTCCTCTTTTAACATACAAACATTTTAATTTATTCAAACATCATCCCCGATTTAAATTTTATTTTTATTTTTTACAATAAATTATTACGTATGCAGTTGTTGTCTTAGATAAATCAATAAAAAAAATTATTGCCAAAGATAAATTGATAAGGATAAAATGATGGAAAATAATGCATAATGAAATTGAGTACGATCAAGCTTTTCAAATCACATTTTTTTAAATTTTATAGAGGTTTGATTCAAATATCCTGGAATTTCAAGAAGCGAACTAATACTTTGTTTAAGTTGGAATTTATTTTAATAATATTTCAATAAAATCTTTTCGATTAGACTATTTATTATATTTCTAAAGACTTAAATATTTAATTATTTCATTTCAATACTGCTTGCGACATCTCTGTCATAATTTCTAGTCCCTGATTTTATTATTAAAATTAATTAAACTACATAAATCGACGTCTCAGTTAGTTTATCAGTTAGTTATTTTTGTTTAGTTTTTTTAGAAAACAATATTTTCTTCAGTAATTTTGCAATTTAGCAAAACTTTGTAACATCCGAAAGTAAAATAAGAAAATTATTATACTTAAATATAATCAATACAAAAAAGTTATAACCTCACGAATAGAATGTAGTTAAATTTTTATACAAGACAGTTCGAATAAAAATTGTCATACAATTGAAAAAATTTAACTCATGTTTATGCAAATTATAATAAATTAACTAAATTTCGACACTCACCCTGTCAAAATTAATATTGTTTAAATAACCCACATTGATATTAAATTGTAATGTAATACAGTCTAGATAATATTCTGAAACTGTTATGATTCCCTGTTTAAAAATAAAATTTACAATAAAATCAAAGAGTAAAATTTTTAATTTTTATTATTTTCACTTCAACTCAACTAAAATTAAATTCAAATTACACAAACAAAATATTAAATATAATTCTCACACTAAGGAATAATAAAAACCAAAATACCAGTTTCAAAAATTAGAACCACATTATTGCGATTTTAAAAAAAATTTTTATTGTTTATTTTTTTTTTTTTTTTTTTTTGAATTTTTAATTTAATAACTCCATTAAAGCTATATGAAAAAAAAAAAAAAATATTTCTCTTTTAAACAACAAAAAGGACATCGCACATCTTTAAAGTAAACGATCAAGTTTAAAAAAAAAAGAAAACAAAATTAAAATAAAAAAATGTTTTTTTTTAAGGATAACGACTAAATTACTTTATCATTAGTAAAAAATCTTAACAACAGAGTAAAAATACAACAAATATACCTCTTATCATTTTACAATGCAAATATGTACCCAAGCCTACAATATAGAAGAGAAGAAAAACATTAAAAAAAAAAAAAAAAAATAAAATAAAATAATACAAAACTTATCCGCCGAAAAATAAAACGAAAAAGGACACAAGAGAAAAACAACAATAAAAATGTGTCTTGTTTCCTTTATTCTCTCATAATGATACTTTTGAAGCAATCTTTTATTGTTATTCTTATTTTTTTTCTTTATACATTGTTTTGTTTTAAATGAATCTGCATAAGGATCATTAATGTTATATTATTATCTTTAATATTTTGTATAATATAAATTAGTAACGGTATAAATGTGTTTCCAAGAAAAAAAAAAAACAAAGTCCTTTGAATAGTCCTTTTTTTTCTTTTAGAAAGAAAAAGGTTCTTAGAAAAACAAAAATGAAGCTTACAAAAAAAAAAAAAAAAAATAAGAAAACATACAGTTATTAGGGATTAATAAATGTATTAAAAGTCATAAGTCAAGACACAAACCAAATAATGAAGAACAAAAATCAAGAGAAAAAAAAATCCAGCTCAAAAAATTATTTACCACCAAAAAAATTTTAAGCAAACCAAAAATGTTAAAAGTGAGGTAAAAAAATGTTGGAACCTAATTAATGAGTTCATTCTGATTTAAATTAAGAATAAAATGTGTAAATATGTCACAATGCGGTGTAAAATATGGAAAACATATTTTTAAAATTTTTATAGACATTTTTGTTTTTTTAAATTTTCTCTTTTAACACTCATACTGTTATGCAGTGAAGGACGAGTGATTTAAAAAGTATGAAAGAAGTGTCTTTTATGATGTATGGCTCATATCAAGGAATCAAAAGGACCTACAGAACAAAATCAACAGATTACAGGAAGAAGCAAAGAAATCGGGACTGGAATTAAATATCGAGAGAATGCGAAGATGAATAATTATAAAAAAAAAAAATTTTATAAAATTTTTTGTATAAAATAATCTTGACATTTTTTTTCTTTCTTTTTCAATGGCAAAGTACTACTGAACATGGCAAATTTAGTTCCTTACAGTGCAAATTTAGATTTGCCTTTCTAAAAGTGCATCGCCTCCATTAGTCGTAATTTCGTAAGACCCGACTAATATTATACATTTCCTATAGTGTTGAGGAATGATGAGAATCAGATCGTCTCAAGTCATCTTAGTTTGGCCCATTAAACTTATCTATTTCGATGAATTTTCCCAAAAAAGACCTTGCAGAGAATTCAATTCTCAGGTATATGCATTCCAAATGCTTACAATAACTTAATAATTACAGTCTGTTGAAGCCGACATTCCTTGATATTTTTGCTCTCTTGTTTATTTGGTACAGTTCATAGTCAGGCCTAACCATATTTAAGTTAACTTAATACTTTTCGTCAAACTTACGTCAAAATTTAAAGTTTTTTTTTTCTTCTCCTATTACTCCGCGTGGTAGCATAGGGCTTCGATTGTGAACCACCATTCCTCTCTGTTGAGTACTACTTCCTTAATATCCTCCCAGGTATAATTATTGATTGTTAATTCTTGATTGATTGTGCGTCTCCATGTGTTGTATGGTCTGCCGAGTCTCCTTTGTCCTTGTGGATTCCACTCTAGAGCTCTTCTTGCTATATCACTTTCTGATTTCCTTAGTGTATGACCTATCCATTTTCATTTTTTCCTATTTATATGTCTGTTGATAGGTTCTTCTCCACTTATCATCCATAAATCCTCGTTGCTAATTCTTGCCGGCCAGAATATTCTGCATATAATTCTCAAGCACTTGTTGATGAATACTTGTAGCTTTTGTTTGATTCTGACCGAAGTGAGCCATGTTTCACTGCCATATATTAATGTTGACTAAACACATGCTCTGAATATTGTTAGCTTTGTTGTTCTCGATATTTGGTTGCTCCGCCATATCTTCATTAGGCTACCAAATGTTCTTCTTGCCTTATTTATACGTCTGTTGACATCTTCTGTTGTACCTCCTCTTGATGTTATGATACTCCCCAGGTAGTTGAATTCTACTACGTATTCTATCTGTTGTCCACTCACTGTTATTGGCTCACTATCACTGTTGTTTGTCCTCATGGCCTTGGTTTTCTCGATATTTAATTCCAGTCCCGATTTCTTTGCTTCTTCCTGTAATCTGTTGATTTTGTTCTGTAGGTCCCTTTGATTCCTTGATATGAGGCATACATCATCTACGTAATCTAAGTCTTCTAAGTTGCCGAAGAGATCCCATTCTATTCCGTTTATTCTAGTGCAAACTTTTCCTAGAATGTCGTCTAGTATTGTGTTGAAGAGAAGTGGAGATAGTAGACATCCTTGTCTAACTCCTATATTGGTGTAGAATGAATCACTGATGTTACCTCTGTGTTGAACCTGCATTGTCTCTGCATCTTTATACATCGCTTTGATGATGTTGATGATTTAAAGTTACTTAAGATTAATTAGCCAACTTAAGTTACAACCTGGTAAACTTGCTTTTAATTTGACACTTTTAAAAACCATTTTAAATTTTGAATTTTTATCCACAAATCGAATGTCCTATCATTTTACGTAAATAACATACGATTTGATTCGTATCAGCTTAAATTCAATGAAAAATAAATTTTTTGACGAAACTGAAACTGAAGTTAATTTATGTACGGCTAGTTGATTATATGCAAGCCCATAAGAGCGTATATGAGTTTGATATTTACTTATATTAATTTATGCCTATAGTTATACGTTATTCGGCGCACCTTGACATCCTGACATTGATACACCTGAGCCTACGATAAAAAAGACCAGAAGAAGAAACATACCTATTTTCTTACCATCTTCAGAACCATTATTAACAACAGAAAAATACAGAATGTCTCAGGTGAGGTTATAACCATCAACATTGGGTTTATTACAAAAATTAATTTTCGTTGAGTACGTCATCTATACTTATAAACGGGAAAGTTTGTTTCTTGGTTTGTTTGTTTGATTGTTTGTTTGTTCGCTATACACGCCCACAGTTTTAAGGATATAATTCTGAAATTTTGCACAGTTTATCATGGTCAAAAAAGGTACCAGACAAGCTACTTTACAAAGCCATCAGATGAAAAATTCGGGTTGCTGCCATACAACTCCTACCACGTCTCAGGAATATTTCGAAAACGAATTGTGTTACAGGCATACACTTGCATCCTCTATCAGGAATGTTTCAAAAAAAGTGTTACAGACTTGAAAATTTATTCATTGGTACTCTATGAAAAATAAACAAAAAAAGTATTGTCCTGAAAAAGTATTTTCGAATTTAGGAATCAGTATAAAAATTTTACATGGCTATGTGAATTAGCCATAAAAATTTGACGATTCGTTTTATTAATCAGAAAATACTGCAGAGTGTTTCAGTGGGGTCCATGTGTACAAATTTGTAGATACAGTTATCGATGAAATCATTTTCATTGTTCCTCTTCATCAATTGGAATTAAAAGTAGTAGCTTCAATATTGCTTCCACGAAACTTGAAACAGCTAAAACTATGCTACTAGATTAAGAAGAAGAATCTTTATTTCAATACTGCAATCAAATTGAAGTAAATCGATACATTTTGTAGTCGATCCGGACAACGTCGGGCAACTTTGCTAGTAATTTATAACGTAGTACTTGTCATTCTTGTAAAGCTAAATTTGATTTTCAAATAATGTTTCATATATTATTATTATCCTCCATATTTTGGAATTGTTTTTTCAAATATCAGTCATATTTAATTGGTATTGAATGTTGTTTTCTGCACACACAAAATTTTTAATATTGTTGCCACAACCCATGTTAGATTCAATATAGGTACTAGCCTAAATCTTACAATTCAATGTAGGTATTCCATAACAGTTATATTATAATAATTTGTTTAGTTAAAAAAAAAAATGATTAGACAATCAAATTTGAACGAAAATTAGTTTCAAAATTCAAAATAATGACTACCACTCTTATTTTGAAAAAATATAGTCACTAAATATAATAACTCAAGTTAATAATATTGTTTGCCATTAGGTATTTATATAAAAAACAAATTGTTTTTTATCTTTCATCTCATAATTTTTTGCTCAACTTATTAAAAGATTTTTCGTTATATAGTTTACACTGTACTCATCCACTAGAGGTCTTTAACTAATATTTGTTCATTTAAACATAAAAAAAAAAAGAAAAAATATGAATTAATAATTTATAAATTAAAATTTATACAGGACTCTTATATAATTATATATTATACTAAACATTTCAATATTATGAGATTTTTCTTGTTTCAACAGAGATTCGTTTAGTTCTATTGACTGACCTATTTAGTTGTAATTAAGTTTAGTAAAAGAAAAGAAAAAAAATGATTTCAGTCAAAATTTTCCATCATATTTAGTGTGGTGTTGTTTAATGGAAATTTAGCACAACTTAAGATGACAACAAGAAGAAAAACAAAAACAAAAAAAAAACAAAAAAAATAATAATTTCTGTTTAAATGATATCATTTCATTTTGAATATCCTTATTATCCTTATTATAACTTTCATTTTGTTTCCGCTGTTATTTCATCTTTTCTGTATTATTATATACCCACACACAAATACAATTATACATATTTATAAGAAAATTTAATATTAAAATGCCAAAAGGATCTTTTTTTTTTTTTTTATTTTGGTTTTCAGTAGTTTTGTCGTTTTTGTTGTTGTTGTTTTAATACTGTATATTATATATATATATATTTAAAGAGTACTCATTTTGGGCAAACCAAATTTTATGGCTTATCAAAACAAAAAAATGGAAAAAAAATCAAATCAACGAAAAAACTAACAAAAACCGAAAAACGTAGGGATTTACTGTTATGAAAAATCAGAGAAAAAAAGAGCACCTTAAAAATATTTTGGTGAAGGAAAAAATTCATTTAAGTTTTCGTCCTTCAGTTCTGATTTTTTTTTTTTTTTTTTTTTTACTTTTTTTGTTGAGGTTATTTTTATTATTTTTTTTTTTATTTTTTTTTATTTTTCCATATAGATGTTAAAACTGTTGTTATTTTTGTTGTTGGAGGTTATCATGCAATTTAGATCTTTACGAGAATAATACTGAGATCGTTTTCAGTTCCTTGATTTGACATTGTATTTTTTTTTTCAGTTTTTGTTTGCATTTTTATTGTTTTTTATCATATTCTGAAGGACGCATAGATAGGTATATAAAATAAAATGATTTTTGTTCTATCTATTTTCGCAGTTTTTTGCTTCTTTTTTGTATTATTTATCTACATAATATGTGTATATATATTCTAAATATAAAGGAAAACAATTCAAGAGTAAACAATAGAGAGCGACGCGACGCAATAACTAAAAATGAACAAAAAAATAAAAATAATAATTTTTTTCACAATTTTTTTTTTCTGCGTATCTTTTGTACATTTCAAATCCTTAAACATGCCTATATAACAGTGTATATATATATATATATACATCGTGTATTATAATATTAATAGTATTTTCAAGTGTAGTTAGAGCAAGGTAGATTGTTTGATATCATGACAGTGTTGTAGTTTTATTTTACCTCTTTTCTTTTAGTTAACTTAGTTATCAGGATTTGTTATGATATCTAGGAAAGGATTTTTTTTTTTTTTTTTTGTTTTAATAATGACTATATTATAAACTACAAAAAAAAAGAGGACTTTCTGAATAAATGAAAGGACTTTTCGTTGAAAAAGTAATTTGAGTTTTATTTTGTTTTTGTCATTTTTCTACCATATATACTATCTATACTATTTTATATTTTTAACGAAGTTTAATTTTTTTTTATAGTGCTTTTGTAAGTGGGTTCGTTTTGCGTTTAGATAGGAATAGAATAGATAAAATGATAAAAGATATGAGTATAGTTTTAGGCAGTATATGTTTTGTACAACAAAGAAAAAAATAAAAATAACAAAAGTAAAGATAACAAAAGAAAATTTAAATTAGGTGTGGTTGTTTGGAGTATAGAAAACTTTTTTTGTTTTTATTGATATCTATATATATATAAAATGTTGTTTATATTTTTATGAATATGGCATTATAAAAAACACTCTAAAAAATGATTTAAAGTTCTAACTCAAATTGGGATCATTAAAGAGAAATAATAACGAACTTTAATAATAAAAAGATGGACTAAGCGTGCTCAATATAATAAAAGTACTAAGTTATTCGGTCTATTTTTTTTTTTTTATTAATGGGGAGTTCTTTGTAAGCGCAATCTCTTGAGATCTATTATACTTCCCCTGGTTATTATGCTAGAATTGTATGTTTATTTCCTTATGTCTATTTTTGCTTTACACGCAAAAGTAGGTAGAGCGCCTGCCTTTCAACCGAAAGGTCCCATGTTCGATTCTCGATAAAGCAAAAAAAAACTGCTTAATTGGTTTTTCGACCTGGTCTAGTACCCTTTGTCATTGGGATATAATAATTGTCAAAAAATAATTGAGAGTATAATTTGGTAACAAATTAAATAAAATGAAATTATTCTCTCTAAGAAGGGTTAAGTTCCTGACAATAGCAGTAGTTTTGCACATTTAATGAGTAGATAAGCCAGTAATTTGTGAAATAAATATTTATTTATTTATTTATGCTTAATACAAACATATTACAATATACATAAGTGTACAAAATTAAAAAAACAAAATATAATTTTAAGCTTAATCTTATTCTAGATCTTAATATTGATATTTATACATTTTTGTAATTTATTACCAAAGAATGTTAGAAAATTATAAATTTATATTAACTCTAAGATATATGTAAGTGCAGCTTTTTTTTTAGTTGGGCTACGTTTAATGCGTGAAATCGATGTGGTGTTTTTGTTTATTTATTAACGTAAACATTCTATTAACAGGCTCATATTTACCATAATTGGTACGATGAAATATTGGACGAAAAATATTTTCCGATCTAAAGCGGTTTCTGTTGTTACTATGTAAGTGGATCATATCTCTAACATAAGGAGAATCAATTTCATTATTTAAAACTTTAATAATAAATATGATATCAGCAACCTCCCTTCTGGATTCGAATGATTTAAGATCCAATAATTTAAACCGGTTCCTATAAGGTGGCAGAATAACTGGATTTGACCAGTGTAAATTACGCAGTGCGAATCTCAAAAAATTTTTTTTTTGTGTAGCTTCAATTCTTTGGATATGATTGAGGTAATGAGGTGACCACACTTGACTGGCATATTCAAGATTAGGTCGAACAAGAGATGTAAAAAGTGATTTAAGGACGTATGGATCATTAAATTCTGTAGAAAATCTTTTGACGAAGCCTAGCATGGAGTTAGATTTATTTATTATGACGTTTAAATGTTGTTTGAAACATAATTTATTGTCAAAGAGTACACCAAGGTCTTTAAAGTGTGAGACTCGTTCAATAGATTTATTTTCAAAAGTATAATCAATCATTAATGATTCAGAATAGCGAGAGGAAGTTATTAAAGCACATTATATATATATATTATTCTGCATTTATCTGGATGTTTGTAAGCTCGACGGAACGCGCCAACACATATACAAATTGCATATGTTTACGAATGCATATATATACAAATTGCTTTGGTGCTTTTTTTAACCCCTGTCTACCATGCTGAGCCTTTGCAGGAAAAATTGATTGCATGAACTATATTTTTTTAATTTAATGTTAGTCTTCTTCGCAAATAATAAGGAAAAAGAAAAAATAATAATAATAATATAAATAAAACAAACAATTTTTTTGATTTATAATAATAAGGACTAATAGAAATTTAATCAATAGTTTAATATGGTATAATAACCAAAAGGCAAACAGCATTTAACACAAAAAAAAACATAATTCACTCAAAGGTTATTCTTATTACTTAAAATTATACACAATAATATACATGTGTATCAGCATATTTGTATTGTATAATATTATACATTATACTACTTATACCTGCTTATACCTTTTATTTTTGTCATTATTGTGTGCGTAACTCACTTCACTCAAAATTATTTTTGTTTTTTTTTTTTGTTTTTTTTTATTATTTGCTGTATCTGTATTTTGTATGTTCTGTATGCTCCATTCCAAAAATATTATTTTATTTTCAGTATTAAGTGTTCGCTGTTCACTTCACTGTTTAGGTTCACTGTTCAATCAATAGAACTTGATAGAAATAGAGTAGGATAATTAACTCTACTTCTACGTCGGATAATAAAACATTGTTTTTTTTTAAATTGAAAATTATTGATGAAAATGTTTTTGTAATTTTTGTAAATTTTACCAATTTAGATACAAAATTTTGAATATTTTTTTAAAAATAACACAATACCATAATAACAGTTTATTCATATAGCAAAATAAGATCCTTATACAGTATAGGAGAGACAAAATTTATATGAAAATAAGATCCCATTTTTAAATTTGCTCTCCCAGAGGCCACAATAACGCTAATACGGTATAATTTATACTAAATGGAACCCAGCTAACGGATTATAACTAAATGGAAGTGAGTATACCATACAAAAATACAAACATTTTATACAAATTTGTTGGTATGGTACTTCTTTTTCTGTTATATAAAAAAAAAAAGATTAGTGTTAGGCCAATATAAGCATAAATAAAAATAAATAAAAAGTGATATAAACATAAATACTGTAATGTCGGAATAAGGAATCTAATGAAAGAAAAAAAGAAACTAGGATTTATTTTGCTTCCGTCATTTATGACGGGTTACAAAGCTAGTTTATTAATATTTAAGGTCAAATTGTTAATTTTACACCTATTTAAAAAAGAGTTTAGGTCTTGTTGAAGAAGGGATGTGTCCCTTGCTGATGTAATTTTTTTGTAAATTTTCATGTCATCTGCATAAATAGTAATTTTACTATGCTTAATGACGGAAGTTACATCATTAATGGAAATAATAAAGAGAAGCGGACCTAAATGGCTTCCTTGTGGAACGCCAGAGCTAGCTTCAAAAGGTTCAGAAGTAGTGGATCTAAATAATACGTTGTAACTCCTATTAATTAAGTAGGAATTAATCCAATTGGTAAAAGAAAGAGGGAATCCCATTTTTTTTAATTTTAGTATAATAATGGAATGAGGAAGAAGATCAAAGGCCTTACTTAAATCGGTGTATATGACATCTGTCTGAAACCCAGCTTCCATATAGTTTTTGAATTTAGAACAACATTCTATTAAATTGGTTACTGTGGATCTTTTTTTCATAAAACCATGTTGGTTAGGGGACAGTAAGTTTGAACAATGATCATAAATAGAGTCAAATACTATTCAAATAGTTTCGGAATACTTGAAAGTTTTGCAATTGGGCGATAGTTTTTTATATCATTCTTAGAATCTTTTTTATGAACTGATCTAATAAGGAAAGATTTCTTGAGAATGTGAAAGTTTAAATAAAATTGATAAACGAGTGCAGAGGGATTCAGAACATTTTTTTAAGATAATTTCTGGTACATTATCTGGTCCAGGAAATGAATCATCGTTAAGTTTTTCCCAAATATTTTTTCAGTTTACACGGTTCAAGGTCTATCGTCGTGAACGGGATTCTAGGAAAATTTTCTAAATCATGAAAATTGTTCATATTTAATACATAAGAGTTATTTATGTAGGAGCTTGAAAAAATTTTTTTAAAAAGGTTGGCTATTTCTTCTGAATTATTAGAAGTTATATTTTCGTAAGCCATAATATTTGGAAATTTATCTGATTTACGTTTTGTATTTGTATTACGAAATACTCTAAATATTGTAGATATTGTTGTGTAAAATTGCAGTACCGTACTTAAATAAGCACGTAAAGGTGATACAACCTAAGTTACTGTCAAGAGTGTAAAAAAAAAAAATTTCAAAATCAGCCGATGTGTATTCAATGAAATATTTATATCTTTTGCAGGCTACGGCGAGCTTCGGTCTATTTTGGTATATCTACAATACTTATAAACATCAACCTCATTCTAAAAATTTCTCAAGACATCTATTCAAGACATGCGTTAGCAATTCATACTGAAACTATATTTCTGTAATATATAACAATAAATCGAAAACTAGTACATGTCAATTGCACCAGGATTGCACAGGTTGATTCAATTTTGTACTCAGAATCAAAAAAAATATTTACCTATTAATAATATTATTAAGGGTGTTGTTCCTAATAACGTCTATCGAAATTAATAAATGTTTTTTTTATTGTTTTAACTTTTTAAACTTTAATTTTTATTGTAAAATCTTAAAATATTCATTTCTCAAATGAAATGTAAAAATTTAATTGTTCAGTTTTCTTTCACATTTAATTTTTATAATTTGCTACTTTTAAATTTTTTTTTACCTTAAATTGCAAACTTTTATAACAAAACTATATGAATTTCATAATATTATATTAAACTCTTGAAAAAAAAAATTTATAACAAAATAGCTATATTTGTTATACCTAGCTATAAAGTTTTGAAATGAGACATTTTTATGCATTTAAAGACATTCAGAGTCTTATTGCATTTTATACATTATCTTGTACGGCATAGGGTAGAATTCTATATATAACTATATGATTGATCGGAAACCCAACGGTCCGATCTTTAGCATGAATATCCTATAACTGGACTAAACTTGTTGAAAATGAATTTTCACCCCTTGGTATGTCTCGGTATTAATAGAAATCTAAAGAACAGTCTTACATAACAGAAGAAATCAAAAGATACACTGCTTGGCATAAAATTTGTCTATCTCAGCATGTCAATATTGAAGCTTTACGCTTAGGTGGGAATCAAACCTTTGTCAGATGCCTCAAATGAACAAAAATATTCGAAATGTATTAGAACAAAGTCTTGGATTCATCAAAAACCTTCAAATTATAGAATGTTTCCTCTTTAAAGACATATTTATACATTTTATTGAATTAAATAAATAAAAGAATAAATATTTAAAACTAAATATTAATTTGGCATTGAAGAACAATAGACAAAAAAATAGAATATAATATTCTGACTAATTATAATATTTTCTTACCTATATACACACAAAGTATAATGGCTCTCATGGTTGATTTCCTCTTCATGGACGAACGTCCGGACAATTTTATTTTACTCTATAATTGAAACACAAATACCATTAAAGAAAATTTTATGATTTCCTCTCAATGCGCGAAGGACTGACATTTGTTATGCAGTCAAAAAAAGTTGACGTTTTAAAAATTGTTTACATGCGTTGATATTATTTTTATTAAAAAAATTAAAAATTTTGTTAAGAGTAATAATGGATAATAACATTGTAATATTCGAAAAAATAAAACATAGCGCTTTGCTTTTATCTTAAAATATAAATAATTTGTTAGAAAGAAAATAATCTTATATTAAAAAGCAAAAAACAAAAAAAATTACATTTCATGTCTTTTTCTTAAAAAACATTTGAAATTCTATATGTGAATGCGTTCATACATAAATCGAGATAGCAATAAATATTTATCAAATAATTATATATCTATCGTTTTCTTTTAATTCGTCCTTCAGCCAAAAGTTAAAAATATTTTAACTAAGAAATTGGATGAAGCAAATTTGCCGGAGATAATTTTTTGTGTATATGTTGGTAAAATAAAATTTTTTGATTGGTTAAAAAATTTGTTCGGACGTTCGTCCATTAAGAGGAAATCCATCTTAAAGCTAGTTTTTGTTTGTTCGTAAAAAGGAAGAAGTTTAATGTGGCTTATCATATTATATTAAGGTTTCGTTAACTTTTTTTTTGAAAAATATTACTTTACATTAAAGTCAAATTGGTGGGAAAAGTCGGTATTTTTAAGATAATAAAAGAGTCTCATACGCATAGTACATTTTTGATCCTTATAACTTTGCCTTGCTGAAAACAACGAAATTTTTAAGTACCTTGCTTGTTTTTTATTTCCCTTATTTCATGTTATAATATTACCTTGTTTTTAGTATTATTACCAATAAAAAACAAAATATTTTTAATACATATAAAATATTTTTTGTTTTTCTTTTTTTATTTATTCATTTATTTACTCAAATGAGTTCGATTGCTCGTACAGAGTGTTTTTAGTTTTTTACAATTTTACTTATAATTATAATTAATTAAGTTTTAATTTAGTGAAATTTTAATTTTAAAATAAGGAATTTTTTGTTTTTTATAGAAGATATTTCTTAACTATTCAAAGAATTTAGAAGTATGACAGGAAAATACGGATAGGGGTCGTTAATTGCTATTTTTGATAAAAATTATTAATGTTAATACATTCGTTAAATTTACATTCATCGGAAAAGATTATTATCAGTATTTTAGATAACTAAATGAAACTTAACGAAAGTTTATGATTCTTAACGAAGGTTTATAAACTTAACGAAACTTAACGAATTTTTTTTCAGTTATGGAATTATATAAAAAAAAACCTTAGAAAATTTTTTTAATACTACCTACCTACATAAGTTTTCACAAAACTACTTAAATCTATTATAGTAAATTACATAAAACTACTTATTACGCCTCATTAATAATAATTAAAACTATAGTTACTACATAATACTTGTAAGACGAATCGATTTGTATAATATGATTTAGTGATTATAATCTAGATAATATTAATCAGAAAACTCCGCATTTGAATCCTGTTCAGAACATAATGATACTTTATTAATTCTTTTTCTTACATTTATTATTCAAAACATAATGAAATATAAAATTTATTAGATTGGGAAGTATAATTTGATACTAAGCCGAATAAAATTGAACTATGTATTTAAAGAACTATGTTTGTCTTATAGCTAGTTCCTATTATTAGTTGACATGTACCAGAAAACTTATAAATTTAAAAAAAAAAAAAAAATACTCATGTTAACATTTTGTATAATAAATTTATACTTTCAACATACTTTCAACATGATTTTTTTTTCTCTTTTTTTTTCATTAAACTTTTATTATGTGCCTTTAATATACAAACTTAAAACTATCTTAGCCTATAAAAAGTTGAAGAAAAACGGCTATACTGGAACTAGCTACTATTAACATTTAAATTAATTTCAAATTTTTATGTTAATTTTAATAGCATAATAAATTGTTTTTTGTACATTCATAATTATTATTGTATGCTTACATGCTACTTCCTTATATGTATAATATATTTTTAAAAAAAATGTCTTGTTATTTTAAATAAAACCTAACCTATACTAGCTAACCTAACTTAATCTAATAATTAACCCTTTCTAAGCTAACTTAAACTAATTCTTAAAGCTAGAATGTACATGTTTAATACCTATTACCATAGAAAAGGTAATATACACTTTACTTATATTATATATACTTACTTTATTATACTACTTTTTCTATGCTATTACTAATAGAATGTGCTTTTTTACCACCAATATGCTCTTTTAATGTTTTTGTCTCTGTCTGGTATGAACATCTCCGTTACTGTTGCCCAGTTCATATTCTATCGCTTTACATGTGGCCCGTCTACTATATAGTGATATAGTATGGGGACATGATTTTAATTTTGGATAAAACCATTTTGATCAAGAAATATAAAATGCTCAGGGACTATGAATCCTGTGCGCAAAAATTTTTTTATGTACTCCCCATTTTGTGGTAAAATATATGACATATTAAACCATTTTCTGGAGTATTTTGTGCTCTTACATAATGTTTTCGAACGGATTTATCATAAAACTGTCGATTCTATTTATGTTTGATTAATTGTACAAATATTTATTTGAATAAAAATGTTTGTAATCGGAATCGAGCTTGCGGTTTTTATTAATACAAACTCTTATTCACTTTCTTTCAAACTTGTGGATTTTTTCCATTAAACTTGCGCTCATATTATACCATACAGGTATACCATACACAAGTGTTTGCCTAATCAATGTTTGATAGCAGATAATTTTTACCCTATTACTTATGTTTTTATTGTAAAAAAGTTTTTTTACTGCCATGAAGGACCTTTGTTACCTTTGGAAATTGTGTATTTTACATGCTCAGAGTAATTCAAGTTGCGATGTAGAAGAACTCCGAAATATTTAACCACTTTTTTGTTAGTAGCTAGAAGTAAGTTATTTGGCGATTTTGTATAATAAATTTTATTACCAAATGTTTAAAAATATCGTTATGCCCAAATTATATACTTTCAACATGATAATCAAAATATCACTCAATAAAAAATTAAGAATTTTTTAAAATATATTAAATTTTTCTCAAAATGGCAAATAATATTATTATAATATAATAATTTTTTGTTTATTTCCATTTAAATATATATATATATGTATATCCAGCTATGTATTATAAAACATATGGAAAAAAGCTCAACCCACACACTAAATAAATAAATTACGTAGGTACTAATTAGCTATTCTAAAAATAGTCTGGAAGAAAATTATATTAATTTAAGATTAAATTAATAAATTAATATTATAATTTTTAATAACTAGTATTATTAAATTAAATAATTAAATTAAATATTTTAAAAATGTACAATTATTAATTTCGCTATAATTTTGTTAAATTGACAATATTAAAATATTCGCCTACACCGTTTTTTTTATATTTAAAGCAAATAAATATTCTGTTACCAACATATTATATTAAATAAAACGTCGAATAAACTAATTAAATCAATTAAATAGAATTTATGAAATTCCACGCATTTTTTATAGTTATAATTTTAATTAAAATTCTGTATAAAAACTATAGAATCAAAAGAAAAAACTCAAACCAATTTGAAATAATGAAAAATGTATTTTATTAAATAGAAATTACAGTAAAACCAAAATATATGTCGAATTAATTCACAATCTTGTATTAATAATATGTATTAAGTTTAACAAAACACTGAAGAAGGCTGCAGTAGTAGACGAAATTCGCGTATCTGTATGATAAGCATATCAGTAAAACAAGAAGGAAAATATTTGACAATTTTCACTAATAAGTTTAAAGTTTTTAGTAGATAGTAAAGATTTCAAGAACTGAGTACAAATTGACAAATCTAATCATGTATTTTGTGCAGGACCAATATAATCATTTATTTTAATACAAAGAAAATTTACTTTTGTGTGTGAACCTAAAAAATTAACTGTGAAATTGAAAATATTATAATTTTTATTATCTATTCTATTTTGAGAAATCAATTTTAAACCTTTTTTATTTTTATTTTCTCTTTCTAACCACATTACTGTATTGCATACACACAATAATAATCCTATACAGTTATAATATTATTACCAAAATAATTTCATATACCAAAATCTATTTTTATATAATTTTTGCGAAATCATACAAAAATTTACACAAAACTTTTTGCAAATATTCAAATAAATTCAACCCAATTAAAAAGAATAAAAAAAAAAAAAAATAAAGCGAAAAACCAAATAATTCCGAAGAAAATAAAATTTTCTCTTCATTTTGGTTAAAAAGTATTTTTACATTTTATTTAACTGTATAGTTAGTTGTATTTTGCTACGCTTTAAAATACTTGTCTTCACAAATTTCCCTTTAAATTAAAACCATAAATAAAAAAAAAAAAAAAAAACTTAAATTCATTATCTCATGATGAGCATGTAATTAAAATAACATTAACTGAATATTTTGAATGTACTTTATCAAGCTTGATGTTCGCTTGAATATAATATCTTTCTTTACCACTAAATTAGGTAGTTTTCTTTGTAAGTTTTTTTTTCATCATTTCATTGTTATTTTCCTTTTCATTTTCCTTTTACCAAAAGCTTATAAAATATCCTTTCTGGTTTACTTCCAAAAAAATTTATAATACTCAAATTTTCCACTTTATAATATTCAATTTTGATTTCACTGAGATTTTTCTGTGTTTTATTTTGTTTCGACTGAATCTTTCATTCTTTATGTCTTCAAAATAACAAATTTTACTTAAAAAAGAGAATCCAACTTTAACCACTTAATTTTCTGACGCTCATACTCTAGCCAAATAATTTTTACTAATTATTGTAAATATAAGTGAAAACCACGAAATTTTTGGCCTATTATTATTATTTATAATAAAGCGAATTAGAAATTTTTTGTGTTTTGTTTGGACTAGACTGAAATTATTAGTGATAAAATTTAAAAACTAAATGTATGGTATACGCTTAGTTAGAGAGGTACATGCAAGCTGATGAATTTAGAAATTATAAAACTAGTACTTCTGTAAAGAAATTGAATACTAAATTAATACTAAATTTAGAAAGACCACATAAACACAATTAAAAACAAAGCCAACAAAAGTTTAAATATACTAAAAATTTTGAGTAATACACGATATGGCTCAGATCGTAAGACGCTTATTAGAATTTTGAATACTGTTGTATTACCAATATTAGATTATGCTATCGAACTAGCCCCATTCTAAGTATAATTATAGATGCTGGTCAATTAAATTAATTTTTATTTGGTCAAGAAATAAATTTTATAACTCACAGAGGTCTTATTGACATATTGTAATAAGTTATAAAGTCAATCAAATTAAAAATTAGGATTTGTATAGGTAGTCTAACACTATAAATACCTACTGATGAGTTCTAGTAGTGTTATGATGAACGAAACAACTCCTAAAAATAATTTTGTTTGTTAACACAAATAATAATAATATTTATAGATACAATGGTGATATAAAATTTCTATGTATCAAGATTGAATATTAATTAAGAAATCGAACTTGTTTTTTTTTTATTAAAAGTAAAATGATGTAAAGGTTTTAAAAAATTTATATTTATATAAATTTATTTTGAATTAAATTTAATTAAAAGACGAGAAAAGCAGATGTTGAATTACGCAATTAAGATTCCTTCATTTGAAAATCATCCTTTAACAAATTTTTTTTCAAAATGATGAAATGCATAATAAAATGAAAAGGTTGAATACGCACTCCCAACCATTTCTGACAAGAGCAAGAACAATTTTTGAAAAATATGATATACCTTTCCAAAGTAATATGGAGACCCAAAAATTCTCAAGTAGCCCCTCCTTGGCTTGTTCCGAACCCAAATATAGATTTCGAGTTGGCAAATTATAGAAAAGATAGTACAAATCAAATTCAGTTTCGAGAATTATTCATAGAAAAAACAAAGACAAGATACTGTGAATATGAACATATATTTACTGATGGGTCTTTCAAAGATCAAGAGGCAGGATGCGCATTCAAGCACAAACAAGAAGAACACAAATTTCATCTTCAAAGGCATACCACCATATTTACGGCTGAACTATACGCAATATTTAAAGTACTCGGGTATATTATGAAAAGGGACGAAAAAAACTTTTAACTTTGTACTGACTCTTTGAGTTCTTTAAAAGCTATTCTCAAACTATATCCAGTACATCCTTTAATACAAAAAATACAAGCAATGATAAATAAGAATTAAAAAAATTATACAATTTATGTGGATTCCAAGTCATATCGGCATCCATGATAACGACATAGTTGACAGTCTGGCAAAAAGCTCTGTAAACCAACCGCATACGATAACCATCACCTTTTATATTATAAAGATGTTAAAAATATAATAAATAAAAAAATATATCAAAGTGTAGAACAAGAATGGATAGAAACGGACGATAGTAACAAACTAAAAATACGAGACCTTGGAAAAATCTCAATTTACTTAACAGAAGAGAGTCTACCGTGATTACTAGAATAAGAATAGGGCACACTAATTTAACACACAAATTTATATTTGATAATACAACACCACCAAATTGTGCTTGTGGAGCAAACCTTAGTATTAGGCATCTGTTCGAAACTTGTATTAGATATTCAAGAGATAGAGATAGATATTTAAAAAGTAATAGTTTAGATATTTTAAAGAGTGATGATGAAGCCAATTATAGAAAAATAATAAATTTCCTAAAAGAACTATACAAAACAATTTTGAAGACAAAAGATTAAATAAAATCAATAAAATATGTTAAATGAAAAATATTAAATGTTAAAAAAAAAAAAACGGAATAAAATAGAAAATATTTAGTTATAATAACTTCATATAATTAATATATGTATAAGAAAACCTATATTGTGTTCAAAGGCCACTTAAATAAAGTTATAAAAAAAATACTAAATTAGATTATAATAGGTAATTTGTGGAGGGGATTTGATCCCTTTATCAGCACAGTCACAAATGGGCATATTATGATTATCCGTGTTAGTTAGTGCTATTAACTATATGAGTTCTTAAGTACGACTGACACACAGGATATTCTTCAGTGATGGATAGCTCCATGCTAGATAGCTCCTATTGTTCGGAGAACGCTGTTCCCAAATAGCGAAGTCTGCTACGAGTGAACACTTTCGCATTCATATAGCTCAGATGAAATAAATTCTTCCTCTATTTCACATATTCTGCATTAGTTGTTTTCCGTTAGGCCAATTTTATAAAACAATTTTTTTACTAGGCAGTGGCCAGTTATTATTCCTGTCATGATATGTATCTGTTTTTTTTTTTAAAACTTAGAAGAGTTTTAGTTTTCTTGAGCGAGCATTGTGGCATGAGAATTTTTTTTTTACGATTTCCTGGAATGTTGACCGGGAAATCCGCAGCTTTCTACTCCACCCAAACTTTCAACTGCATCATAACTGATGTACTCAGGGTAATCCCAGAGAAGGGAATTTACTCTATGAAATGCGTATCCGATGCCTTTATTGCTAGATAATCTACATTTTCGTTTCTGTTAGTGTTCATTTTAGTATAAGCACTTACGCTGAAAATTAGACCGTGGTTACTAATCCAACACAAATATGCTAAGTGTTCCCTTAGAATATTAACCATACAAAAAATTATAGCTTTATAGTCTAACACAAATATTCCAAGTGCTGAAATAGAATATGAAAAATTATGCGTGCCAAATTTTCAAGTAATCAATATGCTAAGTGCTGAAACTGTTACAGAAAATGCAAAATTAAAAAAAAAAGAATAATTCAATCGTAAAAATTTATTTTAGATATTATTTGAAAAAACAGCAGAGTAATACGCTTTTGGCAAGCTATCAAACTTCTAAGCTTCTGCCCTGCAAAATTATGATTTTGCGACTTAGCATAAGTGTGTTCTAAGCCATCTATATTGTGTATAATCATTTCAATTAGTGTCATATCCATTGATAAGCATTTTTTTTTGGCAAGGTAGATAGGTAGGTAGTAGTGGCTGCCGACAGTACGCCGACACACTTACACCGGTGTGGTCTATTTGGATACCACGGAAACTTTCCTCACGTAGTACCCTACTCGTTGAACCAATATTTTCAAGATCACCCAGCGAGTCCGGAAAGAAGGCTCCTAAATGGGTTTTCCTTTTATGGTAGAGACCAGGGCAGGAATAGAGTAGGTATTGGACAGTTTCATCCATTCATTGGACTCTCCTGGCATGCTTACCAATCAGACAATGACCCGTAATGACCCCTACCATGTTACTAATGTGACACCTTTTCATAGTTAGTAGATTAAGGGATCGCTTCAGGTTCAACATAGGCCAGATTTGCATGGTGATGTTGCAGTCTGGTCTAACTGACCATCTGAAGTTTGAAGCTTTTATTGCATCATTGCGAAGTAATAAATTACAGGTGGCACCCAGATTGATTCTTTCCGGAAGGGTTTCTAATATAATGCCCTCTCTAGCAAGTAGATCTGCCATGCAGTTACCCGGAATATCACTGTGTCCTGCCACCCATCGTAACTATATGTTAAACCTATCTGCTAGTTCGTCCAAAGACGGCCAACACGGTTTTTGAGTTGATGGTTACCGACACCAGTACTTTAATTGCGGCCTGATTGTCTGTGAGTATACAGATATTTCTTGTTGTTTTGGCTAAGATTTCGTGATTTAATTGTCAGATTTCCTCAGAGTATATCCAAACTCTTGTAATCTTTTTTTCAATATTTCTATATGTCTACAACTGTGTAAGTCTTGTAAAAGTCGCTGTAAAATTAAAACAAAGTTTAATGAAAAAAAAACTAAATCCAAGTACCTGTTTACGATTTCATTTGCATACTGGATAAGCATTATAATGTAGGACAACAAGACAATAAAAAAATATAATTTGTTACATTAAAATTTTCTGAAGAATAGGATTTTTTAATTTAATACAGACATCATTGTTATAGGTACAAACATTACTAATAATATTTGTATGCAATATGTAGAAAAACTGTAGCACAAACATGACAGATAATAGATCGATTTTCCAACAACATAATGTTAAATCATACAACCTGTTCATACAAAGTTTTTATAACACAATTCCATGCACAGGATAATCGGAATGAAAAAGAAGATGATGCAATCTTAACTTTGATCAAAAATAAATAACATGTCTAATCGTAATCTTATCTAGTCGTCTCAATAAAATTAAAAATTTATATTCTATTACACAAAGTTAAATTCAAATTTTAACCACAATCTCTAAGTTTATAATTATTATTATTATTTACAAAAAAAAAAAAAAACAAATATATTTAATTTTAAGTCCTTAAAATTTTCTGCACTAATAAGCTGAAATTATTTCAATAATCACTTTTTTTTCTTTTTAATTAAATTAACAAAGTTTTGTTATACGATTTAATAATATTACACTGATATTGCAAAGAGTTATACACACTAGTGTTGTAGAATTTTAAATCAGTAAAGTTATTTTATATTTTTGTTTCCAAACAAAAACAACTGTTGAAATTTAATATCAGTGTTTTATCGTAAAAGATGATTTTTACTCTGACTCACTTTTATTGGACCAACTTGTTCATTCTGATATTGATATACATGTTGAAGAAAATTATATATATAGTATGCATACATGCGAATATTTTGTTTATGTATTTGTTTATGAACTAATTGTTACTTTCTTCATTCACGTTATCAAATTTTTTTTAAAATAAATAGGTTTGAGAGTTATATTCTTTTTTATATCCTTCAGAACTCTTTCTCTTTTACCAGTTTACTTGTCCATAAACTTTAACTTTGAAATACTAAATTTTGTTTTATTTTTACAATATTCGCTATTTTATTAAAGAAAAAGGAAATAATTTAAAATTTTCTTAAATTTGAATTATCAAGGATTTGCAAAACTCACACAAACACAAAAAGAGTAGTCAGTACAGGATAGCTGTATTATGATAATAATTATATTCATAAAAAAAAAAAAATCTACTCTTTTTGTTGTATGTATGTATCTACATATCTATTATGTATCCGGAAATTATGAATTTTTGTTTTTAATTTGAAATTCGTATTTTATAAAAAAAAAAAAAGAACTCGAAAAAAAATTAAAGCTAAAAAAAAATTCCATAAAAAGGATAAACATTAAAAATCCACCCTCTCTCTACCTAATATATATATATAGGTATATAATCTATGTATATAAAATGTATATATATATATATAACTTCTAATTTAAAAGCTTCGCCCACATTTATTCCCATGAACAGAAATTTTGCGACGTGGATTGAAAATCTTTTATAATAGCCAACAACAATAACAACAACAACATAAAACCAAAAACAAAACCATTGACAATAAAATACACTGGAAAGAAAAAAGAACAAACTGCTAAATCATTATGAAAATATCCTTTTTTAATAGTTTTTGTTATTGCCAATTTTAGCTCTAAATTAAGCTCTATTTAAGATATTATGTGAATGGAAGGGGAAAAAGTTAGGTTAAAATTTCCATTTTTATGAAAAATCATAGTATAGAGTGAAAAATGGATTAAATTTGCTAAAAGAAATAATGTTAAAGAAGAAGAATAAGAAATTAGTAGAATACAAAACAAAATTTCATTTAATGTCATCGTTAGTAACAACATAGCTACCTACCTATCTACCTATAACAGAAAAGGATATTCTAAGATATTCGGAAATATTATATTATACTCATATATACCTAGGTGTCTATATATATATTGTTTATTTTTATTATTTTTTATGTATGACTACATTAAATTGCTTAGTTATGCGATAATACTGTATATTCTTTATATATAATATAATATTTACATATTCTTATATATACAATAATAGAATCGAATAAATTTTAATAATTGGATTCAGCCGTGACCTTAGTTAAATTTGTTTTTATTGTTTTTAGCTAACAAACAAACCATAAGGTTTGAATCTATACTTAAAAAAGTGTACGTTGAATTTAATATAAAGGAAAATTATTATTGATTTTCTTCTATTTTTCTATTTCTAATCTGCTTTTTTTTTTTACTATCATAATATTTGACATTTAAATAAAAGGGTGGTAATAAATAAATGTTCAATGATATTTTTATTTTAAATTTTTATATGTATATCTGTATTATGTAGCTATATAGTAAAACAAATTGTTAACAGCGTATTCGACAAGTATTTAAAGATTACTGACTGGTTATAAACTATTAAAAGAAAGTAATAAAATTTAATATTATTTTTGTAGAAATTTATATTATAGAATTTTTGTTTAAAATCAACAAAAAATAAAAAATTATTTCCATTAAAATTCAAATTTAAAGGATTATATTATTTTTTTATGTATATTAAATTGTTTTGGTTTATGGTAACTTTATAAAAGTCTAGCCAATCCAAAATTATGTGATAATAAATAATTTTTTTTTTATTATAATTTAATAAAAATTATATTTATTTTATTATGTAATTCAAATTTTTTAAATCAATCAGTAAATGAAGAATAAATCATAAAAAAAATAAAGGAATATATTTAAAAGTTATTGGAGACAATTAAAAGATAATTGTTAAGACATATTATAGAATTTTGTTAATGTAAATGACAATAAGTCCCCTCGATTCTGTTATTGAAATATAATTTATTTCTTTACTATTATATACAACTATTCAGATAAAAGAAAAAGGCTCCTGTTATATGTCACCTTTACCAGATCAATTCATTAAAATATAATTAATTACTTTAGTTGTTAGATTAAGAAAATATACATTCCTTTAGATAGTAAAACAGCCACACTAGCTTTTAATTCATACAGCATCAAATCAAAGGTTGTATGGGATTGTGTTGTAATGCTGGTCTAGTGAAAACAAACAAAATCACAATAATGTG
This sequence comes from Argyra leucocephala, assembly GCA_963942445.1. Taxonomy (NCBI): domain Eukaryota; kingdom Metazoa; phylum Arthropoda; class Insecta; order Diptera; family Dolichopodidae; genus Argyra; species Argyra leucocephala. The sequence continues at coordinate 59,177,336 of OZ012677.1, read as the reverse complement.
GACAATATGGCACTCTGGTATAGCAAAGAAATTATTACCTATCAAGAAAAGTTAAGGTACTTTCGTCACTTATCTTTGGATAACACATTGAACATATACCTTTTTAATTTAATCAACTAGGCTAGTTTTAAATTTTTACTTTACTATATTTAATATTTTTTGTTTTTATAAATTTTTAAGTTAAATCTTGAATATTTAATGTAAATTAGCTTTTGGTTTAATGAAATTAAGTCTTTTTTATTATTATTATTATTATTATTATTATAAAGTAACAGGCTACGGTTTTTATTGAGTCAAGTTCGTTCTGTACGGATTCATTTAAGCTTATCCAAATTGCAGATCAAAACTTACTACAGATAATAAAACACTACAGAAGAAAATACTACAGAATTCTGAGGTATCACACCTGGCTAACGTGAAGCGAAAATGTTCATGCCAAAATACTAGCGCAGGATGAATAACTGATCACAGCCTAGTAAAGAAGCATAAATATTAAAATGACAAAGAGCAAAACAACTTGAGCAGAATGTGTAGAGTAGAAAAAAAATATTACGTGAACTAGCTGAAATAATTTGTAATTTTTGGTCGAAATTCAGGACAATTATAATTTTTAAATAACTTTTAAATTTTACCTATTTTTTGAACTCACGTTGAAATTGTAACAGAACTTTTCGCAGAGTAAAATTTACGTAAATTAAATTTTATTTTGAAGTTTTTTTTATGTATCTAATAATGTACTTAAGTAAAACTATGTACTATGTACGTATGTACTTATGTACGTTGGGAATGTACTTAAGTAAAACTATCTCAGGTCAATATTTCAAGTGCTTACCAACATACATCCACATTACTGCACTTGAATTGAAATTGTTTACAATTCAAATTAAGTCATTAAACAAAAATGGAAAAATGTAACTCCACATGATAATGATAATGATGATAAGATGGGTACATTTTATTTAAATGAAAATATGTTCTTAAAAAATCTAAATTAAAAACGATGAAATAAATAAATAAAGATAAAGTATTTGAATTTCAATTACAAGTTTAAAATTTTTAAGCTGTATAGGTATGATACGTACATGATTGTGGTACCATTCCCAAGGAAAATTTTGTATAACTCATAGTCACAAATTTGTTTTATACATTTGCAAATCGTTTACTGTAGGCAAAAATATTAATACTTAAACAAAATGTTATTACAGAATGCATACAGTGAAGATAAATTGTAAACGTAAATTCATGATGACGGTTGTAATTTTACTGTATGTATACGTTGTGACTATTATACTTACAGATACAAAATGTTTACTTTTTTGTAAGCTTATAGCAACAATGTACATTTACTGATCATTTACTAAGTAAATGTGAGTTTACAGACACAAAATGTTTACCTTTTGTAACCCTATAGCTACAATGTAAATTTAAAGATTTTTTTTTTTTTTTATAAACAGCCAAAGCGTTAGGTATGAATATGCCTTTACACTTACGTGACGCTTGGTTGGGATAGGATAGGATAGAATAAATTAGGAAGAAAAAAAGGGATATAGATTAGTGATTGGAAGTTGAAGAATGAAGGTATTAATATTTTCTTTAAACTTTTGAAAATTGTAAATTGGATGTGGAAACATGTGGAACATGATTCCGCATTCTTGAAGTACGAATTATAAACGAACCTCCATAACCTACTTTATGCCATCTTGGGATATCCACACTGTAGGGGTGAGCAATTGCAGCTCCACTTGTTTCACGTTGGAATTGTTTAAGAGGAGGGAGCAGCGCTTTGATTTCTGCCGAGCATGTGTTCACACCTACGAAGTATCTATAAAACAGAGAAAGTGCTCCGACTACACGTCGATGTCCAAGAGAAGTTAGGGTTGAAGTTATATTTGGGTCGCCAATTAGACGAATGGCGCAATTTTGAACGCGGTCAAGGTAGCCTAAGGCTGTAATGGAAGCGCCAGCCCAAATATGTGAGTCATATTTCATCTTGGGACGTATAAATGATTTATAGATATTAAGGAGTTCCAAAGGTGAAAGGACAATTTTACATCTGCTTAGATAGCCTAAACACTTGTCAGCTCCTTTCGCGATATCAAAAATATGGTCATTCCAAATAATTTTTTGATTCACGCGCATGTCTAAAATATTTAGACTATTAGTGTTTTGTAAAGTAACACCTTGAAAGGAGAGATTAGGTTGAAATCCTGGAAGTTTGCGTGAAATAAGACAGTTTTGAGTTTTAGACGAGTTAAACTCAACTCTGTTTTTTTTGCCCCAGTCAGAAATTTTGGTCAGATCGTGGGTAACCATGTTAACCATTATCTGTCTTCTATTGCCAACTTCGGTAGTTGTAGCATTAGATTTCCGGAGAAAATCGAAGGATGCCACCAGAGTACTATCATCAGCAAAACTGTGGGTTGGATTGAAGGTTGTTTGGAGTAAATCGTTGATGAAAATCAAAAAGAGAGTGGGTGAGAGAACGGATCCTTGCGTAACACCAGCATTTATATTAAGTTTTTCAGACGTGAAGCCGTCTACTAAAACGCGAATCGAACGATTCGAAAGGAAACCTTCGATCCATTTAGAAAAAACAAACCCTAGCTTGACATTTGGCTATTAAAGCAGCATGCCATACTCGATCAAAAGCTTTCGAGATATCTAAAGCAACAATATCAGCCTCACCAGAATTATGTAAGGTGATATTGAGCTTTTCGCAAAGACAAGTCATCATGTTACCGGTGGACCGGTGCGTCTAAATCGTCTAGATCGTTTACTAAAGTAAATTAATGTATGTTTACCATGAAATAAAAAGCAAAAATATTTCATTTAATAATTTCTTATATAATTTTTTCCAACAACATTTTTCTAATGTTGCCATAATGATTCTCGGTGTTGTGACAACCATTTTACTTTTACATGAATCATCTTGAATCAGTTTCTTATAAAATAATATAAGTACACATTTATTGAATTTTTAATTAAGAAATAACACAACAAATAATAAACAAAAAAAAAATTAAATTTAATTAAATAAAATAAATTAATATATTTCCCATATAACTTGTTTATTCGACATGTAAAAACTTACGCTTAAAATCTGTTGTTGGTTTTCTTTTTGTATTTTTTCAGGTTAGAATTTTGTTTACTTTTCTTATTTTTATGTACATGACAGCTACATGTTTTTACAACAGAAGCGTTGGTGTACTTTACTAACAAATAAGAAATGTTCAACACTGTTTTTTTTAATTTATTTAAGTTATTTTCACATTTGCAATTTTTTGCAAGAGCAGTACGCAAATAGAGCTCAGATAATTTTTATATCTTGTACTCGTCAGTAAAGGCAAATATAATAATGCAACATGTGCATATAGATGATGCACATTCAGTGCAATTGCTCGTTGGGTTTATTATTCAAATTAAATTAATATTTTTATGTTATTTACTGTACCAGTTTTGTATTGAGACATCATTGTATCGAGACGGTACTATTATTTGTATTTATTATTACAGTTTTTAATTTTGAAAAACTCTGGTTCCGATCGAATTAGTGACTGGTGTGTTTTCAATATCTTAATTACATTTTATTTAATGGCTAATTTGATTAGCCATATACATTAACTGTATTTTTATTATTAATGTATTATATATTAATATTATTATTATTATTATTATTTATATCATCATAGTTATATATCATAATTTAAATTAAAATAAAAGTGTGTTAGTAGCAGCTGGCAATGCTACTGCCTTATTATTAAAGATTTTATTTGCGTTATTTAATTATTAAAATATATTTGAAATTCGTGAGTTTTAAATTTAGAAATAATATAATAAAAAAAATTACTATACCTAATATAAGGCACTATATATTATTACACTCAATTTGATATTTTGTACTTAATAAAACAAAAATCAAATTTCATTTCTAACTTGTGAATGTGTATTAACTGAAATTTTCCAAACTCAATTCTTTTCTCTCATAAATTTTTTACATTAAAAAAAAAAAAAAATAAAATTAATTAAAAATTAATTAAGTTTGTATTTTGTAAGCCATTATGTTTATTTAAATTTCAACAATTTTCCTTGCAGCATATTTCACAGTAATAAGAGTCTCAAGTCAGATCATTAATTAATTATTGTGTCTGTCTTTTTATGATGATATCCAAACACAGAAAATTGTAATTTAAATTTTCACAAAACAAAAAAGAAAAAATAAATAACTTATAATTGAACAAAAAAAGTAAAACAAAAAAAAAATTAACTTTTTTTTTTCTTGAATATAAAAGGTACAAATCAATTTAATGCTGAGTTAATTGAAATTTAATTTAAAATGAAACCATAAAATAAGCGAAATAAAAACACAAAAAATAAATTAAAAACAACTACAGTAGAGATATAAAATGTAAAGAAAGGAATAATAACACATACAAACGAATATAATTTAATCAATTTAATTTGTATATGTATGTATGATGTATATCCGATATGTATAGACAAAATAAAACTTAAAAAATATTTTTTCGAATATGAGAAAAACAAAAATAATCAGAATTGAATTTTCCCAAAAAGAAAATTTTACTACGAACCACGAATAAATTAACACAAAACATTGACTACTCTTAAAATGATATCATTTTCACTTGTAGAATACCAAAAAAAAAAAAAAATAAACACAAAAAATCGGTAAAAAATAAATTTTCTTATGAAAAAAAAAAATTTTACCACAAAAGTAAAAAAGAAAAAAAAAAAAAAATTTCCATCAGAGAATAAAATTTGCACGATTGAAAACTGATCAGAAAATTTTAAATTCCATTTTTCAGCCAAAATACTACTACATATATTTTGGGTGCCGCACCGACACAAACAAATAAAAATTTATTCAATATATAGTACCTATACCCAATAATGTGGCAAACAATAACAGAAAGTGGGTATAATAAAAAAAAGAAAAACCACAAGAAATAATAAAAACAATATTTAAAAATAATAAAATTAAAAGTGAAAATATTGTCGAATCTCATTCGAATTATTTTCAAATAAATAAATAAAATAAAAAAAATTGTTTTCTTTTTTTTTTTTTACTTTGTATTTTAATGAAGCCGAAAATATATTTGCATTTTCAACACCCACCACCATTTAATACAAAAGTATTGAAATGATGAAAAAAGAGAATATTAAATAATAAAAGAATAAAGAAGGGAATAGAGTGAAATTATAATATGATAGTATATGTATATGTTACCGGTAGTAACCATTTGTAAGCACTACCTGGTATTGGCGCCTAAATCTTCGAATAACGAATCAATGCATAATTATGATCTGTGATTAAATCTGGGTATGGAATATTGAAATTATAAGTTATAGTAATTTCTGAAATAAAATATTTGTAAGCACTGATAAAATATATATGACATCTATATAATCAGATTTAATTTCGAACTAGAGCAGCTAAAGTTCATTATCAAAATATTATTCAGTTTTGATAACAGAGAGTGAAATTTCTGGACCATGCTACCTATTGTTATATTTATAATAAATGAAAATAGTATGGAAAGATTCTTTAAACACCAGTAGTAAAGAATAAAGGCGAGTAGAATAATGCTCGGACATGGTTAAATGTGATTTAATATTGAGTCACAACCAATTTAGCTCCTGATCGAAGATAATTAAAAAGTATATAAACTTTAGAATATTAGAGAAAAATAAAATTTATTTATTTTCGTGCATTGCAATAAAAAAAATTTAAAAAATATTATTGTGTTTTAAGACAACATTTATTTTATTGATACCTACGACTAATTTTTCTTTTTTTAACTCTTTTAACTTTTAATTTAACTCTTTTTATTTTTACTTAATTTTAATTAAATTTCTTTTGGTGCAACGAATTAACTTTATGAACACTTTTATCAGTTACATATTTATTGAAACAAGCTTTATGTCATGATCGGTTGATGTAGACTGCAAGAATATGAAATTAATTTTTTTCGAATCAATACAAAACTTACTACTTGGCAAGCACGAAGCGTCCATATATTGAGTTGAATGAGTGCTTCCCCAAATTTAATATAAAATATATAATTTAATTTAATCTAAAAATTTCTTAACTACAAAAATTCAAATCAAAAAAAAAAATTTCAAGCAAAAATTATATGCATAGATATGAACTATATTATGTATGTTTAGAAAATAATGCCTATATAAACATAATTATTTTCTATTTTCTTTTAATCATACAAGCAAACAAGAGATTTAAAAGCATTATTCTCTTACCATATGCTATAATATAATAATTATACATTGCATAAAAATATAATGACAAATTAAATATCATTCTCCTCAGTTCTCTTCTCATTTACAATATGCATACACTCAAACACACTGTCTCTGTTTAGTTTCTTAGCAACAACAAAAAAATAATAAATGAATCGACAATAAAATAAAATCTTAGAAGGACAAAAAAATTTAAGTAATTTATTGAGTCGCTGCCATTCATTCCAAATCTACCTGATATAATTAGAATATATCTGATAGAAAATAGCTTATCTAGTGAAACAACAACAAAATATCGCATGACACAAAATGAATTTTCAATTAAAAAAAAGTAGCAAGGAATGAATTAATTTTGTGCATTATTGTGGTCGTTGACTTAAATGAGAAGGAATATTTATATAAATAATGTATGTAGTTTTGTGTTTTTTTTTTAGAGAGTAGTTGTAGTATTGATTTGTGTTATAATATAATTCTGTAGTTTTTTTGTTATTGAATGCTACATTGTTTATTTTCAGCCATAATTTTGTTTTATGCAGTTTTGAAACAATTTGTTAACAAATGTAAAAATTTAAAATGTTTTTTTTTTTAATAATTTATAAATAATTAAAATAGATAATTGTAATTGTGTTATTCAAAGCTTAAGAAAAAATCATTTTCGGTTAGAAGTTTTGAGGAAAAATTATTAATTGTTAAAGATGGTAAACCAGTGCTTGCTCTACTAATAACAATAACAACAATAGAACGATGTAATCAGCATTTTTCTGTAAAATCTTTTAATTCGTATACGTGGTATTCTCCAACATAAATATAGAAAATTCATATTCCCACTGTTTTTACATTGTTTTCTTAAAGTCAGAGCTTAAATTAAAATTATATTTTCAGATGAAAATTTTAATAACAAAAACAGTATTTACGAAATATTAACTTCTATAATTGAAACAGAATTCAAGAATTCTTTTAATAAATATTCCCAAATTTTAAAATTTATAATTTATAATACACTTCATAATAACTACTTCAGTTGAGCGATCGTTTTTCTGCCTAAACAGAATTAAAACTACTTGAGAAGTAGATGTGAACAATTTTGATTGTCGAAATTAGCAAACTGATGTTGCCTTTTATAGTGCTTCCCCAGTTGAAAATTCCACGCCCCGTCACTGGTACCTGGTAATATTGAGAGAGTGATTTCTTCAACTACAACTAGATTATACGAATCATGGCATCAACAAGTCAGATTAATTGCTTATTAGTTTTCCAGAAGGAAATGGAATTATCGCTTCCACCTACCTACCTAAAAATAAATATTAAAATAAATTTTGGAAATGTTTGTAAATATTTTAATCTTATAATAAAAGAAAATTTTTACCCTCTCACTACTGAATCGTAATTAAATGGCAAAAAATGTAGAACCTTTCATTTCTCCAACAAAATAATTTGCATATAACGAAACAAAAATCTATTTTCAAGTAAAACCTTCTTAGGTAAAACTAGTTTTGCCTGAAATTAATTTTTATTAGCACAACAGAATTAGTTGTGCCCAAAAACAAGGTGTACTAATAATATGCATACATAAAAATATAATATCAAAATTTTTTTTAAATAAACTGAATAAATGAGAAAATTTATTTTTTTCATTCTTTTTGTTTTGGCAAATATAAATTCAGAACAACAACAACAAAACAAAAACTGGAAAAATTATTCAATTTATTTAATATAAATTTTTTGATTATCTTAATTTTAAATTGTAGATATACATATGTACCTAATTTATGAATTTGAATAATAATATTGTATTTTATAAAATTAAATAAATTTCATATTTAATGAGTTTTCTGATTAAATATCATTTATTAAAGATACACCTAAACGTATATAATGTTTTAATAAAAAAATTCTAATTTCTTGGGATTAAAAAATACCTAATTGTTGTCTTAAGCTTATAGTTTTTGTACAACATTAAATTTTAAATAATATATTTAAGTATTTTTACCCTTTTCAATTTATAATATAATATTTAGAATTTTTTTGGTAGAAAAATACTTATCTAGGAGATTTTTAGAAAAATAAAAAATTCATTATTTTCAAATATTTTAAGGTGATTTAAGGTTTTTTTTTTAAGATTATAATTTTCAAAATGTTGCTTTAATATTTTGCTGTTGGAAGATAAGAAAATAAATAATAAATTATAGGTATAATATACAAGCTATTGAAAATGAGTAAACATTACTTTGATGAAATAGCTGGCCAATCGTATTTTTATTTTTTTATTTATATTATATCTCAAAACCAGCCTCTATAATAAATTTATTTTTTAAAATAGCAATAAAAAGCTTTAATTATTTATTTTTATGCTAATATAAAACTTTAAAAGTTTAACTAACGTCTAATTACTAAAATTATTTTAATACTAAACATTAATCTACTATCGCTCTTATAAGGAAATGCGGATGGTGCTATTTTTTGAATTTGTTCAAAACAAGTGTCAGTGAGTTTGCTATTAAATGCAATCTTCAAGTAGAGAAGTAAAAAGGTTTACTGAGATGTAATCTAAGAATAGCGTTTTGTTTTCTTTAAAGCTAATTCAAATTAGTTTTGGCCACACTCGGGGCCAAACCGTATAGCAAAATGCTCCGAAATCAGTTAACCTAGATTTTTAATTATGACTGGATATAACTTTTTTGTAGAGAGATCTATTTTTTTTACAGTTTTCATTAGATGCGTTTTATAGTTTTTTCTATTAAGGTATTTTATAATATCACTTTTTCTAACTATTTCGAAATGTCCAAATGATAGTTTGGACCAAAAATAAAATTTTCTATTTTTGTAAAATAAATCGATGTAGTTTTTTCCACGTTAACTTTGATTTTCCATTTAAAATAGCTAAATAAAATTATGCATATTGATTTTAATACAAAGATATAATTTCACATTCTGAGACGAATACTGCCACAAATCACAAAATGTCAAAAATACGCTAATATTTTTTTCCCACTATTTTTACATTCTTACTCTTATAGTCTAGCCTAAAAAATTTATAATTTTTTCTAATTTTATTAACATCTAAACAATTTTTTTTGGTTTTTTATGTTAGTTTTACGCAAAATTTTAGAAATTTTTTATGCTATGTACAAATTTTACAAAGTTTTTTCGTCTTTGAATTATATTATTGGAAAAGTAGGAAGTAAAAACTAATAGTTATTTATTAAAAACCTAGCCTAACTTAGTCTATCTTAATCTAACTAAAACTGCTTAACCTAATTAAAAAAATAATGTATATTAAACTTTGTGCTAATTATAATTAGAGTTTTCCAACCACCAATAATTTGCTTTGTCAACTTTTTTGTGCTTTATTTTTGTGTTTTTGATATTAATTTGTCCTTATCTGGTATACGCTAATATTAAGATGTATAATGAATGTGCTATGTACTTTTGAGTGTTGTACTGTACTGCAGTTTTGTTTTTTCATACATAATTGATTAAAATTTTGATCGCGATCTCAGAACTTAAAATTTTAAAATGCAGCAGGTTTCTTCTAAGAATGCAATTTTGAAATTTTATTATATTTTAACATGTATATTTTTTATTTTAATCGTTTATCGCTGCATATTTCACTAATATACACATTTTTTCGCTTTCGTTTATGTTTTATACACAACGTCTTCTATGAATTATCTATCAAATAAATCCAATGTCTGTCGTGCTGAATTGAAGAAATTGTTAACAAAACAAATTGTAAAAAATAGTCAACAAAATATCAAAGTTTTAATATTATTATTTAACTAGGGGCCCCTGTTGATTAATTATAATTCAAAGTAAAGTTTAAGTAATAAAGTTTTTGAAAGAACAGTAATTTTTTTATTTTCTTTCCTTACATGTTGGTTTTGGTTTTGATATCAAAGAAAAATTAATTGTTATGTCCGAGAAAAAACAAATACCGCAAATTAAAGAATAGAGTTGTCAATCTGCTTTTGATTTTTTTATTTTTTATAACACACCCTTCCTATAAAACCCATTAAAAGGAAATAGATCATGGGTGTTCTTTATTTGAGACCAAAATAATTTACATTGACAGCAACACAAATTTATTATTAAATATGGATTTCATATAGTAACAAATGCTTTTTCTCTACCTAATTGCTATCTAATTTTTCTACCTAATTTTCATAGTAACAAATGCTTTTTCTCTACCTAAATTTTCTACCTAATTTTCACAGCAACAAATGTTTTTTTTTCTACCTAATTTTTAATTAAATTGCATTAAAATATTTTCTTAATTTAAATTATTTCCATTATCCAAGAAACAAACCATTTCAGAAACAAAAATTTAATCAATTTAAAATGTTATAACTACATACAAAGTATATAATTTTTTTTTTATTTTCAAACTTTAAATTAAATAATGACTTTGGGTAGACAAGAAAATTCTACACACAAAATATTTTAAAATTTAATGAGAAAAAAACAAAACATTAAATCAAAGACTCAAACCAATTTCTGTTAATATTAATTATTTTTTTGTAGAAGAAAATTTTAATTTTCAAGTTATACCTATGGTTTAATAATAATAATAATATTATTATGAATTTAATTTTTATTTCAATTATCAAGAAACATGTACGTTATATATATATATATATATATATATATAAAATTAAATTTCTTTTAATTACTAAAAACAAAGACATTCAGCACAAGAAACAAAAACATTTAAAATTATAAAACCATGTTCATTGTACAATGTACGCATTTTCGTTTTCGTTTGTTTACATACACAAAAAAAAAAAAAATACAAAACAAAACAATTTAACACAAATAACGTAATTAAAATCCGTCAGGACTCTTGTTGTCTTAATGTTTTTGTCTTTCATTTGTTTTTTTTTATGCTTTTTACTTTTGTTTTGTACTGGTTTTTTTTTTTTTACATTTCATTCAACTTGTTATAATTTTCAAATTTCACGCGTCTCAAAAATGTTGTCAGCAAAAACAGTCACTTTTTATTATAAACATACCTACTTTTCTATAGGTACATTCCTTTTTTTTTTTTATTAAATTTCTTTAAATCTCATCAGCGCCCATGTTTCTTTTTAATACACAGCATTTATAATATTTTAATGTTGATTTAAACCTCAAAACGTTTCATAACAATATATTATCTTCAGTGAAAGCGTTAAGCATAGAACCAAACAAACAAGCAACAACAACAACAGCAATAAAATATGAAAACAGAAATTGAAATTAAAACAAAAAAAAAAAACGCATGTTTTCTGTTATAATGTGTTTTCCCGTTCAAAATAACAGTATAGAAAAAAAAAAATTAATAGTATGTATATATAATATTAACATAACGGGATATGATTTTTAATGGTAAAACTTTGTGTTGATTTTTTTAATTTTTTTCTGTTTTTATTCTTTTTTTAATTTCTTTTTATTTCTTTCATCAGTGTTGATTATTATTCTTGGTTTCTTTTAATTCGTTTTATTTTCGACTTTTCAAAGATGTTTTTGTTTAATTTTTGTTTTTTTCTTCTCTTTTTTTCACTCTTCTTCAAAATATTTATTTATTTTATTTTATACTGGGTGTTTTTTAAGTCAGTGTACTGCTAAGTGTAATTATTGTGAAGACCTTCATTGATTAATTAAATGATTGTACTGTGTACATAGAATTGTCAAAGGGGTTATAATTATTGTCCAAGAAAAGAAAAAGAAAATAGTTTTTGTTGTTATAAATTATGCCAGAAGTTGGTTCCAAGAGCAAGATATATAAAAATAGTTTTAAAACCACCTGTTCGAAAGACTAATTTCTTATAAATAACTGTTTTAACAAATTCATATCTCTTGACGTTAAATTAAAAATTGCATATAAAATGTTTGGAATCTTTCAACAACATCACAAAAATATTGATAACACCCTGTATAATAATTATTATATGCTCTACTCCAGACATTGTATCTATATAATTTTTGGCGTTTTAAAGAACGCGAAAAAAGGAAATTATAACAATAACAAAATATACATATACAATGACATAAAATTTAATTGTGTATTGCATACATGACAGATAACACAATAATGTTAAATAAAGAAGATAGAAAGAGAGAGAGAGGGTTTAATGTTTGCCAAAGAAAATTAAACAAAATAATGTAGGTATATAATAATAATAATGTATATATATATATCTAACAAACAAAATTATAAAAAATGAAAATTTTATTTTTGAGTCAAATTTGCAAACAAAAATTATAAAAACAAAATTCCAGATCTCTTCCCTCTCTCTCTAATACTTCCTAATATTTAGTTTTCTTTTTAGATTTATTTGTTATTTTCTTTGAAAATAATGTTAATACAATTGGGTGGAGTCCTTATTAATTCCTAGATAACAACAAAAAAAAATTAAACAATAAGAAACACTGAAAACTGTTAACTACGTTCTTATAACTGTTATAACTGGTTTTAATGTGATATAAATGGGGTTCTTTCACTAATACTTTTTTTTTGTTCAACGTACTTTATTATAACTGTTCTGTACGTTGTGGGTTATAAATGTCAGTTACCTTGTGTATTTAATGATTGCATTATATCGATAAAACTGTAGATTTATTAAGCGTTTTATTTATTAACTAAGAGGGTGTTTTTGTTTTTTGTTTTTGGTTTAGAGTAAATTGTGAGGGTGATTGTTAATAGCTACCTTAAAACAATTTTTGTTTTTTTGTGACTTTTGATTTGTATTCTTTCGTTTTCAAAATTACTGTTAAAAAAAGTTTTTGTTTGTATTTTTTTTTTTCAATGATCAAAAGAAAATTATTTTTTTTTTTCGTTTATGTTTTTTGATGCCTTGAAAATGAAAAAAAAAAAAACTGTTGTTTTTATTTGATTTTTTCTTTAAATATTTACTTTATCCATCATGTTTTACCTATCAGCTTTTGAATACCATTAAAAATTTAAAAAAGGTGATTTACTTATAAAGCAAAAAAATATACGATTTTTCCTGTTCTTATCGTTGATCCAAAAATATAAGGAACTAAAATCTACATAAATGTATTCAAGTGATTTAAGAAAGTAAATGTGTGTTACTTTTAGATATCGTGAAAATGAAATCTGAAATTTAATGTTTTAAATAGATAATAAAACAACATCAAAAGAATACTTTAAAATAATTACGAGTTGAAAAATTATAATAAAAATAATAAAATAAACATTTGGTAAAAAGAATTTAATTACGTGAAAATGAATATTGTGTATAAAAATTCTATCGGGAAATACATTTTAGATAAAAGTAAAAATGGAAATTTTTGGAATCAAAGTTAAATATTAGGTTTATACAATTCATCAACTGATCAACTTAGTTTACGAATTCATTAGTTATTAGCTAATTAACGAAGGAAAATATTTAATGGAGGCGAACGTATAATAAAAATCTGAAAAATTGTGGGTTTTCCATTGAAATAATTTATTTTTCAGTAAAGCCATGAAAGTGGCAGACTTTATGCATGAAAATTGAATAAAATAAAATACCAAAGATGGGAATTTTGAATTATAATTATAATGCATTATTTTTCGTAGTTGGGTCATTATCTCAAACCTTGTACATTTGAAAAAATTATAAAAATGTTTTTTTTTGTTTTCCAATTTCAATAAATTTTTTTTTGTAATATGACCATTATTTGAAGAACACAGTTCCAGTGACAGCAGTTAACATTTTTAATTATTTTATAAGTTATTTAAAAAATTGATGCCCAAACACCCAATTTATGTCAACTGTGTTACCAGATTAAAAAGTTAGAAAAAGCTAACATAAATTAAACTTGTATTATAAGATGATGACTTTTGTTCATTGCAGTGGTATATTTGTACGCTTATATATCAGAATTATTGTCTCGTGACTGCGAATATTTTACTAACGAATTCAGTTAAAGCCATCTAAGTTTCCTTGTAAAATGTATTTTCATTGATTGCAATTATATCTAATGGAATACCTACCTATTTCTTTCCTATCTATTTCATTTTGTTTTAATTAAAAATTATTGGAATTCAAAATTTTTATTTTACATTGTATATTGTTTTGGAAGTTAGTTAGTGGCAGGTATATGAATATATTTTTTCAGATCTATTGTACATCCCCACTTGATTTTTCAAAATCGTCGGCGATATATTATACATATAATTGGCAAAATTTATGTACTTTATGAGCTATCGCACTAAAATAAAATGTGATAGGAGCTTATTTTCAATTTTGTCAATACAAAGCAGATACAAAAACAAAATAAATTAAAAATTACAAAATATACAAAAAAAAAACAAAACATAATACAATTAACTTAATGTTATATATTTTCCAATAGTTATAATTTTAAATTATAATTTTTAATAATTTTTTTAATACAATTGACATTTTAAATTTTTACTAATTTGTATATCTATAAAAAAAATAAAAAAAAATATTTTAATTGTTGGGTCGTATTCAAATAATGTAGTATGCGAAAATTGCATCTTTGTCATAATTTTATAACCTAAAAAGTAAGTTAAATATAAATATGGGTTTTGAACTAAATATTTAGTGTTTTTTGTACAATATATAACTCCATTCTTAATTTTACAATTGTTTACTCAAAATTGTACATTAATATTATTCATTAGGATGTCAAAAGTGAAACAACCCATGCAACAGTTTTATTGCTATAAGACTCTTACGCACTCTTATAACACTATTATAGACACTCTTATAGCAGTATTAGTGTTAATTTTAGTGCTCCGCAATTATTGCGAAACGTTATAAATACGTTATAGCACTAAAATGGAGAATCCTATAAGGCACCGGAACAATATTATTGCTGTAATATTGTTATAGGATTTAGTATACATAATAATATGTATTAGTGCATGTGTTTTTATTTTGAAATAATTTATGTTATGCGAGAATGAGATAGGTATTATTTTCTCTTTTAAAATAACAATTTTATGGAGTTTATATTTATTTTATTACGCATTTTTAGACTTATGACAACATTGCTGTAGCACTTGCTAAAAATTCCATTATAACAACTCCTGAATTGCTACAAGAACGTCCTTATAGCAATATTAATCACATTTTTCCCATAAAAGCATCATTATAACACCTTCAGTGATTATCGGGATTTATATAGGATTCTCATAGCACTAATTTTGTTTTTATAACAATAAAATGTTACGTGGGAAGATAAAAGTAATTTTCTGCGAAATGATAAAGGTAGTATATTTAGCATATTGAGTCACAGTAGCTAGGAGGTTTGGAAAAAACTGATGGATTAAAAATAAATAAAATATACTATTTTTAAAGGGATAAATCCCAAACAATGCAGCCATATTCTAAAGTAGATCAAACTAAGGAACAGAAAAATGTTTTAGTTACAACAACATTGTTGAATTCTTTAGTTCTTGAAATTTAACATTCCAATTATCTGTATAATAGGAATCTGACTAGTTTCATATCAAAAATTTTCCGTTGATGGTATTAATTTTAAAATGTCTATGTGTACGTATTATCATTTTCTTGGAGGTATTTTAAAGGTAGGTCCAATTCTGAAATAAAAAGTTTGCAACACATCTGCTTATCTAAAAATATTAGCTTAAAATCTAATTTTATACTTCAATTACTGTATTTCACTTGCCCATATTAAAATAGCATATATTAAATAATTTAATTACAAGCTATTGAAATAAAACTATACTGTCATGGAAACAGAAATAGTCCTTGAATATTCTAAAAAGAAGATCATGGCACAGTAATTATTTTGTAAATCTAATTAAAATTATTTTAAATTTTTTTATTTATACATTTTTGTTTGACCTAGAATTTTGTATATCGTTCCAATTAACTACAATATTTTAAATAAATAACTACTTTATTATTTCCGCACAAGTATCCTTGATTTACTTAGATCAGCCATACAATTTTTCATTTTTCTAAATAAATCATCTACAAAAAAATAGGATGCTCTAATTAGAAGTCTGTGAGTGAATATGCAGTTCTCTTTTTGTAATACAGAAGAAGAAGAAAAAAAAAATATTTTCCTTTTAAATTGCACTACCAAATCTCTTAAATTATTTATGTAAGAATGAAAAAAAAACCCTTTTTTTTCTTGCACTTTTTACAAGTATTTTTAAATTTTACAGACTAGGTACTAAAAATTTTCTTTTTGTTTTTTATTTTTACCTTTCATATTATTTCTATTCATTTCCTTGATTGTAATTTGTTCAAAACTAAATTTTAAGTTAAAAAACAAAAATAAAATAAATTCAGGGTAAAAAGAAAAAAAAAATTTTGAGGAAAAAAAATTTTGCGCATAATAAATGAAGTTAAGGATTTCTCCTGGAAAAAAAAACGCAAAAAAAAAAAATATTTACAATAAAGGAAGTGAAAATCCTGATAAGAACCATTATTATATTTTCTTGATTTTAAAATTTTTCATTGAAAGAGCACAAGAGAACACAAAAAAAAAAAAAAAAAAACAAAATCTTTGAACGATTTTAAATGGTTTAATATTATGAATTAAAGAAAAAGGAAAATTTCAATGTTTTTCCGTTTGTTGTTTTTTCTTTTTCTTTTTTCTTTACTTTCCTTTTTGTATTTACTTTTTTCCAAGAAAAAATTGTTTTATTGATAAAAGTCACGCAAAGGTGTTTATTTGTTTTTTCTCTAAATTCAAAACTGAGATTTTTCCTATAATATGCACTTCATAAACTTATATGAAGAGAACTTGTTAATATATCTTATACCTCAACGATCTAATTTAAAGAAATAGAAAATAAAAAACAAAAATGAAAAAAAAAATAATAGAAACATATAAGAAATCATTAAAATATTAGAAATTCCATCCGAATATAGAAGGTAATTTTGAAATTCTTTCTTTATTTTTCTATTTTAGTTTCTGAATTATTTGCACGACTTCAGTATTATACAGTTTTCTGTTTAACCCTGTGATGCATAGCATTTTTTTATGTAAATACATAAGATGAGCATGTTCATTATCATCATTGTCCTGTATCATCATCCGTGGGCATAGGGTGGAGATAAAATCTTTCCATCGACTCGCTATCTGCGGGGCAAGAGGTCTTCAATTGTGGGAACGTTCTTTGCTAGGAAGAAGAACATGTAGAGCCCAGATTTGCTAAGTAATATCGATATCACAAAATGTTGATTCACAATATCGATTCCAAAATGTCGACGTCAAAAATGTCGAGTTGTACAATTTATCGATTCTTTAAATGTGGATTCTAAAATGTCTTGAAATGTCGAATCTAACATGGACAAAATGTTGACTTTTAAAAGGGACAGAATTTTCGAATAAATTAATGACTGAAGCTCTGATTTTTTAGACTATTATAAGCATCTGGGTATTGGTCGATTTGTTGAATAATAAAATGTTGAAAAAAAAATTTTAAATGCAAAAATGTCGAAAAAGAAAATGTTGAAGAAAAATAACATCGCAAATAAAATAATTCATTTATATTTATTTCAAATTTATTTATATTAATTGGATAAACTTTAGAACAGGTCCGAATCAAACTAATTTTTCCATAACGGTACTTTACAACGTTCCAAATATTTCATAAAAGACCATTTTGGGCGAAAATGTCACTTTAAGGTCAAATTGATTTTTATCAAAATTTTGTAGTGTTTTACTAATGTTATATATTTTCTCTACCACAAAATGGTGAAGTTTCTTTACAACAACATTGTAAGGATTTCTCCAGCTTTTAATTTGTAACTTTTTTGGTCTGATTCAGTATTACCGTTTCAAAGATATTAGAGTTCAAAGTGAAAATTGTAAAATAAATAAAAAATTTCCATAGTTTGCAATTTATATATCCCTTTTCCAGGTAAATATTCTGTAAAACGGGTATATCCCCATTTTGCAACCAACAGCAGCTACGCATAAAAATAATTAAGGTTAATATTCAGGAAAAAGAGATATGTCCCCCTTTTTTGCATGAAACAGCGGCTACGCATAAAAAGAAGGTAAATATTCTGGAAAAAGGGATATATTCCCTTCTTTTGCATCCAACAGTGGCTTCGCATAAAAATAATTAGGGTAAATATTATGAAAAAGGGAAAAAAAAAAAATCCATTTTGTGTATAAATTAATTTTACAGCAAAAGAAGATTAATATGGGCGAGAAAAAAAAATTATTTTAACCGCCCCCGAGCCCTTGCTACTTATTTATTGAAATCCTCTTTTTGTAACCAAAATTCCATCCACAATAAGCTACAAATAGCCACATAGCTCAATCAGGAAAAATTTTTTTTACTCAGAACATGCGAGGGCGTTTCTGGCATATTAAATTAACCAAATCACGAGTTTTAAGGGCTCAGAACCCGGAATAAGGGGTCTGGTATCTTAATTTTGTCCAAGTCGACATTTTAAGAATCGACATTTTGGGAAATCGCCATTTAGTACAATCGACATTTTTGAAGAAAACGATGTCTACATTTTGTCAGTCGATATAATGGAAGTCGACATAAGGTAAGAATTGCGTTGGGCCTATAATGTACAATTAAAATCATTTTTCAAATTTAAATGTTTACATTCAGTAAGCAAGAGTTTTACATTTACCTCAATATAACGAAAGTTATAAGAAGAAGATTGTTATCAAAAGAACTAAAATGGCCCATGTTCATGGAGGATAACTGTGCAAGTAACAAATTTAATTTAATTGATTTAAACAATGTATGCATATATTATATAATTCAGTAGAAAATATGCACACATGTGTATAATTAGATTTAGATTGAAATTGATTGTATTTAATTTGTATTAGTATTAAATCATAAAATATTTGGGTATAAGATTTGTCAAAGAGAGATGGTTGACATCCATACTCGAAAAAGGGTCTTAAATTTTGGTTGTACATTTATGTGAAATTGAAGTAATAGAATTAAATTAAATTAACAACATGCACGTTGTTTGCATAATAATCGAATAAAGTTGTCTTACTCAAGTAAACACAATCTATTCTAGTGACAGTCAAAGTTGGCTAATCCTTGTGAAAGCATAAACTAATTAAATAGTTTTATATATACACTATATTTTACTGTAGAAATACACAAAAAACACACAAAAAGACTATGCTTGCATTATAATATTATGATAAAATAAGAACAATTTTAAAGATCCTTCATAGAAAAACAATTTGTTTATCTTTTCAACTACAGAAATTTAGACTTACAATTCATGCATTCATAGTGTCATCATCAATCTGAAAGTATAAATCTCTGAAACATATCAAAATCCGATTTACATTATTTTTTGAAATGATAGATATTCTAAAGGAGACGTGGCGAATTTAAATATTTTTTTTTTAATTGGTGGATTAGCAAAAAATGCAATCTAATCTAATGATGGCTTAATATGCTCATTATGAGTCTTAAACTATTTTTTTAATTATTTTAGTTTTTGTTGTAATGTAAAGAAAATAAATATTAATTAAATTCAATTTGTTAAAGAAATTAAATTATTTAATTACTCAAGTCCGTAAATGTTATACAAAATTTTAAGTAATTTTTTAATTTTGTTTTATTTTAACGAGACGACAGGCAGCGTTACAGATAATACGTAGAAAAGCAAAAATAGAGTAACAAATTGTTATTATTATTATTGTGTTGACCACTATTTAAATTATGGCTAATTTTATAAACACTAGCTGCAGATATTTTCGGCTCAGAATAATAAATTACTATCACAATATATCAGGTATGTCAAAGCCCTATGGTCGTTTAGACAAATATATACTAAATCTAAATTTTGCAGAAAGCAAATATCTACTGATATTACTTTACGTTGGCTTAGTTACTGTTGGGTTAAAATGAAAGAAAAACAAAAAATGAACAACAAAAAAACTTTTTTATTTTAATGATTGCAACATCATAACAACAGAGAAAATTCTTGTTGTAGTAAAATTTTAATTGTCTCGATTTGTAATGTCAAAAATTTTTATAAAACAACGACAATAATATCTTTTTACAAATGTGGTGTGTTTTTCCGCAATTATTATTGTGTTTTTTCTTTATATATACGTATAATTATTATGTAGAAATTCAATTTTAAAATAATAAAAACAAAAATAAAGTAGGTTAATGTAATAAAACATAATTTTTTTTCAACACTAGTCTCTTTCTTAATTAGTATGTATGTATGTATGCGTATACTAGTGAGCTGTAAAATATTTTTCTTTAGCCCAATTGGTAGGTTGGCAGAAAAATGCAATTTAACGATGTGATTTGACACGGGTTCAAATTCCCTCAGAGATAAAATTAGCTTTTCCTGTTAGACGATACTTAACGAAATTAAGTAGAATTATAGAAACTATAGTACATTTTACCTAATTCTAATCAACTAGTAATTGTACTTTATAAAAATAATAATGACTGAAATATTACTTTTTAAAATGACTGAAGACCATACTCCCAATTGGAATAAAAAAAGATAAAAAAGTAGGTACTGCTGAGTTGATTATTGATTATTTCAATCAATTAAAAAATTTTAAATACTAAATTTTATTTTTATCAGTTCGATATTAAAAGCATTGTAGTGTGAAATATTTTTGTTTTGTTATCGTTGAATTTTTTGAAAAATCTTAATTTCTGCATGTCTATTTCTACGTTGTAAATGAACTTTTATTGTGATATTATGTTTAATTTTAAGAGTAATCCGAGATAAGGAAATAACGTTAGGGGAGAACCAGTAATTAGAGGGCTATAAATAAACAGAAGCTATAGTCATTAATTGTAATACGATGATATAATTTGAATATTATGAGTCAGTCTGTGCTGAAAAATGCTATCCGAAACCGAAAAACGATTCCATACAATAAAAATTGTATCGTTATTTTAGATTGATATTATTTTAGATTGTATCGTTCTTTAGAATATCTATAATTGTATTCGGATCAGAAGGTTGTAATTGACTGCATTTTAATATAGTACGTAGCATATGCATAAAATGAAAGTAATAAATAAATTTAAATACTTTTTATATATAGTTTAATATGTATAATTTAAAAAATTAAAGACATAAAGATTTTAACGTCCAAGTTTTGTAAAGGAACTAATCTATCTAATCGATTACAAAAATTGTAAAATCAAAAAATTAAGACAGCAGATCAAACTTTAACTAATACAACAATATTAAATTATTTATGAATATTGAATGATTGAATTATAACAACCCCGCGAGTACCATAGTATCGAATCTATCATATCAAGCTAAATAAGCCGGAGTTTGATGAGAGGGACATTTCGAATATATTCTGAATATACCGAATTCCTTGACAGGCTCTTTATAAGAAAGTGCATGGTAATAGAAGGTTTAATAAGAGCCTTACCTCCAGGAGCTTCAGTATGGTATTCCGGGGAGAAAACCAGTGCGGGGGTATTTGGACCAAGGTTCAGGTTTAGCGCGGCACTTGACATATATCCCACTGCCTTTCAAGCTGACTGACCTATGACATCGAGGTATCGGCATTACAGTGCAGTAAAAGGGGGCACAGAGGTGCCAACATATACATAATCTCAGATAGCCAAGCTGCTTTAAAAGCTCTGGCTTCCCCAATTTTTAAATCAAAGCTTATCTATAGCTGTTACAAAAGCTTAATAAAGCTAGCCGAACGAAACAGAGTTACTCTTATGTGGACTCCTGGGCATGAAGGAATACAGGGCAATGAAGAGGCAGATGTCCTTGCAAAAACAGGTTCGAAGAGTCAATTCTTGGGACCAAAGCCAAGTATTGCTCGTTCCAACGCTGACCTACAAGGAATTGTGTCCAAGTGGAAGTCCAAAAAAACCCAGAACATATGGGATAGCTGCCAAGGACTTACACAGTCCAAATTCTTTTTCAAGCTAAATATTCATGGATTGAACCAGATAATCAGGGAGACTAGACTCAATGTCAGAATGCTGACATGGTTCATCACAGGTCATGGCCCACTTAATAAACATCTCTTCAAGATTGGTAGATCGAGCACAGATGCAGATTCTGCTTAGAGGAGGAGGAGTCCTCCTCCCATATTCTATTTGATTGCGACGCTGTAGCTCGAAAAAGATACAAGCACTTTCAGGGATACAAATCTCCTGATTCTGACCTTGACATCAAGGCAATAATAGCTTTCATCAAGGACATAGACCTGCAATTCTGAAATGGAGGGGGAAGTACAATAGATCTTAAGCGACCTCTTAGAACTCCCAATTATAAAAAAAAAAAAAAATGGTAATAGACCAGCTGATAAATTATCTTATCATTGCTAAACATAATTATTATGTTGATGAGTAGCATACAGTTCTAATTCCAAAGTTGTCATATTCAAAGCGATTTTATCTACAGAATAACAACCTTTTCACTATACAAAAAATTGCTCAACTTCTTTATTCTATCCGCCTTAAATAAATTTAATACTAATTTAAATAAAACACAAAAATCTGTTTTAATATAACAAAGTTCATGGAACCTTACTAAAATAGTAATTTTATTCGCCTGAGGTGATCTAACATTTCCCAAAATTATTATATATCTAATTTTAGCACACACTGTTATAAAAAATATTAATATTATTTTTATATGCATTTATTATTTAAATGTATTTTAAGGATATTGCGGATAATCCGATAGTCCGTTTCTAGTAACTTTAAAATATTATTTTATAATAGAAAAAAAAAACAAAAAAAAAAAAACAAAATGTATACATTATAATATTGTTTAAAAATAACTTTTTTTTTTGCTTTTTACCTTCAAATTATATTTTCTAAGAAAAAGGAAATTGTTAAAATAGCAAGGATATGTATAAAAAGTATATATATATATATATAATTATTATTTCTATGTATATATATATTATATATTATATTTTATCACATTATTTAAACGTTCTATTCTCAGACTTATTTTTCAAAATAAATTGTTATAATTACCATATTATGACAGTTTAAAGGTAAACTTAACGAAAGTACGTAAGTTCTAAACCAGAAAACAGAAAAAAAAACAAAAAGTAAAAATTTAAGTTAAGAAAACAAAACTAAAAACAAAAAAACTACCACCATAAAAATATAATGCACGCCTCAAAGGATATTCGAGGGAGTTAAATATGATAATTGGTTCTTTTCAAATCCCCATTCTCTTCTAAAATTTTAACTTTCATTTTGATATTCCGATAAACGAATTCTTTGCAATCATAAAAGTTTATGTTTTTAAGATATTATTTAAATCTACACCATATTATGGTATAGTATCGCAGTTATACGGCAATATAATTTAAACAGTAAAATGGCGACGGACACTTCGTTAACTAGAACAAAATGATTTATGTTTTGCTAGAGAACTTAAATTTTATTAATAAAGTATTTAATGTCATAAAATAATAGCAAAATGCAGGGTTAAAATGAATTATGATGGTTTTTGAGAATATAATTATTTGAATTTATTATGTCTACAAAAATAGTAGACATATTATATAGTCTCTATATAGTCTTTAAACAGTTAAGGTATAGGTGAATATACTTTATCCAATATTTTCTAAACGATTATAATTGCAAAAAAAAAAAATTAAATTAAAAATGTAACTGTAAAGTAAACTAATTATTATTACACAATAAATTAAAAGTGTACTTCTAAAAGTCTTTTGGGTGTGGTGCACTAAAACAATACTAAATAAAGAAAGTCTTCTACTGAAGTAGCTAGTAAATATTTTACGTATTGATTGTTGATTGATCTAGAATCTAAGAACAATACCCTTGTTGTGATTTTTAGCCGATTTACAGCTCGCAGTAATTAATTATCAACACCGCGAGTCTGACACAATCTAATTCAAAACATTAATTTTAGCTTAATGGGAAAATTATGCTGAGTGTAAATGTGTGTTAGAGATCATCATATCTATGAATCTTCAAAATCTATGGATTATGGTAAAATAAAATGATTTTAATAACAGCGAAAAGAGGCAGGAAAGGAGAGAAATAATAATTGATTACTGTAAATAGAAAATAACACAAGAGATTTTGTATGAAACATTTTATCAGAAACTAAAAATTCTGGATTCTAACATTCATTAATGCATTCTGTATAG
This sequence comes from Argyra leucocephala, assembly GCA_963942445.1. Lineage (NCBI taxonomy): Eukaryota > Metazoa > Arthropoda > Insecta > Diptera > Dolichopodidae > Argyra > Argyra leucocephala. The sequence continues at coordinate 59,152,976 of OZ012677.1, read as the reverse complement.
ATGTGAGTAAATATTGATTTTAAGCTCAGATTAATTAATAAAACATTTTAGAAGTTTATATGGTAAGTAATTGGCGTCGCAAATCCTTGAATTATTACGATTTGATCTTCATTTTTTTGTTCTTTGTTATGCTCTTCATAGTAACTTAGGTAGAATCACCTTTTCATGCCTAATTAAGTACGGTTGCAAGTTTATACTACAATATCTACAATATTTCGAGTATTTATTTATCAACTCGTTAAATATGGGAAATTACAGCTATTGTCAGGAACCAAGCATTTTTAAATAGAATATATATATATATCCGTTTTATTTAATTCTCAATTATTTTTTGTCATTTATTTCATCCCAATGACAAAAGGTACTGAACCAGGTCGAAAAACCCATAAAACTATTTTTTTTTTCTTTTGCTTCATCGGGAATCGAACCTGGGACCTTTCGATTGAAAGACAGACGCTCTACTTACTGCGCCACCCAGCGTGCATTTATGAAAATAAATCGGAACTAAAAATAAAATGGAACTAAACTATTATGAAGGCAAAGTGCTCTACAGTAGGTAGAGTTTTCCACTTTTAAATTAGTAGATATACCATAACAATTCTAAAGAAAAGCTTTTGTATGTAATTGTGTATTCCAAAACTCTGTGCAAAAGCAGGTGGGGTGTTCATAGACTTGGAATTATATAAAAATAAAAATATATTGGTATTTTTTGATTTCATATTTGGAAATTAAATAGACAAATTATTTTCTATTTTATGCTAGGCGTATTTTGTTGGTCCGAACACTGACTATTCATGGGGCTGAACAAACTGATTTCAATTATTTTTTAATTCTTTCATTTTTAACAACTTTTATTCTACCACACAGAACTCTAGAATTTTACAGACAAATACAAAAATTTGATTTACAATCAAAAACAGAAAAGAAATCTCTATCTCTTTCCACATCCCATTTAATATGAAATATTAATTACTTACATGTTATATTAAATATTATCCTTTTATAAAAATGAACATTAACATTTTACAGTTAACCACATACATACATTTTCTTTTTTTAATTTTCATGTTGTTATTTTTCAACAGTATAAGTATATTTTAATTTTGGATAAAGTGTTACCTAAATAAACACCGTCAATGTCATCAATAAAAATTTTCTTCTCTTGTCGTTTATATTAAAACGTTAAATCAACCAACCTACATTTATTATTTTAACAAAAAAAAAAAAGTGCAAAAAACTTTATTTGCGTAACAAAAACAAAACACTGTAAAGTTGTTTTTTTCCGTATAATATAGTTAAAAATCCCGAAATTTTTCATTACCCACCATCAATATCCGATACCTACTCATATCAAAAATATTAAATTTCATATAAAAATCCATATTACCAAGTAAATTTTCTTTTATTAAAATAAAAAAAAAAAAAATTAACATGAGGTGAGGAACTGAAGTATTTACATTTAGACTTTTATTTGTACATTGCTATATTTTTATTTAAGTTTGAGTCCATGTCCAATATTTTATATTTAAATTAAAAATAATTAAAGCAAAAAAATTAAGCTCAAATTATATAACACATGCCTCGAAACATACTTTTGTTTTATTTATATGCACAAGTCATAAAATAAATCGATTTAAGGCTGCGGTGACAGTAGAGACAACCTACCTACAAGAATTCTACGTTACAAATATAATCTACAAACAGGCACGAACAAAATTCTAGTTTGATACAATTCTGAATTATATGTATAAAATATAACATCATATTTTTTATCCCTTGATTTTTACATAAATTAAAAATACTATTCAGTAAACTATGCTAAATTTACTTTAAAATAAATCAAATTGTTTTCGTTGTCTTTTGAATTATGTTCTCAAAAAGGGCAAAAAAATATGCATTTTCATTTTACCCTTTAACGGATGTTGAATTATTTAATTTGGCTAGTGCAATATTAAATTCTTAATATACAAAGAAATAATATGTCAATACGACTCTGACAATTATGTTCTTTCTAACCAATTTCCTTAGAAGATAGTATTGAAAATATGAAATAACAATAATTGGCTTTGAAATTGAGTTAATAGATGAATTAAGTCTTGTATATATAACTGTTATTTTTTAATTTATGTCATGGTATAATATTCGTGCTTCGCCATATTACTATAATCAGAATCTAGTACTACTGACAGACATGTAATATCTATATTGTATTATTGCTGTGTGTCACCTAATATCATAATATTAATCAATATTATTGCAAAACTTTTTTGTGTAACATTTGTCACCATTCCGTGAGGTTAGTAGAGTCCAACACAGTTTGAAAATAAAATAAAACACATGCTGTTAATAGACTAAAAATTTAATTAATATCTAAATATTTAGTATTGGTATTAAATAATCCGCTCATAAGAGCAATTTTAGAATAGGTTTTAATTTAGATTTATGTATTTCTTAGTATGTAAGTAGTGGTAAGTTTTATGAAAAACATAAATATTCAAAAAGATTTTTTGTCGCCATTTTTCCTTAAAATAATAAATTAGTCAGCTAGCCTAAGTAATAATTAAGAATAGTCATAGGTGTAAATACAATAGTACAAGCTCTAAAAAATTTAATATTTTTAAAAAAGAAAAATTATAAATTATGTATCATGGTTTATTTATTTTCACTATCAACAAGGACATAATATTACGAATTAAAACAGCTGTTCAACACAGTTGTCTGATATTGTTGCCTGTTGTTGCTCATTGTTGTTCATCAGAGCGGTCTGAAGGCAAGTAGATCAATTTTTTTTTTAATTTTAACTACTACAGTTGATTTGTCGTATTTTAAAAATTAAACATAATTTGTGTCAAAAAACATTGACAAATCAAATTGATAAAATGGATAAAAATAAAAATAGAGTCAAATTTTAAATAAATAATTAAAGCTGTTCATTCAATTTAATTTTACTTGTTGGTAATTTGCTAATTTTACAACTATTCTTTTATTGTTTTGAAAATTGAACGTCAATGCAAAAATAAATTATCTTCCATTTTACTTGTCTTAATAATAAAATATAAATAATACAATAATTGTGTTTGTCATACTACTTTTGATATAATGATATAGGAAATATTAGATTATTGAACATAATAGATATTACATGTCTGCTAGGTAACAGTACAGTTAAAGCTACAAACACTAGGTTGGTGACAAAAATATCTATAGTTAATCAAATAATATTATAAATACATTATTATTTTATTTTATGTTATTTTTTGATTTTTGTTTTTTTTTAAATATTTTATTGTCGATTTACTTTTTATTTATTAATTTTTTTTATTTTTTCCTGCCTCAAATCAACCGACTAATTAATATCTTAATAACTCACTTGGTTTTAAAACATTTCATCAATTCAAGTAGGTGATAAGAATTGAGTTGCAATCATAATTTAAATTAATTCTATATTTTGAATCAAAATTCCGGACGTCATTTCAGTTATTATGTATTAAGTTAAGAACCTTAGATATGTAAAATATATTTTTACCTTTTTCAATATCATAATTACACATTAACAAATATACATTCATATATATATATACAGAATTTTGTTTAAAGTTATACCGTTATAAATTTACTTGAAATAAGGATATATTTGTTTATTGGTGTATATTAGTATTGGGTAACCGTTAAAACCCATATAAGTTTAAAAAAAAAAAAACAAAAAAAAAAAATAATAATAATATTTTAGATTAATTTTATGGAATTTTAATAGTGTTTTATTTTAAATTTTATTTTTTGTTTACCTATGAATATTTTAAAAATCAAATAGAATAAAATCTAAATATATTATTTTCTCCAAGAAATCTAAATTTAAGGTGCGAACATAATAATAATAATATTAATGAGATTCAAGTCCTTGAAGGATTAAAGTTAAATGTTTATATTATCAAAGATCATTAATTATTAACATTTTTACATTTATATATAACAATTTAAAGGAAATTTTATTTTAAATAAATTAAACCTTTTGTTAAAATTATTTTATATTTATTTTAGAAAAATAATTAAATTAAAAATAAATTTCAAATATAAAAACAATAAGTATAGAGAATCTTGTTAACAGAATTTTGTTTAATTGTTTTATACTAATTTATTATAATTTTAGAAGTGACATTTTAAATTTTCGGTAATAGTTATTACGTTCATATATGACTTTATCGCTATTGATTATATATTTTTTTTTAATTGTAAGAAAGAATGGATTTATTTTCAGGGCCTTGGCATATACTAGCAATGCCATCAAATAAATTTTGAATTTTTAATAGCTCTATCTTAGTATTAATATTGAAGTATGGAAATCTACAGTTATTGTTTAGAGAAGATATAATTTAAAATAATAATTTTAAGAACAAAATATTATAAAATTTTACATCAGATCATCGATTGCACTAACTCCTCATAAGTGAACTTTGTACAAACTCTTTAAGCTCATTTGAGATTTAAATAAATAAATAAGTTTTGAGTTGGTTAACATTGTACAATTTTATTTATTTTTTTTGGTTATACTCAAGTTATCTAATAAGTTAATTAATTACAATGACAGATGTAAAAAAAAACCAAACCATAAACTATAAACCTCCATGCTCTAAGCGAGAATTGAAACCGATTAATAATTAAATAAATAACCAATGCAAATTTTTTGTCAAAAACTCAACAAAATTTTATATTTGCGTAGTAAGTTCATTAGGTTGTAAGTATAAGTAAGTATTTTATTTTTTTTAACTTTATTTTATAGCCAGCCCGTGTTGTGGGTATTTACTTATAACAAAATTTTGATTGTCTTAAATTGAACCGAAATTCACACGTAATTTCATTGAAATTTAGATTTGGTTTTAGGTTTTTCCGTTAAATTTTAAAAATTTCTTAGAAATGTTACAGTTAGGATCTATATATCAAAATGAAGCATAGTTCAATTATTATAAGCTTTTTTTTACCGTTACTATTATTGTCTTTTTTTTTTTTTTTTAATAATTCCTATATTTCTGATTTAGTTTATAATGATACATTGATATTTATACTTATAGGCTATGAATAATTCACAATTTTTTTTTTTTTTTATTTATATATATAATTATTATAATTTCAGATTGATATGAAAATTCAGTGACCTAAGCTTTCGCTGTCTGGTCTTCTTGTTATGAATTTTACAGCATAATATCATACTTGTAAAATTCTTATATGTCTATAAAAAAAATAATGTTAAGTTAATGAGTAAGCGAAAGAAAAATTAAACAAAATAAAATTTAAAAAGTATACAAAATACAGAGTGATCAAAGAAATGAATGCACATTCTTAAAATCCCCAATATTTATGATAGATTATTAAGTAATTCTTTAATTTTATTTTTGAAGATACAAAAATATTTTCAATATTTTTGATTTCATTTGATAACTCGTTATAGACTTTAAGACAGTTATATAGGCAATTCTTTCTTTGCTTTTATAATCAGCATCCATACAAAGAAAAGGATGTTAATTAAAAATTAGTGTTGTTGCTTGTATTGTGATTGTGTATGTCAATATTCCTATGTAAAATGAAATTAATTTTGTTATTTATTATCTTGAATGCAACCATGTATAGTTCTTGCTTACATATTTTATTGAAACTGATATATTTTCCAGAATAGAGCATATGAGTGGGGTGCAATGTAGGGTAATTATGTATGATTTTAATGGCTTTTTTGATAAGAAGATCAATTTTGTTCAGATAGATTTGTGGAGCTCTGTTCCAAATAGGATTAACGCAGATTACATTTGAAATAATATATGACGAATAAATGATGTATAGTATATTAGAATTGAAAAATCTTTTCAATCGTTTTAATAAGAAAACAAATGATGTTATTTTTTTGACAATTTAGTTAATATGCTCATCCCATCTTAATTTTTCACCTAGTATCAACCCAAGATATTTGTAACTTTTAACTACTTCAATATATGTATTATTGTACATGAATGTGGTATTGATACATTTTTTATTGTCAAAAACCAAGGTTTTGGTTTTATCGACATTCATTAGTAGTCTATTATTTAACTTTTAAGTCATCGGATATTGCAGAAGAAAGGTGGTTGTCACTACTCTCGGAATATTTTATGACAGCATCATCAGCTGAATAGATCCCAGTAGTGGAAGGTGTGCTAATTCATCTATATAAATTTTTAATAATTCAGGTCCTAAAATGGAGGCTTGAGGAACACCTTTTTTTATCTACATCCAATCGTTCTTATTGCTCCCATTACGAACACATTGCATTCTGTTGGTTAAATATGATTCAAAAAACATTTTTTGGCTACTATTAAAGTTAAGGCTGGAAAGCTTACTTAATAACACCTTAGGATCTACACAGTCAAAGGCCTTTCTTAGATCAATAAAAACACAACCAGTGTATTTTCCTTCATCCGGTGATGAAATCTGTTAGAGTTAGGCAAGCTGCCGTAGTATTTGAATACTGCTCGAAACCATATTGCTCTGAATGAAGAATATTGATACTTCTTAGGAAGCTAGTTAACCTATTTTTTGTTATAGTTTCGAATATTTTAGAGAATACTGGGAGTACAGAAATTGGTCTGTAATTAGATGGATCAGTGCTATCACCTGATTTGTAAATTGGTGTAACGAGAGCCATTTTCAAACAGTCTGGAAAATAACATGTCTCAAAAGATATGTTTATAAATTTAGATAAGATAGGAGTAAGTTTGTTTGGAAATTTTTTAATAAATTTCGTTGAAACTCCGTCATATCCCGTTATCCCGTAGCAGCTGAGGATTTTAATGAGTTAATCGCCAGAATGATCTCATCTGAATTTGTAGGAGATAAATGAAAACTTGAGAAGGTGTTTCGCGAGAAATTTCTGAAAATATTCTGATTAATATTATATGAAGGAAGGTTTAGATTATCGGTAACTGTGGTAAAATATTCATTCATCAAATTTAAGATCTTTTGCGGTTCTTGTAATATTGGAGCGAATTAAACTTTAATAACATCAAATGAGCTTTGTAGCAGCACTCATTTGGTCACAAAAATTGCAATGCAAATATTTCATAAGTCAAATAAAGATACTGATTTTTTTTTTTAAATATAACCAAGATTTTAAAAATAATTGATTTATAGTAATTACCACTAAGTTTAATTTGAAAATTGAATTTATAATTTTTGTCCCCCAAAATATACTTTTGATATACTTTTTTCTTAGTATTATTATCAGTAGTATTTTTACACAATAACATTACAATAAACGATGGATTGAATACACTAAGGAAATACAATCAATATCAACTACAACCTCATAAACGTCAGTAAGAAATTAAAATGATAAAAAAAAATTTATAATGGTAACAATTTTATTAACTTAACATTGACATAAAATTTTGCTACGTATTTTACTAATTTTTATAATATTTTAACTGTTAAAAATTTATAGTTTAAAAAATTAACTGTACAAATTACATAATTATTAATATAGTAAAAATGTATGTCAATGTTATGTACATAACTGAATACTGTTTATAATGGCAACCTAATAACATTTATTCATAATATTTAAGCCCAAGTTTTTCAATTTTTATAATTTTTATTCTAAGTTTTAAGACAGTGATTATGAATATAATAAAGAGAAGTTGACAAAAAAAAAAGATCTATTCTCATTAAAGAATATTATTAGTAAAAAATATAATAGGCAAATTAAAGTTATAAGAACATTTTGATTGTTAATTAATTCAGTTACTTTATATAAAAAAAGAAGTTAATAGAACGAAATAAGTTGAAACAGTTCACAAAACAGGTACTGCTATGAGTTATTAAAACCTCAAAAATTTGCTTAATTATTTTATTTATAATTTTTCACATTTATTACAATTTATTAACTTTACACATTAATTCCTTGAAAAACAATATTTGTTTTTCAGGTACCACAATCATTAATATTTTTAACATTATTTTCTTTTTTTTTTTTTTTTGCTAAGAAATGTAAATAATCTTATAAAATCCCAATTAAAATTACCACAACAGCAGAATTTCATGAATAAATTGAACTTCATATACACTCATTCATACATACATAAACATAATGACATCATAATATATTATTATTATACATACAGAATTTAAATTTAAATTTAATTTTCATTTCATACTTCATATTCAGTTTCACAACTCTATTCAATTCACATACAATGCATGCATTTATGCATTTTATTCAAAAATCAAATTTTAACTTTTTTTTTTCAGTAGTCTATGTTGGTACCTAGAACATCCTAGAGTCCAAAAAATTTTTTGAAAAATAGAAAAAGATGATGAAAAAAAAAATAATTGAATAAAATGCAACTCTACTATCAGAAACAGAATTCAAGAAACTAAATGGATTTTTATTTATTTAAGAGATTTTCATTAGATTAAAGATTATTTTTTTTTTATTTTGAGAGAAAGAGAGCAAAAAATGAAAAAAATTTGAATGAAAAATAAAAGAAAATCCATTTTAAAATATGTTTTATGTAATAACTCAATAAAATTCAAGTCAAGAACATTTACTATTGTATTTAAAAAAACAGAAAAAACAAACAAAAAAATAAATTTTAAATTTTAAGTTAAAAAAAAATGTAACCTGTAATCCAAAAAAAAAAAAAAAAAATAAAAAAAAATTTGCAATAAAAATGTAAATCTGACAATAAATAGTTTTTACATCAGATTTAGTTGTTTTTATAAATGAAAAGCCACAAAATGAAATTCGAAATCAAATTACGCAGTCATTTCGAATTTTATTATAAATTTGTTTTTTTTTTTTTTTTTGAATATTTTATGGGTAGTATTTTTGGTTTTCGAAAATTTTCCAATCTCATATATTCAAACCAAAATAAACAAAAAAACAAAATAAAATAACTGTCGAACTTTTTAATGGAATTTTGAATGAGATAATGTTTTTTTTATGTACCATATTTATTCGTTTGGATTTACTGAATATTTTCTAGAAAATAAAAATATAAAAATGATTAAATGGGGTTTTTTTTTTTTTTTTAAGTACATATTCGTTAGAAGTGAGCAAAACCTATTAATATACTAAGCTGGTGGACCGACTTTGAATGACTAAAAAAAGTAGTATAAATTATTATTGACCTTTGAGGAGTTACCATATATACCAATATGAGCTTATCTATAATAATTAATGTTTATACGAGGCAAAAATCTGTCGCAGATCTGCCGCAGAAATCCACCATCATGTTCATAAGTAAAAAATACTTGTAGATTTCTGCCATTGTTGATGTCAGATTACTGAAATATCAAGATGGCCGGAATTGAAATTATTGGCAAAAAATAAATAAATAAATTTACATTATTACTATTTGTATAATTTATATTTTTTATTTGATTAATATTGGATCCGAAAATTACGTTGTCAGCAACAATTTCCTTGTTTTTTTGTGAATAAAAAATAATAAGAATATTTTGACACTGACATATTCTCAGAAAAAAAAATTTAAACGTCAAAAATCTACCAGAAATTTAAAATTTTGGTAGATTTGCTTACCTTACCCCTCTCATCAATAAATTATGGTAGATTTGTACCACTTTTCTACCAATATAAACATGCATAATAGGTTGAACTCCCTCAACAAATAATTTGCGACCGATAAGACACAGGAGATCGCATGCGACCAAAATTTAAGAGTAAATTTTTTTTTTAAAATCCCGTTTAAAAAAAATTGTAAAAGTTTTTTTTAGTCTCATGCGTCCACATGCGTAATGTTTAAATTGAATTTTAAAACTTCTAAGGGCAAATTACTTAAACTCTTTTCATCATTTTCAATTTTTTTTGTTTTTTTTTTTAAATTTTGTTCCCGCATATTGACATTTTACCATTAATGTAATACATATTATTAAACATACAAGTGCGAGCGAGAATATATATGCATACAAATAAATATGAATTGAATTGGAAAGTACCAGCAATGGATGACTGATGTTAGTGTAAGTTATTTATTTAGTCATAATATGCCAGTCACAATTATTCAGTCAGTGAGTTTAGTTAACGTAATTTAAAGAGTGATTTAGAGAAGAGAAGAGAGAAAAATATTTTAATACAGGTATGTAAATGTAATATAAATTGAAATAAAAGTATTTTTCAACTGAAATTCAACTAAAATAATATTATGTGTACCTACGGGTAAATATAATTTTAATATGAATATGGATGAAAATTGTCATGGGTTAATGGGTCCACGCGCTATGTTCCATAAATACAATAAAATTATAATCTAAAATGTTAATAACTTTAGTCTATAAAGTTTATTGTACCTGATCATAAGACATAGACCATGTTCCCATTTACCGGTTAGAAATCACTTTATTCAAAATTATTTAGAAATAAGAGTTTAATACATTGATATAAGTTTTAATGTGTGTTTTCTAAAATATTTTTAAAATATGAAAATCCAGGAGTAAATGGTTCCCCGCGCTATGTCACATGAGCACAATCAAATTATAATTTAAAAGGGTAATAATTTTAGCTTAAAAAATATTATTGTACCTACTAACTCTATTGTACTCATGAGACATAGACCATGGATCCATTTGCCCGTAAAAGTACTGGTAGAAGTGGTGAAAAGAAACTATCAAAACAAAATAAGAATGGGAGCCAAAGAACGACCCGAAGCATCGTCATCGACAACATTGCAGGCAGCAGAAGATTACTACTGCTACTGATGCAAAACAATTCATCATTTAGTTATTTGTGTTTATTTTCCAGCGCATTAGTACATCGCATTGCTAATTCACGAGCCCATATATAATCTCTCAAAACACTGCGAATTTCGTTTACAAAAACACTAGTTGTGCTTGACTCAAACCTACTCTTGCATTCAGAATGCGTCAACCCGGACCCATGTAGCGGTATTTTCTGACTGTTAACCACATTTTATACGGAAATGCGACAACATATGTTGGACTTTTGTGTGGCAACTGAGCAGACGCAAGCGGGCGCATTTTCGGTCACAAATTGAAAATTATTTGTTGGGTCCAGTTCATAATTTTTATTTTACCATAAATAAATAAATAAATTTTGATTTTTGCAATAATATTTTAATGAGTCCTTTAATATTTGATTTTTTGTCCTGTTTTAAATATATATAGATACATATACATCATAATCTTTTTATGCTGGTTTTCAAATAATTTGAATCTAACAACAATTATTATTCTTATTAGTATAAAAGAGTAGATAATATGTTCAGTTATAGAAGCAGAACAAAGGATAGTTTTTTAGTATTTTAAAATTATTTCCGTTATTATGAATTTATGATCCGGTATCTGACGAAAAGGTTTTGGAAGAGAAGATATAACGCCGAATTGTATCAGCTGTTTAATAACATAGATCGAAACCAAAAAGCCAAATTAATACGCCTTTACTGACTATAATGAAATGATTCAGCTTATTCAGACTATAAACCGTATAGATTAAAATGATTCAGCTAAAAAATCCAAAACCCTTGGAACACATTGGGTTGGTAAAATAAAGCATCAGCGGGTATACAAGCACTTCATATTTCTAACTGAAGAGGATTTGCTCGTAATCATTGCTGGGATTAGACAATATTGCGCAAAAATTAGTTAACTTTATGGCCTGTTTAGCGCTCTGAAATTAAGTAATTAGTACAATTATTCCTGAAATGTCGGATATTTAGTTTTAAGCTAAAATGCGAGTTATTTTTTTTTTTTTTAATTTGAATTTAATTTTAAAAATGAGTAAGTACTACAGTTAGGAAGGAAAAGCAAAAAATATTGAAATTCTGCTAGATGTCATATGGAAAAAGACGGTTTCTATTTTAGTGTTATTTATGTGGAAAATTATGATGATGATTTTGATAATTTTTTTATCGATAACGTTTTTCGTTTATTCAAATATTACCACAATTCTTATTCAATTATTTATTTACTAGTGTTAGAAAGCTTTAACATAAAATGTACAAATTTTGTCTGGTCAATGAAATTTTTACTAATTTTTAATTGGTACTAAATTTTAATTATACGCTTATCATCTAAAGTTACCTCTAAAACAATTGAGTTAGTATAGTTAATAAAAAATATAGTGAAACAGTTAGTCCAAAAAATAAGCAAAGGAATGGTTAGCTATATATTGAGCTATCTTACAGTAATTATGCTATTTTGCAGTGAAAAATGTCCTTTTACAAAATAAAGTAAAAGAAAAGTCCTTGTATTTAAGTAAACAATGATGTTATTTAGCTACAATAATTTTGAAAAAATATTAAGCATTATAGGTAGAATAACATAATATCAGTACATATAAATAACTTTTTTGATGCTATTATATATATCAAAAATAAAAATGTTTGAATACACTATCGATTTTGTAATAATATGTTTCGACTTGTAATGCAAATGCTTAGCTGTGGCTAGTACCACATATACTTAATTTAGAATGCACCAAAATCATTTACGAATTTTTTTATTCAATAATAATTATTCTTTTACCGGATCAGTTTTTTGCAATTGTTTGCAATTTTCTGCTTACGGGATCAGCTCTTTTATAACGTATTAATTTTTTTTAATGAAAATTTTAATTTAAAATACTTAAACAATTTAACCTAGATATTTGTATATTTTTTTTCAATACGTATTATGGTAAATTTATAGAAAAAAGTTACAAGAATTGTTAATTTATTTTATAACCAAATAAATATGAACATTTATTATTTTCAGATTCAAATAAATAATCTAGAAAATATTTAAAATATCTTATATTAGTAACTTCAAGAAAAGAAAAATAACAATTAAAAAAATTATACTTGTTAGATATTCTTAAGTAAAATTTATTCATAAATTAGGGTGTAAGTATCCTACTTTCAATGTAAATATAATTTATTAACTATTTGTATATATTTCAAGCAATGTATTGTAGTTATTATTTATTTAATATTATTTTATAATGTTGCACCAGTATTAAAATATTGTAAAATAAAATTATCTTATGTATTTTTATTCTGTTATGTAAATTTATATTGTGGTGTATACAATATGCATACAAATACATAAATAATATTGTAAAAAATAAATTGAACTTATTTTTAAAGAAATAATAAATTAACCTATTATAAATATTATTATTTTTTACAAAACTAATAAAAGTTTTTCATAAATAAATTATTAAAATAAAAATGGTTGCAGAAAATAATTGAAAACGATACAAAGGTTACTTTTATACCGGGTTGAGCTACCCTTAGGGTACTGGTGTACTTCTTCAAAATAATTCAGAATTAAATTTATAGTCACTAATCATTAATTTTTTTGTCACTGTAATCCCTAATTATAATATTTAAATTCAATCAAGGACTAATATAGGTTTTAAGAAAACGAAGGGATTTTACTTTAACACAATTCAAATGATTCTGATTCGTTAAACGAAATGTTGACTGTCAATAACGATTACGACATATTGATTTTCTTATTTCGTTTATTATGTATACATAGGATCTTAAGATATCAATAAATTGTGCATCTCAGTATTTGGTATATAGAAGGGATCGTTAGCTAATAATTTAATAAACAATAATACCTTTTTCATAACTACTACTTTTAAAATTAATTATACAATGTTGAACATTAGATACAAACATTGAAAAATCTTAGTATGATAATCAGAATAAATTTTGAGAAAAGAGCACAGAAATATTTTTATATAATAAAGAGCTAACGTTTTAAGACAATAAAAAATCATATACATAAATTTAACGATCATTTACTACGTATACATGATAGTTTGAGTACTTCACTTAAGTTTTTAGTGAAATTTCAAGCTGTATATTCGATTGACCAGCTTGAACGGCTGTCAGCTTGAAAATATCTTGATTTTGACATAATATGTATTTTTGGTTATATAAATTCTGGGCTCTTCTGAGGGAGATGTTGTATCGGCGTAGGACCAATTGACCATATCCCAAAGATAGTGGGAATTGCTAGCTTTCCAAAAATATATATCTTTAGTGGCGCATCTTATCTTTTAAGGACAAAAAGGACATTTGAAAGTATCCTTGTTGTTTTCATGTTTGTGTATAAAAACCGTTATATTAGTTGATCTATTAGATATATACATATTTAGTTATATATTCTAGAAAGAAAACGGTGTGGAGCATATTTTAGCATTTATTTGATGATAATTGGTGCTGCCGTTATAGAGATATTGTAGTTCAAAATAGAAAATGTTGGGAAAAATACAATCTTTATTTTCTTTGTTGAAAAAACAAATACCTCAAGATTTTACCATTAAACATCCACAAAATTTATATACTGTTGGAAAGGTATATTTTTGTTCTATAACTCATACGTACATAATTTATGTCTACGTCGAATAATTTAGAAGATTTAAGATATTTATTTAAAAAAATTGTTTATTTTTTTACCTTTTTTCTATATAAAACTAGGAATGTGCCTTTTACGAAGCAACAATCTTCTGAAGTAAATGTAACACAAGTTTATGATCAAATTACTGTGTTTCGAAAATAATTGATGTTGTTGAATTTTAAAATATATGTCCTTAATAGTGCATTTATAAATCAGGCTATTCTTGGTCTATGGTCATTAGGTTCAACGCCGATACAACATCTCCCTCAGAATCCTCAAATTTTGCACATAAAATTTATAAAATTTGCTGTAAATTTAAATTTATAAAATATATAAAAAATATAAAATAAATTTTTTTTAATTATTTACTCTTTTAAATTTTTTTTAAAGATTTTTTAAATTCATTCTAAATATTAACAAAGCTTCGTAAATTTTTGACATTAAATGTCCACTCAAGCTACTTATTTTTTTAATAATATTATAAGTGAATTTTTGTGACTGACTTGCGTGAAGCTGATTTCAACAAACTATCGCACACATAATGTTGAAGCTTACTTGAAGCTATATCATATATACAGGGTAATTGAAATAAATAATTTGCAATATCAAGAATTATACATTATAAAAATTTAACTATAATTTTATATCGAATCGAATTCACCGCGTACGATTGATTATAAAAATTTAACCATAGTAAAAACGAGAGATCTTTGAGAGAGATTTTTCTCAAAGTTCGCTTTGCACAAACTGTATTTATTTCACTCATCAATCTCATACAATAGCGATGTAAGCTTGTGAGAAGAGCAACATTAGTAATTTGACGTAGAAAAAAAAAAAACTAGCTTCTCTCATTTTCTGTACTTTTGTATTAACATTCCGGTGCCTATTTATATATTTTTTTATTTTTATATATTTTTTAATTTATATATTTATTTACTTATCATTCAGTCTCAATCTTGTATCTTTTCACCTACAGTATGGTGCGCAAAGGTAACAATGAGAAGAAGATTTAGAGCTAAACTAAAGAACAAAAACTAAATGCAAATGTTGCAAATTTCTATTAACAGTATTTGCTAAAGTTCTGTCATCATTTTTATTTGCTACTTTTTGGAGGGTTAATTTTGTTTTCTTAAAAAATATTATTTAATTTATTTATGCCTTTTTCCATATCATGTTCATTCGTGACACTACATACTTAGTATAGTTCTGACTATAATACCCAGCTACTCTAACTGGAAAATGCCAATATTCTGAAAAAATAATAAATCCAATTGGTATACCAAGGTACTCTAATTGGATTTTTACACCCAGGTACACTATTCGGAATGCAACATATTTATATGTTCGTTACCTATATGCATGCATATTATGAATCATATGATAGATTCTGCACAGGTAGGTATGTATATATATGTATGTTGTCAAATGACAATTTGTTTACTTTGAAAACTGACTTTTTTTTTTATTTTCGGCCTACTTGTTTATTTACAGAATAGATGGCGGCTGGCAAGAGTTTAAATTGTTGAAAAGTGTTTAATAATAAATCTATTTTATTATATGAAATTTCACACCATCTAAATTTGGTTTAGTAATAGATAACATGAAAATGATTTTAGTATGTAGATAACAGCCAATATCGAAATTGTTTGAAATTAATTTTCGAAAAATATAAAATCTAATTACTGTACCCATGGTTCTGTAAATGGAAAAATGTTTCGATTAGTTTATTCGGGGTATTTTATTGGTAGGGGTATTATATTAAAAACTTTACGGCACTAGAAAGACAAATAAAACCAATTGTTTTTGTAAAAGTTTTTAAGCAAATTCAACAGTTTAATTTGTATAAAATTTTTAGTAAAACTGTAAAATTTATACAGTTATGAATAGCTATATGATTTCAAATAGCATAAATATTTACTACAATATTAATGATTGTTATATAATCATATACTGTACATATATTATAATCTCTGGTAAGCTAATTTTTCCACTGTTAGGTAACTATACTAACTAGTTCAATCCACTGCACTTTGCTCAACAGGAAGTTTTTTTTTTTTTTAATTTGTTAATTAAATATTTAATAATACAAAATATTACTTTAAATTATTGTCCAATATACAAAAAAGGATTCTAATAAGGATTCTTAGATTTTTTTCTGTTCGAAATCAATTTCGAAATCCTTTGAAAACAAATGAAAAAAAAACTTTTTAAGTTTATTTTCAAAGAATACAAAAATAAATCAAAATATATTTCATTAGAAAAAGTATATAATATATATATATATATATAAATATGTATATATATTTTTCATTTAATAAAAATTTTAAATAATAAAAACAAAAACATATGGCATTTTTTTTAAATTTATTTTCTCTTATTTCATTTTTTAACCTACACAAAAACAAGCACAATTAAGGACACAAAAATAAAAATAATATAAATAAAATTTGTTGAAACAAAATTTACTTTTCCAGGAATTGTTTTTTTATTATTAAAAATTTACACTCACTGCTACTTTTATGAAGGTAGCTACATCAGTTTATGTTTGTAAAATTCTAGTAATAAGTATTGTGTATTGTCTAGATAACAACAATCAAAAACTTGTGTTCCGTCAACAATTAGTTACCAGCAAAACGAAATAGGTTTGTACTAAAAATTGAAATAATATTTTGTTGCTAAGGAGTGTTTCGCAACATTTCTACGAATCTATCCTTTTATTAGATTACTGTATTTATCTTCTTGTATTTAATTTTAAAAATATCCTCTATTTTTTTTAAATAAATATTTATTATTTAACTATATATAACTTCTTTGTTTTTAGTCCATAACCTTTCTGAAAAATTACATAGAAAACTTAATTTTCATACAAAAATAATTTCACTTTTATTCTTTGTTACCATCATTCATCAATGAAATTTTTTTCAAATGCTCCAAAAAGGCACTAACCACCCTTCAATCATCTTCAACCCTTAATCAAAAAATGAAAAATATACTCTATTACTTCAGACTACTCAAAGTTTTAATAAATTTGGATGCATTAGTTTGAAATTATTTGCAATCAAAGATGCAATATATACCCAGCTCACGTATGTGGTTACAGACAGAAGGGTTAAGCACGTGTATTCATTTTTAAAACTTGAAAATAAATTATTAAAAAAAAAAAAAATTTAAAAAATATAAAAAAAATAAAAGATTTAAATTTAATGCTATGATTAGGTATATATATATATGTATTTTGTTTCATCTAAAAATTTGTCCTTAAATGTGGTACATACATACATAAAAACAAATCCTTTTTACAATTTTTAGTTTTTCTTTCAAATGAAATTGAAATGAAACCTGTAGAATCACAACAAGTTGCACAAATTTTTAATAATATTTTCATAACATAAAAAATAATTTAAAATTTCATTAGAAAAATTTGATACCTAATAAAATCATAAAGAAAAAATATTTATTCAATTTTTAAATTCATAGAAATTCAATTCATATAAAATTTTTGTATGTGTGCATACTTTTTTTTGGCATAGTAATTGAAATTGAATTTAAAAATATCAAAGTTTTAAAACAATAATTCTAAAAAATTTCTTCTATAAATGAAAAATAAAAATTTATTGATTGAAAAATTTTCTTTATACACTTTCGAATGTGTGTGTTAGTTAATACGTATATCATTTTCAAGAAAATTAAAATCAATAAATTGTTTTCTACAAATTGTTTAGTGATGCGTAATAACAAAATATTGTACAAAAGTAAACAAATTTATAAATTTTATTGGAAAATAAATTATTATTTTTTGATTCTATTTTCTGAAATTTCGATAACTACAAGTTATAAAAAATACTTTATAACGTCGGATTACCCAAAGATTCGATGAATTTCGATACATTAATTATGAATAAATCTGCAGACGAAGTTGCAAAATAGCTGCATTAAATATGTGGCAACAATAGTTATGACCACTTATGTTTGAAATTGGTTAATTTTAAAAAAACGTTTAAAAATATCTAGGTATATAGTAAAGGGACTGTACCGGTTTTTAGTTTTTTAAAATCGCTTTTGTAAGCATTTGAAATCGAAAAATTTTATTTTGTAAAAAACGATTACGTTGTTCTAAGTTATTAATATTAATAAATAAAATTTTATAAAAATTGCTTAAGTAAATTAAACAGTTAGTATATTTGAAAATGATATTCCAAATTTTCAAAAAACACGTCTTATCGATTTTTAGTATAAGTTTTGATGGCTATTTGTAGGAATATATGTATTTAAAATATTTTATGTTCATTACGCGATTATGACAAAAACATTCTTAGATCATTTGACAATAAAAGCGAAAATGTGACTTATTATTTGTCAGAATCAAAACCAAATGTCGACAGCAAAATACTTTCGAAAATTCTGAATATGGTGGTTATTTTTATCTCGATTTTTTCTAACGTTCTAATATGAGCGGTTATAATTTGTTGTTATAGAAATTACTTCAAGCCTATTAATAACCATTATCTTACACTTTCATTAAAAAATAGTAAATCGTATAAAAATAAAAATACTATCTTTACTTATAAAAATACGAAATTGTTACATATTTAATATAAAAAACCATGTCAGTTTAAAAAAATCGTATAAAATGCAAATCTTTCATTTCCACATAGATAGAATATATGACATTAACTTTTAACTATTTAACTGTAACTGTACTAACGAACAAACCAAACGGACTTTTTTTTGCTTTATTGTGTACCTCGTGTAATTTCTAAAAATTTTCTAAAGTACAGAACATAATTGTGAATAGGAACACTTACAGAATGCCAAAACGTATAGTAAATGTATAGTAAATGTACACTCGTTAGCTCATACGCTCATAACTCTGTATGAGCTAAAGCTCTTTTTGAGAATAGAACAAATAAATAAATAAAATAAATAAATAAAATTCAGTACAATACTATAAATACTGTATTTCAAGGTGGATCAAGATCCATACCATGTTTTAACGAACCGTAAATAATCACTGTCGTCAAATAAAAACTAATGTGCGTATGAAGGACAGTGACCCAAATCAGATCAACACGGAGGAACATTTTAAACGTGAGCAAGACTCATTGTGAGCAAACCTGGATGATGATGAGTCATTCAAAAATATATTAATAATTAATTAGCTACTAGATAAATATTAATATTTAATAATTTACAAAAATCACAAAATAAAATTTCAGCTTTTAAATTTTGTAATTTGATATTGACATGCTCTAGCGTTTTGTACTTAACATTACAAGACACACTTTAGATGAAAAAAATCTTTTTACATTTTTTATTCTATTATTGTTACTAATATTCTTTTATTATTTTATATTTTATAATCTCATTTTCTTACTTTAATAAATTCATATACTTATTTTTTTGTTTTTTTTAATTTAATTAAAAATTTTATAAATCAAAATTCAAATGAAGCCAATTTCATAATAAAAGGTACGTATTTTGATACACACTTTCCATATACATGAATGAATAAGTAAAATCTAGAAGAATAACAAATTTTTAAGGATTCAAATGAGAAATTTTTTTTCCGTATAATCAAAAAAAAACATATATATATATATATATAAACCAAAAACAAAAATAAATAAAAATAATGTATATTACATTTATTTTGTAATCTATTATAATAATAATATAACTTATAATAAAATTTTAATTAAAATTTGTCAAAAAATACTTCCCATAATTATTTAATATTTATTTTTACAATTTCCGGTTGATAATTAATTATTTAAATAAATAAAAAAAAAATAAAATAATAAATTCTTTTATTTGAATTAAAAATTTTGTCGATCGAAGAAAAATGTTTTATGTATATACATAACAGCAAATCAATGGGAATATAAAAGCTATAATTGATCAGTTTTTATAATTAGTAATAGGTTGTTTGATAGAAGGTATTGACTTACATCAAAAAAGATAAACAATTAGAAATATGTTGCACCTATTTGATGCTCCGATTGGGGTAACTAAATTGTTGTTACAGATTTCTTGCAGCTTAAGCTCATTTAAAGAGTTGATTTGCTTGACGTGCAAATTCCTCCACAACATATGCCATAATTATATTAGTTATATTAATTTTTTTACTTAAATCTCTGAGTAAATTATATTTGAGTATCTAACACTAGTTTGCATTTACTTTTCCATTCAATTTACCTTATCTATTAATATATCTAAATAGCACATTCTTAGTATGTATATCAAAAGCCATAATTACATTATATGAGTTTTTATTCGGCAGATTCACTAATTTTTTACATAAATGTAGCTCATTGTGCAAGCTCCTGAAAAACTAATCTCTATTTGACTTTAAATTTAACCCTTGCATTTATTATTTATTTATTTATTTATTTTATTAGTTGATCCTACAGATAAAT
The DNA here is from genome assembly GCA_963942445.1 of Argyra leucocephala. Taxonomy (NCBI): domain Eukaryota; kingdom Metazoa; phylum Arthropoda; class Insecta; order Diptera; family Dolichopodidae; genus Argyra; species Argyra leucocephala. The sequence continues at coordinate 59,132,172 of OZ012677.1, read as the reverse complement.
CTGTAGGCAAACTTCATAGGTCCTTTTCCCTTTCGAAATGTGGGCCTTTTTTTATTAAACTATATTAATTATTTGGTATATATTTTTGTATATTGTTATATTTATATTATTTTTTTTATTAATTATATTATATCCTTATTAATTATTAAATTATGTTTGAACCGATGTGGTTGTATAGAAAATTACATTTTCAGTAATTTTCACCATTTGAAAAATTTTTCGGTTCTCACGAGGTTTGAATTCGTGCTCCTTCGGTCGTTACATTACTACACTCGAGTGCTTTACCACTTGGCTACCGAGGCCACTTTGCATTTATTATTATCTATTTTTACATCAGTAATTTTTTTATTCTAGTGATTGTACAGTGAACTTACATAGATTAAGTATTTTCATTAAATTGTAATAAAAATACTGACCGAATATTTATTCCAATGAGGCACGATGTAAAATCGTTAGATCCAATAAACATTAATGTACTTAATAAAATTAGATTTGCATATTATGTAGACAAAGACAATGTACTAATGAACACATTTGGGTGATGAACAAAAATTATTAATCCCTACATAATAAAATATGAATAGACTTTTATTCGCTAACACATATTTTCCAGGAATTTATATTTCACAAAAGTTGAATAATGAAACTCTATTTGTCTAATTACCTTAACACTTCATATAATTCATAAATACCTGAATTTAGTAATAACTGTAATATTATTAAAATGTATTCAAAAAACATTTTTTTTTTGTCGCAAAAATATTTTGATACCGGTACAATCGCATTATTTGCATAGAACTATTATAGCAGTAATTTAATTCATTTTAACTAAATTAAATTATTTTGGTATGTAAATAATTTTTAAATTTAATAATTTTCCAATTAATTTATAGTTCTTTAATTATAAAATTAATTCCGAAACAAAAATATCAAAATTAGTATTTACATTATGATTACCTATAAATATGTACAACAACCCAGACTAAAAATAAACAATAATATACATAATTACATACCTAATAATACATTATGACGTATTTTTATAGTTTTAAAATTCTACCTTCTAACTTAAATTGTCGCAATAAAATAAATTATTTAAATTTATTTATCTTCATACATATAGATATTGGTACATTTATAAATGAATCCTTGAAAGTTAATTTAATTGGACTAAATGACATTTTATTAAAATCTATTAAAATTAACTAGCTATATGAGTTGTTGATATTTACATCAATATATTTATATTTTGCTATAGAAGTATTAGTTTATATTATTATAATTTTAATTTGTAAATTCATTTTATGTTTAACGATTTTAGTTTTGTTTCAGTAAAGATAAAAATTAATATTAAATGTTCGTCCTACCACCTAAAATTTATTCAATTCATCTTAAAAAAAAATTAGTATGAAAAATTATTATTAATTTAAAATTATTTTTTAATTAATTATAGTTAGATTTAATTAATAATAAAAATATAGGTTTATTTTAAAAATCTAGTGTCAAATAGATAGATAGATAGTTTTATTTATTTCCAAAATTTGTTAATACATAATTTATAATGACAGAGCCTTCTTATGCTTAAGTTAGAGTTTAGATTATTAGTATCTGAACAACTGCGTGTTTTATTTTATTCTAATTTATATTTTGCATCACATTTATTGTTTGATTTACAATTTATTTTAATTGATACAAGGAAAAATGGTGGAAAATTATAAAAACCTTGTGACTATTTGTATTTTTAATTTAGTGTCAAATAAGTTTTATGATTAAAGTATGATAATATACTAATATTGTTGATAAAGATGTAACAAATAGTAGCAACTATGTGGTAGCAAATAGCAACACTTTAGGATTAACAAATCAATAACAAATTCATCAATTGTGAAATAGCTCATAGAAAAAAAAGTCAAATTCATTTTTATAATATTTATAAGCTTTTGAATCTGACAAAAATATATTCGTTAATGGCTTTATAAGCACTCCTGGCCATATTTAATTAAACAATATTAAGTTCTCTTTTCAAATTGTAATTTTATTATTGAAAAAAATAACAATATAATGCTGTCCAACAAATCAAACACGAAAATATTTAATTAAATATTTTTTTACTATTACTTTAAATATTACTTATTAGTTACTATTTTTCTTTTACCTATTTAAGTACATAGATAAATTATATTACCTAGGCAACACTTATAAAAATATGATTACCATCACTTTTAATTTGAAATAAAAAAATGTCATGACGTATACATTATTGGGTTTACTTCTTCTACCGATTCATTTTTTGATATTCTCAACTACATTATTCGATATTATTTTGCAATAATGTTGACAATGAATTTTGAGTAGATATTATAATTAATAAATTAATATTTTATTTTTGGCAATTATACTAGAGTTTAAATTTTTAATTATTTTGATAAATTTGAATATTAATTAGGTATTAATTTTGTTCTATTGAATTTCAGTTAATTCGTTTTTTATTCATTTTTTATTTAATATTAAATTTTTATTTATGTATACTAAAGTAATCCTAAATGATACTAATACAAGCATAATTACAATATATTATTTAATAATAATTTAATTTTTTGTTACATGAAAATTTGATCCTTTTTAAATAAATAATTCCTATGCAAGTTTTTTGAATAAATAATTTTTTTTTTTGATAATATTAATATTATATAGTATAAATTATTGTAAATAATATTTAAATATTAATAAAGTATAATATTATTTAATTTATTTTTAGAAAACACGATATTGACTTTACGGATAATTAATAAAAAAAAAAAAATAAATAAACTGATTAAATAAAGCTGCAAGACTTGTTTTGTTTGTGGTGATATTGTAGTACTACCAATTTATAATTTTTATATCTTTTTAAGAATATCATCATTGTCCTGTAACCCCATCCGTGAGGTATAGGGCGGAAAAAAGTTAAAATTATTTCAAAAATATATTCGTTAAAAATTAAAAAAAAAAAGGTGTACCAGGTTTTATTAACATTTTTGTTTTGTTCTGTTTTAAGTAATAATATTTGCAAATAAATACTGTTGCTGAAGGGTGAAGCTTCATCTGAAGCATTTCTTTAACATATCTATATATCATAGTTTACAACAGTTTGTCCTAAAGATTCGACAGAAATAATTGTGATCTAATTTAACGTAACGGTTTTAAAATAACGGTCCTTGTTTCAATCTTATTTCACTTTTATATGAATGGTCTTAGTTATTTTTAATAATTCAATTTGGTGTTAGTGCTAGCATTAAATTTTGTAACTGAAATTCGAATTTGCTGTCACTAATCAATTGATTTTTTTTTTGCAAATAATCATATTTCGGAACCAAGTTAAAAGTAATTTTTTTATGTTGCCTTTAATTAAGCCCAAACATTCATAAACGAAGTAAATTGCTCCTGAAATATCGATATTTGCAAAAAAAATTAACTAAGTTTGAAATTCGAACAAGTTTAATAAAAAATCGTACTTAAAATTTCATTATGAATATTGTTTTCCATCATTTCAATTTATTGCGGACACTATATAGATATTTTTTTTTTATTGATTTATCTTAAACAACAACCTCATAATGTAATAATTTATTTAAAAAAATTAAAAATGAATTTAAATCGGGGGGTTTTTTTTATTTATGAATTTTTATCGGGGGTTCAATTTAAATTGCGGCAATTTGTTAAATTAAAATTTGTGTATGTTAAAATGACAACATTTAAATTGAAATTTCTAACTGGAAAGTAAAAAATTTAAAAAAAAAATTTTTGAATTCGCCACGTCATCTTTTAAATGTATATATCATTTAAAAGAATAAAAATCGGTTTTGAAATGGTTCAGACTTTTGATTTAATTCACAGATTAAACTATAATGATTTTTAACAACAAGTGTTAGATAAGTATTACTGTAATTTAAGTAAAAATATTCTCATTTATTTTATCCTTAAACTATTTTTTATATATTCAAATATTATTCAACTCTAATAAAATCAAAGTCGTAAACAATTTTTTTTTTTTCTACCTAGTTTACAAAATATTATAGTAAGACTGTTATAGTTAACCTTTCTTGAATAGAAAACTAAAAATATACTCAGTGGTTACAAACTGAAAATAATTTAAAGGACGTCCTAATAATAGACTGAGAATTCTATATTTGAGGCAGAAATGTAAATATATTTTCGCGAAAAAAAAAATTGATTCTTTTATTATTGGACTAGTGCCAGGTAACAGTATTGTTCAATCGGTTAAAAAAATAAATTCATTTTTAAAAATATCATAATTTTATATTATTTAAAAATATTTTGGTTAGTTTGGTTAGTGTTTAATTTTACATTATTATAAATAGTTAGGTTATTCGTTAAATAAAATTTTGCGGCATTATCCAAGTTTTGTTGATTCAGAATAATAAAAGTTTAAAAGGTTTAATTGTTAAATATAATTAAAAATAGACTAATATAGATATAGGAAAATATAGATAAAGGAAAAATGTATATCTTAGAGATTCAGAAAATATCTAATGAAATATAACATCAAACATAAATTAAATAAAATTGCTGAATATTTATTTAATTTGTGTATATATATATGGTTCTATATATACCAGTAACAAATTATACGAGTTTAACATAAAATAAGTGAACATTTATTAATATAAATAACACATATAATTTATTTAATCAGAAGTTTAAAATTGATAGATTTTACAACAAGAGAGATTTGAATTTTAACATTTTTTAAGAAAAACTAAAGGTAAAGTTATTAGTTAATTACAATATTACATAATTATATTATTATTGTAATAATTTATTAATTAACAAAATGAAAAATTTATACATTTTTCACTCCATTTACCACGCTGTACGCTGTATACCACCTGGTTGTTGAATTGTTTATACAGAATTTTAAAAATCGTTATAATTGGCATCTAATTAATTAATTACTAATTGGTATACATTTATTATTAAACATTGTACCATAAACAGATAGGATTAAAATTAAAATAGCTTATTATAGAAACTTATTATCCTTTTTTCAGGCTTCATCAATTAAACATATTATCAAAATAAAAAATAAATCAATTCAATATTATTGTTATGATGATTGTGTTACAAAGCATTGTTAAGAAAAGTAGCTATTTTGCAATTTTGGAAATCCATATTTTGTTAGTATTGAAATAAAAATAAAATATGAAATGTTCGCTGTTTTTAACAATATCAAATCCTGAAACCTAAAAATTGGACAAATTAAAAACTTCAATAGATCGTAGATGCTTGCGCACAATTTTTACATACATAAGAACTATCACATATTGTAATCTTAATTTTATTTTTTGTTATAAAAAATTTATAAAGAACTTCTTTTTGTGAATAAAAAATATGTAGATTTTTTTTTTACTACAAATGTACTCCTAGTAAAATTCGATGACAAAAATTCATGTTAGTATATATGCAGATGATAGATAGAATAACATGATAGTTATTATAAACTGATTTGAATATTCTGATAACTAGCTTAGAGGCCACAGCTGTTATATTATATGTATATATTTTAAAAAATTATATCCAACATGAAATCTATAATATATGGACAATTGTTACTAGTCGTAAACTATCAATTCATAAAACAGTGTTAAGCAGTTTCAAATTGAATTCAAACTTTAGTTTGTTGAAAAAATTTTTGAATTTGTTTTTGATCAAACTATGAAGACAAATACCTATCTAATGTGGATTTTTTAAATATATTATAATAATAAAGAGACACATTTTAATTAGGTGCAATCAATTTAAAAAAACGAAAATAGATCCAAAATCCATACCTTTAGTATACCATTTTTAGGTAAAAAACAAAAGTAAATACGTATGTGAAAAATATGAGTGAAATAAAAATCCGTATTCTTAACTTTTGACAATAATAATTATAATAATGTATAAAATAAAAAATTTATTGACATTAATGGATATATAAATGGGTAAATATTTCTCAAATTGTTAGGCGTTTAACGTTAATAATTACAATAGTTGAATAAAATTATAATTATAATAAAAATCATGCTATTTGCATTTTCGAATTTATCTAACATTGTAAGTCTACATGTTAGAGACCGCCTACACAATAACATCGAATTAAAAATATTATCAAACATTCTTAAAAGTATTGTTAGAATATCAGTCTCTAATCAGTCAAAATGTTCATCACCATAAAAATTATTTAATATTTTTAATATACTTCTTTTCATAAAAGTGTATTAAAAATATCTTTCTTCCATTCTTCTTCTTTTTTCTATTCTATTCGTTTTTTGGATATTTTTTTATATAAAAAAAATCATAATTTTTGTAGTTTTAGCATTCATAATTTGTAGTACATACTTTATTATACAATTTAAAAGTTTATTTTTACTAATTTGTTTTCCGTCAGCATAGCTTAGTAGTAGATATAATTTTTTTTTTAAATTTAATAAGATACTACAATTTATTACATGAAGTCGAACTAGGTAGTAATGTTTCATATTTATTTATTAATCCATTTTCTGGTACATCAACTAACTAAATGTGGAAAACTATAACTATATTGTCAGTAGTTATGTATATCAAATAGCATGTAGTACAACTTTATTTAAGTCAAGAAAATTGTACTCTTCTTAACAAATTTTCATTTGTTATATAATTTCAAAAAAATATCCATTTCCTGATATATTTTAAATTTTATGATTTATCATCCAATCCCGATATTTTCGTACGTCTATTATTTTTTTGATTAGTATGGTCAAATGATATAACTATTATTATACACCATATACTATTAGGTATATATAAAAACTCTAAACGCTTATCTTGAATAATATATATGCTCATTAACATATAAAATATAGAATATATTATTATGACTAACTCTCTACCATCAGTAATTTAAAAAAAAATTAAAATAATTATTTTATATTCAAGATAATTTTAACTTTAAATTTATTTGTTTTTTCTTTTTTTTCTGTTTTACAATTAAAATACGAGTACTATATAAACATTTATTCAGAATTAATATTTTATGTAAATTTTTACTTAATTTTTTATTATCCTTGTTATAACATTATTTCAATTTTAATCCTAAATGATAATATTTTTATATTATTGTATATATATATTTTTGTATATATATATTATTATATTATATAGGTTATATTTAAATATTATAATATGTACCTAAAATATATATATATATATATATATAGATTTATATATAAAGTATTATAGAATTAAATAAATGTAAAACACTTACTAAACTGCTGATGAAAAATTTAAACAATTATTATGAAGAAAAATATGTAACAGTAGAAAATACTAGAAAGGATATAACAAAATATTTTTTTTCTTTTCCTCTTTTTTGTATTTATTATTTTTTCTTCTCTTTTTTTTTTTTTTGCTGTTTATATTTGTAAATTTAATTTAAACACTTAACTTTTGTTTTCTTAATTAATTTTTTATCTCAAAATTATTAATAATAATTTTACCACATGTATATCATAAATTATATATTATTACATTATATTAATTTGAAATTATTAATTGTATTTATTAATTTTTAATTATTATAATTCATTTAATTTACATTTTTACTCCATTCAATTAGTGCATTTCCATTATTATAATTGGTAAACTGTGGGTAAATATGGTGATAATACTGAGAACTCTTTTAGGTGATAATAAATTTCTTTTGTATCACAAAATTATTTGAATTAATTTTTATTATAATTTATATAATTAAATTTTAATAAAATATTAAATAAATTTAATAAATAAAAATTTAAAAAATTCACATATACTTTTACATTTATCTGAACAATATTTTTTTGTGTTAAATATGTATAAAATTTATAAAATTCACTTTAACGAATTTAAGTATCCGAATTCTTAAAATTTCGTTTTGGATTTTGGTTTCGCTGTATTTTACAAATTAAAATTAATTTTTTTTTTTTTAATTTTTTATTTAAAATATTTAAATTTGATTTGAAAAAAAAATTCGAAATAACATTTAAAATCACATGATATTCTATTATTATGTATATATGTATACATATATGTATATTATATCCCTTAGAATTATTGTTTTTCTTTTGTGAAATAAGCTCAAAAATAATATAAGAATTTATTTTTTATTTATTTTTTTTTTTTTTTTATTTTTTCTTTTTTATTTTAATATAGGACACACACAAATTCTATAAGAATATCCGCGCGCGATATTAAAAAAATTTCAAAAAATACGCGTCAATATAGGTGTAGGGCACGATTTCGACTAAAAAATTTTCTATATCCGATAAGAAAAAATTTTTTTTTTACATTTGATTTTTTTCCTATTTTGTTTTTATTTTGTTTTTGTTTTATTCCTAGGAAATTGTTGAATATGAAGAAAAGTAAAAGAAAACAAAAGCCAAACAAAAAAAAAATGTTTTTCAATGTTCTAATTTAAAACAGGGAATAATAATCAAAATATACCACGATACAGTGGTGAATATAAAATTTCAAAGGAAAAAAAAAATCAAAATGTTTTTCCAAACAACAAAATAAAATCATTTTCATTAACTTACCCCGAGAATTAAAGAAACTCACAGAGAGAGAGAAAGAACAAAAAAGAGAAACTCAAAATAGAAACGGTAGACTATAAAATTTCGAACTTAATAAAATGTTTAAAATATACCGAAAAATAAATGTTATTCAACTCAGTGCGAAAATATTTAAAATATACCGAAAATTTTATTCAACTCACCACAATCGCAAAACATCTATTGAAAATTCTCTATTATTTTCTTTCGATATATCCTTTTCCTTTTTCAAAAAATAATAATCAAAATGCATATTTACCCCTATTTATCTACATGATACATGGGGTAAAAATGTTGCGCATAAGAAATGGTGAAAAAAAAAAGAAATATTTCAAAAAATTCTAATTAGAAAAACAGTACGCATGATTATAACAAATTTTTACCAACAAAACAATAAAAAAAAAAATATCATTCGTATAAATTCGGTGTGGTGATTATTATTTTTAAAATTTATGAATTAAAATTATAATACCCCTTCCTACTTGAATTGAGGTCAATAAAATATTTTATGAATACATAAGTTTCTTTGAATTTATACATCGTTAGTTGGGGTACTACAAAAAAACGATAATTTTGTATAACAGTTAAAAAATATTATTTTTTGATTTTTTTTTATATATTAAATTCACCACAAAAAAACAATGGTGAAATAGAAATTAATGTACTCGTGTTTAATATAGATATATTTTAGTTTTGTTTTGATTTATGTTATCAAAATTGAATTGATAAGAAATTGTTTATGTTTTTTTGTTATTTTGTCTGCTTATTTTTCTTATTTTTTTTTTTGCTTTGGCTGAAATGAAAAATTTGTAAAAGGATTTTCAATTTTGTTGAATAATTTATTATATTTTGTGTACCTAACCTCTATTATTAAATATTAAGGATAAAAAAATTGTTGTTCTGAGAAAAGTTATGAATGCATTTATTTCTAAATTTTGATTATATCTAAATTGTAATTTTAAAATTTAATTATGCACCTCAATTAAATTTTTATTGTAATTGTAGGTATGTAGGTAAATATTGTTAATTATTTAATTTAAAATCTAATTAACTGGAAAAGGACAACTGTTATGCATTTATTATGCTTATTTTAGAAGTGACATGTGATTTTGTTGAATATTTAATGAAATTTTTAAAGATATATTATCAAATTATGCTGTAATGGGTTTGTTAGAAAAATTAACAATAAAATAATGAGATATTTTTTTTGAATCTAATAACCATAAGGTTAAAAATTAAATCTGCTAAAAATGTTATAGCTACTCGACTATTTTTATTAAACCCTTTCAAGGCAGAATTTTCATTTTTAATATTTTTCAACTTGTTTTTGTTGTAGAGCTACCTTGAAAGTCTTTAAATAAGGAAAATAATTTTGCTTTAAATTTTTATTTCAAAAGTAGAGTTTTAAGGTGGTTATCCTATGATACCACTAAGCAGAATCGTACAAAATATTATTTTAATTTTTTTTATGGTATTAAAAAAAAAACAATTTCTTTTGTCAGATAGACCAACTTGGCATACTGTACATGACCAACGTGTTCTATGTGTTTTAACAGACTAACTGCAAAGCCAACACCGTCTTGAGGTTCCATAAGTGGGCGTATGGGCTGATCGATCCCATATTTTTTCTAGCGAAACATATGGTCTGTAGTGGTTAGTTTATTGCTCAGTTGAAGAACGGCCTTTTTTAGGAATGTTCGATCCTATTTGCCCGGTTGAAATGGCGAGCCGGAAAGTTTTTAGGTCCATGGATTTTTCTTCTATTCTAACTTTGTAAATAATATAAAAATTTCCTACAGCAACATCAGTGAAATGCCAAAATATTCTAGGCCACCATGTGAGACTTTTTATATAGAAGCATTATTAGAGGTCTTACTTTTAATTGCGGCTAGTGAGTAAGAATTATGTAAAACCCTATCAAATCCATCAAACTTAGATATTCCGTTGGGCATAGTTAACAGGTTGATTTTCATTTGTGATACAGTTATAATTCCTAATTTGCTATTTCAGTCTTCAGAAATTATTCGTTCTACAAACTACGATAATAACTATTAATTTTATGCAACAAAGAGAAAGACATTTTCGAATATTATTAGTTTTCGTTCCTCTTGATATAACTGATAAGGGTTCAACAATTAGAATTTTGGTAAATGTTTGTAGACGTCTTTGTTTATTTTTGAGAGATTACTTAAGTATTAATTTTCGAGTTTGAAACACCTTTGATTTTTGAAATATTCTTGATGGCTGCTAGATGAGAATTTTGAAAAACAGAAATTATTTTATTATTGAAGGAGTTCCTAAGTACCTATTCCTGACAGGACCCTTCAGGAGGATGTCCAATCTTTAATGGGAGTCGTCAAGAAGCGTATTAACAAAACATGTTTAACATTAACGAAACCAAGCAATTTTTAGTCATGTCTTGTAATGGTATATCAAGAGTAGTAGCCAATAGCAAGCCACGTTGCAAAGCTAGATATTCCGTTGTACCGCCTATTATCGTCACTGCAAAAATTAAAATAAGACAGAAAATTGAACACTTCCTTTGCAGTTTTCCAACATTAGCTGGAGTGAGACTCCGGATTTATTGTTGGGGAAAGCCTCATCTAAAATCCGGAGTCTGACTCGGAGTCTTGGAGCCTAGGGATTATCGCGAGGGACAAAATTGGAAATCTGATTAACCTTCTCAGTCACAAAATAACTGAGTTCCTGGGGAAAGTAAAAATTGGAACATTAACCCCTAAAACAACCAATAACAATAAATATGTCACTCGTGGTATCAAAAAGTCACAATTATGTACTAATTGGTTTTTGTAGAAGCAACTGGAATAGCCACTTCTACCTACCTCTACCTACCCATTTTTAGGGTTATAACATAATTAGCTTAAGACTTTTAGTTATACTACAGTCATTTAATATTAAAATAAGGTAGTACAACTCATTGACAATAATTATTTAAATTATTACTTAAAACTTGAAGAATAAGAAGAAGCATTATATAATTCAAAATGGAAATAGTGTATAATGCCTTAAATTATTTATAAATTTAAAAAAAAAATGGTTATTAATTTCTTTAATTTTTTCATCCTTTTTTTCGTAGGGTAAGAAAAAAAAAATAAAACAAAAAATTGAAAATATGTATAATAAATAAAATCCCAAAAACAATTAAAATAGATAAAGGAATAAAACAAGAAACGAGTAATAATTTTCAAAATTTTCAAAAAATAATGTAAAGCTGAGACAAGAACAAAGACACAAAAAGCAAAAGGCAAAAAAAAAATGTAATAAATAGTTAATTAATTAATACACATGTACACAGTAATAACTATGCATATTATCATATAATATATTAAATCAAAGTTGATAACAAACTCTCGATTTCGTTGTGACCAAAGTTTAGTAGCCAAAGTTTTACTTTATTAACAAATGCATTTACACTTTTAAGTATTCGTATAGATTCAGGTAGCCTATTAAACAAGCGAAAAGACAAAACATCATAGAAATTACGATAATTTATTATACTAATAATTGAAACATTAACAAAGAATATAAGATTAGAACGTAGAGCATAAACATTAGAAATTCTGCTACTTAGATATCCACCTCTAGTAAAAAATATCTTCAATACTTTGTAGTGATACAGCTGCCTAACAGGAAGAATTTTCAATAACCTAAATAAATCTATACTGCTAAAATATCTATTTCTATTGCACATATTCCTGATGACACATTTTTGCAAAATTAATAGTGGGTATATTTTATTTCTATAGGTACTACAACAACAACTCATCCCGTACTGTAACTTGGAATGAAAAATTCCATAATAAAACATTTTATGTACATTTACATAAACATAATTTGTTTAGTCGATAAAAATTTCTCAAAGAGCAACGTAAATATGACTTTAGTGCATTGTGTGTTGTGACCAACTAAAATTTTTATCGATAATTATACCTAGGTACCTAAAATCATCAACCTTTTCAATAGTGAAACAACCAGAATTACAAAGAATGGTTTCATTGAAAGTATCAAAACCTCTCTGACTATTCAGAACATATTTATTACAATCAGATGCATGGAAGATAAAATCTACATCAGGAGATTCCTTCTAACTTAGGCTAAAAAATATTAACTTAGTTTTATTACTAACAGTTAACCTATGCTGAGAGAACCAATTTCTAAAAACATTTAAGTCATTTTTAATATCACAGATCAAGTTTAGAGGACTATCATTCACAGAATTATTGTCGAAATCAGTCATTTGATAACACATTGTCAAATACGAGCTCTTTTTCTTGATCATAAAATTATAGTTCAAGAATTATAAGTATAAAAATAAACACGATTTTGTTCGTTCATATCAACAATGGGCCTTATTCTGAGAAGCGAATCACTTTTTCGCTACGTACCGGTAGAGCATCACATTGTATCACATTTGGTATTCTGAGAAGCGAATGATACGATATTTTGCAAAACTGACAGCATTGCTGGTTAAAACTGTCAAATTTATTTTTTTTTTATGTTTTGACATTTTTTGTTTTAATTTTCTGTTTGAAAAGTGAAATTAAGTGAAGTTAAATTGAAATTTTATAGATTAAAAAATGTTTTTGCATTTATATTACGAAACATCGTCTGATGAGAAGGAAGAGATGAATTTACTTAGAATAAAAATAAGAGAATTGAGGGATAAAGCGAATCCATTAGATTTACCTATTTTAACGTAGGTATAAGTTTTAACAACTATATATGTATGAATATGACATGAAATAAAATAAATATGATAAATTTTTTTGGTTTGTTAGATTCATTAAGTATTTCAGGCTCTCGAAAGAAACCTTTGTAATGGTTCTAGATAAATTAGACAATAATTTAAATCCTACGTAGGTACAATTAGTCCACATTCAGTAAAACCCAATATTGGCTGGAAGATTGCGCTTCCTTGCTGAAGAAAGTTATCAAAAAGGCGTCGGGAACGATTTTTTGGTAGGTTTAGCTACGAAACATTGTCAATATTTGAGACGGAATTGTGTCGAGAGTATATAAAATTTACTGAAACCAAAAATAAGCAAAATCATCCATCAAATTCGGATTTTATAATAAATTTGGATTTCCAGGAATAATTAGATGCGTTGATGGAACACATGTAAAAAATCATTGCACCAACAAACATTCAAACTGCCTACTATTTGTAACTTTTCTATAATTAAAAATGTATTATAAAATTTAATAATTATTTTTAAATACAAATATATAATTAAATAAAATTAGTTTACTTGAATTTTACTTTAATTATATACTTACTTTTTCTCATTCGCCATCTTTCACTAACTTTTTCTATAATGATATATTTATCGTTTTTTCTGACAGCGAACAAAAAAAAACGATTCTCGTAATACCATGAAAATCGAAATGTTGCGATAAAAACCGATCAGTATCGCTATTTCGCTTCACAGAATACCACAAATAAAATTTATCATATTTTTCAGTACGTACCGAAAAATTCGCTTCTCAGAATAAGACCCAATATGTACTTCCACAATTAATTAACATAGTTTTCATATAGGTTTTGTTATACTAACTGCTATTATTTACAAGTCTGCTAATAATATTTCAAACACATTTAATTGGAAAAAAAATTATGGATTCACAGAATCAACTAAATACATCGATAAAATTCGTTTTATAAAATAAGTGGTTGTCGGAAGTGATGACCCCTATAATAAAATTAGAAATGAAAGTTGGTACATAATCAATATTGAAAATGAAATGTTTTATAATTAACATTTGTAATATTTAAATCAAATTAAATGGTCATTTTCTTAATTAAAATATTCTCATTCTCATTCCAAACATCAGTTATATTTTAAATAATTTCATCAATACACGAATATCAAATTGAAGAAATTACGTTATTTACGAGTAAAATTTTTAACAAGATATTATTTTTATATTCCTGTTCAATCATTGGGTAAGTAGTTGTAGGTAATTAGAAAATAAATACAACAAAAAAAAATATTCCATGAAGCCAAATAAATATAATATTATAGATGCATATAAATCTATAAGTAATTAATTTATTATTTATGTTGTAAAGGATATATTTCAAATTGGAATCAACAATTTTTTAAAAAACTATTTTTTTCCAATTCGAATTAAAATTTTAATTTTTATAAAAAATATATTATTTTGTTATACTAGAGAATTGTAATAATAAAACTATAAAATATAAGTGATACGCGATTTATTTTTTATCAATTTTTTTTTTCGATGCTTTGTTTAGCTATAAGCTAGTTTAAGTCTAGTTATAAGTTTTTAAGTGAAATTTTTAAAAATACAAGTAGTCACAAGGTTTTTGTAATTTTGCACCATTTTTCCTTTTATCAATTAAAATAAATTGTAAATAAAACAACAAATGTAATGCCAAATAAAAATTAAAATAAAATAAAACTCGCAGCTGTTAAGATACTAATAATCTAAACTCTTACTTAAGCATAAGAAGGCTCTGTCATTATGAATTATGCATTAACAAATTCTGGAAATAAGCGAACTATTTATCTATCTATCTAGTGTTAAGTGATATGTATAGAGTTCTCGATGTAATCGATATTTTGTTTACGATATATCGATTTGCAAACGCGATATTTTTGTTCTGTACATCAATATTATTTAATTGCAGCATCGATCTTTTAATATAGGAATTGTTTTCTTCGTTTTAAAATTTTGACACTTTGACAACCGAATGTACGATGTATATCTGGTTTCGATTTTTATATGCATCGATATATTTTATTTTGATACGTATTGATTGATATATCGATTTGTTATTTGGATATCGCACATTACGAATTATTTTTAAAAGTTAATGATTCAATAATAGTACGTTTTCAAGCTCATGTTTATGGATAAACAACTAGCTCATAAACCAGTCAAATGTCAAGTGTTCACAAGGTTTTTTGGAAAACAATCAGCTGTTTCACATATTTATTATTATATAAAAAAAATAATCATCATTTTAATTTATTATCTCTTTTTTCATTTGAATTTTTTACTTATATATAAAGCCTTATTATATATACATTTTTAATATATAAAACTGATTAAATTAAGTGAATTAAAAATAAAAATGCATCTTTTACAATATCTTTTGTTTTAATTCTTCTGTTAACTTTCCATGTAAGTCTTGTAATTTCTCAATCATTTCTATAACTCTATAGAATTTTTCTTCAATTTTTTTCTATTAAAGTTATACAAGATTGTCCAATTAATCGTGCTGATGATAATTGAGAATTTATACTTGATTTTTCGTTTTTTTGATGATCATTAATTGAAGCTAAACTAATTTCACACAAATTCACATAATTTCATCTATTCTTGGTATTTTGATTTGTTTTTGTTTTTGTTTTTTTTTGACAAATGACAAAATGAATTTATGACAAAAAAATCAAGGGTCATGCAAAAAAAAATTTAAAATCGACAAAAAATCGAAATTTCATGGATGGGTTACATGTTTTTGAAGTGGCTTATGATATAAACACCTCGCTACTTGTTAATGATTTTCAGCTAATTTGTGTGGGAAAACCACTACGTAAACAACCAGTTTATCATAAACAACATGTTTATCCATAAACATGAGCTTGAAAACGTACTATAAGATGATTTGCTCTTGATTTAAATCCGTCAGTTTATTAATCTTGGAGTAACAAGTTGCTAAATTTTAGAAAAAAAAAGTTAATTTAAAAGAGAATGCAAAAAATTATTTCTTTTATAAAGAACTTAGCTTTAAGCATTGGTAAGCACATGTTTTTCTAATGATTTTTTATTTATTTTATCTAAACTCTAAGCTCTACATAAATATTGTAAAGTTTTCAATATGGTAATAATAATTAATAAATAAATGTTAAAATTGTACCTGCCTAAAATTTTGTTTACACAGAGTAAATAGGTACTAGAAATATCTGTATCTAACATATATATATGAGAATGAATTAAATTGAACAAAGAATTGAGAGAAATTGATTTCTTTGTATTTTATTAAGAACTGATTAATAGAATAAATCTCATGAACATTTACTATAATAAGAGAAAATTGAGAAAAAGTCAATACATATATACTTTTATTTTTATGTATATATTTATAAAGGTCTGCCAACAAATTAATAACATTCATCCCAATCTTGTAGATTCATCCGATGAATAAATAAGAATAAAAAAGTTTGTTATTTTTCCTAATTTTTATCAAATATCTACCTAGTTTAATTTGTTAATTTAGATATTTTATTATCTATAGATACTGAAAATGTTGCACAGACTGAAATAAAAATGTTGAATTTATAAAATTATTAAGTAAAAAATGTTAATTTGAATTTAAATTTATTTTTATGTTATTTTTTGTTATATTTAAATTGAGAATGCTAATATTATATTTTTATTATGAAAAAAATAACTGAATAGCTATTTGAATTCCTGAAATATTATATTGTAAGAGCTATAAAATAATATCTTAAGTGCAATTGTATGAGACTTTACACAATGAAAATACTAACTTATCTCGACATAAGATGTTTTGCTTGAAGACTTGTTATCAATTATATAAGACTTTACACAATGAAAACTATCTTATGTTGACATAAGATGTATTGCTGCAAGACATATAAGCACAAAAATTTGTGTCAAATCACCTTCATCGACATGAGGTGTACAATTATTATTATAGTACCGAAATAAGACACAAAATCTTATGTTGTAAATGTCACGGTACTGACTTAAATAATGGACATATTTTCCTACTTTTTATGGTAACTTATTCATTTGGTAAGTATTAACCATAATTTTACTCAAAAATATCTTCGATTTCGAAAATAAGTCTTATATCTAAAATTTTCGACTAAAATGCTTCTGCTGAACAATTCACTTTTTTGACCTAAGATGTTATGCCTTTTATGTAGAGATATTATTATTAAGATAGCCAAATTATAACAGTATATTTTTCACAGGAGCTCCACAACAGATAATATGAATCTTGTACAATGCACCAAACTACTGGTAATCAAATAAAGACGTTCTCATAATATTCAAAGTTTAAATTGATAGTTTCCTGTCCAATCTGTATACAGTATTATTCTGAACATCAACTTTATCATTTCAATCACTTCAGTATCACAGAAAAAGAGTAAACGGATACAGCACTGAAATTGAAATCAGTTTCATTGATTTAAAAATCATTACAAAAATTCCAATGAAAAATTATTTAACAAAATTTACACAATTGAAGGTGCATGAAATGCAATAGAAATCACCCTAAAAGCTAAACCCTTTTACAGTTTTCACTTTATCACTAAATAACAGAAGAATTTTGGTAAATGTTTGTAGACGTCTTTGTTTATTTTTGAGAGATTACTTACGTAATAATGTTCGAGTTTGTAACACCTTTGATTTTTGAAATATTCTTGGTGGGTTCTAGGAGTTGATCATTCACAAAATTATTGTCGAAATCTGTCATTTGATAACATTGGAAAATACAAGGTATTTTTCTTGATCATAAAATAATAGTTATAAAAATTATAGACATAAATTATAGAAGAACCACATCAGGACATTACATACTACTAACGAAAACAGAAGTAGGATTTTAGAAAGTTAGTTATAAATTGGCAGGAAACTTAACAAACATTTGAAGTCATCATTCCAAAACTTTAAAAAGCAACAAAATTAAAACAACATTACAAAAAGAAACTATATAAATCCTTACAAATTAGAATAACGTAACCTCAAAATTTCCGTTACCAAAATTATTATTTAACACCAACTCCAATTATTCGAAAAATTTATTTATTATTGATTAATTGTGTATTAATAAAATTGCACAATGTAATTAAACACTACATCTTTAACAAAAAACACAAAAACAAAAATAATAAAATGAGAAAAGAAACCACACACACAACACTGTTTTCACTTTAATTCTAATTTCTCATATACATAATTTTAAATCTCCAAAAATTTACTCCTTAAATATTAATTATCTATGTACCTATATACATTACATTGTTAGTAAATACATTATATACATAATATACATATTATTATAATATTTTAAATATGTTATGTCGATTGCATTATTATTCTTACATCAATTACAATGGGATAATTAACAACCAAAATAATAATATAAATATAATAGTATATTATATTATATTATATTGTAATAATAATTATAATTTGATTATTAAGCATATCCGCAAAATTCAATAAATCGAACCTAAAATCCGACCACATTTTCCCTGTTTTACTTTAATATGTATCAAAAAATCAAACAAAAACTATAAATTTTGATTGATTTTTCACAATGCAGAGTAACCCGTGATAATGAAGTTACGCAATTTTTGTTTTTGGTTCTATTATTTTTTTTTTTTTTTTTCATATTTTTAAACAGTAAATTATAATAATAAAGATTATTGTAATAGAAAAATAAATTATTTTTTAGACAAGGTGCGCAAAATTTTGAGCTTGAAAACGTTAGATGGATTTAATTCTGTATAATGTTAATAATTTTTATGTTTTTATGATCCATGATTATGACCAAGGACTCCATTTATGATCTATGATTATGACCGAAAGGTCGAAACACCAGTCGAAATAAAATAAATTTGTAAAATTAACAAGAGTCTTTTATGTCTTTAAAAAAGTTTATAAAATATCACCAAGAGTGTACAAATGAAAGCATAAAAGCCCAATTTTTATGTTGCTACTAGAATGTGGGAAATTGTATTTATATTTTTATTGGACATAATACATTTGAATATCTTAATGTTTAATCGGCAATCGTAACAATGGGTGCATTCAGTAGAAACTAGCTTTGAAATAAATAGCAACGATCTAGCAATTAACGTTCATTGTTGTACAGAACGTTTTGTAGCGAAGTTTACACTGTTTTTCTATTCATTAAAACTTTACTTTAATTACGTTACAGAATTTATTCGTCTACATAACTATCGTACAAAATAACATATTTTTTAAATTTAATTATATTAAAATTATATTATTAAAACGTAATAAATCACTAAATTATTTATTTTATTTTTTCATTTTATTTTTCTCAAATGAGCTCAGCCGCTTGCATTTATCTATGTTTATTTGTTATTAAATTTTTTTTAAAATCCACTCACCACTCAACAAATTTAATGTAATCAAATAATTTTTACATCAAAATATGAAAACATAAACGTTATTAAATGTTGCTGCTCAATATAGTCTAGATTTTTTCGTTGCAAAATTTATCCAGCGCTTTAATCTACATAAAATCACCGTTCAGTAGAAAATTTGTTCGATCGGTATAATAATTTTGTAGCACTAGATTCTACTAAACGCACCCAATATGAATATCATGTTTGAAATCGAAATTTTAAAAGTGACGAAAAACAATTCAATTCAAAAATCGCACCCACTTCACATTTAGAATTAATACTGTGTTCGTTTTGACCAAAAATAGCTACCCTAGAAACAAAATTTTAAATGTGATAAACAATTATTATCACCAGAGTATTAATAGTATCTATGTAATTCACATTGCAAACTCTAAAATAAATAACATAACTTTTTTTCAGTCCTAACCAAATATATTTCAAATAATTAAGTTTTAACAGCTTCCGATAAGAAATACAAAAATAGTAACACGTAAAAATATGTTGAGTTAAAATAAGCAGAATAGTATAGGTTTCGATTATAAAAATTTTAATTTTGAATATCGAGAGTGTAAAACCACACAGCACTTTCTAATTTTCTGTGACAACACTCTCTTAATACCCTACATCATGCATCATTGACGAAAGGTTTGATACCGCATATTTTAATTTTTTTTTTTCATTACTCTTCTTGGAAGCTTCCGCTTGACATTTTCATCGCATTCGACTTCTAGCTGCTGATTTATCATCATTTCTGTTTCCGAGACCATGTTTAATTTAATTTTTTTTTAATCTGTTTGTACTGCCTAAGTGGCGGATTGGCCTACTGTAGAAGACCACTTTGATAAATCTGTCTGCGACCACGTAGTAAGACGGAATATTTTCTGCAAGTTATCGCTGCAATTTTATCCATCTTGGAAGTTAAATTGCCTGACGTTACTATGTTTACTGGGTATGTCATGTCACATAATTTTGTCAGTGTTGTTGACCATTGTGTAATTATTATTAGTGTTTGTCAATACTTATTTATTGTCTTATTTGATTATTGTGTTGTATGAGATATATGGGTATTGATATAGGTAATATTTTTAGTTATAAAGTATTGATTATAAATTTTTATATAATATTTTTAATATTTTTTTAGTTATATTTTATATCCCCTACGGGAATCGAGCCCGTGACTACCACATCATAATTGAAACACATTTCTGTGTTCCATTCGATTAAGCTACGGAAGGGGTGCATATGTTCGTACAATGCTGTAATTAATTATAGTGACTTATATAAACTGTTGTATATATTGTACGACAATTAAGTGTAACAATTTGCACACTAAAAGCATAACAAAAACGAATTTAAATTACCGTATCGTCTGTTACTGATGCTTTTTTACTCTTCTATCTGCTTCAAATGAAAATATTTCAAAATTAATTCATTATTCAATAGTGTATAACAAACCAAACACAATAAGCAAGTATATCAGTTCAGTAAAATCCATCCACCAGAAAACTAACATTAGGAGTAAATTGATGAAACCAAGCATTCTCAGTTACAAAAAAAAAGTCCTTCAAATCAGGAAAAGTGTATATAAGACTACCCTTCCACCAGTCTCAAAATACAGGCAATGGGGAAAAATGTATATAGCTAATTGAGAAAGTCGAAAAATATAAAAAAAATGTTTGGGAAGGGAATGATGTCTCTATAGCGATTATATAAAATATTGAAATTTTTTTCGAAAATAAATTTTATTGATGAAGTTCACGTGAGAAGCTAGTAAACAAGGCTAGTTTATAAAAGGCTGAAGATTAAAACTGATCTAATTAAAGTGTTTAAAAAAACATATAATAACAAAATATGCTAACAAGAAATCAATTTGAACTAGTAATGAAACACAAAACATGTTTTACATGTTACTTCACTTTTGAAACAAAATTTTCAGTAAAATTTTGCATCCTTCTTTTGAGTATTTCGCTACTGGTAAATTTGGTAGAAGAACTTTACTCATTCTACAAAATTATTCCTCTCTAAAAATTAAATCATTAAGACAACACTTTGTAAAACATAAAAATTACTCTAATTGCAAATTCATTCCAGAATTCACTTTTCTTACTCATTTACAATTTCTTTGAATAGAATCAACTTTTTCAATTTGAAAGCGCCCCACATCTCTTTTTTCAATAAAAATAATTTTGATGTTCTCTACTCTCTAGTAATCCACTTTACTGCTGTTGCAAACTTTTATTTTATTTACTATTGTAAACATTTTAGAGGAACCTGTAATAACAGATAGTTAGAAATATTAAATCCTTTAATACCTGAATTTACTATAACTAAAATATACATAAAATTGCCTCATCCGTTCCAAGGATACAATATTTATTTTTTTTTCTTCTTTTTCATATTTTTCCTCTCATCGATTTTGTTGATAATAATGTCCATTAAATTTACTATACTTGATTTGTTATTCAAAGCATAACGGTAAATTATAATTTAGTTTTTTTTTTTGTTTCATTATTGTTGTTGTTGTTTGATGAAATAGACTAATCCCTGCATTGTTTCTAAAATGAAATTTAAATAAATAGATAGTAATCACAGTAAGTGTGAAAAATATTGCAATATAATTAAAAAAATTTAATATATCGTCGCATGACAATTATTTTATCCCATACGCCATTTAGTACATTTTGAGTAAATCGATTTTGAATGCTTAGGTTAAAAATACTAAAAAACCAGCCAAAAATATTTAAACTTTTTACATTCTTAATTTAAATTGAGCAATTTTTCACTTAAATTTAAATTTTGAAGATAATTAGTACATATTAAAAAAAGTTATGGTCATTTTAATTATTTGAAGTAAATTATTAACTTTATACCTCATACATAGCTTTTCAAGTATTTTTTTTAAAATAATGGCTATATGAAGTGATATGAAATAAAGTAATAATTTTATATGGATTTTTAATATAGCCTTTTTTTGACAATGATTAATGAATAAGTCAATAGGGTAAAAGCACTAGTTTCCGGACGGTTAATTTTTTTTCAATTTTAAATGCATCCAATTTCGAAGAAAATAGTAGTAATAAGATATCTTCGATTTCTTTTCATAATTCAATCTATTTTGAATAATAAACAATGTAAAAAAATATCTTTTCAATAAAACTTAAGTATTATTATTAAATAAATTTAAAATGTGCCCATTTCATCAGTTTTCGGACACTAAAATCTATTATCCGGACAACAATGTTTCAGTAACCGGACAAACAAAATCTAAAGAAAAGTTGAACATACAAAGTATTTACTAAATTTGAAATAATTTTTTTTGAAATGTTTAAAGTTTTTATTCAAGTTCTTTAATTAATTAAAATAAAATAATTCAATAAAAAATATATAATATATCCAACAATTCAGGTATATTTGAAATTATAAGTATAGCTAAAAATCATGAAAAAAAACAACATTAAAACTAATAAATTCATATTTAAAGCTAAAACATTTATAAAATTAGAGACCTTAATATCTGAATACTTCTAAATAACAGGTTACTTATACTACAATACTTATAAATAGTTACTGAAATAAGTTTTTGAATACGTACTAGCTTAAGAACATTTAAGACAAACATAAAATTATTTTGCATCGTCTTCATAATTTAATTAGCGATGTACATTTTAAGTGGTATCACCGATTACACATATCACACTCGATATTTTTTAGAAGATCAACTTCTATATCACTTATTAGTTCATCTGAACATTCATTTCATTTTTCTTTTTACGTTGAGCAGTCTTCTTTTTACGTTCTTTAGTTTTCTTTAACCGTTCCATTTTTCTTTCTTTAATAGCTTCAGCATCATTTAATTTTTTTGTAAGTAAATATTTCTCGACAAGCTAAAGATGAAATTGCGCATGGGAGTTTTTCTTTATCATTTACTCTCCTTTTAGAAAAAAGTTACGTTTTTTTGTAGAAAATAGTTAAATGTTCATCTAAGGAGCTCACTGATAAGCATCGGCTTACAGTCGATGGTGTGACAGAACTTTTACTTTTATCTGGAATCAAATTATCTGTAGTAGTAACGACAGGGTGCAATAGCACATCGGCCGTATTAGCCAAATTAATTGTCGGAGAGTTCGGACTTTCAGGTGGTTTAGGACTAGTATTACTGATTGAAGAAGAAAATTCTACAATTTCTTTTGATATATTTCTTGCAGAGCTGATTTCTCCATCAAAAGCTAAGATCTTGTCTATCATGGATTGCTCAACAACGAAAAATGATTCGCCGTTCAAATCGTATACCTAATATTATATACTCAACATTATCTTTTGTTGAAGTAGTATCTTGTATCTGTATAGGCGAATTAGGTTTAAAAAAATTTATTACGTCCAAAACTACGTCATAATTGACATGGCGTTTCTCAAGCTCACATTTTGCTATTTAAACTACTTCAGTCGCATATTTTATTTTGTCAGGGAAGATAATTTCTTTTAAAGTACTATTAATTTCTGTGACGGATGACATTAAATTAGCATTTTGTTTAAGTAATACTTGTTCTGTATAATTTGTAACACATTTTTAATAATCCACTGCATCCGGATTAAAAGGAAAAAGTTTACACTTTCTGAATCCATTTGATATACTCTTTTTAAGGTTAATATTCTGTTGAATTGTTTTTTGTAAAAGTGGGCAGAATGTTTTTCTTGACAAAACCACACCAAGATTTTGTGATTGCCATTACCTTACTTTTTTTTTCAATCACATTTAAGCATCTAAGGGTTGCATGATGATGAGTCGTGTTTGCAGGAAGGGCGTATAAAATTATGCCGTTAGCCTCACCAAAAGTGCGGAGCTCTATAGTTAAATGTGAATTGTGACCGTCAACAAAAAAGAGAATAATCTTGGTAACAACTTAAATAAAATGTAACTAAGCTATTTAAGAAGGCTTATTTCCTGATAATAAGTAGTACCTTTCCACATTTAATGAGTTGATAAGGCCAGAAACTTGATAAATAAATACTCAAAAAACATTGTAGTAAAATATGTATAGTAAAACTTTCAGTGCCGTACTTTTTTAAGCATGAAAAAGTAATATCAAGAATTACATAAAAATAATGATACATTAATGAAACGCCATGGTTTTGCCATTGAAATTTATTGAAAAACTTTAAGAATACGTACGTCCGATAACTAAAACGGACTTATAAAAACAGTTTTAGTTTCCGGACAGGTAGTTTCATATGTATATTTAACTGTCCGAAAACTAAAATAAATCAGATTTAGGTACTTGCAAGTAACATATCCATTAAAAATATAGTATTTTTTAATATTTTTCATTGATATACGTTTAAATCATTTTTGTGAACAAATTCAGTTTCCGGACACATGTGTCCGGGAACTGATTTGTGTCTATTTTTTTGTACTAAAATGCGGACACCAAAAAGTTCAGAAGATTTTTAATTTTTTTTTAATTTTAAACAAAATTTTAATATTCCAACATATTTTTTAAGATATTTAAACAACTTCATCACTAATATTCAAACAAATCAATTAAATACTAATGTTTTCCTTGCTTTTTATCACTAATTTTTTATTAACAAAAAACACTTTTTGAACAAAAAATCCAAACCGTCTTGAACAATTTACTTTTAAATACTTATATATTTACATAAATGTTATTCTTTGTTTACAAGTTTGTTTGAAAAAGAATAGTGAATATAAAACGTAAAATAACTATATGTCAATTATTTAAAAATTTCTTAATATTTAAAGAAAACTAGTGAAGTGTCCGAAAACCAATACATGTCCGGAAACTAGCGCACCACCCTACAAGTCGGGCAAATTTATAAATTAAATGAACAATTAAAATGGTAGTTCTATAATAAAAAAATATAAATTGCAGAAGTTTTTCTTCAAGAAGTAAAATATAAGTTTTTCAATAAGAGCCAACTCCAGCATCAATAACCAAAGTAATTTTAAAATTAATTTAAAGAAAATAAATATTTTTTTTTATTTTAAAGAAAATTAATTTTTATTTCATATACCTATTTGTGAAGTTGCCTTAATCTAACAGGTTTTTTTTTCATATTAAGTAAATAAGATTACGCATTTTCTTTCTCAATTAATACATTAAATAAAAATAACGAAAACTTTTTCCTAGCATATTAAATTTGATCTTTAAATAAAATAAAATGGAAAATAACCTAAATCTAATAGTTTTTTTTTTCATAAATTAAATAAAATACAGCACATTTTCTTCTTAAAATACAGTAAATAAAAATAAAACAAACTTAACGCTTTTTTCTTAGCATGTTAAATAATAACTTTAAATTAAGAAAAAAATTAGTACATTTTTGCATAAATATTAATATGAAAATGTATACCAGAAAAGTCCAAATCAGAATTAGTATTACAGCCCGCTTCTGTTTCGTTTATATTTCGTTTAACTTTTGAACCAGGAAAATTAATATATCCTTCCATATCTATATCACTCTCATTTCATGTTCCATGCTAATAAAATAAGTAATTAAAGTTTCTGCATAATACATCAAAACTTATAAAATGCCTCTTATCTCAAAAACTACATGCATTTGCTTTTGTTTACTTAATGCGCATTTTATGAGATTTGGTTTCGTAGTTCATATCATATACATTTTACCTTCTTAGTAAATTCAAAATTTTAGATGGTGATGACGACATTTTAATTTCACGATGCGTAAAATATGTTTTCACTTCAAAAGTTCAGATGCTACTAATCAATGATTATGCCTAAATGTCGTATCAAATTTATTAAGCTTAAATTTTCAATGGATATGGTACAATATAATTTTACGCAAATTCAATATTATTTTGTTCCATATCCGTCTAATTAAAGTTTCTTGTGCGTAATGGGACAAAATAACATTAAAATTTTTTTAGTTATTATTTCATTCCAAATTCATGGCCAATGGAAGTAGGTGAAAATAATACTAACAAAATAAATTTGCTTTTTACATATAGGATAAAAATTGGCTTATGGGATAAACATTTGTCATATACTTGTAAAATAAGTGGATATGAGACAACATCGTTACTCATTATCTCATAAACTAAATAAGATAGATAAAAACGGAGCATAAATTCAGAAAGAGCTGACATTAAAATCTCTATATCAATCGTTAGGCCAATTTACCCAAAATTCGCGTATGGGATAAAATAATACTCATGCGACGACATTGTAATAATAAAGTTGAGAATGTGAATTTTTCCAAATCACTATGCGGCTTTTCTCCAAATTCATTTATCTACGTTTATTTGATAACTAGAAATGACGATATGAGAAAATAAAGACCTAGAGGCATAGGATAGAAAATTTTTATTTATTTAAATGCATAAATTAGAAGACTGCTTCTTCTTTTCTATTCCACATGTTCAATCTGTTGTATACATTATACTGTGTACAAAATTGTATTTCCTGTCGAAATATTAACCTCATTTTACAAAATTTAAAACCAAAAAAATCCAAAGGTTATTAGAATAACAGGAAAATCTTATCTATTTAAAATGTCAGTTAAATTTTTAAACTCACTGTAAAACTAATCAATCTCATATAGCTACAAACTAATACACCACTACAATATAAATTCCTATAGTATTGTGTAATGTCTCGTCACACAAATACACACACACATACATTTTTATTTATTTTGCTTTTAAAATTATAACTGATATACTGTTAGAAAATTCCTTTATTGTAACTGTGAATTAATTAATTTTTGCTATTTATTAGAATTAGTACAATCAACACAATGTCATTAATCTCAATAATTTTATGGTTAATGAGCCAGTTTTTTGTTTTTGTTTTTAGTTTACTTTTTGGTCAGATTATTTGGAGATGTAAAGAATTTAAAAAAGATTTGATGCCATGCTATACTGTTTATGAAAAAAGTAAACCCCCTGCTCAAAATATAACATGATTACATTAACATAATATGACACATATAAATGCATTTTATGCGTGCGTTTATTACATTATTAATTTTTTCTAATGTTCTAACGGTACAATGAAATTAATTGGAATTTCTAAATTAGTTGCCTGTAGCTATGCGTATAGAATTGAAAAAAATTATGAAATTGTTGTTGTTATTTTTTTATTTAATAATTATTATCAGTTTACCAATAGTTACTTTGAGGCTACATAATCAGTGTTGATATAATATTTTGCTTCCTATTCTTGTACTTATTGAAAAAATCATATGCCTACACTATACAAACCGTTAAAGTAAAACTTTTATCAAATATATTATTTTATTTTCTTTGAAAATAGAAGTCTTTGAAAGTACTCTACACTGTAGAAATATGTGACTTTTACGTATTAAATATCGAAAACCTAAAACATGAAAGCACGGACCTAGTTTTGAATAAAAATTTTTATTTGAGATTACTTAATTATAACTACTTAATATTAACCTTTACAATATAGAAAAATATCTATTGTACAGGGTGTCTCAGAAGCATCGAATCATAGACTCAGAGGTGATCATGGAGCTTGAAAGATTTTATAGAACTGTTTAGTAGTCATAGGGTCTAAAAAATTACAAAAATATCGGGTCTTAGCTGTTAGTCTATAATATCACAATTAGATAGCATAATCTGAAAGTAACTAAAGTATTTTTCTAGCCGAACATCCACGTTTCCAGCAAGACAAACCTTATAATCTGGGTAATTTTTTCGAGGTCTGAAAATATTATTTTTTAAACTGGGGTTACTTTTTTGAACCGCTTCCAAAAAAATGTTTTTTTTTCACTTCGAAATGCCAAAATGACATCTGACTTTATAATTCATTTGTGCTGTAACAAGACTATTGATAAAATAATTTTTAAAAAAATGTTACATAATGACTAATCTTTATATTTAATCAACGGTCAATTAACGGGTCAATTAAAATAATTAAGGTACAAATATCAGAACCATTTTAAACCCAATTTCTTTATTATTCTTTTAAATGATTTAAAAAAGGACGTGGCGAATCTAAATATTTTTAAAAAATTTTTTAACTCTCATATAGAAATTTCAATTTGAAATTTCACTGGTATAAAACATTTTAACATACAAAAATTATCAACTTGCCGCAACAACACCTCCAATTTAAATTTAATTTGTATTTTTTCAATAACTTATTACGTATAAGGTTGTTGTTTAAGATAAATAAAAAAAAATAATATTGTATCCACGATAAATCGAAATGATGGGAAACAATCCATAACGAAATATTGAGTATGATTTTTTATAAAATTCCTCGAATTTAAAGGAGCAGCCTAATACCTTTATAATAAACTAGCAATACAATTATATGCGATATTGTAAATTGAAATTAAAATAATTGTCAAAATTAATCGATTAATTTGAAATAATTTTCTCTTTGGTGTATCTCTAGATAAAACAACATTTTCAATAGTCCTTAAATTTATTGCCGCATATCAAAATTAGATCCTTATCTATCGAAATTTGTTTTGTTTAATAAGATACTAAAAAATTTTACAAAAATGTAGTCTGTAATATATTAATATGAGATAATAATTATTTTATTCGAAATCGGTGTAGAGTTAATATGACGGACATTTGACGATATGAAAAATTATTAAAAATATTAAAACATTGTGTAATTGATTTCTAGACAAAAAATAAGAAGGAAATTTCGTAATTTATAAAGTTCGAAAAATTTGGTTCTTTTAATTCCTCAAATATGTTATTTATACCTAAAGGTCTTAGACATGTTAGTAATTTTTAAATTGTTATTGATTTTATTACAATATTATTTTTGTCGATATAGTACCTATAACCTACATATGTATTAAAACTTAATAGTGTATAAATAATAATTATTAATTAGCAAATTAGATAATTCGGCAAGATTCTAACTTAAATTTCACCGTAATTTTTTTTTTACTTCTTCATTTTATTTACAATCTGTACACTATAAAATTTCAAATATTTTCGTCTGTGTAGATTTTGTCTTGAAGTAGTACACGCAATATAGTACACATACAGACACATACAGATACATACGATTTAAGCATTTAAAATATACTTTAAATGAAAAGTGGTACCTAGAATGTTATTGAAAATTTAGAAGATAATAATGGATAGTTTTTTTGTTTTATTAAATTGAATGATATTATCTATTTGATTCAGTAGGTATTGCTAGAGTTGTCTGCTTTTGCTTGTTGTTTGCCTACCAAGACATTGTATTGTGTTTCAGGCGGAGGTGATGGCAATAAAAAAAACCTCAGATTGGCGGATATTCAGCGTATTAGATGTTAGAAATATATGTGTACTCACAGACAGTCAGGCCGCAACTAAAGCACTGGAGTCGGTAACAATAGCTTAAAAACCGTGTTGGCCTGTCGCAGTTCTTTGGACGAACTATCAGATAGGTTCAACATATTGTAACGATGGGTTCCAGGACACAGTTATATTCCGAGTAACTGCACGGCAGATGAACTTGCTAGAGAGGGTACTATATTAGAAATCCTTCCGAAAACGAGCAATCTGGATGCACCTTTTGCCACCTGTAATTTATTGCTTTGCAGTATTGCAATAAAAGCTTCAAACTTCAGTTGGTCAGTTAGACTAGACTGCAACATCACCAATCAAATCTGACCTATGTGGAACCTGAAACGATCCCTTAACCTACTAACTATGAAAAGGTGTGACATTAGCACTATGGTAGCAGTCATTACGGGTCATTATTGTCTGATTGGTAAACATGCCAGAACTTCTGCAGAACGTGTAGAGAGGAGGAGGAGGATGAACTGTCCTACTCTCTTCCTGACCTGGATCTCTACCAAAAACGAAAGCCCATTTAGGAGCCTTCTTTCTGGACTCGCTGGTTGATCTTGAAAACACTAGTATAAACAATTTCCGCCGCTTCGTTAAAAGCTCAAATTGGTTCAACGAGTAGGGTGTTACGCGAGCAAAGTTTACACAGGGTTCTACGCGTGATATCACAATGGGCCTCACCGGTCTAAGTGTGTCGGTATACTGTCGACCGCCACTACTACCTACCTTTGTCAATAATATTTTGCTTCGCCAATTTTTTTAGGTTTATTTTGAAAATAACTGTAAGCTAAAAAATCTCTTGCTAAAAACGACCACAAGCTTCTAAACAAATATTTTAAAAACCAATCGTTGTATTTGTTATATTTGTATTTGTTTTCACCATTGCCACGACGTTAAGATAAACTTCGCCGCCACCTAAGTAAAATCAATGCCTCTATATCTTCTAGCCAAGTTACACGATGCATTTTTCGGAATATATCGAATTATTACCAATTTTTTTTTTAATTTGGTTTTATTTTGTGTATTAATTTTTTTTAATAAAAATAAAATTTGATAAAAATACAACTAACACAAACAAATATATTCTGAAAAATTTAATAGGTACCAAAAATTAAATACAAACACCATTTGTTCAGATGAAAGAAAATAAATAACAACAATTTACATGCTATTTTAATTTCATCTCAATATCCACCACCTCTGTATCCACCAGTTTTATTTTCAGATTCAGTGTTCATTAGAACTTGATAGAAGTTGGCTCCACGTCGGATAATAAAAATTCCTTTTTTTTAAATTGAAAGTTATGAATGAAAATGTTTTTAAATTTTACCAATTTAAATAAAAAATATTGAATTTTTTTTAAAAATAACACTATATCATAGTTACATAGTAAAATAAGATCCCTATACAAAAGATAAAATTTATATGAAACAAAGATCCCATTTTTAAAGTTGCTCTCCCAGAGGCCAGGCTAGAAGATATAGAGGTATTGGTAAAATATTTAATTTAAATGTAATAAAGAAAAATTTGCTTTGATAATAGCATAACTCTATTTTGCTTTAATGCCAAAAATACAAAGCTTTTTTCCTAACTAATTAAAAAAAATAAATTTAAGTGCTGCTGCACCCTAAATTTTAGCATATGACCCTTGTGTTAATAATAACATGACATAACCACTAACCCCTGATGGTTGGCATATCGAATTTGTTTGGGATATTTAGTATTGCCTTATCCCCTTAAAAAAAAAAAACAAAAATTTAATCAATAATTCATACCAGCTATTGAAGAGAGTACGAAAATTACTTTTTCTTATCTATTTCAAAAAGGATTTTTTTAATAATTCAAATGAAAATGGAAAATATAATTCTGCTACAACTTACACTAAAACAAATTATTTATTTTATAGTCCTTTTAATTCATAATAATAACCTATGGTTACTATAAGTACAATAATATATAAACAATAATATAGACTAAGTCTGGCTAACTCATACCAACCAAATAATTAATTTTTTTTTTTAATATTATGTGGTTTTACGATCCTCTTTTATCCTTTGACTAAAACCTATCCAATGCTATTTACTACGAGTTAATATTACTGTTTATGCGCCAATGATGGTCGCCTCTGTTTATTCAATTGTACATAAATCTTGTCCGAATTCTTCCCTTATTTTTCTTCTCTAATTTTTTTCTTATCGAAGTGAACAAAGAGAAAATAAAAATAGAAAAAAAAATAAAATTAAAAACAAACAAAATTTTATTGAAAATTTTATTGCCATAGCCATATAGTAAATAACCAATAACTAATTTTGTGGTTCTTTTGATTTTATAGTTAGTGAAAATTTTTTGTTGACTTCAATCCAAAACAAAGACTATCAAACTATGTAAGTTCTTTATTGTATAATAGAGAAGTTAAAATAACGGATTAAATTAAAACCATGTTAGTGGAATTAAATTCAGTAGCTATGTAGAAGCTGTGAAACACAAAAAAGTATTTTGATTGAAAATTTACCAATAATGTTTTTTGAAATGTTAAAAATTTTAATATAAAGATTTTTTGAAAAAATATACACGCATATTGGATGTTTAAAATATAGTACACTATTATGAAATGAACAATTGATTATTTGGACAATAATTATTAATAAAAAAATTTGAGTATACATACAAGTCGTAGTTAAATAATGTCTGTTTCGCTTCTGAACAAGAATTAATATAATCTTATATTTTAACCCTTATGGGAATGATATGCATTTGTGGTTCAGGACGTACCTAATAAATTAACTTGACTAACAATGATCACAATAAATATCGCTAAAGCTAAAGTACAGATTTAAAAATATACATCAAGAATATATTTTTTAATGTTAAATTTGGCGTTAGACATGGACATGCTCTGTCATCAACATTATTTAATATAATTCTAGAGTATGCGATTGAAAAAATATGTAGTAAGGGTAACATTTTCATTTAGATACGTTCGGAAATCGATATGCAACAATCAAAGACATTTGAGAAATATTTAATGGAAATTTGAATTGATTACATAACGATTGATGAGCAATTGCCTAGCTGTAAAGGACGATCCCGTTTATGCCAGTTTATATGCCCGGAAAATAAAATTTCTATGAAATCAAATAAATAATTGCTGCGTACTAAAAGGATTAATCTATACAGAAAAAACTGATCTCAGATGGAGAGTGTCAAATGAATGTGGATGAAAAACAATGTTGGACTTATTGGAAAAATAAAGATTTAGAAAAGCTATAACAATGAACAATTTCCAATAATCACTACAATTGGCTCATACTTAATGCAATGGGTCATTGGTCTTGGACTTAATGAAATGTGAAATTAAGCGATTTATTTCAACTAAAATGCAATTCCATGAAGATGGATCAGTTTTTAAACAATGTTGGCATTCAGCATATTATGTACTACTACACTATTCAGTATTACAGTATTATACAGGAGCTGAATCTAAGCCCGCCAAGATTATCACATATTACAACCAAGCAAAAAGAGGTGTTCGCAATTATTATTGTGTTAAAATATTCTGTCAAACGCGGAACTAATTTTTGGTCATTGGCATTATTTTACAATATGGTTGGTTAGAATTATTGGACTGGCAGCATAATAATATTATTTATATATGAATCATAGTCACACACTCTTCACAACTGATAATAAAAATTTAAGTCCTTTAAAACTATTAAATTTACACAATTTTAGGAACTGTAAAGTTTCAACTCACTAGTCCTTCTAGAACCGTTAATTTTTGTGATTTGACAATGCAAAAGTGATACATGGATATCTCGGCATTAAGATAAGTGTTTTATAAATTATAAATTCTTCAAATCTAAAATTTATTGAAATTTGATTTGATCCTTAAATGAATCTTTAATATATGAAGTCAATTTAAAGTTTCAATATTTCTATTTTTTGGGTTGTACAGATTATTATATTATATGACAGCAGCTCCAGATCTATTTGATTAAATTTAATTATTTTCAGGAATTGTTTCGTTCATCATAACACTACTAGAACTCATCAGTAGGTATTTATAGTGTTAGACTACCTAACTCTTTCTATAACTCACAGAGGTCTTATTGACATATTGTAATAAGTTATAAAGTCAATCAAATTAAAAATTAGGATTTGTATAGGTAGCCTAACACTATAAATACCTACTGATGAGTTCTAGTAGTGTTATGATGAACGAAACAATTCCTGAAAATAATTTTGTTTGTTAACACAAATAATAATAATATTTATAGATACAATGGTGATATAAAATATCTATGTATCAAGATTGAATATTAATTAATAAATCTGTTTTTTTTTTTATTAAAAGTAAAATGATGTAAAGATTTTAAAAAATTTATTTTGTAAATTTAATTATTTTAAATATACATTTTTTATTGACTTCGTCTTTTAAAATACTATTCATGTTATATTCACTCCAAACCTGAACAATCACAGAACACGACATTAATATAATACCTTTCGTTGCATCGATTTCACTAAAAATTCACCTCTTATCATAATGTACACACACGCATCTATCACATATTGTACTCTAGCAGAGATTAGCTCAGTTTTGATCTTAACACGTAATCTTTAATAATAGTCTATTGAAAATATACTTCCTAACCTTTAACAGGTGCTAAATATTCATTTTATTTTTAATTTACAATAAATAATTTTCGTAAGAACCCATAATACTTAATTTTCATCTTTTCCATTTAGTTCTGAGTTATATTAAATGAGAAGTGTAGTGTGTGCAATAATGTATATAATTTTCTTTAATTCTAGATTTCAAACTAACAAGTATAGAATTTTAGGGGGCGTTTACTTAATTCGAATTTATTTTTTCCTATCATTTTTTTTTTCTAAATACAAAGTATAAATAATGACATAATTACTTATTTCCATAATTCAATTTTAAAGAGAAAACAAAATAACAAATAATAATATTAATATAAAATACAGTTATGTATATAAAGATAAATTATAATAACGTGTACAAACAGTTATTATTACTATCAAAAATACATATCGTACCAAAAAAAAAGGCATTTTTTTTAAATATTTGGACAATCGCGTGGCTTAAATAACCTTTTTCTACACATTTATGTGCGAACATATATATATATATATATATATATATATATAAGTATATATACTGTAGGTATAATTTTAAAATACATGCAATACATATTTAGGTATATTTGTGTATTTATCTGAATGTCCTTTTTGTGATAATAAGAATAATCAACAACTAAATCGTAATGTATATACATATTCACATATAGTATACACATATTATATAAAAATTATTCCCCTATAATAAGAATTACAGTTAAAATAATTCAATGCAATAACAACAACAGTTAAATAAAACACAAAAAAAAAATAACAAAAGAAAAACAAAAAAAAACAGTTATAATAAGAAAACAAACTGCAAATACGAATATCTAATCCTATAAGATTTATGATCATGGGAAACGCCTTCTTTAGTTTTTATAGTTAGAGATCAATGTCGACTACGGTTTTCTTTTTTTTTGATTATATTATTTTTTTTATTAGTGTTTTTTATTCTATGGACTCTTATATACGCAATTTAAAATTAAATAAGTGTAATATTTGTAAAAATTATGTTTACGAGTTACAGCCTATTAATATTATAAAAGAAAAATATTCATTATTTCGATATTATTTTTTATTTTGTTGCAAGTTGTATTCTAAATTAAGTGAATTCGAAAATTTAACTAACAGTCACCAGACGAAAAGGGTATAATGTTTTTTGGTTTTGCTTAAAATTGGATTCACAACTGTCCCATTCTGTACCAAATGGAAATTGGATAAACTGCGCAACTGACTTAAATTTTTTTGCATATTGATTATAATCGATTGAACCGCAGCCACACTTACGTAATCATTTTACGATGTTTTTTGGTTTAAAATAGTCAAAATAGTGACTGAATGCAAAGAACTTGTTTATTGATCTACTGATAGACTTTTGCTTTAAATTCAATAGAATGTTTTTGGATTTAGAATTAACTATTAACTACCTGTTCTATAAAATTCAATTGTGAAATAAAACAAGTTGTCTATCTTACTTCTTGGTTCTATAAAGCGTAATAAATTTTAAAATAAGAAAAATTTGTTTCATTTCGATTATCTGATCGGTTGACTGTTTTCAGATAATTGGAAAATTTAACAAAATATTCAATTGGTGCAGGATTTGCTGATAAACAATTTTTATCAGTTTATTGATAGGAACGTTGATTGAACTCTTCAGACGGTGTGCGCAGCGATTCACAAGACAAGATATCGCTTCAACGATACAATTAAGCATATACGCTTACCACAATACAAACTTGACCAGTATCTATTCTTCAAACTTCTGTACGTGGAAAATATCAAATATCTGAATAACTATCTAATCACAATCTGAGTCTATAGTTATAGCAAAACCGAATCAATCGCCGAAAAAATATATAAAATCATACTGTACATCAAGGCATATCACCATTACATATCCAAAAAAATTATAAGTACTGAAAGTCTGAGATAATAAAAGTTAATTATTTGATAGATCTTGACAACATGATTTTATTTATTGTCCAAGTATATCCAATGATCCCGGTCTCTCATTTGACACAATATTTCTAATTGATTACTGGAATTATGGTAGAGTTTTTTTAGCAATGGATCACAGCTTTGTTAGCAATGGATTTAGTTACTATGTTATAGCGTAGTTATGGTAGGTAGTAGTGACTACAGTACGACCGACAGTACGCCGACACACTTAGACCGGTAAAGTCTATTGTGATAAGTTTGTAGTTATAACCTTAAGACACTGTATATGTCTCACATTTGAACTTGTAGTACAATATTATTAATTATATGATTTGCGATATTGAATCAAAGTAAATTGGTAACTCTGACAACCTAATATAGATTGTAGCTATTGATTTCATTTTAAGCAACAGAAGAAGAAAAAAAACTAAATCTACGATAGTTTCAATCAAAGTTATTTTAAAAGAAACCAGTCTAGTTCGTTTTTTTTTTAATTCAAATTCTAATTTTTTTGATAATTTTATTTTTTTTTGATAAATTGTTATACACAACACCATATGGGGTAAGTATTTATAAACTTCCCCAGACAAAAAAAAAAAGAAGAAAAACACCTTAAAAAACTTCCTTGATACCCTCCTTCGATAATATTATGAAAATATTGAAATGCTATGATTACTGCAATTTTTTATAATTCAAATGTATTTTAATACCCCCATTATCAACATTATTTATAAATATTATTTTATTAACCTTAATGTGCATAAACAATTTTTATTTTAAAATCGATAGCCCTGTATCTTAATATACTTCGTCTAGGAAAATAAATTTGTACAGCATGTTAGGGCTGGATTCTTTTTATAGGTAAACAATAAAGTAGAGCTGGATTTTATTTATAGGTATTATTATTGTTTACCTATAAATAGACTCCAGCCATACTTTGCAAGACTTAATACAAAATATTACATTATGTCATGTTAGACTTCGATTCTAGTCTATGAAAATTGACACTGAAAGTAGAAAAATTATTGTCAGTTGAGCGTGAATAGTTAAGAAAAATATTTTTATTATTCCATATGAGTACACTGCAATCAGATTCACCAGAGGAGGTGTAATTAAAGGTTTAAAAATCAACGAGTAGCGGTTTTAGAAATAATAATAGAATTTATGTTGAACAAGAAGAGTCCGCATTAACAATTAAAAGTGCTAAAAAAAACACTTCTAATAATGAGAACATTAGACAGGGTCCAACTGATTGTGCAAATGGATCAAAATATGACTTTATACATTTGTACTAATCTAAGTCTGATAATAAAATTAATCAAAACTCAAAAACAAAAATGGATGAGATAAGTTATTAGGTTGCGTGTGCATAAATATTATAACTGTTTTTGTTTACTAGATTTTTAATTTTTGATTTTTAATTTGAAACATTGCATTTATGTAATTTCTATTTACTTTTTTTTTTTTTGCTGCACTTATTAATTTTACTTCATTTGTTATTTTTTCTATATTTTATAAACTTTATAATTTTAAAAATATAAATATCTTGACCGGCGCCAAAAAATGATATACATTTTTTGCAAAAAGTGTGTCATCATATTTCGCTTCTGCAAAGCATAATATTTAGTTTGTCTGAAAATCTTAATTTTTGGATTTGAAGATTTTCAAGCTTTGCTTGAACATGTCCGAATTACCCAAGTCTTATAACTTTCATATCTAACATCGGAAGTTACCATCAAAACTTACAAAACCAAACAGAAAATAAAAACAATCGAATATTTTTATTTATGACATTAGGGTTAAAAAACGAAACGTGAGCGTTATAACATGAGGGTTAAAAAACCAAAAAAATATTACAAAATAAAAACTGAATTTTGTTTTTTGATTTGCGGATCATAATAATCGAATATTATATTATAAGAAAAATAATTTTTAAGTCTATTTGATCGAAATTATGTAGTTGCAAAATATTAAAAAAAAAACAAAACGAAGAATTTAAATCAAAATTATTTCAGTACATGTTCAGGATAATAAAGGACAAACTGTATTAATATTTATTTCACAGTATGAAATATTTTTATTTTCTATATTTTGTTACCCTAGTGTATCTTTTCATTCAAATTGGTTAGAAATAATTATATTATTATTTCAATTTCCATTGAGCTGAAAACAAAAAAAACAAAAACAAGAAAAAAAATTTAATAAAATTTATCAAGTTGTGTACATTTTGAGGTTGACTGTAAAGAAAATAAAATTCATTTTTTTGTACTATACATATTATATCCTTATGTGATATAATATGCAATTTATTCGAAAATTAATACCTTAAAGGTCCTGGCTATTATTTATCATTTTCATTTCTATCTCCATCACAATAATATACAACATTTTATTATGAAATTATTGCACATAATAAATCAGATTTTATACTTTTGTTTTAAAATATTTCATCATTAATTTAAATAAATATATGCATACATTTTTCTTTTTGTTTTGGTTTATTTGTATTGGTTTGAGGAAAATTGTTTTTACGTAATATTATGTAGAATTAAATAAATATAAAATATTAATTATTGTTATTATTATTAAAATAGGGTTGTATAAATGTAGGGAATCAAGTGGCTAATGTATATTATAGGTGAAAAATAATTCAATGCTGACACCGATAAAAAGTTTATTTAACCTTGTATTCAAATAATTGTTAATTTTGATGAAATTTAAACTGTAAAGTTTTAATATCAATTCGTTCTCTGTAAACGAGCTGTTTTGTTTACTGAACCAGCTCCTTCAGTAGAGGACTCGTTATTTTTTTTACTTGGAATAATTATAATTAATTTAGTGTAATGAACTCAATGTGTAAAAGATTGTTAGAATCTATAATAATCTAATAACACACCCGCACAAATAACACAAAATGGTGTCATGTGATATAAATACGGAACTACTTTGGTCATTATTTTAATTTTGAAAGCGGACTAAATTTATCGAACCATCTATTCATTCAACTCAAATGAATCAAATATTGAGTTTAATCATACTTGAAATGTTTGCAAAGTGAGCTCAACATTTCATTTAAGCGATGAGCTGGAATCGACTAAAATCAACATAGCTACCTGTTCAATTTTAGCAAATGAATGAACATTTAGGCTCTAAGCAACATTGGATTGAACTTTAGTTGATTTGAGTTGCCATTAATTCAAAAATTCAGTCTGCTAACACTGGAGTCTGTTCATATATCTTTGAGTCGGTAGGAATTTAAATCCGGTAATTTATTTGTTTCGATCATTGATTCTAATAAAATATAAATGAGAATGTAATAAACAACAATTAAAAAATAATATTTAGCGTAAATTAAGAACGAATTAAATGAATCATGACTACTTTCAACAGAGTATAGTAAAAGAGAAACGAAGAATAAAAATTATAAATTTTCTATTGTTTTTTATTCTGAAAGATGTTCATTGGCTCAATATACTTAACGAATGTAAAACCTTAATATCAAATATAATATTACGATAATAGAGACAGTCAAGATTAAATATTTTTAAATACTCACATATTATGATTTCAACTATTTTAATATTTTTTCTCTTACTTTTACTATCCGTGAGGTAATACTATTCTCAAAGTTAGTTTATCTTACTCTATTTAAACCTAAATAATATAAAGTTAGTCTATGTTGGTGATATTATTAGTATTCCTCACTTGGTTTTTTGCAGACCATATTTATCTTATACTGTACCATTATAAGTATAATTTGTTTGCCATTGGGATTTTATTTAAAGGCTTTTTGAGTGACATTACCTGTTTTATTTTCAAGGGTGCTAGAGAACGATGTTCATTGGTTTCTGAATATATAAAATATTGAAGATATTGTATTTCTGTAATAAATTTAAGTGATGTGTAGAGTAATATACCGATCTATATGTGAAAACAGGAGCTAACTGGTAGTTTTATATTATAATGAGTCACTTCCGTATTATTGATAGATTTGACATTACATTATAACATAGATCAGTTTATTACTCTACAGCACTAAAATTTATTAGAAGCATAACATAACCTTACGAACTTCAATTAAGGAGTTAGTTTCAGAATATTTTTACAAGTTGGCTGTCGCAGTAGGTAGACCGAAAAGTCCCAGATTCAATTCCCGATGAAGCAAATAAAATGATTTATAAGTTTGTCGACCAAATCCAATACTCTTTGTCGTTGGAATAAAATAAATGACAAAAATAAAATAATTAAGAGTATAATCTGGTAACAACTTAAAAAAATTAAATAATATAATTAAAAAAAGTCTTAGTTGGTGGGCAATAGTTTTCCACATTTAATGAGTTGATAAGCAAGTAATTTGATAAATAAATGCTCAAAATATTGTAGATATTGTAGTATAAGCATGCAGTACCGTACTTAATTAAGACCTTAAAAGTAATTTTACCTAAGCTACTGTCAAAAATATATAAAAAAAATATATATGTATATTATATATAGTTATTAAAAACATTTATATATATAATAAATTTTCCTTTACCAACATTTATTTAAAAAAATATATTCGTATTTCATTTACCAAACACATTTGTACGTGCATATTAATTCTAAAACAATTGAAATTTAAATAAATATTTCACATCAAATGTTGCAATAAAATAATTTTTTTTCTTTTAATATTTATCAAAATAAACATAAATCCTTTAAAATTTCATTAAAAATTTTAAATGACACATTAAATAGAATTTGGTATTCATATTGTCACCATTTTTTATATTCACTTTTTTTCTATTATTTTTTTTTTGTTATTAATCAATATTAAAATACATACCATATTTCAAAATCAATTATTCTGGATTTTAAAAATTTTCTAAGCTCTCTACAAACAAACTGTTTTGACAAAAAAAAAAAACAATAAAAAATCAAAATGAATTTTTTTTTTTTTAAATCTGAGCCTGTAATGATTTCTTTCTAGCACCAAAAAAATTTTAAAGTAATAAAAAAAAAAATAAATTGTATTTTAGGAAATAACTGCAGAAGGGTGGAAATAATATCCTTTTTATATCCTTAGTTGTTATAATAAACAATTTGAAGAGAAAATAAAGTAAATAACAAAACAACAAAACAAGCAAAAGAACTGAAAAAACATATCAAATCCCATTAGAATTAAAATTAATTTGGTTTGTTTTTTTGTTTTTTTTTCCTTTCTTCAAAGAAAAAAAACAAAATTGAATCTTAGAATATATATATATATATATACATATATATAATATATATTATATTTTTCAAATTTTAAATTTAAATTTCAGGATATACTACTCTACTGCGTATCTTTATATATAAATTTAAATTACTTTTGACACTATATAAATTTTAAATAGATTTCCATTTCTTTGTTTATTAATGCATTGGGAATCAGTATAACACTCACATTCGCAACACTTTAGAATAATATTAAAAAAAAAAAAAAAAAAAAATAGATAAAAATAAACAATAAAAAATAAATAAAAAAAAAATGAAGGATTTATTTTGTCAACAGGAATTATTCTTGATTGTTTGATTGTCTACAAATATAATATTATATAATTTTTATTAGAATAGAAAAAAACAACAACAACCACAACAACCATAAAGAAAAAGACTTTCTAAGAAATCAACACAATATATTCTTACAACAATACCTATAAAATAACATTAAAAAAAATAATAATAATAATAATGAAAAAGTGTTAAATTTCACCACAGCCAGCACCGTTATTTATAGAAGTGTCATTTCAATTCATTCATTCATTTCAAACATCCACTCATTCATTTATTCATTCATTCTTTCATTTCACTTACATATTATCCATTAGAATACAGAAGGACATAAAAATACCCATTCAAACATAAAACATAGTGTGTATATTTTTTTGTTTGATGACTTATTCAAGTCATCAGAATATAAACTATTGCAAAATATCACTGTTGTGACATGAGTTTAGTTTTGTTGCAATAAAATCTAGATCAAATGTAGTTACAGTACAGTGTAAATAAATTAATTAAAAATTAACCTCTTTTGAATTTTTATTATAAAGTTTATGCATTGAGGTATCGTCGGCTTTGTGCTTATTTCGGACAAGCGCCAACGACCAGAATTTTGGGAAAACGAGTTTAAAGTTTAAAGTTTAATTACTCAAAAACTGCTCTATAGATTTTAATAAAATTTTCGGTATTAAATGAAAGTATAGTTTTTTATTAATTTTGAAAATTTTAAGGATTGAAGTTAAGTTTGATGTAAGTTATGAAGCTTTTTATAAGAGCATGATTTTTCACCATTGGCTAAATCCCATGACTTAGAAATTTTTATTTATGCGTTCATGGAGTTGTCCGAATGCATTTGGAATTGTCCGAAACAAGAAATAAATTAAGATCAATAATTTTTAATGTTTAATTAGAAAATAATATACATTTATTTAATAAATTAAATTTATTTCACTTTTTTAACCTTAAGTACAAAAGATTAATATTATTTTGATTTGGCAGTTTTTAGTTTATTCTACATTTAAGATGAATTCATTGATTCGGATAGATTTAGCCGAACTCAT
Organism: Argyra leucocephala; assembly: GCA_963942445.1. NCBI lineage: Eukaryota > Metazoa > Arthropoda > Insecta > Diptera > Dolichopodidae > Argyra > Argyra leucocephala. Next base: position 59,088,911 of record OZ012677.1, on the reverse strand, counting down.
GCGCACTCATAAATTTTGTATGAAAATTTGAATTCTGTCATTTTTCATACAAAATTTATGCATGCGCATGAGTTCGGCTAAATCTATCCGAACCAGTAAATTCACCTTTATTTAAAAAATAAATTTATTTCAGTTTTTTAAACCTGAACATAAATATTATTTTGATTTGACAGCTTTTTGTTTTACATATTTAAAATAAAACATGGTTTTTTCATCGTCACTTAGACTCCAAAACGAATCAAAAATTTTTTGTCTATCGTTTTCACCAAAAATCTTTGAACACATAAAGAAGCAGGTGTGTTTACAGCCATTTGTTTTTCCTCCCATGACTTACCCTTTTCATTAACATAGGGCTGTCCAGATTCTCTGAGCTTCTTTTTGATATTTCGCTGCCATAATTTTGGTTGTCTACGTTTCCTTTTTTTTGGTATGGGTGTCGAATTTGTAGTAAGACTGGATGGTAAGCTTCTTAAACTTGAATTTTCTCTCTCGGAAAAATCTAGTAAGACAATTCAATTAAATTTTTTATAATTTAATATTTAAAATATTTTTACCACTGATATCACTGAATTTAGTGGAAAGTCTATTTTCATTCGCTTCAGTTTGGGGAGAAAAATTTGGATCGTTAATTAGATCATCATCTGTAATAAATAAAAGGAGGCCACATTCAAAAGATATTATCTTTCACCCAATAAATTTATTAATAATTATGAAAAATGTTCTTATTTGTTATTATTTACATAGTTTATTAAAAGTTATACATATACAACTTCCGTCATTTATGACGGGTAACGGAGCTAGTGAATTAATAATAGATTATCATACTAAATAAAAACAAAATAAAATTTTACCTGAAAAGTCAATTATGGAGTTTTCTGAGGCAATTCCTTCCTGTAATGACTTCCCTCTTCCTTTTGCAGCTGAAACGAGATATTCACTTTCAGAACTACTTCCAAAAATCGATTCCATCATACTAAAATGCATAATAAATAAAATAAATATCATTTAATAATTTATATAAGAACAAAAACACTTACTTAGTTAATTCTAACGACAAATCTGGTGGTGGTGATTCCATTGTTCAACACAACCTCACGCTTCGATGCTTGGCGAAAGAATGACTAATGTAAAAAATATTGTCTTCTCTTTTATAGTTTTTTATAAACTCTCACTCTCGTTAAATGGAGATGTACGAAATTAAAGTACAATAAAATATTTCCTTTTCGGACAACTCCACGCTAACAATTAACTGATATGTAAAAGTATATGCATTTGTCCAAAATAAGCACTGATATGATTTTTTATTTGTTCGGATATATTAAATAGGTTTAACACAATATAGTCATTTAATAAATGGATTAAGCCGAAATAAGTAACAAAACAATATATATATATGTTAGGACATTTCCATTGGAAATGTAGTTGTCCGACTTAAGTTTTCTCAACCAATTTTTAGAAAACTATATGGTGGCAGGCGGACAAATCCGAAAGACATGGAATTATCCGAAATAAGCAATAATAAGATTTAAAAAATGTGGATTTGTACGAAAACGGACATAACATATCTCAAAACTTATTGGAGATAGGACAAATCCGATAAGAAATTCTGAAAGATCACCCTCATAAACACTAGAAAACATATTTAGAACAAAAAATGTAAAAATGGCGTTTGTCCGAAACAAGCACTAAGCCGACGGTATATCTGATACTCTAACTAAAATCACTTTTACAATTTCTTTAAAACAAAATACTCTGATAATCCTCATAAATTGGACTTCCTTACGTCATAATCGTGTTTTAATTAATATGTATGTATCATAACCAAAATGACCAAAATATTTCACCAAATTTTTTGTGTAAATAAATGCAGAGTAGAGGTATCGGTGGCGTAGGTTTAAAGCACTCGAGTATATTAATGCAATGACCCAGGCGGCACGGGTTCAAATCCCATGAGAAAAAAATAACTGAAAATAATTTTTAAATAACCACATCCGATTCTAATACAAGAATAATAAATAATAAACATATTATAATAATATTAACAACTAATATAAATAAACTAGTATATTGCCATTGTTAATCTAAATTTTAGGTGCCATTTAAAAAAGTATGCACATTACAACTCAAAACACCAACAATAATTTAAAATAAAATAATATATTTTATCACTATATTTTACATCTATCTACCTCTACTTCCATAATACATTAAAAAAAAAATTATATCTTGTCTCAATTGCCATTCTTTCATTCATAATGAACTGTTTTTTTATTATTATTATTATTGTTGTTATAAAAGGCTTCAGACAAAAACAAAATTAGTATATAAGATTAGTATATACAATATGCGAAATATATACCAAATGATTACTTAATACTATATAAAAAAGGTTCACATATTCCAAAAGGGAAAAGGACTTGTAGTTGGCCTGTAGATTTATCTGTAAATCCTCTGTTATATAAAAAAATAAATAACAAGAGATTATTTTATTCAATGATGAATTGAATGTCAAACTCAATTTAGTTTTTGCAATTTTGAAAAATTTAACCGTGAAAAAATCTATGGTAAGTATCGTTAGTACCTGGTACTTTAGTCTTTTCCTATAATGAATCTTTTTGCTTTGCTTGCATTATTGCTGGTTATTAAAGTTTTTGAGTTGATTTAAAATGGAGGAAGGTTCATTTGACCTCAATTTTAATACTGATTATAGTATCCATTAAATATAACATATAATTATTCTCTAACCCAGCGATCTTCAAAAAGTCCAAGACTGGAGAATTGTATATAGATAAGGTACAATTTAATGTTTGAAAAACCCAGAGTTGTTTCACGTCAACAAAAAAAAATCCATTAATTCATAATATCTTATTCAAACATGTAAATATCGAAAACTTCGCCACTTTAAGAATTCTTGGAATGGAAATAAACAGCAAATTTTCGTGACACGATAACATTTTTGCTATTACGAAGGATCCCACGAAATATTTACGATTTTTAAGCGGAAGTAAAAAAAACCTTTACATCTTCCAACATTCTATTAATATACAAGATATACATAGCTGTGACGTGAGCATTCAGATTTGTGACTGAAGAACGAAAACTACGAAATATAAAAATTCTTTCATCAACTAGAACCTTTAATGGAACACCCTAACTTTTACATTACGCGGGGAAATAAATATTTTTTAAAACTTCCGTAAATTTTTACACACTAATTTTTTCTATTCTATTTCCATTTCCTACATATCCTTTTTTTTATACATAGCCAAAACACTAGAGGCCTTTTATACTGATTGGTACGTTTGGCTAGGATGGGAAAGGAAAATTAGGAAAAGAGGATGGTAAAAAGGTGGGAATGTTCGTCTTGAATTTGTTAAGACGTAAATATAGAATTTGCCATGTTTTGGGAAGACATAAAATGGAATAGTAACATGAAGCCAAACATTTAAGAAGTTTTTCAAAATATTACCGCAAGAAATTTACAGATTAAGAAATAAAAAAAATAAAGGACTATCTTCCAAATAACTCATTAATAGAAAAGCATATCCAAGTTCTAAACCAATATAATAATTATTGTTTTGCGGAAATGGTTAAATATTTAAATGAACATAAAATAAATATATTTGTAATGATTGACTGATGAATGTTATGCCAGAAATTGCTTCTGCTTTTTTAATTTGTTTATTATGTCTTTACTATACCTCTTTTTTGATCTATTAAATGGCTCAAATTCTGCGAGGCAGTTAGTATGCCTTTCCCATTATTTTAGCTTCAATTAAAATAAATAATATATATATATATATATTTAATCTTGGATTGGAAATCTCAGCAACTGGAACGGATCAAGAACAATAAGAGAAATAATCTATAGACTCAATGCTGTTTTTTACATTTTTATAGCATATTATAAAGCCATGGACGATGTGGTGAAGAAACTTCTAGTTCAGAAGTGGATTTAGCAGTAGAGAAAAAATATATATGGTAAAGTTGAAGTAAATTTCCCCAAAACTAAGACAAGTTTAAAAAATATACCGTTTTTAATACAGGAAAACGTTATTCTACCTGAAAAAAGTGGTAACTTTTAATTAACAACAAAAACCCAATAAAGAAATAGTATAAGAAGCAAACTAGTTTTATGAATACCATCGTTTGGTCTTCTAGGGTTAAATAAAATAAAAAAGAAATAAAAAAAGCGTAGCTGGGATACATCAACTGTCCTTTGTTATATTGCATACATTTGTTTTTTTTTTTGTGAAAAAATTTCGGTAATATTTTTACTGTTTGTTGAATTCGCAGAAATACTAAAGCCAGGGAGGCAGAATGCAACAGTCCAGAATAATCATCATATACAAAAAATTATTTTTCAACATAAAGAAAAATTTTCGGCAGTATTTTTATAGAAAATCAGCGTTTAATTTTCGTTAATGAGTGTTTCATTTATGGATTTACTTTGTATTGAAATAAATACACAAACATTTTCTGACAAACAATTTCTGAAAAATGTAAACTGATAGTCATGAATTAATAAAATTAATGTTCACTTTAATTCAAAAAAAAAAAAATTAAAGACAATATAAAATTATTATTGTTACTAATATTATGGTGATTATTTAAATAACAAATGTTATAGATCTCAGCTGATAACTCAAATCTCTATTTTTATGTTTTTGGAAAATATTTTGAGTTTCGTGAATATTATCTTTAAATAAAACATTACCACCCCGGATTAGATAATTTTTTCCCATTTTATTTTGCATTCCAATTTGGTCATAATTCTATAAATATTCATACAATAATAACAAATTGAAAGAAGTATAAATGAACAACATAGACAAAATTAACTAGGTAATAGATGTATTAAGCATGTTGAAGTACTGAAGCAAATATGTACCCTAGAACCCTAGGTTACAGCTAACATTCAATCTTAAGACTACAACCGAATCACCCTTATTTTTACTGTCTAGTACACTTATTGTTCATTATATGAAAGCAAAAAATAAAAAAAATACTCTAACAAAACAATGAAATCAGTTTAGTAAAAAAAATACATGAAACACCTTGTACCTTCATACATATTTTATATAGCTTAAACTCTAGAAATAAAGATATTAAATGTGGTCATAGAAATTTGAAAAGATACACATTAATTTTGAAAAATTGCATTGATAATATATAGAACAGGTATAGAATAGGTTTTATCATTCAGTGGTAAAACATAGATAACCAAATATGCATCATATCAACCCTTGGTACGGTTCAGAGCGATTAATTCAATCCAATATTTTCTAATCGATTCGCATTCTTGTGGGATCATGTTTTTTCAGTTGTTGCATTATCTAACGGTAGCCTTATGGCTTCTCATTATCATTCGTTTTTGCAACGTGTTGCATATCCAGTTTCATTTCCGTCATTTTACATACTGACTCATTGGCTTAACGCCAGTTACGATTCATAGTTTATTATCTGATAAAGTACGTATCTATTTACAAAAATAATATTTGCATTTCTATTAATTATTTTTCTTTTCAAATATCTGAATACACACGACTCTAAGATAACCCTGTATTTATCATACTATTTCATATTATATTTTTGAGTATTAATATATTTAGATTTATATTTAAAAACTTTAAAATTATCTACCAAAGAATGATGCAATTAATTTAACATGTATATCGAATTCATCAAGAGAATATGCAATTGCGATTTTCTGTTCTTTTATACCGTTATCCTGATCTTAGTTCGTTGCATATTAACGTGTACACACATACACATACACATAATATATACTCATGTATAAAATTGAAAAAATTTATGAAAATATTTAAAGATAGTGGGGGTTAAATTTAACAATAATAGAAATTTTGTTTCAGGGTTGTTTAAGGACTGTTTTCAGAGTTTATTTGTTTTTATTCCAGTGAGAGTTTTTGTACAAACTGTGATTTGTGAATATTTGACACGTTTCTCAATTTATAAAATTTGGTCTGTATGTATATGTATTAGAAAATTATTATTTTTTATATAAATTTAAATATAATTATATAATATTATATGTATTGATATACATACGTTTATAATGTAGATATGTAATATAAAATACTAACATAATAATATATATACTTATGTACAAAATGTAAATAGAAATATTTAAATATATTATCAGGCTATCGTACACATACCAAGTATGGATTTTAGTATGAATTTATTTATTTAGAAGGGAGCGCTCATATCCTTAGTAAGGATAAACATAAATCAATTATAGTTTTTATTTACATTTACTTGAGGTTTTGTAAATACAAAATTCAGTACAGAAAAATCAGGGAAAATTTTATAAAATACATTTTATATTTTTATACACAATGTATGTAATGTAATAATTTATATTATTACTATTTGGTAGCTATATGGATACAAAGTAATAAAATTGAATGAGGCGGAACAGTGGTACAAGATTTATGTTATTATTTTGATTTTTTGATTTAATAAAAACAAAATAAAAATGTTCATTCGAATATTGTGATTTATGTCTATACTTATTATACTGCAAATTGCAATCATAGTAAATTAAATAAAATGTATTTCAAAATGATAATAGTAACTTTACGCATTATGGGCTAATTCAAATTTCCATTGATCTGGCCAGAAAAATTTAAGAAAATTAAGAAAGTTATGACTTCTAAAATCTGATAGGCATCAGCTGAATTTTCTGCTGGTGTATTCATTTTCTGCTGGACAATCACATTAGAAGTACTGGCTCATCTAACTTTTATGGGTAATGATAATTTCTTTCGAATCTGTATATTTACCCGAAATTTTAACATATTCAAATGCTTATTTTTGTTTTTTTGTTCTTGCTTGACAGTAATTTAGGTAGGATTACCTTTTCTTGTTCAAATTAAGTACCTACGGTACTGCAAATTTTTACTACTGTACAAATAGACGTTGTTACTTCACTAGTTTATAATCTCCATTTTGCAGCTTAATTCAATTTCGGTCGCCATTTCGTAGTCTGAATATTGGTTTGCTTCATACACCAAATCGTCGATTTGGAGTTAGGAGTTGTTTCTGGGGTTTTAAAGGGTGCTGCGCCCATTGCACTTATCCGCTTTCTCCTAGCTGTAGTACTTTCAAAAATATCCAGATAGATTTTTGCTCCATATCCAATTTTTTATCAAAATGTAAGTATTGTTTTGCCCTATATGACAATTATTTTTGGCGTATAGCGCAAAATATTCATACAAATCATTGTTTAGAATTTTATTCGTATTGTTTTGCCTTACGTAATTTTAAAATTTTGTTGGTTAAATATTGTTTTGCTCTATACAACAAAATTTTGGTGTATGGGGCTTAGGGCATATACAACGTGTACATATACAACGAAAATATGAACCCACATAAATACTGTATGCTCTATGGATATCCAGTTTTATTTGTGTGTTTGTTTAGAGAAATTTGTGATTAAATGATCAGTTGCTTGTAAACTTTGAAAGTGTCATGTCGTCACCGCCACCAAGTTTGTTGGATGGTATTATAAGGTAAATTTATACATATATTCGTTTCGTTATTTTAGGTTTTGGTCGTTGCTTGAAATTTTATTTTAAAATTTCGCGTTTTTTATTTAATACGTTTTTAACACTTGTCTTTGGTAGTTTGTTTGTTTATTTGTCCGTACAAATTTTACCATCGATTTTAGACCAACTTCCCGATTAGCTAGATACCTGAAGTTTTAAGAACGGTTCACTCCCGGTGACAACACTCTTTTTCAAAATTTGAGAGATCTCAGCCGAAGCCATTATTTAGACCAAAATTCATATCTCTAAAACGCTTATTTGATTTAAATATGGTACACATATTGGTCTCTGATGACAACACTTTTTGTTAAAACTTGGAGGACCTGGTCCCAACTAAAGCTCTTATTTGGACCAAAACTTATATTTCAGAAACTACTGGGCTATTTTATTCAAATTTGGTGCACATCGTCTCTGATGACTTTTTTTCGTAAAAATTTGGAGGGCCTGGGTCCCGCCAAAGGTCTTCTTTGGACCAAAATTCATATCTCAGGGCTAATTTGATTCAAATAGACATCTTGGTCTATGATGATAAAATTTTTTGTAAAAATTTGGAGGGCTCGATCCCCACCAAAGTTAATAGTTATGTATTTTTTATTAATTAATAAAATTTAATAAAAATTTCTAATTTATTTGTTCTTTTTTTCAATAATCGTTTGCTCTATGTAACACAAAATATTGCAAAACGTGATCAACTTCGTTGCTTTTTGCTCTACGTGCAAAATGGAACTTGTTTTCCTTAATTTGTTCTAAGAATATATTCTGTAAAGTTACAAAAAATAACTAAATTCTAAAATTTATATTTCAAGTCCTGTAAGGATTTCAAAAAATTTGATCGGTTACTTTTCGAGTAATAGGATGCTAAACTTTAAGCTGCGATTATCTCGAAACAATAATTTGGCATATGGGGCAAAACAATATTCAGACGACGATTTGTCATTATCATACTGTCAAAAGAGTAACATTTCAGCGCACTCCATCTTTATTTTTATGGTGATGCTAATTTATAGATAAATTTACTTTAATAGAAAATTACACGTTTTTTTTAGCTTAACTAAAAAAATTCTTGAAATTTTCGTAGCGTTTCAAAAAAAAAAGGGACAACGAAAATAGTTTGAAGAAAAAAAGAAAGCAGAAATAGAGGGGTTCGGTGAGCGAGTTCGAAGAACGTTGCTAATACTCACTTCAAAATTTTTGGATATCAAATACATATAAATTACCGGGTCCTTATAAATACACAGTACGCAGTAGGGACAGAAGAAAGTGCCGATGTTACTTCTTTTGAACATATGCCTACAAAATAACTATATAAAATAGAGTTGGTGCTCTAAAAGTACAAAAAAAAAACAAGCTTGTACTCTTGTAGCTCGTATAGTGCTAGATCGAGGTTGATCAGATTTTTGGTTGAAGCCCTTACTTATAGACATGAATTGTCATTGTTGTTGCCATTCATATTAGCACCTGCGTTTAACGCAAGTTATTATTACTGCTGGAACATCAGTATTTGACACGAGCTTGGTACTTGTATTTAAAGAGTCATTATTAATATTATGTATGTGTTTTATTTGCATTAATTCTTCATAATGCATTCATTTTAATATTTCATATTTTTTATGAATAAAATCAGTCGATATTAATTTGTTGATATTTTTTAAAGCCTGTTGATATTTTTTAGATAGCTGTGTTACCCCAAATTACTATTCCATATGCAATAATTGTGCTATGAAATAGACGATAATATTAGGTAGATATTTTTATTCTTTCTGGAAGCCATTTCCCAATTTTTCTAAGGAGTCTAGGTATTTGTCTGGTCATCAGAATTAGTTCATTAATATGTTTGTTCCAGCTTAAATCTGCATCAACTCAAATACTTAGATATTTATATTCATACACTCTATCTATGCTGCTGTTGTTATAGTATATGATTCGTATCTTCATTCTTAGATTAAACAAGCAGATATTTTGTTTAACTAACATTTATTTATTTATTTATTTAATAATACTGCTTAGCACAAACAGTTTACAAAAAAAGGTTATTACATATTTGCTACAAATCACATTAAAAATTGAGAACTGAAATTACATACACTCTAATAAAACAACAAAACATAAAAAAAGAATAGCAATAACCTAACAATAGCGATTGTACAATTTTTGTTTTTGGGAATGTTTTGATAGTGTAAAGTCAATGTGAAATTTATGGTTTTTACCTATAATAAGCATTCTATTAATAGGTTCATATTTGCCATAATTAGTCCTCTGATTACTGATATTAAATAAATTGAATGAGCGAAGACGGTGCAGATTTCTAATAGTGATATTGCTGGAAATGAAAGTTGATTTGACATTGTCCTTTACAATATCTGTAATAAAAATACACTATAATTACTGTAAAAAAACATTTACTGTAATCTTGCGTAAGACCATCCATTTGTGCATAATTCGCATTCATTAGCATTAATTGCACTGTCCACAACACCTCTAGATCGTCAGCAAATAAAAACGGTTTTTCCAACAGAGTCAAATTTAAAAAATCACATGAAAATAGTGTTATTCCTAAGGAGCTACCTTGTATAACACCATAGCCAACATCTTCATACTGACTTGAAACTCCTTCACATTCTGTATATTGTTGCGCTGCAGGGAAATAGCTTTCAAACCATTGATATTATTAACCTTTTGTCCCCGCATTCTATTAAGATTCTAAGCTAAGCATAAAACTGCGATCTAATGAGCTAAAAGTTTTGTCCAGATTGAAGTATAACGTACATACTTTTTTATATAAACTTACTGAACTCTGGACATACGATATAACATCGTATAAAGCAACGTTAGTATTAGAGTTTTTAGTCAATCCATATTGCACGCTGCTAACCAAATTATTTTCTAGTAAATATTGTGTTATTAGATTGTTTACTAAAAACGGAAGATATTGAGATCGGTCTAAAAAGGATTTTAAAAACTTTTCTTTTCTTCAAAAGTACACCTAAGTCGATTGAAAAACCCCTTCAGTGTTTAGTGACGTTTAGAAATATCGAAAATATGGACTTTCCACATGATTTTTTGATTTACGCGCGAATGAGCTTAGAGTAGAACCCACAAGACACAAGGACCATAAAACAAGAACTTGTAAAGACAAACATAACGTGGGAACAAGTTAAATTAGCAGCTAGAAATCGAGTACGATGGAAATGTCAAGTGAAAGCCCTATGCTCCCAAGAGGAGTAAGGAAAAAAAATCTGGCATTTTGAGAATGAATAGAGTTTTTATCTCTTGAAACTCTACGATACACTCAAATGGTATAATTTATTACGTTTTAATTCACCTTAAATACAATATCATTCAAATTTTTTTAAAAATGAAAAAAAAATTATCTAAGCTTTAATTTATAATCACCCAAATTTACTGCCCTCAAATTAGATTGAATAAAAATATTAAAATTAAATATTTGTAAGAATTTCAGTCATCCGATTGGTAAGTAATATTGCAAAATATAATATATTCACTTACCTAATGATCACAATACATATAATAATTACATATAATAAAAAATATATTCTGCACAATATGGCAAATCCTCAATATGGCAAAATCGTCCATTTTTTAAATCTCTAAAAATTTAATTTTACCGCAACAACAAAAGCCAATATTTATTTCTTTAAAAAATAATTTTGTACAAAATTTAAATTTCCAAATTGGAATTTTACAGTACACCATTCTCAATCCTATAATGTAGGTAAATAGATTTACAAGTACAATTGAATACCAAAAAAAAAAAAAAATAGAAAAAAATAATAACAAATTTTTTGATCTCAATTTTTCCTGTAGTATTAATAAAAGATTTTTCACGGGTGATAATATGAATAGCAAATTTTTCTACACAAAATAAATAACTTTAAGAAAAATAAAAATAACTGTTCTCTTCTCATATTATAGCTATAGTAATATTCTAATATGTATGCAAATTTGCACAATTAAAAAAAGGTGTACTACTTTCAAGGATAATAGACCCTTGTTATCCTCTCTACATGTATATATATATATATATATATATATACATATATAATACGTATTTGTTAAATAATAATCAATAACAAAAACAAACAAAACAAAAAAAAAACAAAGTTAGTATCCTTTTTTTTTAACTACCTACACATATAGTGAAATTTTTAAATTTTTTATTTTTATAATTTTTGTTAAACTTACAAAATTGTTTAAAAAATTCGAACTGGGCTAAAAAAAAAAAATGAACAAAAACCATCCTTACAGAAATGACACTGAAAAATATAAAGAAATGTTGTTGTTGTTTTTTTTTTTAAATTGGTAGGTGTAGAATTTATTCTTCCATGTTCGATATTAGGTACCCTGATTTCAAAAAAAAAAAATAGACGGATTTAATGTAAAAGAGTATTCAAATATTTGTTTATTATTTTTTGGTTTGTTTTTTTTTTAATTGTTTTTATTTTTTGTTAAAAACCTTAATACGAAAAAATTTTAATAGAAAAAATAAATCTGTACATGGAAATTTTTCATTGAAAAAACAATTCACTGAAGAATGCATTTTATGAAATTCACATTCTAAAACAGTAATGAGGAACGTCGTGTTTTAAATAACGTTATCTCACACGGGATTTGTATCAGTGCTTGCTACATCGTTGAATTAGAGAAATTAAATTTAAATTTTTGTTTGTACATTTTGTACATTTCTATATAGAATATTTTATTTTCTATACAATATGATGGAGCGTATGATAGGAAACATTATAGCTAAGAAAGTTTTCTTTCGTTTTAATTCGAATATTCGATAGCAGGATAAATGGAACGCAAATCATTCAATAATTGTTGATACCAACACGGGAAAAGACGAGCGAAAAATAAAAACGGGGAAGAATATGTTTCGCAGTGCCAAATTAAAGTTCTTCTTATGGTAAAAAAGCATACATATTATAGTAGCCATCACAGTAGCTTAATGTTAAGAATACCTAAATGTTAAAAGTACGAAAGTAAAACCCATATTTTTGATTAACAAATTAACAAGTTCTATTAGGTAATACAATTCGGGTGGTTCCATCATTAATTCACTATTTTTCGCTTTTTGTATTTCATATACTTTCTATCAATACCGCCTTTCAGAAATCCCTTGTATTTTAATCTATTCTGTGCTAATTTATCTACTACTGGCTTAATCATTAACACAGATTCTTTGGCTGGTTTGGTTGATTAAAATGGTTCTCCGTCATGTATTACAAAGTTTTCCACCTTTGCACTTTCTGTTAATATCCAATCAACAATCTGTTTCGATAATAATACTTATTAACTACATCCGTAACGCAGCAGTGAATATAATAAAAGAGCAAAGATGGTCTAACAAAGTCATTAGAATCTTTAGTGACAGTCAGGCTGCCTTAAAAGCTCTTGAAAGTAACCCCATCAAATCTAGATTGAAAACCTCATAGGGCTCCGAAACAAGATACAACTGATCTGGATACAGGGTCATAGTGGCTTGACTGGAAATGAGAAGGCTGACAAACTAGCCAGATTATCGGCGGGAAATATTTATGGCCCGGAACCAGCAGTTGGTATATCTATTGGTATCTATCTATTGGTATCTATTGGAAGCAAATATTCTTTGGGAGCGTATTAAAGGCCACAGGGTCTCCAAAATATATGCACCAAGAATAAACACCAAAATAACCAACTTCCTGCTAACTCTCAATAGAGAAGACTGTAGGAAGATGGTGGGCATACTTACTGGTCATAACCACATGAATAAACACATGTGTAGACTAGCACGAAGTGACGACCCAACCTGTAGACACTGTCTGGAAGGGGAAGAAACTTCCACACACGTTGTAGGAGAGTGCTTAGCTCTTTCAAGGCTGAGACTCAGGCTGCTGGAAACGCACTATATAACCTCAGAAAACTTCTGCAGGATAAATCCCCCAAACCTATTGGCCTTTATCAAAAGGGTCGACTAAGTTGAGGGGTGGAGGATGGCATAAAGGGCTAAAAAGCTTACATGCCGGCTCCGACATATTAGGGCCACCTCCGTAGGGGAAAAAAAAAACTAAGTCCGTAGAGCACAGGGTGGAGATAAACTACTACCATCGCCTTCTATCTGCGGCTAACATCTTCAATATTGAACATGTTCTTTGTTTGGTACTTGCTTCGGCTAAAAGTATTTTTTGATTTTGTGTCATTTGAACATTTACCCTGAGGGGGTTCTATTCGAAACATTGTCCAACAATGTTTTCAAATTTCTGTAGAGTATGCCAGATTCATTGGTATTTTCTCTATCGGTATCTTCTCTATTTCCACATTTATTTGCTTTTGATTGATTTTTTACCACAGCGTTCTGTTGGAAATGGTTTCAGATATTTGATGATTTATAATCTTATTTTGAGGATAATTTTCGTGTTTATTCGACAAGTTGCACAATTACAGAAAAATTATTTGTTTGCAACGATGTTGAATTATTATAACTTGTTCTTGTAACAGCATTTACACCGAATCGAATTTACCAATAATAATATGTGCAGAATACGTGAAATAAGGAAAAATCTTTTAAAAATGTGCTCTGTGAATGCAAAGGTCTTTCTATTTTTGTACAGCGTTTCCCATACAACACGTGCTATTTAGTATGCCCTGGAAGAACGTCTTGAGTATAATTGCAAAATCACGCATTCTTAGAACCTCAGATACTTAATTTTTTATTAGTAAGAAGGGTAATGGCAATAAGCCCACTTAACCGGTTAATAATTTTGCTTTCTTAATAATCTATCTACGATTACGTGTAAGTTTTTCCAATTTCAACATTTTCGAACCATCTACTTTTCGCTAAATTAAATTTTAATGCATTACGGTGTTGTGCTTTTATTATTACTATTTTCTTTTAATTACAAAAATTCGCAATCTATGCATCACATCAGTAGTTCACAGTTCACACTGATGTACAATTAATCAAAGCTTATATGACTTGTATTGTTAATTATTGTAACAAAAATATAATATGTGTGTCCTTGTGGTTGAAATTGAATAAAAGAATTTGAAAAGCATGAGTCAATTTGTTTCGTTCAAATTAAATAAAATAAAATCGTTTCGCTTTTGTATTCCTATTATTTTAAAATATTTATATTTGTAACTATTATTAAAATAAACAAACTAAATAATCCAAATACTAGATAGTTATATGAACGAATTTGCCATTTTTGTTTTATTTTTTCGCCAGAAAAACATAATACAGAGAAAAAAAAACATCCTTTGACTTTTTGAACCGGATGAACTATTTTTATGTTTATACTATATTATATACATTATATTCTCTCGTTTTATTTAAGTACAGATTTTAGATTTAGATTATACCCTTTTGCTTCACTGTAGTTTTGTTTAAATTTTTTTTATTTTCTGAAAGATTTGAAAGGTTTATTCCAACAACACAGATCTAACATAAAAATAAGACCCGTTGTACATGCATAGAAGGTTATGTATGTACAAAGAAAAAAACCGTAAATATACCGTTACATTGTAAAATAATTTTTCAGTATAGCTAACTTGTATAAAAATTATTTTGGTGGAAAAATACAAAGCCAGACAGTTGGGTGCCAAAAAAAAAAAATAAAAAAAAAAACAGAAAAGTTATAACGCCAGAACTATTCTCTCTTCATTTCAGAGAGATTAGAATATTTCAAGGCATCAGACAGAAATAAGGCTATATAACAAAATTGTATTCTTTTAAAATATAAATAAAAAAAAACTACAAAAACAAATAAATTGGTTTGTATACAAAGAAATATTGTTGTTTCATTTTTGTTTTTTTTTTTTTTAACTTTAAAGGTTTAGGTACCTACTATTTTTCTCTCTGACTATAAAACAATAATTTACTAGCTGGATGCTGCTTTCACAAATATAAAAGAAAATAGCAAAATAGACACAAAATATAGAACGAAATATGAACAAGAGGATTGTAGTATTTTAATATATCTAACATGTATGTACATAAATATCAGGAAGGTGTTCTAAAAGAAGTTCTGCAATGTCGCCTCTATAAAGTATTTACAAACATTTATACATTTACCCTTTTTATTCAATATAATTTATTTAAAAACATACATGTTTACATCGTCATATTATGTACAGAGTAGCTTAAAATTATTATTATTATTATTATTTCTTTATTTACTATAATTAAAATTATAATAAAAGTAAGCACTAGGTGACAGGGCAATCGGCTTTATATTTGTATTACAATAGTTTTAATATTGTTTTTTTTTTACATTTTATGCATTTATATAATTATTTTTTCTTTATCTCTTATAATAAGAGTATAACGGTATTTATTAAACTTAACAAAATTTCAATTTTTAATTTTTGATTTTATTCCAATTTTTATTTTTTTATTTTTTTTTATTTTTTGTTTCTAATTTTACTGCATTCAAGTTTAAAATTAAATCGGTTGCATTTGATTGAAAGTAATAAATTAAGGAGTATTAAGAGAGAGAGAGTACCAAAATTTAATCCAAGGACAACACTCTAATTAATGTCTGAGCTTATAAATACACAAATAGTATTCAATTGTTAACTTTGATCTTTTTCGTTTCAAATTTTAGTGCCGTAAAGGTTATGCTTTCAAAAAGCAAGTAATCTTGATGATTTTCACTGTAAGGCTAATAATAATATTACAAGTTTACTTATATCTCATACAATTTTTAAATTTTTAATTTTTAATTTTTAATTTTTAATTTTTAATTTTTAATTTTTAATTTTTAATTTTTAATTTTTAATTTTTAATTTTTAATTTTTAATTTTTAATTTTTAATTTTTAATTTTTAATTTTTAATTTTTAATTTTTAATTTTTAATTTTTAATTTTTAATTTTTAATTTTTAATTTTTAATTTTTAATTTTTAATTTTTAATTTTTAATTTTTAATTTTTAATTTTTAATTTTTAATTTTTAATTTTTAATTTTTAGTTTTTAATTTTTAATTTTTAATTTTTAATTTTTAATTTTTAATTTTTAATTTTTAATTTTTAATTTTTAATTTTTAATTTTTAATTTTTAATTTTTAATTTTTAATTTTTAATTTTTAATTTTTAATTTTTAATTTTTAATTTTTAATTTTTAATTTTTAATTTTTAATTTTTAATTTTTAATTTTTAATTTTTAATTTTTAATTTTTAATTTTTAATTTTTAATTTTTAATTTTTGGTTTATATAAGTTATCATTTTAAGTTGAACTAGATAATCTCTGAAAGACATCATGAATGTGCATCTTGATGGCATTGGAATCGATCACTAAAACTTACCTATCATTTTACCGTTATAGCCAATCTTCGTCAGATTGACTTATGCATGCATATTTTTTGATCTCATTCGGGACTGCTTCAATGTCCAAGTCACCATGGAGATCTTTATTACGTACGAACCATGATGAATTATTATTATACCACGGAGTACTTTATCTTGTAATTTACGTCCGTCCACACAGGTTTTAATATCTGCTTAGTATTTTATTTTGTGCTGATAACTTAGTATTGCGCCCAAGTTATCAGTTAAATTATATTATGTGTCTAATGTTTAGCTCTTCTCTTTGCTTTTTTATAATATGTTCATTTCATGGTAGCTTAGAACGAGTGTCATTCCCAAATACTTCGCTGTATTGGCATAATATAGTACTATTTTGTTGCTGACTGAGATAAGAATGGTTGCAATCTTCTTATATTATGTAAAATTTATAGGAGTTGATTTGCTTTCATTAAGTTTTATACGTCATCTTTGGGTCCATAATCTTATTAAAGTTGTACGCATGAAATGCATAGTGATGCGTTATTCATTCGTCATTGCCAACATCCTTGTTCTGTATCTGTATCCCGATCAATGGGGGATTCGGCAGGAAATATAATTCCATCGTTTTCTTATGCGTCTTCACATTCTCTCTGGTTATTTGGTTTGGCTTAGACAATTATATTCCATGCTTTTTTTGTCTTTTGAAATTAGTGTGCCCTGAAGGGTTCATTCCAAACATTGTGTAGCGATGTTATTTTCATGGTTCTTTAGAATCGCCCTTTATTACACCCATACCATATAAAACCAAACAATATCTAACTTCCGTCTGAGTCTCTGAAATACCTCAAAGAATTTAGTCACCTGTACTCTATATAAGGTAACGTTGTACTCGTATCTTTAGGAACTACAAAAAAAATAGTAAAATAAAATTTCATTAAAAGTCAAATAATACAACTCTGCATATACAATATACAATTCACGATAAATTGTTGAAACACTCTGTAAATAGATACAGATTTATAAAAATACAAAAAAAAATGTTAATGAAAAAGAGAAAGAATCATTACACAGCAAATGTACAGGAATAAAACTTTGAAAATTGCATTCAATATCCTAGCAAAGAATTAAAAGAGAAAAGTTAAAAGTAAAAGAAAAAAAAAATAAACAATAGAACATCAAAACATCAAAACAACAACAAAAAATAAAGAATAGCAAAAATTTAATTTTCAGGATATTGAAGAAAACTTTGATATAACTAACTGTAAAAGATTAAAATAGTATTGATAGAATTTACACTGTAATTTTTCCAATGGATATACCTACCAAGTTTTAATATTTATGCAAAAAAAAAGGCGAAAAACAAGAAAAAAAAAGTTTTTTTTTTCAATTTTCTAAGAAATTTAAAAGTTTTCTTAGTTTATTTATAAAAAATTTTAATTTAAATACAGACATAAAAAATTTAACTTTTCAATTTTACTAAATATATTAGAGCTTTTAAATTTAAAAATCAAGTACTTTTGAAATTTTTTTTTTAACTATAATGTAATCACATTAAGAAGTAAAAAAGAAGGATGTGCATTTAATATTTTAAAGATTTCTATTTTCTATTAATTCTCATCTAATATAGCTAGTCAGGTCAAATATCAGTTAGAAAATGCATATTGCATTTCATGGTAGGAAATCTCTTGATTTAGAAAGTTTTTTTTAAGTTGAACCGGCAACAATGAAAATACTCGGGGTTAAGTATGAAAGCCCCATCCTAAAATCCACAAGACAAAATGAACCTTTATTCACCTGCCATTTCAAAACCCTTACTTCAGCTGGAAAGGTACACCTTCAAAAAATTTGTATAGATTTTACTATGATTTTTACTATTTTTGTTATATTTTTGTGCTTATTTTTGTATTTGTTCTACTTTTACTCTTAAATTTATTTTTATTACTTGTAGGAATCTATTCTCTAAAATTTTTTTGTGGAAGTAACGCTATTTTAGGAATAAGAAGATCTTTTAAGCATTTCTGTTTGTGGCAAAGTATTAAGTATAAAGTTCGGATAATTGAAATGGCAAAAGTGCATCTAATTCAAAAAATATTATATATAAAAAAAAAAAAAAAAATTTGTGGACTTTGTAGTCGAGCGGTAAAGCACTCGAGTGTAGTAATGTAACGACCGAAGGAGCACGGGTTCAAATCCCGTGAGAACCGAAAATTTTTTCAAATTGTGAAAATTACTGAAAAATGTAATTTTCTATACAACCACATCGGCTCAAATATCTATAATTATAATTGACAAGCATTTAAGGTCCTGCGCAATAGACACCTTTTCATTTTATTTCGATTCTCCTACTCCTTAATGAACTTCTGATATAATATATAAGATGTATATATAAAACAAAAATGCGCACTCCGTTGAAAATTTTGTACTCATATGATTTTATTATTCAGGAAATACATTATGCATATCTGAGAACTTATTAAAATAATAAACAAAAGAAAACAAATCAGTTATTATAATTTACATATGGACTTGCAAATGAAGCTATGTACTTATGTCAAAAAAAAAACAAAAAAACAAATTCATCTAAAACAAGAAATAAAAAACAACAAAAAAAAACAAATCACTTGAATTCTTCATTTTTATCTTTTTAAGTATGTATTACGTAGGTATATATATACATACCTCTTTAATGACAAAACTTTTTATTTTTAGTAATTTTATCACTAAATGCCACTTACTCTAGGGAATATATCGGAACGAAGCAGTATATGAGGGACGTGTATTTATGTGTCCTAAATAAAACTTACTAACCACAAAACTTTTTATTCAACACGAGTGGTTTCTGCTATATCGTGCGAAGTCTATGTCAGTACGTAAATTACTGTTTTTTTTTAAACTTTAAATTTGACTTCAACTGGAAATATAATTACTCAACAGGGGCCCCTAGTAATTTAATAATTAATAAAGATATAATATAACTAATAAAAAAAAATAATATAAATATTATAATATACAAAAATATATACCAAATAATTAATATAGTTTAATAAAAAACGGCCACATTTCGAAAGGGACCTATAAAGTTGGCCTACAGATTTATCTGTAGGATCAACTGTTAAAATAAATAAATAAATAAATAAAAAAAAAATTTGCTCTAGAAAGATTAATGTCTCATACTATAAAGTTCTGTAACTAAATCGACAACTTTAAAATTTTATCTGCCACTAAGGTAGCAAGGAAAGCCAATTATATGGTTTGTCGTAAAAAAACACAAAACACGCAGAAAATGTGTTTTTTTTTTCATCAAAAAACCTATTTTTCAAATTTCATATATTTTATTGTAAATATTATTTAATTTCTTGAAATTTAAGCCAAAATGTTCAAATATCTAGGCTATTGGATAGACTCGCAATTTAAATGGAAAAAACATACAATGCAAGTAACTAAAAAAATAAGTTCTATTGCGGGAATATTCAGCAAATTAGCCTACATTATTCCGCATAAAGTTAAGAAGACCCTATTTTATGCAAGCTTTACAAAAAAAGTGCCGGTTTTTTCATTAATTTTGTTTTCATGGGAATTTACTAAACAAAAATACAAAAAATAAAAAAACAAACAAAAAAAAAATATTAAACAAAAATAGTTTACAGAAAAAGCGGTATAAAATATACATTTTTATAGTATTTTAATATGCAGCATGATAAGAAATCTTCTGGGTACCCAAGTACCGTTAGAATTTTTATTACTTTCCTGCACCTACTGATGATGATGTACGCTTCAGGCCCAGAACAATTTTATTTCACGTCTATAACAAAATTATCATTAGGTACCGAGCTATTCTTATTTCATGTTTTGATAATAAGACATCTTCTGGGTACCCAAGTACCGTTCGAATTTTTATTTGTTTCATGTGCTTACTGACGATGATGTACGTTTTAGGCGCAGAAAAATTTTATTTCATATCTATAACAAAATTATCATTAGGTATCGAGCTATTCTTATTTCATGTTTTGATGATAAGACATCTTTTGGGTACCCATGTACCGTTATTTATAATATAACCTTTTTTTAAATGAAAAATGTAAAATAATGGGTATATAAAAAAAAAAATGTTATAATAAATTATTTCTGTGATAGAAAAAATAATATTTTCTTATTTTAACACAAAAATTCATATAAAATGCATTAGAGGTAGGTATAGGTGTACCTTTCCAGGTGACCACATAGACAAAAAAAAAAAATGGCTGGTTTACCTACCCCCCAATTTTTTTTTTTATTTCAAAAAATTTTAAAATATAAATTTTGATGAAAAATGAATTCTCACAAAGTCTCTAAGTCAATTTGCATCGAAAATATTCACAAAGTAAAATGCAAAATGTACAGGTGTACGTTTCTAGCTGAATAAAGGTTAATAAAGACAAAATCTCCAAAGCCAAAATCCTCGCTTGATGTATTTCCTTTTTCAAAACAAATATTTTTTCCCAAATTTTGAAAATATATATATTTGATTCTTTCTAACAGAGGCTACGCAAAATAAACCTTTCAATTGTAATTTCATTTTTATGGATTTTATCCTTTGATATATTATTTTACTGTGTATTTTATTTTTGTTTTTATTTTTATTTTCAACTCAACAGAGCCATAAGGCTCGGGTTTTATAATAATTTTTAATTCAAGTTAATAAATTTTCATCAACGAAATAATTAAAAAATATAAGATGCAAACGAAGTAGGTACATACAATTCAATATAATTTACAAAAAATAAATTTAACAATAAGAAAAATCACAAAATTCATAAACAATAAAAGAAAAACAATCTTAAATACCTACTCAAATTTGTTCTAAAAACAATTCTTTAATTTTATATTTTAAATTCACTAATTTTCTCTATTTATTTTAATTCACTCATTATAAATTTCATAAACTGAATTATTATATTGTATTACAGTGTTATTAAGTCTCGCTCTCGATGATCTTATTCTAATTTTATCTGCATTTCGTGTTGCATGTGTGTGTACGTCTCTATTTAACGGTCGTTCAACATTTGTGTTTATATTTTTTGTCATCATGTAATGCACCTGCATTGCTAGTTTGATTTTTATATAAAGCTTAATTGGTAATATTTTATTTGCTTTGTGAATTAATTGACATTCTGTTTTTATAGCCCAACAAATTTACAATAACTTTAATTTTATGTAACTTATAGAAGATATATTTGTTAAAGTATTTCCATTATGTTATATGGAAGTGTTGAATGGCTATAATATAATGATCTCTTTGACTGATGTGGGACTCTATTTTTTATTAGTATAAATATACCCGCAATTCTTCTAGTTTGTTTTAGTTGCTCTAATATTTGAGTTTCCCAGGTTAAGTTACCGTCAACTATCACACCTAAATATTTGTACCTTTTAACTATTTCTAATTGATAATGATTGTAATATATTTCTAGATGAAATATATAGCTTTCTTTTAAACATATTATAAATTTTGTTTTACTTGTATTTATGTTCAGTTTATGATAATCCATCCAATTTTTTCTTAGTTCCATGTCCTGCTGTATAATAATTTCCAAATTTTCAATTGAACTTTCAGTATACACTATTGCTAGATCATGTGCATACATATGTACATGGGGTACCACTCAACTGCAGGTTCAGTAATCCACTTATGTATACAGAGAACAATGTAGGCTCTAATGAGCTTCCTTGTATTACTCCATAATTGTTTTGTTCAGTACAACTTTTAGTTCCTTCAGCATACTGTTGCCTATCATGTAAGTGAATCTTAAACCATATGTTTCCTTTCTCCCTAATTCCATGTTCCATTAATATTTTCAGCAGTATATCTCTATCTAATGTGTCGAATGCCTTTTGTACATCAAAGAAGACATCTGCAACTTTTTTGTTTTCCTCCAGTCTTAAATGTATGTTAAAAATCGAATCAAATAGTTCAGCTTGAGTACTTGATTGCTTTTTAAAGCCATATTGTTGTTTGTTAATAAAATTTGCCCTTTTTAAATAGTTTGTTAATTGTAGTTTGTTAATTGTAGTTTGTTAATTGTAGGTTTACAACAGTTTCAATAAGATTTACTGAAAACTGATTATGGTAGGTAGTAGTGGCTGCCGACAGTGGCCGACACACTTAGATCGGTGAGGTCCATTGTGATACCTGATTATATTGCGATTGGTCTAAAATCTTCAGGATAGTCAGTACTTCCTGTATTCTTTGACACATGTATTACTTTACATATTTTAATAGACTTTGGAATTTCTGCTTGACTTAATGATTTATTAATTAATTGAGTTTCAGCTATTTCATTCTTACAATTTTTGACTATTGATGTAGGTATATTATCCGCTCCTGTAGCATTAGTGTTTGGCATGTTAGAAATCAATTTTATACATTCTTGCCAATTAATTGTTTTTTTTTTTTTTTTTTTTTTTTTATATTATAGCCAAAACTTAGGTTTTGAACCTTTAAGTACTTGCTATTTGAGAAAGGAAAGGATAGTTAGAGGAAAGGAAAGAAAAAGGAAGAAAAAAAGTTTTGTGGGAAAGAGCGAACAATGTTGTTAATATTCGACTTAAACCTCTGTTAGTCATGAAAAAAATTCCTTCTCTCATTGGGAATGCTTTGATTGGGACGCGATTCCACAATCGGGATGTTCTTACTATAAAAGAATTTCCATAACTGGACCTAAACCATCTCGGAATTTCCACTGTGAAAGGGTGGGCACTTGATGCCTCTCGTGTTGTGCGATGGAATTGCTTAAGATGAGGTAGAAGTGATTTTAATTCGTCGGAACAAGTGCCAACACCAAGCAGATATCTATAAAATAGAGGAAGTGCTCCAACAACACGACGGTGACCAAGTGGTATAAGGGATGAGGTCATATTTATGTCGCCTATAAGACGAATGGCGCGGTTTTGAACTTTGTCCAAAAAATTTAAAGCAGTTTTTGGTGCACCTGCCCATAAATGTGAGTAATGCTCGAACTTGGGTCGCATATATGCTTTATAGATTTTTAAAAGGTCTCGAGATGAACAATAAGTTTTGCAGTAGTTCAAATTCAAATTGTGCAGTACTTCTAATTCTTGGCAAGCAGAAACTCACGAATTTTTTTATCATATTTTCTCCAATGTTAGTTAGCATAAAATTTATTAAATTCATTAATTTTTTTTATTTTATTTCATTTTTTTTGTTCATCTCCCAATAGTAATATCGACGGCTTATCATCGTGTTGTTTAACATAGAGACATAATAGAGGTAATTTATAACACTAACAGACTTTTATAATGACTTGTAATAAATTATATTTTTACCTAAAATATTTTTCACAATAGTTAATAAATTTTATAATTAAAATTATCTGAATTATTAAATTTAATTATTAAAGTTGTAAAATTCTGTATAATTCTATTTAAATTCAAAAATCACAATTTTAATTTCAAATATTTAAATTCGATCTGAATATTATACTTTTCTTTTCATTAACCAATGAAACTTTTCTTAATTTCTAAATTTTCAAAATAATTTTCACCGTATATTAATGAAGTCTATCCTGTCAATGATTCGTTTTTATTTTCATTCTCACAATATACGTGACTTGGTCCTTAAACTTTGCAATATTAATTTTTTTTTTTTTTTTTTTTTTTTGTTTTGTTGTCATGTACTTTATTGTAATACGCAGACAAGAAACTTCAACAGAAATATCGACGACCAACTTTATTATAAAAATAATATATTGGCACAAAACAATGAAAGGTTAATTTTTTAAAATAAAAAAAAAATAATAATAATAAGGATTTAAAAAATTGAATGCATAATAAGTATTCTAATAAACCAATTTGAATATTAAAAGACACTATATACTTATTCAATACTTTACTTATATACTATTGGTAATAATTTTCATTGAAAATATTCTCAGACAATGAAAATAAGAAATATGCAAGAGTATTCCACTCAAATGAATTTATTGAAAAATATGTGATAAGTTCAACGATAAAAATATGACATAACATCATAACAAAAATTCAGTATCTATATTCAATTGAGATTAAATCAGCATTTTTGTACATCATTATACTTATAGAGTGTACGTATTATTTTTACTTCTTTACACTTAATTTTATTATGAGGTCGATCTCTTGAAAAATTTCATATATAGATATTAACTTATGCAACATACATATCAATAATGAAATTTTTACACTTATATTATATATATATATATATTTATCCCTTTATTTTTGTGCTTCTTCTTGAAGATAATGACAAAAAAATTACATTCAAGACTAATTTTCAATCATCGAAATATCTGCGAACTTCTTTTTATTATACTTATTTTTTTTTTAAGTTGGCAGTTCCGCTATTTGATATGAAGGGATGATTTTTATGCATTTAAATGTTTTTTTTTTGTCTGTCATTCAGTCTAATTATATTTTCATTATTTTATGTGAACATTTTTGAATAACTACACTTAAAATTACGACTGCTCCATCAATTTGTGTAGTCAGAACTAGGACAGTCTTTAACGAGTTTTCAAATTTTCAATTTCAAAATGAAGGCTTTCAGTAACTAGAAAACTTAAATATTCTCGGAATACGAGTAAATCATAATATGCTGTGAAATGACTAGATACCATACCAGAATATTTTCGATATTGCGAAAAGAGCCGCAAATACGACCCAACATGGAGTATAATTCACATCTATGAGCGGGCGCATCAAAGACTGCTCTAAACTTTCCTGACAGAATACAAAAACGAGCAATCCGCCTCATAGGTGATGTAAATGTGACTTGGCTTAGTTTAGTTTTAGTTTATTTAATTTTATTAGTTCAATAACAAACTATTATAACATCTATATTTAAAACAAAATTTACAAATTTAAAGGAATATTGAAAGTTTTACTTTAAACATTCGTATTCAAAACTTTAATTTTTAACTATTTAAAATTTCAAAAGTAAATAAAATTTAAATGCTTTACATCTCATTGTTTTTTATAATATCAATTAATTTTCTTTTAAATCTTGAAATATCCATATCATTTTTAACTGCATTGGGTAACAAATTAAAAGATTGTGTACCCTTATAGAGTAGACTATTTTGTGTTCTGGTTCTCCTGTATAATGGGAGTCTGAAATCATCCCTATTTCTTAGAAAGTAATAACCACCTACATATCTCATATTCTTTTGTAAATATTGCGGCATCCTATCATATTTCAACTTATATACGAACATTATTGCATTAAATTTTAGTCTTTGATTTACGCTCATCCATTCCAATTTATTTAGCATATCCTTACTTCGTGTTCTTCTGTCACACTTTAATATAATTCTCATAGCTCTATTTTGAAGTACTTGCAATCTATTTAAGTTTTCAGTATTACATATAAATAAAATCGAGGAACAGTACTCAAAATGTGGTAATATAATTGCATTATAAATTAATATTGCACACTTTAGTGATATTTTATTTCTGATTCTTGCCAAAAAACCAAGTTTTTTCGAAATTTTTTTACAAATATTATCAGAATGCATATTAAATTTAAGCTCTTTATCTACAATGACTCCTAGATATTTAATACTGCTAACACACTCTAATCGTTCATTATTAATATTTATATTTAAATTTTCTATTCGAGAATTTATCACCATACATTTTGTTTTACTTACATTAAGTTTTAATTTGTTTTTTGACAACCTGACTCATATAATGTTTCTAGCTCCCTGTTCAATTTATTTTCTAAGTCTACCAAATTATCCCCTACTAAGTAAATTAATGTGTCATCCACAAACAAAGACACTGAAGAAAAGGCAACACTATCCTTTATGTCATTTATGTATAATAAAAACAACATTACTCCCAAAACGGATCCTTGTGGGACTCCTAGTTCTACTCGTTTTTTGGCTGATACATCCTCTCCTATTTTTGCTTTTTGGAATCTTTCATTTAAGAAACTTTCGAGAGTTGCGAACTTGGTTCACATGGTCGTTATCATATTGTTGGAGCACCAACCCTATGGGTCTCGTAAGAATTAAAATCACTACTTCCGTCTTTTGACGAATTCCGTCGAGAAAGGCGAAAGGCCCTTAATGCCCACACCGTGGAATTACAATGATAGTATACACTGGTTATGGAAATTCGTTTATAGTCAGAACTTCTAGAATGTGGATTCGAATTCACTAAAAGCATTCCCAAAGAAGGATTGTTTTTATGTGTTTGACTTATGAAAATTCAAAGTGAATATAAATAATATAATTCGAAATTTCCCGGCGAACCCTTCGGCTATTTCTTTACCTTTTTGTTCTCTAACACTGTCCTTTCTCTTTTCCGAAAGTTATGAAAATTTTTTACCTAAGTTTTGGCTAATAATATAAAAACAAAACAAAAAAAAAATTAGCAAAATATTTAATTTTTTTTTTTTTTTTTTTTTGTCTCCTATTACTCCGCGTGATAGCATAGGGTTTCGATAGTGAACCTCCATTCCTCTCTGTTGAGTACTACTTCCTTAATATCGACCCAGGTATAATTGTTGACTGTTAATTCTTGATCGATTGTGCGTCTCCATGTGTTGTATGGTCTGCCGGGTCTCCTTTGTCCTTGTGGATTCCACTCTAGAGCTCTTCTTGCTATATCACTTTCTGATTTCCTTATTGTATGACCTATCCATTTCCATTTTTTCCTATTTATCTGTCTGTTGATAGGTTCTTCTCCAGTTATCATCCATAAATCCTCGTTGCTAATTCTTGCCGGCCAGAATATTCTGCATATAATTCTCAAGCACTTGTTGATGAATACTTGTAGCTTCTGTTTGATTCTGACCGAAGTGAGCCATGTTTCACTGCCATATATTAATGTTGACTTAACACATGCTCTGAATATTGTTAGCTTTGTTGTTCTCGATATTTGGTTGCTCCGCCATATCTTCATTAGGCTCCCAAATGTTCTTCTTGCCTTATTTATACGGCTGTTGACATCTTCTGTTGCACCTCCTCTTGATGTTATAATGCTCCCCAGGTAGTTGAATTCTTCTACGTATTCTATCTGTTGTCCACTCACTGTTATTGGCTCACTGTAACTATTGTTTGTCCTCATTGCTTTGGTTTTCTCGATATTTAATTCCAGTCCCGATTTCTTTGCTTCTTCCTGTAATCTGTTGACTTTGTTCTGTAGGTCCCTTTGATTTTTTGATATGAGGCATACATCATCTGCGTAATCTAAGTCTTCTAAGTTTCCGAAGAGATCCCATTCTATTCCGTTTATTCCAGTGCAAACTTCTCTTAGAATGTCGTCTAGTATTGTGTTGAAGAGAAGTGGAGATAGTGGACATCCTTGTCTAACTCCTATATTGGTGTAGAATGGATCACTGATCTTACCTCTGTGTTGAACTGTTGTCTCTGCATCTTCATACATCGCTTTGATGATGTTGATGATTTTATTATTTAATTTAATTAATTTAAATTATTACTTCTTCGCTACTGACTGAAAGGACTAAATTGAAAGGTATGAACTATATACCTAAAGAATGAAAACAAATTGGGGTAAATGATTTCGAAATTTTCGTGCGATAATTTTTCGATATTATGCTAAACAATTTTATTTCAAACCTCTCAAATTATTTGACTTATATTTTGTTATTTTTTTATTAAGTTAGGTAAAATATTTTCATTTGACAAGTGCCAGCAGCAGTTCAAGAATATGTATCGAAATCCGAATCTAACTACACGATAACTTGCCCGAATCCTTAATTCCCTAATTTTTTACTATATTCAGCTGTTATGTTTTTAATTTACTTGAAACTTGGTACAGCATTTAAAAAAAAAAAAGCTTTTCGATCTGATTTCAATCATTGGTGATTTTAAATTGAAATTGACTATGTACTAGGTCAACACTATTGAAATAATTTTTGACATTACATAACTGTAATTTATAGTTTTCAGTTTGATTAAATTCTTCGTCAAACTCTGCTCTGCGGGCTTAAGTTGACTTTAGTCAGAATTCAGAATACATTGTATTATCTCGCATATTGCAAAAAATAGCCCAAGTAGCAAGAAGATTCTCTGAATTATATCAGAATATATTTTCGGTTTGTCGAAACAACTGAGTTCAAAGCTCCTATCCCACAATACCAAAGCACAATTATTATACAAAACGCTCATCCTTCCGGTGCTAGTATATGGTTCTGAATCGTGGACATCACCAAAAGCATGGCAGCATTCACTTGATATTTTTGAGAGAAAAATTTTTCATCGCATTTAAGGTTCTGTGTCTGACGAAGGGATTTGGAGAAGAAGACACAATGCCGCGGGACTATATCAGCTGTTCAACGACACGAACCTAGCCAAAACAGTCTGAATAAGACGTTTTCATTAGCTAGGCCATGTAGAGTGTATGGATGAAAATGCTCCAGCTGGGAAATTCTTCGAATCGAAGCCCCAGGGAGCGTGTCGTCCTGACAGGGCACACCTTCGTTGGAGAGATGAAAGTATCGGCAGATATGAAAAACTTCAAATAACCAACTGGAGACATTCCGTTCGTGACTGAAATCATCAGTAGAGGATAATTTTGCATCTGGCCCAGGACCTTAACGATTTGTAGGGCCCAACAAATAATTATGGATATTTAGGTATATATCTTTATTAAACTGAGCTGTGCTTCGGCTTTACATTGACATCGGTGTGGTTAGGGTAAAGCAGGTAAACGTTAACTATAATAATTGTGGATCTGTAAGCCTTCCAGAGAGGAAAATTGATTATAATAAAAATATAGAAAATTGATTTTTCTTAATAAGAACAAGTTTTATAACAGTAACTGGTATACTCACATATTACTCAGAACAGTTTGTCATTATATTAGAGAATATTATCGGATCTGTGAAAGTATTAATAAACAAAAAATATACATTCGTTGCGATTGCACAGGTGTTCGAGCATATTCAACTCAGATGGTTGGGCATATAAAAACTTAGCACCTATTTCAAAAATATCTGTTTTAGATATTTACATGTAGATTCATAACGGCAATCAGATTTATTTTTGGAACAAATACAGTTTAGTTTAAGCTATCAGATAAATCTATAGGATCTATAGAGATAGTACTGTGACATCAATATATTTCTAACTAATAAACATTTATGTACCTTTGTATCACAATAGGATGTAAAATCTGTATTATTCTGCTTACAGCCTAAAATTTTTTATTGTATGTAAACTTGCAGATCCTTTTGGACAAGACGTCAACTCCTGAAATTTCAAATTATTTGGCTGAAAGAATCAATCGGAATAGGGTCAGAAGTTAAAAGTAAACGTTGTTCCTTACATCCTACTGAATCTGGTAGATTCGAAACAATCACAAGAATACTCCGTAAATTATGATCGACAGCTAAATCCGTAAATAATTCTTTTGATCGAAACCTAAGTGTTTTAATTAGATCTTGACTCTTAGAATTAAGTTAAACAGAAATGATAACAGAATACAAATAAAGCACTACAACTACTACTACTACTACTAAGTGCTTTAACTGTTAAAAAACGATTATTTTGCACCAACAAGGGTTTTTTTTTGCTTTGATATTTAAAATTTATTTTCAAGCATGTTTAATGGTATCTTAACAATACCACCGAGTGTTTGCAGTACTTGAGAGCCATTCGTTGGATTAAAGAGTACTAAAATAGTTAAAATCTTTATAGAGATCAGATAAAAAAATTATATTTGTGGTTGTAAAAGAAAGAAATGTATATGGTATCGCAGACACCCCACTATAAGCAGAATCAAATGTATCTAACCAAAATATTAGTCCATATTATAATCACAAGGGCTATGTAGAGAAAGCCGATATGTTAAAAAGTGTATTCAAAATATATAGGAAAAGTCTCAAATGATGGCCTAGAATATTTTGGTATTCCACTGATGTTGCTGTAGCTAACTCTTATATTATTTACCAAGCTAGAATAGAAGAAAAACCTATGAACTGAAAGACTTTTCGGCTCGCCATTTCAATCGGTCTAATAGGCGCTGGATTGAACATTCCTAAAAAATAACGATCTTCAACTAAGCAATCAGCTACCCACTACAAACCATACGTTTCGTTATATGCCAACTTATGAAACGTCAAGGCGATGTTTGCTGTTCATGTGTTAAAATACATAGAACACGTTGATCGTGTACAATATGCCAAGTTGGTCTCTGTCTATCTGACAAAAGAAATTGTTTTTTAAGATACCATAAAAAAAAATAAAAAAATATTTTGTATGATTCTGCTTAGTGGTAACCATCTAGTATGTTATACTTAGTGGTTACCATCTAGTATGTAGCTTAAAACTCTACTTTTGAAATAAAAATTTAAGAAAACAAAATTATTTTACTTATTTAAAGATCTTTAGGCAGTGTTGTTCCTTTACGTGTAATGTTTAATTGTCTACACTTTGAAGTAGACTATAGTGTAACCAAGCAATTGTACTGTAGGCAATGTAAACTATACTATGTTAAATAAAAACCATGTCAATCATAATATAGACAATAATTTTGCAGTAGATTCGATTCATTTCAAGACACTATTAACTGCCTGGCTTGATTAAGTATATAAAAAATGTATTACATCAGCTAAGGCTATTATATGTTTAGAATCAGTTTTATTAATTGATGGGTGGAAAAATTGTTCCATCAATACTAAAACGATTGGTTCAATGTTGCATAATGCTACCGTAGAACAAACTTTTTCATATGCTTAGGACTTAACTAGAGATTTTCTGAACATCTGAGTAATTTTCTGAAATTATTATGGATATTATAAATGATCTATATTCTATAACCTATGTATTCGACAATAGCATCATAAACAGATGGAAAAACTGTCTCAGCACTTCATGTGGCATAGTAACTGTCAAAGGAATTAACATATCAACATCTAATTTAGAAGAATTTAAGCAAGTTGATTTGGAAAATTTTTTTGTTAATAAAGGTGGAATTTGGCTTAAACCATGTGATTCTAGAACAGTTGAATCAAAATACATAAGAAAATTTGATGTTGAATTCATAGAACATATTAAAGAAAATATAAAGCTTTTTGTACCAATATGTGAATTGATTAAATACTAAAATGATAATAGTAGTTGGAGTGTTTCAAGAAACAGAGGATCTGAATGACTCCGGATTGAATTTATGTTACAAATTTTAAAACAAATACATAGATAAAATAATATAATTTTGATTTTTTTTTTGAAAAAAATCAGTATTTTTATTTAACTTAATAGTAATTCATTATTATTTAATTATATTTATTGTCTATGAAGTAGACATAATGGTATTGTCTACAAAGTATTGATGACGTATAGAAAATAATATAATCTACATATAGTAATTTACGTCGCACAACACTGCTTTTAAGGTACCTCTACAAGAAAAACAAGTTGAAAAATATTAAAAATGAAAATGCTGCCTTGAAAGGGTTAAGTATAGTTATTTACATTTACATTATGTATTAACTTATGATTTTTACTTTTCTAATAACAGCATGTATCTGTTTTTTTTTTAGCTTATTTTAACATTTTTCTAATCAAAGGTGGAAATGTTTTACTAACCCTATACTCGATGGTGATATTATTCTACAATCAAATTTAGCGAGCTTTTGTCTAGTAGTAGGCGTATGATGTGTTTGCTCTAAGCATTCATCTGACAGTATTAAACTCCATAAAAAAAGATAATAGTGAAAAATTATCATAAACTGCACATTTACCGTTATCGAATAAACGGTAAAAATTATATTAGCTTTAATATTGTTTTTTTTTTTTTTATCTTATTTGTTAAAAAGTTCATCTGCATAGTATCACTTCAACCTTATTTTATTCTTCTTGGGTTTTTTTTTTTTTTTGTTTCTCAACATATTTTATAACGATTAAGTTATGTTGTTTAATATTCGACTCCTCAGAGAGATTTCTTGTTTTCGTTTTTGTTTTTTTTTTCATTTCTTGCTACATTAAATGCTATTTACCCCATTTCGTGTAATATAAACTTTTTGTTCTATCCTTCGAGGCGTCGAGAAATTCTTTAAGCTTCTTATACTTGATATTTATATGAACATAATTTTATATTGTATGTATAGATTTTACTCTTCCATCATCATCACCATTTTGGCATTTTCATTTAGTAAAGTGTGAAAAAAATTTTACACCACTTGAAATGTGAAGTAAAAATTATTTTTCATATTTTCAAAAAAAAAAAACAAAATAACAGAAGAACATTACTTTTTTTCTCACTCTCAGGTTCATATTTTAATACAATTTGCAATATTTAAAAGTAATTCAAAACTCATCATAATAATAAATTTTTTTTATTTTATTATTTTTAAAAGAAATTAAAATTGAATATTAGTTGAGAATTTACTAATATCCCTAAAAATCATAACAACACGACAACACTAATATTTTAAATTTAAGATAAAAATTGATTTCTAGTGAAAAAATTAGTTAGATTCAGTTATAAAAGATTATTAAAAATGTGAAGATATAAAAATGGATAGTAATTTAAAAACTTTTCACAACTCAATCAAAACTCAGATATGTACGATTCTAAAAGAGAGGTTGTAGTTAGATGGGGATTCTGGTGGATGGGTATGTTGTAGTCTGATGGGTATAAAAAAAAAGTTTTCTTGTCTTCCATTTTTCTTTACCCCAAAAAATAAACTCTATTTTAACAGAAGTCTCTTTAACCTCGATTGTATGCAAGCAACACTTAAATTTTTTTTAAAAAATATTTGAAATTCTTTGAAATACCTACCTGTTTACTTTTAATTTCTTTATTTTATAAATTCATTGTTTTGAAAGTCTCTACGGTATAAAATAAGTTGTTTTTATTTTTTTGTTTTTTGTACTCTTCTTAATATTCAACAGAGTTTTTAAAAGAGACGAAAACAACAACAAAAAAAACAAAAGAAAAAAGTTTCTCTTTTTAAAATGTAAAGATTGCCGCCTGATTTGCCTTTGAATTGTGTTGACAATTTGGAGAGAGATGAAAACTTTATATACTTTCTATTCGTCGAATAGCTGTGTTATGAAATGCCTTTTAGCGGTTTTCAACAATTTTTAACCTTTTTATTTCATTCATTCATTCATTCATATCGGATTGTCTTGATTTTATTGCAACCATCTGTGTTGTTTTCACCGTAGTATTATTATATAGGTATATTATATTTTTATACTTACAAGTTTATTTTCTACTGTCTGCTTGTGTTCACAATTTATTTATTTTTATTTTATTTTTTATTTTTTATTGTTTTTCAAGTTTTATCCATCTGCATTCTTATGAACATTAATAATATACAATAATATAATATGCATACCCATATAACATTAATGAAAATAAAGAGAAGGAAAACCAACAACACAATAA
Source organism: Argyra leucocephala (assembly GCA_963942445.1). Taxonomy (NCBI): domain Eukaryota; kingdom Metazoa; phylum Arthropoda; class Insecta; order Diptera; family Dolichopodidae; genus Argyra; species Argyra leucocephala. The sequence continues at coordinate 59,054,665 of OZ012677.1, read as the reverse complement.
AAAAAAATAATGAAAATGATGAACACAAATAGCATCGAATTAAAACAAAAAATAAGAATAAAAAAAAAAACAAAATAGAAACCAAGCAGAGTACTTTTTAAATCACTCCTCGAACTCTTTTCATTCAACCAAATTTCAGTCACACAGGTTAAATGAAAATATGTAATGAAACAGGGAGCAGTCAGAGTATTAAAAGAGAGTAAAAAATATACTCTCAAATAATAGCATTGAAGTGATAAGGACAATTTCAACACAGCAAGATAAAAATGTCATAGAAATTGCTACTATACTGGATAGTAGAATATAGTTTTTCTTGCTGTTGTTATCAACACAAACACACCAAAATATCATTAGAAAAAAAGAAAACAACACAAATATGTATATGCAGTACATATACAAGAAAATATGAAGTGAAAAAGCAACAGAGCGATAGAAAAAAAAATAACAGTAGCAGCATGCAATATGATGAGTTTTTTGAATACAAGTGGTTAATACAAGAATATAATATAGTATAGACAAAACATCTTCTTTAAGTCATTTTCTCATTCTGTATCATATTTATATACCCATATATACTTATTTAAAGGTAGATGGATATTGTGTGTATTGTTTTTTTTTTTTTTAAATATGTATGTTGTTTCTATACATACTGTTGTTTTTCCTATTGTTCTTCTTCTTTTATTATTGAAAAATATTACCAACAGTGAGTACACTTAACACTTTTAGTTATGAACAAAACTTATTTCTCTATTCAAGTTTCATATTTTTTTTCTTTTTCATTAAAATATAAATAACTGATATAATAATAAATTGTTTTTGTATTGTATACAAGGTGTTTTGTAGTTGCACAGTATTAGCTTTGACTCTTAAGTTTAGGTAAGGCTTTCCCTAACAATGTGGGTATTATTGTGGAATAGAAAATTGGCGATATGATCAATCTGTTTAATCGCAGTTCCTTCGGAGTGTGATTATGGGTGAATTATCTCCTAAAATAACCAACAACAACAAATAGATCGGGTCGTTGTATCAAAAAGGCACAATTAAGGCATAGTGGGTTTTCTAGAAGCAACTGGAATGATGAGTTCTACCTAGTTCTACATAGTGGTATATTGTACTTTACTTATTTTCTCTTTGATTCATAATTGGAAATCAACATTTTTCTACTTCTAGACTAATCAGTTGTTTCGATAGTTTAATTATGTTAGTTTAATCTTACTTCATTTGTTTAATATTCACTCTTTGCTTTAATCACTTCTGTGTTTATCTTAGACGTGTCACAAAAATAACACTTGTCACCAAAATAGCAGTTTTGGAATAGGTAGGTAAGTAGGTAGAAGTGGCCATTCCAGCTACTTCTAGAAAATCAATTAGCACTTAATTGTGCCTTTTTGATACCACGACTCGAGTAACCAGTTTATTGTTGTTGGTTGTTATATGTGATCATTCTCTCATTTTTATTCTTCCCATCAGGGACTCAGTACTAGAGCAACCCTGTGTGATTGAGAAGATTGATCAGATCTCCTATTTTGCTTTCCGCGATAAAACCTATATTGCTGGGAAAAGCCTCACCTAAAGTCCGGAGTCTGACTCAAGCTAATGCTGGGCAGCTGCAAAGGAAGTGTTCAAGAGTTTCTGCTTCATTTTTATCCTTGCAACTGCGGAGCAATCCCTCCGCATATATTATAGTGGGGATTGAAAGGAATACCTAGCTTGGCAGCGTGGCTTCCTATTGGGGGCTTCATATTCAGTACGGAACTTGGTTGAGAGTTTTTTGATTTTATTGATATTATACGCGGGCCATATTTTCCTCGATGTCACACAGGTATTTAGTCTATGCCACCTTTCATATTCGGTCTGGCCAGAAAGTATGAATGGATGCGCTCCTTGACGACTTTCATTGGACAGTGAACGTCTTCCTCAAGGAGTCTGTAGAGATTGGAACCTTGCCTTGCCAGTTCATTGGTTCTCTCATTTCCATCTATGTTACTGTGACCAGAAAAGGAAATGAGAGATCAAGAACCGATTATCTAAGCTTCCAATTTCGTTTCGGCATTGTTCCACCAGCTTCGAACAGATAGTGTGCGCCACCAAAGATTTGATAGCGGCTTGACTATCCGTGAAGATGCTAACTCTTGTTTTGGTCGTATGAATGTGATTAAGGGTTTTAAGCGGTACCCTAATTGCAAGCAGCTTTGCTTGAGAAACACTAGCGTATTTAAGGAAACCATAAGATTTTGATATTTTTAGATCTTCTGAGAAAATTCCTGCACCTACTCAGTTCATTTTCGACCCATCAGTGAAAATTCCTATATCATTTTCCCTTTTCTTTAAAATACGATTCCAATTGGCCCTGGCAGGAAAACCTACTTTAGGCTTTTTGTTGAAGTACACTTTAGGAGTGATATAATCGGTTGTATCTGGCAGCAGTTCATTTGAAAACTGGCCTATTATGGTATTACCGTGTCCATACGGTCTGGACTACCAGAAGCCAGTTTCCCTTAGTCTGACTGCACTGCAGGATGCAACGTATTTTATGTACAAATCGTGAGGAAAGAGATTCAGGATCACATTTAGAGCGTCAGTAGCCGTAGGGCACGAGCACAAAGCACCGTTGATTCCAATTCCCGCCGTTCTTCGTATTTTCGCAAGTTTGGTAATATTGTATGTCTTATTTACTGCTGGCCACCAAAATAGCAGTTTTGGGGTAAGTTAAAAGTTATTTTGCCAACCTTTAACTTTCAAAAGAACCAATATTGAACACAAAATTATTTATTTTAGGAGATCTCGAGGAGATAACAACGGATGACTAAACTACTTTTATTCTTAATCTAGTTCAGATATTTGTCAAACGTTTCGTAAATCAAAATATTCACAAGAACGAATAAGAATAAGAATACAAATAAAGAATATACCAGCTGAGCAGATTAAAGACAAATCTAAGGCCAACCCATCAAATTATGAATTTTGTTCTCTTACTTAAGAAATTTACAAGACTTAATGAAGTCAAGCTAATTAAGATAATATAATATGTCACAGGTAGTTCTCTCCATAAGTTTTCTATTTGTGAAAACATAGAATATGAAGGTTTCAAATTTGCCAATAAATGATGGTACAAAAGTATTTTCATACTTCTGCTTTTCATTCTTATTCACCTAACAATCTAACCACTTCTACTTAATTTTTTAGGTGTGTTTGTACATATAGGAAGTTAAAGTAGCTATCCAAACATCTTATTAGTATATATAGGCCGATAAATATATTGTTGGATAATATATTGTGATAGTAGATAAATATGACGTAGGATGTATATTAGCCTAAGGTATAGAATTATATATTTTCATGCCAGTATACATCATACCACCATCGTTTTTTTGTAACCATATATTATTCCAAGCATAGGAGACAAAATGACATTCAGCAACTATAGGGGGTTACTAAGTTGTGCTTACAAAATGTTATATACTCCAGACTCTGAAAAACGCTGGGTGGCGCAGTAGATAGAGTGCCTGCCTTTCAACCGAAAGCAAAAAATGCTTTCTCGATTTTTTGATCTGGTCCAGTACCCTTTATCATTGGGATAAAATAAACGATAAATAGTTGAAAGTTTTGGTTATCACTAAAAATAAAATTGAAACTATGATATTATGAAGGCGAAGTACTAATATAGTAGATACAGTTTTCCGCATATAAATTAGTCTATATCAAAAAAAATTCTGCAGAAAAAGCTATTGAGTATTCCAAATCTCGGTGTAAAAACAGTTAGGCTGTTCATCCCATAGACTTGGAATTATAATAAAAAAAAAAATATTAACTTACCTAGCTAAAGAAATACTAGGAGAATACGAATGCAGATTCCAAAGTCAAATATCATAAAATAATCAGATATTCGTCTAAGAGAAAGTATGGAGAAATGTTGCGAATATGACATAGACCTTGACATGCGCTTTCCATAAACCTCAAATAAGTCTTTGACAGCATAAACAGAAGTAAACAGCTCTGAAAATCTTAGTAAACCTAGCCTTAATGGCAATGCCCGAATCAAAATTTAATATTATAATACAAGATCAAATTTACTTGAATTTGCAATAGAACTGGGAGTACGACAAGGAGATGACCTATCCACATTATTATTCAACTTAATTAATCATTACGCCATAGCAAAATTAAATAAAAAGGACAGTACCTAATAAGGGCAAAAAACTACAGATGTATGGCAGAAGTATTTGTGCAACTAGAAATTAAAAAGCAACGAAAACAAAAAAAAAAAAAATGTCAAGAGAAGTGCAAATAAGAAGTTACTCGAATATTTGGAGAGTACCACTATAAAGGTTTTTGCAAGCTTCACATACGTCGGAACAATAATAAAAAGTGATAATAGTATGCAGTACTGCTTTAATAAGAGAATTTATTCAAACCCGAAAAATATGTTACTATGCTTAGAGAAATTTGCTACAATTAAAGTATATGCCAAAAAAAGCAAAGATATATAAAACTCTAACACGGTCCGTAGTGACAAGTGAGGTATATGGACCATGAATGTAGCTGAGGACACTATATATATATATATATTACAAAGAAAAATTCTTTGTAAAATACTCGCTAAAAAATATTAGACAATGGAGAACATCAAATTAGAAATAACAGTAAAGAAAGAAGAGATTCTGCGGTTTGCAAAGGCCCAAAGACTAAGATAGCCATGTAATTAGAATGCATGAAACCCGGCAGTGGTGTTAAAAATTAAGCCAGGGAGTAATCGTGGAAGACCAAGAAGAAGTTAAAAAGACAATGTTCAAAATATCGTCCAATCTCAACAAATCCCAAATTGAATACAACCGGCCCAGGATCGACCCTTTTGGAAAAGTATTGTGATGAAGACCAAAGCTCACTCAGAGCTGTAGCACTATATGTTGTTGGTGATATTCCAGACATAGGCTATATTACTCTACTCTTAACTTTCGGTTAATTTTTGTCGTTCTTTGATCAATTTTTCCCTCATCTGTTTCGAAACATCGTCTACAATACGACAAGAAAGTGCAGAAAGATGATTTAAATTGAAAAATGAAAGCACAAACAAATTACAACTATCTACCATTAATCTTCCAATGATGTCTGATACACCACAAAAATTGAGTCCAGTGATTGAAATTACCTAATATGTTTGAAACACCCTATACCCCAGTATTTTAAATGATGTCAATGTTGTGAGAGTTGTATAATTTTCTTCAATTTTTATTTGTTTTCTTATTGTTTTTTTTTTCTTTTCTTAAAAACTAGCAGAATCAAATAGAGAATAGAAGACAAAATAAAAAAAAAAAATAAATAAAAAACAAATCACTATAAAAGCTAGCAATATTTAAGAATTTATTCTGCAAAACTGACTGAGTGATTGTTGCATCTCAAGAAGAGTCACGGCAAATATCAAAATAATAAGAAAAGTTCATCAGGACTTAAAATAAAATTAACAAAAAATAATACAAAACAAAAATAAAAAAAATGGAACAGAAGAACAGTTTAAACAGGAAAAGTTATATGTACATGCATACAGGTTTAAGTTACCATTGTTGTTGTTGTTCTTGGTTACATTTTTATTTAAATGGTTTTTTCTCCTACTCCTTTTGTTTTTTAACGTTGCTAGGATTTCTGTTTATTTTTGATGAATTTCTACTTTTTGATTCATTTACTATAGTGAAATGGAAAATTCTTGGTTTCAGTAACGGTATATTAATATGAGAGGATATTGTAAAAAAAAGGATACAATGAAACAAGCACAACTGGAAAGGATAATTTCTTATGCTCGACGTCATATACGAGTGTATGTGTAAAATGTTGTTGTTTTTTATCTTGAATGGATTTTTTGATAATTGCTAAGTTAAAAAGTTAAAAGTTAAGAAATAGTTTTTGTGGGTGTGAGAGGCGCTTTCGTTTTGGATTAAATTAATTTTTTGTTTTTTTTTTGTTTCATTGAGGAAGTTTTAAAGATTGTTGCTTTTTCATATCAATGAAGTAAAAAGAGCAGTAAAAATAAAAGGAAAATGAATAGTAGAGTATTTTTAGATTTTGCCGAATAATTCATATCAGATTTTAATTAAAAAATCGATAGTTAATTGATTTGTATGAAAGGTTTTCAAAAACTATACTTTAATGAACAGTTCATAAGATAATACGACTGAGGTATTCTAATAAACTAAAACCACTAAAAAAGAAATAATTCAGTCAAATCAATTTTTTTTTTGTTGTAAACAAAGCATTATGCATGCAATGATAAAACTATCTTCTGATATCTGCAGACAGCATTTGACACAGTATGGTTTGACGGTATTATATACAAGTTGTAACAAAATATCCACCATACGGAGTGTACTTGATTGAAAGCATGATACGGGATCCTCTCAGAAGTTCTCTAAAGAATTTTCATTAAACAACGGTCTTCAACAAGGCATCGTTAATTCCCCTGTATTATTCAAAATATATATATTAGTCAGCTGCTAAACTATCTAAACAAAAGCTCAGGGCTTAGTAACAGTATAGCTTTTGCTGATGATTTGACCACATATACCACAACAAAATGTCTTAATGCGATTTACAGCTCAAAACTATTTAATAAAATAGTTGAATATTGTGTTAGGTAGAAATTTAAAATTAATTACCAAAAATGCGAGAGTTCTTTTCCGTACACTGTCAACTTAATTAGTTCATTATAATATTAAAAAACACCGAATAGAATTCAATATAAAGGCTCCGCACAATATAGAAATCAGCGAATGAAGTAATTTTAAATATTTGGGCATTTTATACTATCGCATAACTATAACTTTAAAGACCACATAAAAAGTTAAATAAGAAAAACAACGAATTTCTTTCTAACATTGTGTAAGCGAACTTTTTTATTCGACAATTCTGTGTAGCAATGTCAAAACACTTTGTTACAGGAACTTAATACGGCCAATTATATTATAGTAGTTTAATCTGATTTAGCATCAATTCTACTATGACAAAAAATGTCAGAACATTTGAGCGTAAATGACTAACAGCATGTAGATACAAATTTGAACATAATACCTACATCTGCTACTATTATAATAAGAGAGTGTTTTTTCAAAGCCAATATTATAAGAACCGTTAATTTTATTATTCGTCTCATACCAAATCATATCCAATGAAGCGTTAAAAAAAAAAAAAAAATTTTCAAAAGTAAATTTTGATGCAAAATTCGACCCTCTAGGAGCAATATTAACGAAGTTATGAGCGTTTAAAGTTTTTATACAAAAAAAAAAAAAATTTCAAAAGTAAATTTTGATGCAAAATTCGACCCTCTAGGAGCAATATTAACAAAGTTATGAGCGTTTAAAGTTTTTATAAAAAAAAAAAAAAATTTTTCAAAAGTAAATTTTGATGCAAAATTCGACCCTCTAGGAGCAATATATTAACGAAGTTATGACCGTTTAAAGTTTTTATAAAAAAAAAAAAAAATTTTCAAAGTAAATTTTGACGATAAATTCGACCCTCTAGGAGCAATATTAACGAAGTTATGAGCGTTTAAAGTTTTTATAAAAAAAAAAAAAAAAAATTTCAAAAGTAAATTTTGATGCAAAATTCGACCCTCTAGGAGCAATGTTAACAAAGTTATGAGCGTTTAAAGTTTTTATAAAAAAAAAAAAAATTTCAAAAGTAAATTTTGATGCAAAATTCGACCCTCTAGGAGCAATATTAACAAAGTTATGAGCGTTTAAAGTTTTTATAAAAAAAAAAAAAAATTTCAAAAGTAAATTTTGATGCAAAATTCGACCCTCTAGGAGCAATATTAACGAAGTTATGAGCGTTTAAAGTTTTTATAAAAAAAAAAAAATTTTCAAAAGTAAATTTTGATGCAAAATTCGACCCTCTAGGAGCAATATTAACAAAGTTATGAGCGTTTAAAGTTTTTATAAAAAAAAAAAAATTTTCAAAAGTAAATTTTGATGCAAAATTCGACCCTCTAGGAGCAATATTAACAAAGTTATGAGCGTTTAAAGTTTTTATAAAAAAAAAAAAAAATTTCAAAAGTAAATTTTGATGCAAAATTCGACTCTCTAGGAGCAATATTAACAAAGTTATGAGCGTTTAAAGTTTTTATAAAAAAAAAAAAAAATTTTTCAAAAGTAAATTTTGATGCAAAATTCGACCCTCTAGGAGCAATATTAACGAAGTTATGAGCATTTAAAGTTTTTATAAAAAAAAAAAAAAAAAATTTCTAAAGTAAATTTTGATGCAAAATTCGACACTCTAGGAGCAATATTAACAAAGTTATGAGCGTTTAAAGTTTTTATAAAAAAAAAAAAAAAAAATTTCTAAAGTAAATTTTGATGCAAAATTCGACACTCTAGGAGCAATATTAACAAAGTTATGAGCGTTTAAAGTTTTTATAAAAAAAAAAAAAAAAATTTCAAAAGTAAATTTTGATGCAAAATTCGACCCTCTAGGAGCAATATTAACAAAGTTATGAGCGTTTAAAGTTTTTATAAAAAAAAAAAAAAAAAATTTCTAAAGTAAATTTTGATGCAAAATTCGACCCTCTAGGAGCAATATTAACAAAGTTATGAGCGTTTAAAGTTTTTATAAAAAAAAAAAAAAAAAATTTCTAAAGTAAATTTTGATGCAAAATTCGACACTCTAGGAGCAATATTAACAAAGTTATGAGCGTTTAAAGTTTTTATAAAAAAAAAAAAAAAAATTTCAAAAGTAAATTTTGATGCAAAATTCGACCCTCTAGGAGCAATATTAACAAAGTTATGAGCGTTTAAAGTTTTTATAAAAAAAAAAAAAAAAAAATTTCTAAAGTAAATTTTGATGCAAAATTCGACCCTCTAGGAGCAATATTAACAAAGTTATGAGCATTTAAAGTTTTTATAAAAAAAAAAAAAAAAATTTCAAAAGTAAATTTTGATGCAAAATTCGACCCTCTAGGAGCAATATTAACAAAGTTATGAGCGTTTAAAGTTTTTATAAAAAAAAAAAAAAAAATTTCAAAAGTAAATTTTGATGCAAAATTCGACCCTCTAGGAGCAATATTAACAAAGTTATGAGCGTTTAAAGTTTTATAAAAAAAAAAAAAAAAAATTTCAAAAGTAAATTTTGATGCAAAATTCGACCCTCTAGGAGCAATATTAACAAAGTTATGAGCATTTAAAGTTTTTATAAAAAAAAAAAAAATTTCAAAAGTAAATTTTGATGCAAAATTCGACCCTCTAGGAGCAATATTAACGAAGTTATGAGCGTTTAAAATTTTTATAAAAAAAAAAAAAAATTTTTTCAAAAGTAAATTTTGATGCAAAATTCGACCCTCTAGGAGCAATATTAACAAAGTTATGAGCGTTTAAATTTTTATAAAAAAAAAAAAAAAATTTCAAAAGTAAATTTTGATGCAAGATTCGACCCTCTAGGAGCAATATTAACGAAGTTATGAGCGTTTAAAGTTTTTATAAAAAAAAAAAAAAAATTTTTCAAAAGTAAATTTTGATGCAAAATTCGACCCTCTAGGAGCAATATTAACGAAGTTATGAGCGTTTAAAATTTTTATAAAAAAAAAAAAAAAATTTTTCAAAAGTAAATTTTGATGCAAAATTCGACCCTCTAGGAGCAATATTAACAAAGTTATGAGCGTTTAAAGCTTTTATAAAAAAAAAAAAAAATTTTCGAAAGTAAATTTTGATGCAAAATTCGACCCTCTAGGAGCAATATTAACGAAGTTATGAGCGTTTAAAGTTTTTATAAAAAAAAAAAAAAAATTTCAAAAGTAAATTTTGATGCAAAATTCGACCCTCTAGGAGCAATATTAACAAAGTTATGAGCGTTTAAAGTTTTTATAAAAAAAAAAAAAAAAATTTCAAAAGTAAATTTTGATGCAAAATTCGACCCTCTAGGAGCAATATTAACGAAGTTATGAGCGTTTAAAGTTTCTATAAAAAAAAAAAAAAAATTTTCAAAAGTAAATTTTGATGCAAAATTCGACCCTCTAGGAGCAATATTAACGAAGTTATGAGCGTTTAAAATTTTTATAAAAAAAAAAAAAAATTTTTCAAAAGTAAATTTTGATGCAAAATTCGACCCTCTAGGAATAATATTAACAAAGTTATGAGCGTTTAAAGTTTTTATAAAAAAAAAAAAAAAAAATTCAAAAGTAAATTTTGATGCAAAATTCGACCCTCTAGGAGCAATATTAACGAAGTTATGAGCGTTTAAAGTTTTTATAAAAAAAAAAAAAATTTTTCAAAAGTAAATTTTGATGCAAAATTCGACCCTCTAGGAGCAATATTAACGAAGTTATGAGCGTTTAAAATTTTTATAAAACAAAAAAAAAAATTTTTCAAAAGTAAATTTTGATGCAAAATTCGACCCTCTAGGAGCAATATTAACAAAGTTATGAGCGTTTAAAGTTTTTATAAAAAAAAAAAAAAATTTTCAAAAGTAAATTTTGATGCAAAATTCGACCCTCTAGGAGCAATATTAACAAAGTTATGAGCGTTTAAAGTTTTTATAAAAAAAAAAAAAAAAATTTCAAAAGTAAATTTTGATGCAAAATTCGACCCTCTAGGAGCAATATTAACAAAGTTATGAGCGTTTAAAGTTTTTATAAAAAAAAAAAAATTTTTTCAAAAGTAAATTTTGATGCAAAATTCGACCCTCTAGGTGCAATATTAACGAAGTTATGAGCGTTTAAAGTTTTTATAAAAAAAAAAAAAAAATTTTCAAAAGTAAATTTTGATGCAAAATTCGACCCTCTAGGAGCAATATTAACAAAGTTATGAGCGCTTAAAATTTTTATAAAAAAAAAAAAAATTTTCAAAAGTAAATTTTGATGCAAAATTCGATCCTCTAGGAGCAATATTAACGAAGTTATGAGCGTTTAAAGTTTTTATAAAAAAAAAAAAAAATTTCAAAAGTAAATTTTGATGCAAAATTCGACCCTCTAGGAGCAATATTAACAAAGTTATGAATGTTTAAAGTTTTTATAAAAAAAAAAAAAAAAATTTCAAAAGTAAATTTTGATGCAAAATTCGACCCTCTAGGAGCAATATTAACGAAGTTATGAGCGTTTAAAGTTTTTATAAAAAAAAAAAAAAATTTCAAAAGTAAATTTTGATGCAAAATTCGACCCTCTAGGAGCAATATTAACAAAGTTATGAGCGCTTAAAGTTTTTATAAAAAAAAAAAAAATTTCAAAAGTAAATTTTGATGCAAAATTCGACCCTCTAGGAGCAATATTAACAAAATTATGAGCATTTAAAGTTTTTATTAAAAAAAAAAAAAAAATTTCAAAAGTAAATTTTGATGCAAAATTCGACCCTCTAGGAGCAATATTAACAAAGTTATGAGCGTTTAAAGTTTTTATAAAAAAAAAAAAAAAATTTCAAAAGTAAATTTTGATGCAAAATTCGACCCTCTAGGAGCAATATTAACGAAGTTATGAGCGTTTAAAGTTTTTATAAAAAAAAAAAAAAAAATTTCAAAAGTAAATTTTGATGCAAAATTCGACCCTCTAGGAGCAATATTAACAAAGTTATGAGCGTTTAAAGTTTTTATAAAAAAAAAAAAAATTTTTCAAAAGTAAATTTTGATGCAAAATTCGACCCTCTAGGAGCAATATTAACAAAGTTATGAGCGCTTAAAGTTTTTATAAAAAAAAAAAAAAATTTCAAAAGTAAATTTTGATGCAAAATTCGACCCTCTAGGAGCAATATTAACAAAGTTATGAGCGTTTAAAGTTTTTATTAAAAAAAAAAAAAAAATTTCAAAAGAAATTCGACCCTCTAGGAGCAATATTAACAAAGTTATGAGCGTTTAAAGTTTTTATAAAAAAAAAAAAAAAATTTTCAAAAGTAAATTTTGATGCAAAATTCGACCCTCTAGGAGCAATATTAACGAAGTTATGAGCATTTAAAGTTTTTATAAAAAAAAAAAAAAAAATTTCAAAAGTAAATTTTGTTGCAAAATTCGACCCTCTAGGAGCAATATTAACAAAGTTATGAGCGTTTAAAATTTTTATAAAAAAAAAAAAAAATTTTTCAAAAGTAAATTTTGATGCAAAATTCGACCCTCTAGGAGCAATATTAACAAAGTTATGAGTGTTTAAAGTTTTTATAAAAAAAAAAAAAAAAATTTCAAAAGTAAATTTTGATGCAAAATTCGACCCTCTAGGAGCAATATTAACAAAGTTATGAGCGTTTAAAGTTTTTATAAAAAAAAAAAAAAAAATTTCAAAAGTAAATTTTGATGCAAAATTCGACCCTCTAGGAGCAATATTAACAAAGTTATGAGCGTTTAAAGTTGTTATAAAAAAAAAAAAAATTTCAAAAGTAAATTTTGATGCAAAATTCGACCCTCTAGGAGCAATATTAACAAAGTTATGGGCGTTTAAAGTTGTTATAAAAAAAAAAAAAAATTTCAAAAGTAAATTTTGATGCAAAATTCGACCCTCTAGGAGCAAACAAAGTTATGAGCATTTAAAGTTTTTATAAAAAAAAAAAAAAAAAATTTCAAAAGTAAATTTTGATGCAAAATTCGACCCTCTAGGAGCAATATTAACAAAGTTATGAGCGTTTAAAGTTTTTATAAAAAAAAAAAAAAAAAATTTCAAAAGTAAATTTTGATGCAAAATTCGACCCTCTAGGAGCAATGTTAACAAAGTTATGAGCGTTTAAAGTTTTTATAAAAAAAAAAAAAATTTCAAAAGTAAATTTTGATGCAAAATTCGACCCTCTAGGAGCAATATTAACAAAGTTATGAGCGTTTAAAGTTTTTATAAAAAAAAAAAAAAAAATTTCAAAAGTAAATTTTGATGCAAAATTCGACCCTCTAGGAGCAATGTTAACAAAGTTATGAGCGTTTAAAGTTTTTATAAAAAAAAAAAAAATTTCAAAAGTAAATTTTGATGCAAAATTCGACCCTCTAGGAGCAATATTAACAAAGTTATGAGCGTTTAAAGTTTTTATAAAAAAAAAAAAAAAATTTCAAAAGTAAATTTTGATGCAAAATTCGACCCTCTAGGAGCAATATTAACGAAGTTATGAGCGTTTAAAATTTTTATAAAAAAAAAAAAATTTTCAAAAGTAAATTTTGATGCAAAATTCGACCCTCTAGGAGCAATATTAACAAAGTTATGAGCGTTTAAAGTTTTTATAAAAAAAAAAAAATTTTCAAAAGTAAATTTTGATGCAAAATTCGACCCTCTAGGAGCAATATTAACAAAGTTATGAGCGTTTAAAGTTTTTATAAAAAAAAAAAAAATTTCAAAAGTAAATTTTGATGCAAAATTCGACCCTCTAGGAGCAATATTAACAAAGTTATGAGCCTTTAAAGTTTTTATAAAAAAAAAAAAAAAATTTTTCAAAAGTAAATTTTGATGCAAAATTCGACCCTCTAGGAGCAATATTAACGAAGTTATGAGCGTTTAAAGTTTTTATAAAAAAAAAAAAAAAATTTCAAAAATAAATTTTGATGCAAAATTCGACCCTCTAGGAGCAATATTAACAAAGTTATGAGCGTTTAAAGTTTTTATAAAAAAAAAAAAAAAATTTCAAAAGTAAATTTTGATGCAAAATTCGACCCTCTAGGAGAAAAATTAACAAAGTTATGAGCGTTTAAAGTTTTTATAAAAAAAAAAAAAAAATTTCAAAAGTAAATTTTGATGCAAAATTCGACACTCTAGGAGCAATATTAACAAAGTTATGAGCGTTTAAAGTTTTTATAAAAAAAAAAAAAAAATTTCAAAAGTAAATTTTTATGCAAAATTCGACCCTCTAGGAGCAATATTAACAAAGTTATGAGCGTTTAAAGTTTTTATAAAAAAAAAAAAAAATTTTTCAAAAGTAAATTTTGATGCAAAATTCGACCCTCTAGGAGCAATATTAACAAAGTTATGAGCGTTTAAAGTTTTTATAAAAAAAAAAAAATTTCAAAAGTAAATTTTGATGCAAAATTCGACCCTCTAGGAGCAATATTAACAAAGTTATGAGCGTTTAAAGTTTTTATAAAAAAAAAAAAAAATTTTTCAAAAGTAAATTTTGATGCAAAATTCGACCCTCTAGGAGCAATATTAACAAAGTTATGAGCGTTTAAAGTTTTTATAAAAAAAAAAAAAATTTTTCAAAAGTAAATTTTGATGCAAAATTCGACCCTCTAGGAGCAATATTAACAAAGTTATGAGCGTTTAAAGTTCTTATAAAAAAAAAAAAATTTCAAAAGTAAATTTTGATGCAAAATTCGACCCTCTAGGAGCAATGTTAACAAAGTTATGAGCGTTTAAAGTTTTTATAAAAAAAAAAAAAAATTTTTCAAAAGTAAATTTTGATGCAAAATTCGACCCTCTAGGAGCAATATTAACAAAGTTATGAGCATTTAAAGTTTTTATAAAAAAAAAAAAAAAAATTTCAAAAGTAAATTTTGATGCAAAATTCGACCCTCTAGGAGCAATATTAACAAAGTTATGAACATTTAAAGTTTTTATAAAAAAAAAAAAAAAAATTTCAAAAGTAAATTTTGATGCAAAATTCGACTCTCTAGGAGCAATATTAACAAAGTTATGAGCGTTTAAAGTTTTTATAAAAAAAAAAAAAAAAATTTCAAAAGTAAATTTTGATGCAAAATTCGACCCTCTAGGAGCAATATTAACAAAGTTATGTGCGTTTAAAGTTTTTATAAAAAAAAACAAAAAAAAATTTCAAAAGTAAATTTTGATGCAAAATTCGACCCTCTAGGAGCAATATTAACAAAGTTATGTGCGTTTAAAGTTTTTATAAAAAAAAACAAAAAAAAATTTCAAAAGTAAATTTTGATGCAAAATTCGACCCTCTAGGAGCAATATTAACAAAGTTATGTGCGTTTAAAGTTTTTATAAAAAAAAACAAAAAAAAATTTCAAAAGTAAATTTTGATGCAAAATTCGACCCTCTAGGAGCAATATTAACAAAGTTATGAGCGTTTAAAGTTTTTATAAAAAAAAAAAAAATTTCAAAAGTAAATTTTGATGCAAAATTCGACCCTCTAGGAGCAATATTAACGAAGTTATGAGCGTTTAAAGTTTCTATAAAAAAAAAAAAAAAAATTTTCAAAAGTAAATTTTGATGCAAAATTCGACCCTCTAGGAGCAATATTAACGAAGTTATGAGCGTTTAAAGTTTTTATAAAAAAAAAAAAAATTTTTTCAAAAGTAAATTTTGATGCAAAATTCGACCCTCTAGGAGCAATATTAACGAAGTTATGAGCGTTTAAAGTTTTTATAAAAAAAAAAAAAAAATTTTTCAAAAGTAAATTTTGATGCAAAATTCGACCCTCTAGGAGCAATATTAACGAAGTTATGAACGTTTAAAATTTTTATAAAAAAAAAAAAAAAAATTTTCAAAAGTAAATTTTGATGCAAAATTCGACCCTCTAGGAGCAATATTAACAAAGTTATGAGCGTTTAAAGTTTTTATAAAAAAAAAAAAAAAAATTTCAAAAGTAAATTTTGATGCAAGATTCGACCCTCTAGGAGCAATATTAACGAAGTTATGAGCGTTTAAAGTTTTTATAAAAAAAAAAAAAAAATTTTTCAAAAGTAAATTTTGATGCAAAATTCGACCCTCTAGGAGCAATATTAACGAAGTTATGAACGTTTAAAATTTTTATAAAAAAAAAAAAAAAAATTTTCAAAAGTAAATTTTGATGCAAAATTCGACCCTCTAGGAGCAATATTAACGAAGTTATGAGCGTTTAAAGTTTTTATAAAAAAAAAAAAAATTTTTCAAAAGTAAATTTTGATGCAAAATTCGACCCTCTAGGAGCAATATTAACGAAGTTATGAGCGTTTAAAGTTTTTATAAAAAAAAAAAAAAAATTTTTCAAAAGTAAATTTTGATGCAAAATTCGACCCTCTAGGAGCAATATTAACGAAGTTATGAACGTTTAAAATTTTTATAAAAAAAAAAAAAAAATTTTCAAAAGTAAATTTTGATGCAAAATTCGACCCTCTAGGAGCAATATTAACAAAGTTATGAGCGTTTAAAGTTTTTATAAAAAAAAAAAAAAAAATTTCAAAAGTAAATTTTGATGCAAGATTCGACCCTCTAGGAGCAATATTAACGAAGTTATGAGCGTTTAAAGTTTTTATAAAAAAAAAAAAAAAATTTTTCAAAAGTAAATTTTGATGCAAAATTCGACCCTCTAGGAGCAATATTAACGAAGTTATGAGCGTTTAAAATTTTTATAAAAAAAAACAAAAAAAAATTTCAAAAGTAAATTTTGATGCAAAATTCGACCCTCTAGGAGCAATATTAACAAAGTTATGAGCGTTTAAAGTTTTTATAAAAAAAAAAAAAATTTCAAAAGTAAATTTTGATGCAAAATTCGACCCTCTAGGAGCAATATTAACGAAGTTATGAGCGTTTAAAGTTTCTATAAAAAAAAAAAAAAAAATTTTCAAAAGTAAATTTTGATGCAAAATTCGACCCTCTAGGAGCAATATTAACGAAGTTATGAGCGTTTAAAGTTTTTATAAAAAAAAAAAAAATTTTTTCAAAAGTAAATTTTGATGCAAAATTCGACCCTCTAGGAGCAATATTAACGAAGTTATGAGCGTTTAAAGTTTTTATAAAAAAAAAAAAAAATTTTTCAAAAGTAAATTTTGATGCAAAATTCGACCCTCTAGGAGCAATATTAACGTTTAAAATTTTTATAAAAAAAAAAAAAAAAATTTTCAAAAGTAAATTTTGATGCAAAATTCGACCCTCTAGGAGCAATATTAACAAAGTTATGAGCGTTTAAAGTTTTTATAAAAAAAAAAAAAAAAATTTCAAAAGTAAATTTTGATGCAAGATTCGACCCTCTAGGAGCAATATTAACGAAGTTATGAGCGTTTAAAGTTTTTATAAAAAAAAAAAAAAAATTTTTCAAAAGTAAATTTTGATGCAAAATTCGACCCTCTAGGAGCAATATTAACGAAGTTATGAGCGTTTAAAATTTTTATAAAAAAAAAAAAAAAATTTTTCAAAAGTAAATTTTGATGCAAAATTCGACCCTCTAGGAGCAATATTAACAAAGTTATGAGCGTTTAAAGCTTTTATAAAAAAAAAACAAAATTTTCGAAAGTAAATTTTGATGCAAAATTCGACCCTCTAGGAGCAATATTAACGAAGTTATGAGCGTTTAAAGTTTTTATAAAAAAAAAAAAAAAATTTCAAAAGTAAATTTTGATGCAAAATTCGACCCTCTAGGAGCAATATTAACAAAGTTATGAGCGTTTAAAGTTTTTATAAAAAAAAAAAAAAAATTTCAAAAGTAAATTTTGATGCAAAATTCGACCCTCTAGGAGCAATATTAACGAAGTTATGAGCGTTTAAAGTTTTTATAAAAAAAAAAAAAAAATTTCAAAAGTAAATTTTGATGCAAGATTCGACCCTCTAGGAGCAATATTAACGAAGTTATGAGCGTTTAAAGTTTTTATAAAAAAAAAAAAAAAATTTTTCAAAAGTAAATTTTGATGCAAAATTCGACCCTCTAGGAGCAATATTAACGAAGTTATGAGCGTTTAAAATTTTTATAAAAAAAAAAAAAAATTTTTCAAAAGTAAATTTTGATGCAAAATTCGACCCTCTAGGAGCAATATTAACAAAGTTATGAGCGTTTAAAGCTTTTATAAAAAAAAAACAAAATTTTCGAAAGTAAATTTTGATGCAAAATTCGACCCTCTAGGAGCAATATTAACGAAGTTATGAGCGTTTAAAGTTTTTATAAAAAAAAAAAAAAAATTTCAAAAGTAAATTTTGATGCAAAATTCGACCCTCTAGGAGCAATATTAACAAAGTTATGAGCGTTTAAAGTTTTTATAAAAAAAAAAAAAAATTTCAAAAGTAAATTTTGATGCAAAATTCGACCCTCTAGGAGCAATATTAACGAAGTTATGAGCGTTTAAAGTTTCTATAAAAAAAAAAAAAAAATTTTCAAAAGTAAATTTTGATGCAAAATTCGACCCTCTAGGAGCAATATTAACAAAGTTATGAGCGTTTAAAATTTTATAAAAAAAAAAAAAATTTTTTCAAAAGTAAATTTTGATGCAAAATTCGACCCTCTAGGAGCAATATTAACGAAGTTATGAGCGTTTAAAGTTTTTATAAAAAAAAAAAAAAATTCTTCAAAAGTAAATTTTGATGCAAAATTCGACCCTCTAGGAGCAATATTAACAAAGTTATGAGCGTTTAAAGTTTTTATAAAACAAAAAAAAAAAATTTCAAAAGTAAATTTTGATGCAAAATTCGACCCTCTAGGAGCAATATTAACGAAGTTATGAGCGTTTAAAGTTTTTATAAAAAAAAAAAAAAAATTTTTCAAAAGTATATTTTGATGCAAAATTCGACCCTCTAGGAGCAATATTAACGAAGTTATGAGCGTTTAAAATTTTTATAAAACGAAAAAAAAAATTTTTCAAAAGTAAATTTTGATGCAAAATTCGACCCTCTAGGAGCAATATTAACAAAGTTATGAGCGTTTAAAGTTTTTATAAAAAAAAAAAAAAATTTTCAAAAGTAAATTTTGATGCAAATTTCGACCCTCTAGGAGCAATATTAACAAAGTTATGATCGTTTAAAGTTTTTATAAAAAAAAAAAAAAAATTTCAAAAGTAAATTTTCATGCAAAATTCGACCCGCTAGGAGCAATATTAACAAAGTTATGAACGTTTAAAGTTTTTATAAAAAAAAAAAAAATTTTTTCAAAAGTAAATTTTGATGCAAAATTCGACCCTCTAGGAGCAATATTAACAAAGTTATGAGCGTTTAAAGTTTTCATAAAAAAAAAAAAAAAAATTTCAAAAGTAAATTTTGATGCAAAATTCGACCCTCTAGGAGCAATATTAACGAAGTTATGAGCGTTTAAAGTTTTTATAAAAAAAAAAAAAAAAATTTCAAAAGTAAATTTTGATGCAAAATTCGACCCTCTAGGAGCAATATTAACGAAGTTATGAGCGTTTAAAGTTTTTATAAAAAAAAAAAAAAAATTCAAAAGTAAATTTTGATGCAAAATTCGACCCTCTAGGAGCAATATTAACAAAGTTATGAGCGTTTAAAGTTTTTATAAAAAAAAAAAAATTTTTTTCAAAAGTAAATTTTGATGCAAAATTCGACCCTCTAGGAGCAATATTAACAAAGTTATGAGCGCTTAAAGTTTTTACAAAAAAAAAAAAAATTTCAAAAGTAAATTTTGATGCAAAATTCGACCCTTTAGGAGCAATATTAACAAAGTTATGAGCGTTTAAAGTTTTTATAAAAAAAAAAAATTTTTTTCAAAAGTAAATTTTGATGCAAAATTCGACCCTCTAGGAGCAATATTAACAAAATTATGAGCATTTAAAGTTTTTATAAAAAAAAAAAAAATTTTTTCAAAAGTAAATTTTGATGCAAAATTCGACCCTCTAGGAGCAATATTAACAAAGTTATGCGCGTTTAAAGTTTTTATAAAAAAAAAAAATTTTTTCAAAAGTAAATTTTGATGCAAAATTCGACCCTCTAGGAGCAATATTAACAAAATTATGAGCATTTAAAGTTTTTATAAAAAAAAAAAAAATTTTTTCAAAAGTAAATTTTGATGCAAAATTCGACCCTCTAGGAGCAATATTAACAAAATTATGAGCGTTTAAAGTTTTTATAAAAAAAAAAAAAAATTTCAAAAGTAAATTTTGATGCAAAATTCGACCCTCTAGGAGCAATATTAACAAAGTTATGCGCGTTTAAAGTTTTTATAAAAAAAAAAAAAATTTCAAAAGTAAATTTTGATGCAAAATTCGACCCTCTAGGAGCAATATTAACAAAGTTATGAGCGCTTAAAATTTTTATAAAAAAAAAACAAAATTTCAAAAGTAAATTTTGATGCAAAATTCGACCCTCTAGGAGCAATATTAACGAAGTTATGAGCGTTTAAAGTTTTTATAAAAAAAAAAAAAAAAATTCAAAAGTAAATTTTGATGCAAAATTCGACCCTCTAGGAGCAATATTAACAAAGTTATGAGCGTTTAAAGTTTTTATAAAAAAAAAAAAAATTTTTTCAAAAGTAAATTTTGATGCAAAATTCGACCCTCTAGGAGCAATATTAACAAAGTTATGAGCGCTTAAAGTTTTTACAAAAAAAAAAAAAAATTTCAAAAGTAAATTTTGATGCAAAATTCGACCCTCTAGGAGCAATATTAACAAAGTTATGAGCGTTTAAAGTTTTTATAAAAAAAAAAAAATTTTTTCAAAAGTAAATTTTGATGCAAAATTCGACCCTCTAGGAGCAATATTAACAAAATTATGAGCATTTAAAGTTTTTATAAAAAAAAAAAAAATTTTTTCAAAAGTAAATTTTGATGCAAAATTCGACCCTCTAGGAGCAATATTAACAAAATTATGAGCATTTAAAGTTTTTATTAAAAAAAAAAAAAAAATTTCAAAAGTAAATTTTGATGCAAAATTCGACCCTCTAGGAGCAATATTAACAAAGTTATGAGCGTTTAAAGTTTTTATAAAAAAAAAAAAAATTTTTTCAAAAGTAAATTTTGATGCAAAATTCGACCCTCTAGGAGCAATATTAACAAAATTATGAGCATTTAAAGTTTTTATAAAAAAAAAAAAAATTTTTTCAAAAGTAAATTTTGATGCAAAATTCGACCCTCTAGGAGCAATATTAACAAAATTATGAGCGTTTAAAGTTTTTATAAAAAAAAAAAAAAAATTTCAAAAGTAAATTTTGATGCAAAATTCGACCCTCTAGGAGCAATATTAACAAAGTTATGAGCGTTTAAAGTTTTTATAAAAAAAAAAAAAAATTTTTCAAAAGTAAATTTTGATGCAAAATTCGACCCTCTAGGAGCAATATTAACAAAGTTATGAGCGTTTAAAGTTTTTATTAAAAAAAAAAAAAAATTTCAAAAGTAAATTTTGATGCAAAATTCGACCCTCTAGGAGCAATATTAACAAAGTTATGCGCGTTTAAAGTTTTTATAAAAAAAAAAAAAAAATTTTCAAAAGTAAATTTTGATGCAAAATTCGACCCTCTAGGAGCAATATTAACAAAGTTATGTGCGTTTAAAGTTTTTATAAAAAAAAAAAAAATTTTTTCAAAAGTAAATTTTGATGCAAAATTCGACCCTCTAGGAGCAATATTAACAAAGTTATGAGCGCTTAAAGTTTTTATAAAAAAAAAAAAAAATTTCAAAAGTAAATTTTGATGCAAAATTCGACCCTCTAGGAGCAATATTAACAAAGTTATGAGCGTTTAAAGTTTTTATAAAAAAAAAAAAAATTTTTTCAAAAGTAAATTTTGATGCAAAATTCGACCCTCTAGGAGCAATATTAACAAAGTTATGAGCGTTTAAAGTTTTTATAAAAAAAAAAAAAAAATTTTCAAAAGTAAATTTTGATGCAAAATTCGACCCTCTAGGAGCAATATTAACGAAGTTATGAGCGTTTAAAGTTTTTATAAAAAAAAAAAAAAAAATTTCAAAAGTAAATTTTGATGCAAAATTCGACCCTCTAGGAGCAATATTAACAAAGTTATGAGCGTTTAAAGTTTTTATAAAAAAAAAAAAAAAATTTCAAAAGTAAATTTTGATGCAAAATTCGACCCTCTAGGAGCAATATTAACAAAGTTATGAGCGTTTAAAGTTTTTATAAAAAAAAAAAAAATTTTTTCAAAAGTAAATTTTGATGCAAAATTCGACCCTCTAGGAGCAATATTAACGAAGTTATGAGCGTTTAAAGTTTTTATAAAAAAAAAAAAAAAAATTTCAAAAGTAAATTTTGATGCAAAATTCGACCCTCTAGGAGCAATATTAACAAAGTTATGAGCGTTTAAAGTTTTTATAAAAAAAAAAAAAAATTTTCAAAAGTAAATTTTGATGCAAAATTCGACCCTCTAGGAGCAATATTAACGAAGTTATGAGCGTTTAAAGTTTTTATAAAAAAAAAAAAAAAATTTCAAAAGTAAATTTTGATGCAAAATTCGACCCTCTAGGAGCAATATTAACAAAGTTATGAGCGTTTAAAATTTTTATAAAAAAAAAAAAAAAATTTTTCAAAAGTAAATTTTGATGCAAAATTCGACCCTCTAGGAGCAATATTAACAAAATTATGAGCGTTTAAAATTTTTATTAAAAAAAAAAAAAAATTTCAAAAGTAAATTTTGATGCAAAATTCAACCCTCTAGGAGCAATATTAACAAAGTTATGATCGTTTAAAGTTTTTATAAAAAAAAAAAAAAATTTCAAAAGTAAATTTTCATGCAAAATTCGACCCTCTAGGAGCAATATTAACGAAGTTATGAGCGTTTAAAGTTTTTATAAAAAAAAAAAAAAATTTTTCAAAAGTAAATTTTGATGCAAAATTCGACCCTCTAGGAGCAATATTAACAAAATTATGAGCGTTTAAAATTTTTATTAAAAAAAAAAAAAAAATTTCAAAAGTAAATTTTGATGCAAAATTCGACCCTCTAGGAGCAATATTAACAAAGTTATGATCGTTTAAAGTTTTTATAAAAAAAAAAAAAAATTTCAAAAGTAAATTTTCATGCAAAATTCGACCCGCTAGGAGCAATATTAACAAAGTTATGAACGTTTAAAGTTTTTATAAAAAAAAAAAAAAATTTCAAAAGTAAATTTTGATGCAAAATTCGACCCTCTAGGAGCAATATTAACAAAGTTATGAGCGTTTAAAGTTTTCATAAAAAAAAAAAAAAAATTTCAAAAGTAAATTTTCATGCAAAATTCGACCCTCTAGGAGCAATATTAACAAAGTTATGAGCGTTTAAAGTTTTTATAAAAAAAAAATTTCAAAAGTAAATTTTGATGCAAAATTCGACCCTCTAGGAGCAATATTAACAAAGTTATGATCGTTTAAAGTTTTTATAAAAAAAAAAAAAAATTTTCAAAAGTAAATTTTGATGCAAATTTCGACCCTCTAGGAGCAATATTAACAAAGTTATGAGCGTTTAAAGTTTTTATAAAAAAAAAAAAAAAATTTCAAAAGTAAATTTTGATGCAAAATTTGACCCTCTAGGAGCAATATTAACAAAGTTATGAGCGTTTAAAGTTTTTATAAAAAAAAAAAAAAATTTTCAAAAGTAAATTTTGATGCAAAATTCGACCCTCTAGGAGCAATATTAACAAAGTTATGAGCGTTTAAAGTTTTCATAAAAAAAAAAAAAAAATTTTCAAAAGTAAATTTTGATGCAAAATTCGACCCTCTAGGAGCAATATTAACGAAGTTATGAGCGTTTAAAGTTTTTATAAAAAAAAAAAAAAAATTCAAAAGTAAATTTTGATGCAAAATTCGACCCTCTAGGAGCAATATTAACAAAGTTATGAGCGTTTAAAGTTTTTATAAAAAAAAAAAAATTTTTTTCA
This sequence comes from Argyra leucocephala, assembly GCA_963942445.1. Lineage (NCBI taxonomy): Eukaryota > Metazoa > Arthropoda > Insecta > Diptera > Dolichopodidae > Argyra > Argyra leucocephala. Next base: position 59,031,286 of record OZ012677.1, on the reverse strand, counting down.
AAAGTAAATTTTGATGCAAAATTCGACCCTCTAGGAGCAATATTAACAAAGTTATGAGCGCTTAAAGTTTTTACAAAAAAAAAAAAAAATTTCAAAAGTAAATTTTGATGCAAAATTCGACCCTCTAGGAGCAATATTAACAAAGTTATGAGCGTTTAAAGTTTTTATAAAAAAAAAAAAAATTTTTTCAAAAGTAAATTTTGATGCAAAATTCGACCCTCTAGGAGCAATATTAACAAAATTATGAGCATTTAAAGTTTTTATAAAAAAAAAAAAATTTTTCAAAAGTAAATTTTGATGCAAAATTCGACCCTCTAGAGGAATATTAACAAAATTATGAGCATTTAAAGTTTTTATAAAAAAAAAAAAAAAATTTCAAAAGTAAATTTTGATGCAAAATTCGACCCTCTAGGAGCAATATTAACAAAGTTATGAGCGTTTAAAGTTTTTATAAAAAAAAAAAAAATTTTTTCAAAAGTAAATTTTGATGCAAAATTCGACCCTCTAGGAGCAATATTAACAAAATTATGAGCATTTAAAGTTTTTATAAAAAAAAAAAAAATTTTTTCAAAAGTAAATTTTGATGCAAAATTCGACCCTCTAGGAGCAATATTAACAAAATTATGAGCGTTTAAAGTTTTTATAAAAAAAAAAAAAAATTTCAAAAGTAAATTTTGATGCAAAATTCGACCCTCTAGGAGCAATATTAACAAAGTTATGCGCGTTTAAAGTTTTTATAAAAAAAAAAAAAAAATTTTCAAAAGTAAATTTTGATGCAAAATTCGACCCTCTAGGAGCAATATTAACAAAGTTATGTGCGTTTAAAGTTTTTATAAAAAAAAAAAAAAATTTTTCAAAAGTAAATTTTGATGCAAAATTCGACCCTCTAGGAGCAATATTAACAAAGTTATTAGCGCTTAAAGTTTTTATAAAAAAAAAAAAAAATTTCAAAAGTAAATTTTGATGCAAAATTCGACCCTCTAGGAGCAATATTAACAAAGTTATGAGCGTTTAAAGTTTTTATAAAAAAAAAAAAAATTTTTTCAAAAGTAAATTTTGATGCAAAATTCGACCCTCTAGGAGCAATATTAACAAAGTTATGAGCGTTTAAAGTTTTTATTAAAAAAAAAAAAAAATTTCAAAAGTAAATTTTGATGCAAAATTCGACCCTCTAGGAGCAATATTAACAAAGTTATGAGCGTTTAAAGTTTTTATAAAAAAAAAAAAAAAATTTTCAAAAGTAAATTTTGATGCAAAATTCGACCCTCTAGGAGCAATATTAACGAAGTTATGAGCGTTTAAAGTTTTTATAAAAAAAAAAAAAAAATTTCAAAAGTAAATTTTGATGCAAAATTCGACCCTCTAGGAGCAATATTAACAAAGTTATGAGCGTTTAAAATTTTTATAAAAAAAAAAAAAAAATTTTTCAAAAGTAAATTTTGATGCAAAATTCGACCCTCTAGGAGCAATATTAACAAAATTATGAGCGTTTAAAATTTTTATTAAAAAAAAAAAAAAAATTTCAAAAGTAAATTTTGATGCAAAATTCGACCCTCTAGGAGCAATATTAACAAAGTTATGATCGTTTAAAGTTTTTATAAAAAAAAAAAAAAATTTCAAAAGTAAATTTTCATGCAAAATTCGACCCGCTAGGAGCAATATTAACAAAGTTATGAACGTTTAAAGTTTTTATAAAAAAAAAAAAAAAATTTCAAAAGTAAATTTTGATGCAAAATTCGACCCTCTAGGAGCAATATTAACAAAGTTATGAGCGTTTAAAGTTTTCATAAAAAAAAAAAAAAAATTTCAAAAGTAAATTTTCATGCAAAATTCGACCCTCTAGGAGCAATATTAACAAAGTTATGAGCGTTTAAAGTTTTTATAAAAAAAAAATTTTCAAAAGTAAATTTTCATGCAAAACTCGACCCTCTAGGAGCAATATTAACAAAGTTATGAGCGTTTAAAGTTTTTATAAAAAAAAAAAAAAAATTTCAAAAGTAAATTTTGATGCAAAATTCGACCCTCTAGGAGCAATATTAACAAAATTATGAGCGTTTAAAATTTTTATTAAAAAAAAAAAAAAAATTTCAAAAGTAAATTTTGATGCAAAATTCGACCCTCTAGGAGCAATAATAACAAAGTTATGATCGTTTAAAGTTTTTATAAAAAAAAAAAAAAATTTCAAAAGTAAATTTTCATGCAAAATTCGACCCGCTAGGAGCAATATTAACAAAGTTATGAACGTTTAAAGTTTTTATAAAAAAAAAAAAAAAATTTCAAAAGTAAATTTTGATGCAAAATTCGACCCTCTAGGAGCAATATTAACAAAGTTATGAGCGTTTAAAGTTTTCATAAAAAAAAAAAAAAATTTCAAAAGTAAATTTTCATGCAAAATTCGACCCTCTAGGAGCAATATTAACAAAATTATGAGCGTTTAAAGTTTTTATAAAAAAAAAATTTTCAAAAGTAAATTTTCATGCAAAACTCGACCCTCTAGGAGCAATATTAACAAAGTTATGAGCGTTTAAAGTTTTTATAAAAAAAAAAAAAAAATTTCAAAAGTAAATTTTGATGCAAAATTCGACCCTCTAGGAGCAATATTAACAAAGTTATGATCGTTTAAAGTTTTTATAAAAAAAAAAAAAAATTTTCAAAAGTAAATTTTGATGCAAATTTCGACCCTCTAGGAGCAATATTAACCCTACACTTCATAGTGTATCACTGGTGATACATAAATTTCTTCTTATAATAACAACTAAACTCGTGATATTTTCTTAATATATTTCTCTCACGTTATGTTCTATTACTCATTCTCTCATAATAAAACCAAAGTCCAGTTATTTAGTTTTTGTTATATTTGTATTATGAGTCAATTCTATGAAAGTGTTCTTAGTACTTGTGCAAGTGTCGAGAGTGTTAGAAGAAAATCAGTTCCAGGTTTTATATTTTTTATAAAAAAAAGGTAAGTAAGATTTAATTTTAATAATAATATGTTTTATTTATTAGAAAATTACATTTTATGCCATTAGTCTTATATATTTACTTTGTGAATCGATTTTAATTTTATGTATCACAGTTGATACACCATGCAGTTTTGCATTTTTGTTAGTACCAATTGACGTATAAAAATATATTGGAAATGCACGTGGGAAACAAGTCATATTTACTCAATAAATATTTTATAAATAATCAAATACATGTTATATAATTTTACAGTGGAAATGAATGATCTAAATGAAAAAGATATTTTGGCTATTCTGAATACATGGGACGAAAGTGAAGATGAATTTGATTGTGAATCAGAATATGAGTTCGATCGGAATTCTATAATTTTACCTCCAACTGAAAACAATGGCGATTTGTTTGATATTGAAAATTTATCCATGATAATAATTGATGAAACTGAAACTATAAATAACATTCCTAGTACAAGCAGTAGCTTTGTTGACCCAAAAACAGCTGCGAAAGATTTAAAAAATAAATACGCAAAAGTTGTATGGAAACAAAAAGAATTCCCAAATAAATCAGATGAACTGAGCTTCAAAGGAACCATAACTCTACCAACTAGTATATTAAATCTGAAAACTCCGTATGAATTTTTTAAATATCTTTGGACTGATGAACTTTTAGAACATATTGTCGAACAAACTATATTGTATTCGTCGCAACTACATCCTGAACATCCATTCAAAATAAATAAAACTGAAGTCAGTCAGTATATTGGAATTTGTGTATTGATGTCTGTTATTTGTATCTCTGACACACGAAAATATTGGTCACCAGTCATAGGAAATAATTTAATACAAGAGACAATGACTGTAAATCGTTTTGAGAAAATTAGAAAATTTATTCATTTCAATGACAACACCGAAATGCTTCCTAGGAATAGCTCACAGCATGACCGTTTGTTTAAAATACGTCCTCTTATAACGTATCTTTTAGAAAAATTTCAAAGCATACCTTATGAAGAGTGTATGTCAATTGACGAACAATTATGTTCGACCAAAGCCAGGAGTTATCTGAAGCAATATCTACCAGATAAACCTCATAAATGGGGTTACAAGCTATTTGTTTTAAGCGGAGTTTCCGGGTTTTCCTATAATTTCGAAATTTATACCGGGCAAGAAAACGATCCGACCAAGCGGCTATCATATGAACCAGATCTGGGCTGTTCAGCTAACATTATTATCAGATTATTACGCAATGTTCCAAAGCATGAAAATTATCGCATATATTTTGATAACTATTATACAACGTTACCATTACTTGTAGAATTGGCAAAACATGGTATATATGCGGTTGGAACAGTTCGAAGAAATCGTCTTCCAAATTGCAAGCTACCTAATGAAAACGAATTGAAGAAGGAAAAACGGGGTACCACTACAGAATACGTTACATCTATTGATGGCATTGATATTGCCACGACAGTTTGGAAAGATAATAAGCTTGTAAATTTGATTTCAACGTTCACGGGAAAAGAACCCATGCAAACAGCTCAACGATTTGATAAGAAGCTGAAACAAATGGTTACTGTAGATTGCCCGAATATAGTTAAAGAATACAATAGGTTTATGGGTGGAGTAGATAAGACTGATAGTCTTATTGGCAGGTATAAAATCAAAATCAGATCGAAAAAGTGGTATATACGAATTTTTTACCACTTATTGGATCTTACTTTAGTAAACTCGTGGATTTTATATAAAAGAGCTTATGCGGAAAAACAAAATACTTTGTCGCTATTGGACTTTCGCCTTGAAGTAGCTGAAACCTTGTGTAAAATTGGCACTTCAAGAACTTCTGCACGAAAAGGAAGACCTTCTTGTTCCAAAATAGAACCCGTGCTTGAAGCAAAAAGACAGAAAACTTCTGCAGCTCATTATCCATCTACAGATATTCGTTTGGATAACTTTGCACATTGGCCAATGTGGACCGACGAGAGACAACGATGTAAGAATCCAAAGTGCAGTTTCTTATCCCCCGTAATTTGTGAGAAATGCAAACTGCATTTGTGCTTTCAAAAGAATAGAAATTGCTATACAAAGTTTCACTTGAACAAGTAAATTATTCTCATACAATGAACATTTTTATCTAACTTCTCTTAAAAATGAATTTATTATTATTTTTTAATTAATTTTGTTTTTATATTTCGAATTAATTGTTACTTTAGATAATGAATTGTTATTTTTTTTAATACCAAAAACTGAAATATATTGTGATATTATTTTATTTTGAACATAGATGCATTTTACTTTCACTGCATAGTGTATCACTGGTGATACACATTAAAATCTCTTGATATTTACCAAATTTGTAATTTTTTTTTATTATTATTGTTATTTTTAATGTTAGAAGCTACTTTCCCTTCGGAAAACATTTTTTTCGATAAAAAATAAAAAATCATGAAGTGTAGGGTTAACAAAGTTATGAGCGTTTAAAGTTTTTATAAAAAAAAAAAAAAAAATTTCAAAAGTAAATTTTGATGCAAAATTCGACCCTCTAGGAGCAATATTAACAAAGTTATGAGCGTTTAAAGTTTTTATAAAAAAAAAAAAAAAATTTCAAAAGTAAATTTTGATGCAAAATTCGACCCTCTAGGAGCAATATTAACAAAGTTATGAGCGTTTAAAGTTTTCATAAAAAAAAAAAAAAATTTTCAAAAGTAAATTTTGATGCAAAACTCGACCCTCTAGGAGCAATATTAACAAAGTTATGAGCGTTTAAAGTTCTTATAAAAAAAAAAAAAATTTTCAAAAGTAAATTTTCATGCAAAATTCGACCCTCTAGGAGCAATATTAACAAAGTTATGAGCGTTTAAAGTTTTTATAAAAAAAAAAAAAAAAATTTTCAAAAGTAAATTTTGATGCAAAATTTGACCCTCTAGGAGCAATATTAACAAAGTTATGAGCGTTTAAAGTTTTTATAAAAAAAAAAAAAAATTTTCAAAAGTAAATTTTGATGCAAATTTCGACCCTCTAGGAGCAATATTAACAAAGTTATGAGCGTTTAAAGTTTTTATAAAAAAAAAAAAAAAATTTCAAAAGTAAATTTTGATGCAAAAATCGACCCTCTAGGAGCAATATTAACAAAGTTATGAGCGTTTAAAGTTTTTATAAAAAAAAAAAAAAATTTTCAAAAGTAAATTTTGATGCAAAATTCGACCCTCTAGGAGCAATATTAACAAAGTTATGAGCGTTTAAAGTTTTCATAAAAAAAAAAAAAAAAATTTTCAAAAGTAAATTTTGATGCAAAACTCGACCCTCTAGGAGCAATATTAACAAAGTTATGAGCGTTTAAAGTTTTCATAAAAAAAAAAAAAAAATTTTCAAAAGTAAATTTTGATGCAAAACTCGACCCTCTAGGAGCAATATTAACAAAGTTATGAGCGTTTAAAGTTTTTATAAAAAAAAAAAAAAAATTTTCAAAAGTAAATTTTCATGCAAAATTCGACCCTCTAGGAGCAATATTAACAAAGTTATGAGCGTTTAAAGTTTTTATAAAAAAAAAAAAAAAAATTTTCAAAAGTAAATTTTGATGCAAAATTTGACCCTCTAGGAGCAATATTAACAAAGTTATGAGCGTTTAAAGTTTTTATAAAAAAAAAAAAAAAAATTTTCAAAAGTAAATTTTGATGCAAAATTTGACCCTCTAGGAGCAATATTAACAAAGTTATGAGCGTTTAAAGTTTTTATAAAAAAAAAAAAAAAAATTTCAAAAGTAAATTTTCATGCAAAATTCGACCCTCTAGGAGCAATATTAACAAAGTTATGAGCGTTTAAAGTTTTTATAATAAAAAAAAAAAAAAATTTCAAAAGTAAATTTTGATGCAAAATTCGACCCTCTAGGAGCAATATTAACAAAGTTATGAGCATTTAAAGTTTTATAAAAAAAAAAAAAAAATTTCAAAAGTAAATTTTCATGCAAAATTCGACCCTCTAGGAGCAATATTAACAAAGTTATGAGCGTTTAAAGTTTTTATAAAAAAAAAAAAAAATTTTCAAAAGTAAATTTTCATGCAAAATTCGACCCTCTAAAAGCAATATTAACAAGTTATGAGCGTTTAAAGTTTTTTTTTACAAAATTCGACCCTCTAGGAGCAATATTAACAAAGTTATGAGCGTTTAAAGTTTTCATAAAAAAAAAAAAAAAATTTCAAAAGTAAATTTTCATGCAAAATTCGACCCTCTAGGAGCAATATTAACAAAATTATGAGCGTTTAAAGTTTTTATAAAAAAAAAATTTTCAAAAGTAAATTTTCATGCAAAACTCGACCCTCTAGGAGCAATATTAACAAAGTTATGAGCGTTTAAAGTTTTTATAAAAATAAAAAAAAAAAAAAAATTTCAAAAGTAAATTTTGATGCAAAATTCGACCCTCTAGGAGCAATATTAACAAAGTTATGATCGTTTAAAGTTTTTATAAAAAAAAAAAAAAATTTTCAAAAGTAAATTTTGATGCAAATTTCGACCCTCTAGGAGCAATATTAACAAAGTTATGAGCGTTTAAAGTTTTTATAAAAAAAAAAAAAAAATTTCAAAAGTAAATTTTGATGCAAAATTCGACCCTCTAGGAGCAATATTAACAAAGTTATGAGCGTTTAAAGTTTTTATAAAAAAAAAAAAAAAATTTCAAAAGTAAATTTTGATGCAAAATTCGACCCTCTAGGAGCAATATTAACAAAGTTATGAGCGTTTAAAGTTTTCATAAAAAAAAAAAAAAAAATTTTCAAAAGTAAATTTTGATGCAAAACTCGACCCTCTAGGAGCAATATTAACAAAGTTATGAGCGTTTAAAGTTCTTATAAAAAAAAAAAAAAAATTTTCAAAAGTAAATTTTCATGCAAAATTCGACCCTCTAGGAGCAATATTAACAAAGTTATGAGCGTTTAAAGTTTTTATAAAAAAAAAAAAAAAAATTTTCAAAAGTAAATTTTGATGCAAAATTTGACCCTCTAGGAGCAATATTAACAAAGTTATGAGCGTTTAAAGTTTTTATAAAAAAAAAAAAAAATTTTCAAAAGTAAATTTTGATGCAAATTTCGACCCTCTAGGAGCAATATTAACAAAGTTATGAGCGTTTAAAGTTTTTATAAAAAAAAAAAAAAAATTTCAAAAGTAAATTTTGATGCAAAAATCGACCCTCTAGGAGCAATATTAACAAAGTTATGAGCGTTTAAAGTTTTTATAAAAAAAAAAAAAAATTTTCAAAAGTAAATTTTGATGCAAAATTCGACTCTCTAGGAGCAATATTAACAAAGTTATGAGCGTTTAAAGTTTTCATAAAAAAAAAAAAAAAATTTTCAAAAGTAAATTTTGATGCAAAACTCGACCCTCTAGGAGCAATATTAACAAAGTTATGAGCGTTTAAAGTTTTTATAAAAAAAAAAAAAAAATTTTCAAAAGTAAATTTTCATGCAAAATTCGACCCTCTAGGAGCAATATTAACAAAGTTATGAGCGTTTAAAGTTTTTATAAAAAAAAAAAAAAAAATTTTCAAAAGTAAATTTTGATGCAAAATTTGACCCTCTAGGAGCAATATTAACAAAGTTATGAGCGTTTAAAGTTTTTATAAAAAAAAAAAAAAAAATTTCAAAAGTAAATTTTCATGCAAATTCGACCCTCTAGGAGCAATATTAACAAAGTTATGAGCGTTTAAAGTTTTTATAATAAAAAAAAAAAAAAAATTTCAAAAGTAAATTTTGATGCAAAATTCGACCCTCTAGGAGCAATATTAACAAAGTTATGAGCATTTAAAGTTTTTATAAAAAAAAAAAAAAATTTTCAAAAGTAAATTTTGATGCAAATTTCGACCCTCTAGGAGCAATATTAACAAAGTTATGAGCGTTTAAAGTTTTTATAAAAAAAAAAAAAATTTTCAAAAGTAAATTTTGATGCAAATTTCGACCCTCTAGGAGCAATATTAACAAAGTTATGAGCGTTTAAAGTTTTTATAAAAAAAAAAAAAAAAATTTCAAAAGTAAATTTTGATGCAAAATTCGACCCTCTAGGAGCAATATTAACAAAGTTATGAGCGTTTAAAGTTTTTATAAAAAAAAAAAAAAATTTTCAAAAGTAAATTTTGATGCAAAATTCGACCCTCTAGGAGCAATATGAACAAAGTTATGAGCGTTTAAAGCTTTTATAAAAAAAAAAAAAATTTCAAAAGTAAATTTTGATGCAAAATTCGACCCACTAGGAGCAATATTAACGAAGTTATGAGCGTTTAAAGTTTTTATAAAAAAAAATTTTCAAAAGTAAATTTTGATGCAAAATTCGACCCTCTAGGAGCAATATTAACAAAGTTATGAGCGTTTAAAGTTTTTATAAAAAAAAAAAAAAATTTTCAAAGTAAATTTTGATGCAAAATTCGACCCTCTAGGAGCAATATTAACAAAGTTATGAGCGTTTAAAGCTTTTATAAAAAAAAAAAAAAATTTTCAAAAGTAAATTTTGATGCAAAATTCGACCCTCTAGGAGGAATATTAACGAAGTTATGAGCGTTTAAAGTTTTTATAAAAAAAAAAAAAATTTTCAAAAGTAAATTTTGATGCAAAATTCGACCCTCTAGGAGCAATATTAACAAAGTTATGAGCGTTTAAAGTTTTTATAAAAAAAAAAAAAAAATTTTCAAAAGTAAATTTTGATGCAAATTTCGACCCTCTAGGAGCAATATTAACAAAGTTATGAGCGTTTAAAGTTTTTATAAAAAAAAAAAAAAAAATTTCAAAAGTAAATTTTGATGCAAAATTCGACCCTCTAGGAGCAATATTAACAAAGTTATGAGCGTTTAAAGTTTTTATAAAAAAAAAAAAAATTTTCAAAAGTAAATTTTGATGCAAAATTCGACCCTCTAGGAGCAATATTAACCAAGTTATGAGCGTTTAAAGCTTTTATAAAAAAAAAAAAAATTTCCAAAAGTAAATTTTGATGCAAAATTCGACCCTCTAGGAGCAATATTAACGAAGTTATGAGCGTTTAAAGTTTTTAAAAAAAAAAAAAATTTTCAAAAGTAAATTTTGATGCAAAATTCGACCCTCTAGGAGCAATATTAACAAAGTTATGAGCGTTTAAAGTTTTTATAAAAAAAAAAAAAAAATTTTCAAAAGTAAATTTTCATGCAAAATTTGACCCTCTAGGAGCAATATTAACAAAGTTATGAGCGTTTAAAGTTTTTATAAAAAAAAAAAAAATTTCAAAAGTAAATTTTGATGCAAAATTCGACCCTCTAGGAGCAATATTAACAAAGTTATGAGCGTTTAAAATTTTTATATAAAAAAAAAAAAATTTCAAAAGTAAATTTTGATGCAAAATTCGACCCTCTAGGAGCAATATTAACAAAGTTATGAGCGTTTAAAGTTTTTATATAAAAAAAAAAAAATTTTCAAAGTAAATTTTGATGCAAAATTCGACCCTCTAGGAGCAATATTAACAAAGTTATGAGCGTTTAAAGTTTTTATAAAAAAAAAAAAAAAAATTTCAAAAGTAAATTTTGATGCAAAATTCGACCCTCTAGGAGCAATATTAACAAAGTTATGAGCGTTTAAAGTTTTTATAAAAAAAAAAAAAAAATTTCAAAAGTAACCTCTAGGGGCAATATTAACGAAGTTATGAGCGTTTAAAGTTTTTATAAAAAAAAAAAAATTTCAAAAGTAAATTTTGATGCAAAATTCGACCCTCTAGGAGCAATATTAACAAAGTTATGAGCGTTTAAAGTTTTATAAAAAAAAAAAAAAAAATTTCAAAAGTAAATTTTGATGCAAAATTCGACCCTCTAGGAGCAATATTAACAAAGTTATGATCGTTTAAAGTTTTTATAAAAAAAAAAAAAAAATTTCAAAAGTAAATTTTCATGCAAAATTCGACCCGCTAGGAGCAATATTAACAAAGTTATGAACGTTTAAAGTTTTTATAAAAAAAAAAAAAAATTTCAAAAGTAAATTTTGATGCAAAATTCGACCCTCTAGGAGCAATATTAAAAAAGTTATGAGCGTTTAAAGTTTTCATAAAAAAAAAAAAAAATTTTCAAAAGTAAATTTTGATGCAAAACTCGACCCTCTAGGAGCAATATTAACAAAGTTATGAGCGTTTAAAGTTTTTATAAAAAAAAAAAAAAATTTTCAAAAGTAAATTTTCATGCAAAATTCGACCCTCTAGGAGCAATATTAACAAAGTTATGAGCGTTTAAAGTTTTTATAAAAAAAAAAAAAAATTTTCAAAAGTAAATTTTGATGCAAATTTCGACCCTCTAGGAGCAATATTAACAAAGTTATGAGCGTTTAAAGTTTTGTTAAAAAAAAAAAAAAATTTTCAAAAGTAAATTTTGATGCAAATTTCGACCCTCTAGGAGCAATATTAACAAAGTTATGAGCGTTTAAAGTTTTTATAAAAAAAAAAAAAAAATTTCAAAAGTAAATTTTGATGCAAAATTCGACCCTCTAGGAGCAATATTAACAAAGTTATGAGCGTTTAAAGTTTTTATAAAAAAAAAAAAAAATTTTCAAAAGTAAATTTTGATGCAAAATTCGACCCTATAGGAGCAATATTAACAAAGTTATGAGCGTTTAAAGCTTTTATAAAAAAAAAAAAAAATTTCAAAAGTAAATTTTGATGCAAAATTCGACCCACTAGGAGCAATATTAACGAAGTTATGAGCGTTTAAAGTTTTTATAAAAAAAATTTTCAAAAGTAAATTTTGATGCAAATTTCGACCCTCTAGGAGCAATATTAACAAAGTTATGAGCGTTTAAGTTTTTATAAAAAAAAAAAAAATTTTCAAAAGTAAATTTTGATGCAAAATTCGACCCTATAGGAGCAATATTAACAAAGTTATGAGCGTTTAAAGCTTTTATAAAAAAAAAAAAAATTTCAAAAGTAAATTTTGATGCAGAATTCGACCCACTAGGAGCAATATTAACAAAGTTATGAGCGTTTAAAGTTTTTATAAAAAAAAAAAAAAAAAATTTCAAAAGTAAATTTTGATGCAAAATTCGACCCTCTAGGAGCAATATTAACAAAGTTATGAGCGTTTAAAGTTTTATAAAAAAAAAAAAAAAATTTTCAAAAGTAAATTTTGATGCAAATTTCGACCCTCTAGGAGCAATATTAACAAAGTTATGAGCGTTTAAAGTTTTGATAAAAAAAAAAAAAAAATTTCAAAAGTAAATTTTGATGCAAATTTCGACCCTCTAGGAGCAATATTAACAAAGTTATGAGCGTTTAAAGTTTTTATAAAAAAAAAAAAAAAAATTTCAAAAGTAAATTTTGATGCAAAATTCGACCCTCTAGGAGCAATATTAACAAAGTTATAAGCGTTTAAAGTTTTTATAAAAAAAAAAAAAATTTTCAAAAGTAAATTTTGATGCAAAATTCGACCCTCTAGGAGCAATATTAACAAAGTTATGAGCGTTTTAAAGCTTTTACAAAAAAAAAAAAAATTTTCAAAAGTAAATTTGATGCAAAATTCGACCCTCTAGGAGGAATATTAACGAAGTTATGAGCGTTTAAAGTTTTTATAAAAAAAAAAAAAAATTTTCAAAAGTAAATTTTGATGCAAAATTCGACCCTCTAGGAGGAATATTAACGAAGTTATGAGCGTTTAAAGTTTTTATAAAAAAAAAAAAAATTTTCAAAAGTAAATTTTGATGCAAAATTCGACCCTCTAGGAGCAATATTAACGAAGTTATGAGCGTTTAAAGTTTTTATAAAAAAAAAAAAAATTTTCAAAAGTAAATTTTGATGCAAAATTCGACCCTCTAGGAGCAATATTAACAAAGTTATGAGCGTTTAAAGTTTTTATAAAAAAAAAAAAAAATTTTCAAAAGTAAATTTTCATGCAAAATTCGACCCTCTAGGAGCAATATTAACAAAGTTATGAGCGTTTAAAGTTTTTATAAAAAAAAAAGAAAATTTTCAAAAGTAAATTTTGATGCAAAATTCGACCCTCTAGGAGCAATATTAACAAAGTTATGAGCGTTTAAAGTTTTTATAAAAAAAAAAAAAAAAATTTCAAAAGTAAATTTTGATGCAAAATTCGACCCTCTAGGAGCAATATTAACAAAGTTATGAGCGTTTAAAGTTTTTATAAAAAAAAAAAAAAATTTTCAAAAGTAAATTTTGATGCAAAATTCGATCCTCTAGGAGCAATATTAACAAAGTTATGAGCGTTTAAAGTTTTTATAAAAAAAAAAAAAAAATTTCAAAAGTAACCTCTAGGGGCAATATTAACGAAGTTATGAGCGTTTAAAGTTTTTATAAAAAAAAAAAAAAAAAATTTCAAAAGTAAATTTTGATGCAAAATTCGACCCTCTAGGAGCAATATTAACAAAGTTATGAGCGTTTAAAGTTTTTATAAAAAAAAAAAAAAATTTTCAAAAGTAAATTTTGATGCAAAATTCGATCCTCTAGGAGCAATATTAACAAAGTTATGAGCGTTTAAAGTTTTTATAAAAAAAAAAGAAAATTTTCAAAAGTAAATTTTGATGCAAAATTCGACCCTCTAGGAGCAATATTAACAAAGTTATGAGCGTTTAAAGTTTTTATAAAAAAAAAAAAAAAATTTCAAAAGTAACCTCTAGGGGCAATATTAACAAAGTTATGAGCGTTTAAAGTTTTTATAAAAAAAAAACAAAAAAATTTCAAAAGTAAATTTTGATGCAAAATTCGACCCTCTAGGAGCAATATTAACAAAGTTATGAGCGTTTAAAGTTTTTATAAAAAAAAAAAAAAATTTTCAAAAGTAAATTTTGATGCAAAATTCGATCCTCTAGGAGCAATATTAACAAAGTTATGAGCGTTTAAAGTTTTTATAAAAAAAAAAGAAAATTTTCAAAAGTAAATTTTGATGCAAAATTCGACCCTCTAGGAGCAATATTAACAAAGTTATGAGCGTTTAAAGTTTTTATAAAAAAAAAAAAAAAAAATTTCAAAAGTAAATTTTGATGCAAAATTCGACCCTCTAGGAGCATTATTAACAAAGTTATGAGCGTTTAAAGTTTTTATAAAAAAAAAAAAAAAATTTCAAAAGTAAATTTTGATGCAAAATTCGACCCTCTAGGAGCAATATTAACAAAGTTATGAGCGTTTAAAGTTTTTATAAAAAAAAAAAAAAATTTTCAAAAGTAAATTTTCATGCAAAACTCGACCCTCTAGGAGCAATATTAACAAAGTTATGAGCGTTTAAAGTTTTTTAAAAAAAAAAAAAAATTTTCAAAAGTAAATTTTCATGCAAAACTCGACCCTCTAGGAGCAATATTAACAAAGTTATGAGCGTTTAAAGTTTTTTTAAAAAAAAAAAAAAAATTTTCAAAAGTAAATTTTCATGCAAAACTCGACCCTCTAGGAGCAATATTAACAAAGTTATGAGCGTTTAAAGTTTTTATAAAAAAAAAAAAAAATTTCAAAAGTAAATTTTGATGCAAAATTCGACCCTCTAGGAGCAATATTAACAAAGTTATGAGCGTTTAAAGTTTTTATAAAAAAAAAAAAAAAATTCAAAAGTAAATTTTGATGCAAAATTCGACCCTCTAGGAGCAATATTAACAAAGTTATGAGCGTTTAAAGTTTTTATAAAAAAAAAAAAAAAATTTCAAAAGTAAATTTTGATGCAAAATTCGACCCTCTAGGAGCAATATTAACAAAGTTATGAGCGTTTAAAGTTTTTATAAAAAAAAAAAAAATTTTCAAAAGTAAATTTTGATGCAAAATTCGACCCTCTAGGAGCAATATTAACAAAGTTATGAGCGTTTAAAGTTTTTATAAAAAAAAAAAAAAAATTTTCAAAAGTAAATTTTCATGCAAAATTCGACCCTCTAGGAGCAATATTAACAAAGTTATGAGCGTTTAAAGTTTTTATAAAAAAAAAAGAAAATTTTCAAAAGTAAATTTTGATGCAAAATTCGACCCTCTAGGAGCAATATTAACAAAGTTATGAGCGTTTAAAGTTTTTATAAAAAAAAAAAAAAAATTTTCAAAAGTAAATTTTGATGCAAAATTTGACCCTCTAGGAGCAATATTAACAAAGTTATGAGCGTTTAAAGTTTTTATAAAAAAAAAAAAAAAATTTTCAAAAGTAAATTTTCATGCAAAATTCGACCCTCTAGGAGCAATATTAACAAAGTTATGAGCGTTTAAAGTTTTTATAAAAAAAAAAAAAAAATTTTCAAAAGTAAATTTTGATGCAAATTTCGACCCTCTAGGAGCAATATTAACAAAGTTATGAGCGTTTAAAGTTTTGATAAAAAAAAAAAAAAAATTTTCAAAAGTAAATTTTGATGCAAATTTCGACCCTCTAGGAGCAATATTAACAAAGTTATGAGCGTTTAAAGTTTTTATAAAAAAAAAAAAAAAATTTCAAAAGTAAATTTTGATGCAAAATTCGACCCTCTAGGAGCAATATTAACAAAGTTATGAGCGTTTAAAGTTTTTATAAAAAAAAAAAAAAAATTTTCAAAAGTAAATTTTGATGCAAAATTCGACCCTATAGGAGCAATATTAACAAAGTTATGAGCGTTTAAAGCTTTTATAAAAAAAAAAAAAAAATTTCAAAAGTAAATTTTGATGCAAAATTCGACCCACTAGGAGCAATATTAACGAAGTTATGAGCGTTTAAAGTTTTTATAAAAAAAAATTTTCAAAAGTAAATTTTGATGCAAATTTCGACCCTCTAGGAGCAATATTAACAAAGTTATGAGCGTTTAAAGTTTTTATAAAAAAAAAAAAAAATTTTCAAAAGTAAATTTTGATGCAAAATTCGACCCTATAGGAGCAATATTAACAAAGTTATGAGCGTTTAAAGCTTTTATAAAAAAAAAAAAAAATTTCAAAAGTAAATTTTGATGCAAAATTCGACCCACTAGGAGCAATATTAACAAAGTTATGAGCGTTTAAAGTTTTTATAAAAAAAAAAAAAAAAATTTCAAAAGTAAATTTTGATGCAAAATTCGACCCTCTAGGAGCAATATTAACAAAGTTATGAGCGTTTAAAGTTTTTATAAAAAAAAAAAAAAAATTTTCAATTTATTCAAATAAAAGTAAATTTTGATGCAAATTTCGACCCTCTAGGAGCAATATTAACAAAGTTATGAGCGTTTAAAGTTTTGATAAAAAAAAAAAAAAAATTTTCAAAAGTAAATTTTGATGCAAATTTCGGCCCTCTAGGAGCAATATTAACAAAGTTATGAGCGTTTAAAGTTTTTATAAAAAAAAAAAAAAAATTTCAAAAGTAAATTTTGATGCAAAATTCGACCCTCTAGGAGCAATATTAACAAAGTTATAAGCGTTTAAAGTTTTTATAAAAAAAAAAAAAAATTTTCAAAAGTAAATTTTGATGCAAAATTCGACCCTCTAGGAGCAATATTAACAAAGTTATGAGCGTTTAAAGCTTTTACAAAAAAAAAAAAAATTTTCAAAAGTAAATTTTGATGCAAAATTCGACCCTCTAGGAGGAATATTAACGAAGTTATGAGCGTTTAAAGTTTTTATAAAAAAAAAAAAAATTTTCAAAAGTAAATTTTGATGCAAAATTCGACCCTCTAGGAGGAATATTAACGAAGTTATGAGCGTTTAAAGTTTTTATAAAAAAAAAAAAAAATTTTCAAAAGTAAATTTTGATGCAAAATTCGACCCTCTAGGAGCAATATTAACGAAGTTATGAGCGTTTAAAGTTTTTATAAAAAAAAAAAAAATTTTCAAAAGTAAATTTTGATGCAAAATTCGACCCTCTAGGAGCAATATTAACAAAGTTATGAGCGTTTAAAGTTTTTATAAAAAAAAAAAAAAATTTTCAAAAGTAAATTTTCATGCAAAATTCGACCCTCTAGGAGCAATATTAACAAAGTTATGAGCGTTTAAAGTTTTTATAAAAAAAAAAGAAAATTTTCAAAAGTAAATTTTGATGCAAAATTCGACCCTCTAGGAGCAATATTAACAAAGTTATGAGCGTTTAAAGTTTTTATAAAAAAAAAAAAAAAAAATTTCAAAAGTAAATTTTGATGCAAAATTCGACCCTCTAGGAGCAATATTAACAAAGTTATGAGCGTTTAAAGTTTTTATAAAAAAAAAAAAAAATTTTCAAAAGTAAATTTTGATGCAAAATTCGACCCTCTAGGAGCAATATTAACAAAGTTATGAGCGTTTAAAGTTTTTATAAAAAAAAAAAAAAAATTTCAAAAGTAACCTCTAGGGGCAATATTAACGAAGTTATGAGCGTTTAAAGTTTTTATAAAAAAAAAAAAAATTTTCAAAAGTAAATTTTGATGCAAAATTCGACCCTCTAGGAGCATTATTAACAAAGTTATGAGCGTTTAAAGTTTTTATAAAAAAAAAAAAAAAATTTCAAAAGTAAATTTTGATGCAAAATTCGACCCTCTAGGAGCAATATTAACAAAGTTATGAGCGTTTAAAGTTTTTATAAAAAAAAAAAAAAAATTTCAAAAGTAAATTTTCATGCAAAACTCGACCCTCTAGGAGCAATATTAACAAAGTTATGAGCGTTTAAAGTTTTTATAAAAAAAAAAAAAATTTTCAAAAGTAAATTTTCATGCAAAACTCGACCCTCTAGGAGCAATATTAACAAAGTTATGAGCGTTTAAAGTTTTTTTAAAAAAAAAAAAAAATTTTCAAAAGTAAATTTTCATGCAAAACTCGACCCTCTAGGAGCAATATTAACAAAGTTATGAGCGTTTAAAGTTTTTATAAAAAAAAAAAAAAATTTCAAAAGTAAATTTTGATGCAAAATTCGACCCTCTAGGAGCAATATTAACAAAGTTATGAGCGTTTAAAGTTTTTATAAAAAAAAAAAAAAAATTCAAAAGTAAATTTTGATGCAAAATTCGACCCTCTAGGAGCAATATTAACAAAGTTATGAGCGTTTAAAGTTTTTATAAAAAAAAAAAAAAAAATTTCAAAAGTAAATTTTGATGCAAAATTCGACCCTCTAGGAGCAATATTAACAAAGTTATGAGCGTTTAAAGTTTTTATAAAAAAAAAAAAAAAATTTCAAAAGTAACCTCTAGGGGCAATATTAACGAAGTTATGAGCGTTTAAAGTTTTTATAAAAAAAAAAAAAATTTTCAAAAGTAAATTTTGATGCAAAATTCGACCCTCTAGGAGCAATATTAACAAAGTTATGAGCGTTTAAAGTTTTTATAAAAAAAAAAAAAAAATTTCAAAAGTAAATTTTGATGCAAAATTCGACCCTCTAGGAGCAATATTAACAAAGTTATGAGCGTTTAAAGTTTTTATAAAAAAAAAAAAAAATTTCAAAAGTAAATTTTGATGCAAAATTCGACCCTCTAGGAGCAATATTAACAAAGTTATGAGCGTTTAAAGTTTTTATAAAAAAAAAAAAAAAATTTCAAAAGTAAATTTTGATGCAAAATTCGACCCTCTAGGAGCAATATTAACAAAGTTATGAGCGTTTAAAGTTTTTATAAAAAAAAAAAAAAATTTCAAAAGTAAATTTTGATGCAAAATTCGACCCTCTAGGAGCAATATTAACAAAGTTATGAGCGTTTAAAGTTTTTATAAAAAAAAAAAAAAATTTTCAAAAGTAAATTTTGATGCAAAATTCGACCCTCTAGGAGCAATATTAACAAAGTTATGAGCGTTTAAAGTTTTTATAAAAAAAAAAATTTCAAAAGTAAATTTTGATGCAAAATTCGACCCTCTAGGAGCATATTAACAAAGTTATGAGCGTTTAAAGTTTTTATAAAAAAAAAAAAAATTTTTCAAAAGTAAATTTTCATGCAAAACTCGACCCTCTAGGAGCAATATTAACAAAGTTATGAGCGTTTAAAGTTTTTATAAAAAAAAAAAAAAAATTTCAAAATTCGACCCTCTAGGAGCATTATTAACAAAGTTATGAGCGTTTAAAGTTTTTATAAAAAAAAAAAAAAAATTTCAAAAGTAAATTTTGATGCAAAATTCGACCCTCTAGGAGCAATATTAACAAAGTTATGAGCGTTTAAAGTTTTTATAAAAAAAAAAAAAAATTTTCAAAAGTAAATTTTCATGCAAAACTCGACCCTCTAGGAGCAATATTAACAAAGTTATGAGCGTTTAAAGTTTTTATAAAAAAAAAAAAAAAATTTCAAAAGTAAATTTTGATGCAAAATTCGACCCTCTAGGAGCAATATTAACAAAGTTATAAGCGTTTAAAGTTTTTTAAAAAAAAAAAAAAATTTTCAAAAATAAATTTTCATGCAAAATTCGACCCGCTAGGAGCAATATTAACAAAGTTATGAACGTTTAAAGTTTTTATAAAAAAAAAAAAAAATTTCAAAAGTAAATTTTGATGCAAAATTCGACCCTCTAGGAGCAATATTAACAAAGTTATTAGCGTTTAAAGTTTTTATAAAAAAAAAAAAAAATTTTCAAAAGTAAATTTTCATGCAAAACTCGACCCTCTAGGAGCAATATTAACAAAGTTATGAGCGTTTAAAGTTTTTATAAAAAAAAAAAAAAATTTCAAAAGTAAATTTTGATGCAAAATTCGACCCTCTAGGAGCAATATTAACAAAGTTATGAGCGTTTAAAGTTTTTATAAAAAAAAAAAAAAATTTTCAAAAGTAAATTTTGATGCAAAATTCGACCCTCTAGGAGCAATATTAACAAAGTTATGAGCGTTTAAAGTTTTTATAAAAAAAAAAAAAAAATTCAAAAGTAAATTTTGATGCAAAATTCGACCCTCTAGGAGCAATATTAACAAAGTTATGAGCGTTTAAAGTTTTTATAAAAAAAAACAAAAAATTTTCAAAAGTAAATTTTGATGCAAAATTCGACCCTCTAGGAGCAATATTAACAAAGTTATGAGCGTTTAAAGTTTTTATAAAAAAAAAAAAAAAATTTCAAAAGTAAATTTTGATGCAAAATTCGACCCTCTAGGAGCAATATTAACAAAGTTATGAGCGTTTAAAGTTTTTATAAAAAAAAAAAAAAAATTTCAAAAGTAACCTCTAGGGGCAATATTAACGAAGTTATGAGCGTTTAAAGTTTTTATAAAAAAAAAAAAAATTTTCAAAAGTAAATTTTGATGCAAAATTCGACCCTCTAGGAGCAATATTAACAAAGTTATGAGCGTTTAAAGTTTTTATAAAAAAAAAAATTTCAAAAGTAAATTTTGATGCAAAATTCGACCCTCTAGGAGCAATATTAACAAAGTTATGAGCGTTTAAAGTTTTTATAAAAAAAAAAAAAAAATTTCAAAAGTAAATTTTGATGCAAAATTCGACCCTCTAGGAGCAATATTAACAAAGTTATGAGCGTTTAAAGTTTTTATAAAAAAAAAAAAAAAAATTTCAAAAGTAAATTTTGATGCAAAATTCGACCCTCTAGGAGCAATATTAACAAAGTTATGAGCGTTTAAAGTTTTTATAAAAAAAAAAAAAATTTCAAAAGTAAATTTTGATGCAAAATTCGACCCTCTAGCAGCAATATTAACAAAGTTATGAGCGTTTAAAGTTTTTATAAAAAAAAAAAAAAATTTTCAAAAGTAAATTTTGATGCAAAATTCGACCCTCTAGGAGCAATATTAACAAAGTTATGAGCGTTTAAAGTTTTTATAAAAAAAAAAAAAAAAATTTCAAAAGTAAATTTTGATGCAAAATTCGACCCTCTATGAGCAATATTAACAAAGTTATGAGCGTTTAAAGTTTTTATAAAAAAAAAAAAAAAAAATTCAAAAGTAACCTCTAGGGGCAATATTAACGAAGTTATGAGCGTTTAAAGTTTTTATAAAAAAAAAAAAAATTTTCAAAAGTAAATTTTGATGCAAAATTCGACCCTCTAGGAGCAATATTAACAAAGTTATGAGCGTTTAAAGTTTTTATAAAAAAAAAGAAAAAATTTCAAAAGTAAATTTTGATGCAAAATTCGACCCTCTAGGAGCAATATTAACAAAGTTATGAGCGTTTAAAGTTTTTATAAAAAAAAAAAAAAAAATTTCAAAAGTAAATTTTGATGGAAAATTCGACCCTCTAGGAGCAATATTAACAAAGTTATGAGCGTTTAAAGTTTTTATAAAAAAAAAAAAAAAAATTTCAAAAGTAAATTTTGATGGAAAATTCGACCCTCTAGGAGCAATATTAACAAAGTTATGAGCGTTTAAAGTTTTTATAAAAAAAAAAAAAAATTTCAAAAGTAAATTTTGATGCAAAATTCGACCCTCTAGGAGCAATATTAACAAAGTTATGAGCGTTTAAAGTTTTTATAAAAAAAAAAAAAAATTTTCAAAAGTAAATTTTTATGCAAAACTCGACCCTCTAGGAGCAATATTAACAAAGTTATGAGCATTTAAAGTTTTTATAAAAAAAAAAAAAAAAATTTTCAAAAGTAAATTTTGATGCAAAATTCGACCCTCTAGGAGCAATATTAACAAAGTTATGAGCGTTTAAAGTTTTTATAAAAAAAAAAAAAAAATTTCAAAAGTAAATTTTGATGCAAAATTCGACCCTCTAGGAGCAATATTAACAAAGTTATGAGCGTTTAAAGTTTTTATAAAAAAAAAAAAAAAATTTTCAAAAGTAAATTTTCATGCAAAATTCGACCCTCTAGGAGCAATATTAACAACGTTATGAGCGTTTAAAGTTTTTATAAAAAAAAAAAAAAAATTTCAAAAGTAAATTTTGATGCAAAATTCGACCCTCTAGGAGCAATATTAACAAAGTTATGAGCATTTAAAGTTTTTATAAAAAAAAAAAAAAAATTTTCAAAAGTAAATTTTGATGCAAAATTCGACCCTCTAGGAGCAATATTAACAAAGTTATGAGCGTTTAAAGTTTTTATAAAAAAAAAAAAAAAAATTTCAAAAGTAAATTTTGATGCAAAATTCGACCCTCTAGGAGCAATATTAACAAAGTTATGAGCGTTTAAAGTTTTTATAAAAAACAAAAAAAATTCAAAAGTAAATTTTGATGCAAAATTCGACCCTCTAGCAGCAATATTAACAAAGTTATGAGCGTTTAAAGTTCTTATAAAAAAAAAAAAAAATTTTCAAAAGTAAATTTTGATGCAAAATTCGACCCTCTAGGAGCAATATTAACAAAGTTATGAGCGTTTAAAGTTTTTATAAAAAAAAAAAAAAAAATTTCAAAAGTAAATTTTGATGCAAAATTCGACCCTCTAGGAGCAATATTAACAAAGTTATGAGCGTTTAAAGTTTTTATAAAAAAAAAAAAAAAAAATTCAAAAGTAACCTCTAGGGGCAATTATTAACGAAGTTATGAGCGTTTAAAGTTTTTATAAAAAAAAAAAAAATTTTCAAAAGTAAATTTTGATGCAAAATTCGACCCTCTAGGAGCAATATTAACAAAGTTATGAGCGTTTAAAGTTTTTATAAAAACAAAAAAAAAATTTCAAAAGTAAATTTTGAAAATTTAAATTTAAAAATAAAAAAAAATTAAAAATTTTCATAATTTTGAAAATAAAAAAATTAAGTTAAAAATTTAAGTTATGAGCGTTTAAAGTTTTTATAAAAAAAAAAAAAAAAAATTCAAAAGTAACCTCTAGGGGCAATTATTAACGAAGTTATGAGCGTTTAAAGTTTTAATAAAAAAAAAAAAATTTTCAAAAGTAAATTTTGATGCAAAATTCGACCCTCTAGGAGCAATATTAACAAAGTTATGAGCGTTTAAGGTTTTTATAAAAAAAAAAAAAAAATTTCAAAAGTAAATTTTGATGCAAAATTCGACCCTCTAGGAGCAATATTAACAAAGTTATGAGCGTTTAAAGTTTTTATAAAAAAAAAAAAAAAATTTTCAAAAGTAAATTTTCATGCAAAATTTGACCCTCTAGGAGCAATATTAACAAAGTTATGAGCGTTTAAAGTTTTTATAAAAAAAAAAAAAAATTTCAAAAGTAAATTTTGATGCAAAATTCGACCCTCTAGGAGCAATATTAACAAAGTTATGAGCGTTTAAAGTTTTTATAAAAAAAAAAAAAAATTTCAAAAGTAAATTTTGATGCAAAATTCGACCCTCTAGGAGCAATATTAACAAAGTTATGAGCGTTTAAAGTTTTTATAAAAAAAAAAAAAAATTTTCAAAAGTAAATTTTCATGCAAAATTTGACCCTCTAGGAGCAATATTAATAAAGTTATGAGCGTTTAAAGGTTTTATAAAAAAAAAAAAAAAATTTCAAAAGTAAATTTTGATGGAAAATTCGACCCTCTAGGAGCAATATTAACAAAGTTATGAGCGTTTAAAGTTTTTATAAAAAAAAAAAAAAAAATTTCAAAAATAAATTTTGATGCAAAATTCGACCCTCTAGGACCAATATTAACAAAGTTATGATCGTTTAAAGTTTTTATAAAAAAAATAAAAAATTTTCAAAAGTAAATTTTCATGCAAAATTCGACCCGCTAGGAGCAATATTAACAAAGTTATGAACGTTTAAAGTTTTTATAAAAAAAAAAAAAAATTTCAAAAGTAAATTTTGATGCAAAATTCGACCCTCTAGGAGCAATATTAACAAAGTTATGAGCGTTTAAAGTTTTTATAAAAAAAAAAAAAAAATTTTCAAAAGTAAATTTTCATGCAAAATTTGACCCTCTAGGAGCAATATTAACAAAGTTATGAGCGTTTAAAGTTTTTATAAAAAAAAAAAAAAAAATTTCAAAAGTAAATTTTGATGGAAAATTCGACCCTCTAGGAGGAATATTAACAAAGTTATGAGCGTTTAAAGTTTTTATAAAAAAAAAAAAAAAAAATTTCAAAAGTAAATTTTGATGCAAAATTCGACCCTGTAGGAGCAATATTAACAAAGTTATGAGCATTTAAAGTTTTTATAAAAAAAAAAAAAAAATTTTCAAAAGTAAATTTTGATGCAAAATTCGACCCTCTAGGAGCAATATTAACAAAGTTATGAGCGTTTAAAGTTTTTATAAAAAAAAAAAAAAAATTTCAAAAGTAAATTTTGATGCAAAATTCGACCCTCTAGGAGCAATATTAACAAAGTTATGAGCATTTAAAGTTTTTATAAAAAAAAAAAAAAAATTTTCAAAAGTAAATTTTGATGCAAAATTCGACCCTCTAGGAGCAATATTAACAAAGTTATGAGCGTTTAAAGTTTTTATAAAAAAAAAAAAAAAAATTTCAAAAGTAAATTTTGATGCAAAATTCGACCCTCTAGGAGCAATATTAACAAAGTTATGAGCGTTTAAAGTTTTTATAAAAAAAAAAAATTTCAAAAGTAAATTTTGATGCAAAATTCGACCCTCTAGGAACAATATTAACAAAGTTATGAGCGTTTAAAGTTTTTATAAAAAAAAAAAAAAAAATTTCAAAAGTAAATTTTGATGCAAAATTCGACCCTCTAGGAGCAATATTAACAAAGTTATGAGCGTTTAAAGTTTTTATAAAAAAAAAAAATTTCAAAAGTAAATTTTGATGCAAAATTCGACCCTCTAGGAGCAATATTAACAAAGTTATGAGCGTTTAAAGTTTTTATAAAAAAAAAAAAAAATTTCAAAAGTAAATTGTGATGCAAAATTTGACCCTCTAGGAGCAATATTAACAAAGTTATGAGCGTTTAAAGTTTTTATAAAAAAAAAAAAAAAATTTTCAAAAGTAAATTTTCATGCAAAATTTGACCCTCTAGGAGCAATATTAACAAAGTTATGAGCGTTTAAAGTTGTTATAAAAAAAAAAAAAAAAATTTCAAAAGTAAATTTTGATGGAAAATTCGACCCTCTAGGAGCAATATTAACAAAGTTATGAGCGTTTAAAGTTTTTATAAAAAAAAAAAAAAAAATTTCAAAAGTAAATTTTGATGCAAAATTCGACCCTGTAGGAGCAATATTAACAAAGTTATGAGCATTTAAAGTTTTTATAAAAAAAAAAAAAAAATTTTCAAAAGTAAATTTTGATGCAAAATTCGACCCTCTAGGAGCAATATTAACAAAGTTATGAGCGTTTAAAGTTTTTATAAAAAAAAAAAAAAAATTTCAAAAGTAAATTTTGATGCAAAATTCGACCCTCTAGGAGCAATATTAACAAAGTTATGAGCATTTAAAGTTTTTATAAAAAAAAAAAAAAAATTTTCAAAAGTAAATTTTGATGCAAAATTCGACCCTCTAGGAGCAATATTAACAAAGTTATGAGCGTTTAAAGTTTTTATAAAAAAAAAAAAAAAATTTCAAAAGTAAATTTTGATGCAAAATTCGACCCTCTAGGAGCAATATTAACAAAGTTATGAGCGTTTAAAGTTTTTATAAAAAAAAAAAAAATTTCAAAAGTAAATTTTGATGCAAAATTCGACCCTCTAGCAGCAATATTAACAAAGTTATGAGCGTTTAAAGTTTTTATAAAAAAAAAAAAAATTTTCAAAAGTAAATTAAAGCGTTTAAAGTTTTTATAAAAAAAAAAAAAAATTTTCAAAAGTAAATTTTGATGCAAAATTCGACCCTCTAGGAGCAATATTAACAAAGTTATGAGCGTTTAAAGTTTTTATAAAAAAAAAAAAAAAATTTCAAAAGTAAATTTTGATGCAAAATTCGACCCTCTAGGAGCAATATTAACAAAGATATGAGCGTTTAAAGTTTTTATAAAAAAAAAAAAAATTTCAAAAGTAAATTTTGATGCAAAATTCGACCCTCTAGCAGCAATATTAACAAAGTTATGAGCGTTTAAAGTTTTTATAAAAAAAAAAAAAAATTTTCAAAAGTAAATTTTGATGCAAAATTCGACCCTCTAGGAGCAATATTAACAAAGTTATGAGCGTTAAAAGTTTTTATAAAAAAAAAAAAAAAAAATTTCAAAAGTAAATTTTGATGCAAAATTCGACCCTCTAGGAGCAATATTAACAAAGTTATGAGCGTTTAAAGTTTTTATAAAAAAAAAAAAAAAAAATTCAAAAGTAACCTCTAGGGGCAATTATTAACGAAGTTATAAGCGTTTAAAGTTTTTATAAAAAAAAAAAAAATTTTCAAAAGTAAATTTTGATGCAAAATTCGACCTCTAGGAGCAATATTAACAAAGTTATGAGCGTTTAAAGTTTTTATAAAAAAAAAAAAAAATTTCAAAAGTAAATTTTGAAAATTTAAATTTAAAAAAAAAAAAATTAAAAATTTTCATAATTTTGAAAATAAAAAAATTAAGTTAAAAATTTAAGTTATGAGCGTTTAAAGTTTTTATAAAAAAAAAAAAAAATTTCAAAAGTAAATTTTGATGCAAAATTCGACCCTCTAGGAGCAATATTAACAAAGTTATGAGCGTTTAAAGTTTTTATAAAAAAAAAAAAAAATTTTCAAAAGTAAATTTTCATGCAAAATTTGACCCTCTAGGAGCAATATTAATAAAGTTATGAGCGTTTAAAGGTTTTATAAAAAAAAAAAAAAAAATTTCAAAAGTAAATTTTGATGCAAAATTCGACCCTCTAGGAGCAATATTAACAAAGTTATGAGCGTTTAAAGTTTTTATAAAAAAAAAAAAAAATTTCAAAAGTAAATTTTGATGCAAAATTCGACCCTCTAGGCAGCAATATTAACAAAGTTATGAGCGTTTAAAGTTTTTATAAAAAAAAAAAAAATTTTCAAAAGTAAATTTTGATGCAAAATTCGACCCTCTAGGAGCAATATTAACAAAGTTATGAGCGTTTAAAGTTTTTATAAAAAAAAAAAAAAATTTTCAAAAGTAAATTTTCATGCAAAATTTGACCCTCTAGGAGCAATATTAATAAAGTTATGAGCGTTTAAAGGTTTTATAAAAAAAAAAAAAAAAATTTCAAAAGTCAATTTTGATGGAAAATTCGACCCTCTAGGAGCAATATTAACAAAGTTATGAGCGTTTAAAGTTTTTATAAAAAAAAAAAAAAAATTTCAAAAGTAAATTTTGATGCAAAATTCGACCCTCTAGGAGCAATATTAACAAAGTTATGATCGTTTAAAGTTTTTATAAAAAAAAAAAAAATTTTCAAAAGTAAATTTTCATGCAAAATTCGACCCGCTAGGAGCAATATTAACAAAGTTATGAACGTTTAAAGTTTTTATAAAAAAAAAAAAAAAATTTCAAAGTAAATTTTGATGCAAAATTCGACCCTCTAGGAGCAATATTAACAAAGTTATGAGCGTTTAAAGTTTTTATAAAAAAAAAAAAAAATTTTCAAAAGTAAATTTTCATGCAAAATTTGACCCTCTAGGAGCAATATTAACAAGTTATGAGCGTTTAAAGTTTTTATAAAAAAAAAAAAAAAAATTTCAAAAGTAAATTTTGATGGAAAATTCGACCCTCTAGGAGCAATATTAACAAAGTTATGAGCGTTTAAAGTTTTTATAAAAAAAAAAAAAAAAATTTCAAAAGTAAATTTTGATGCAAAATTCGACCCTGTAGGAGCAATATTAACAAAGTTATGAGCATTTAAAGTTTTATAAAAAAAAAAAAAAAAAATTTCAAAGTAAATTTTGATGCAAAATTCGACCCTCTAGGAGCAATATTAACAAAGTTATGAGCGTTTAAAGTTTTTATAAAAAAAATAAAAAAATTTCAAAAGTAAATTTTGATGCAAAATTTGACCCTCTAGGAGCAATATTAACAAAGTTATGAGCGTTTAAAGTTTTTATAAAAAAAAAAAAAAATTTGCAAAAGTAAATTTTCATGCAAAATTTGACCCTCTAGGAGCAATATTAACAAAGTTATGAGCGTTTAAAGTTTTATAAAAAAAAACAAAAAAATTTCAAAAGTAAATTTTGATGGAAAATTCGACCCTCTAGGAGCAATATTAACAAAGTTATGAGCGTTTAAAGTTTTTATAAAAAAAAAAAAAAAATTTCAAAAGTAAATTTTGATGCAAAATTCGACCCTCTAGGAGCAATATTAACAAAGTTATGAGCGTTTAAAGTTTTTATAAAAAAAAAAAAAATTTTCAAAAGTAAATTTTTATGCAAAACTCGACCCTCTAGGAGCAATATTAACAAAGTTATGAGCATTTAAAGTTTTTATAAAAAAAAAAAAAAATTTTCAAAAGTAAATTTTTATGCAAAACTCGACCCTCTAGGAGCAATATTAACAAAGTTATGAGCGTTTAAAGTTTTTATAAAAAAAAAAAAAAAATTTTCAAAAGTAAATTTTCATGCAAAACTCGACCCTCTAGGAGCAATATTAACAAAGTTATGAGCGTTTAAAGTTTTTATAAAAAAAAAAAAATTTTCAAAAGTAAATTCATGCAAAACTCGACCCTCTAGGAGCAATATTAACAAAGTTATGAGCGTTTAAGTTTTTTTAAAAAAAAAAAAAAATTTTCAAAAATAAATTTTCATGCAAAATTCGACCCGCTAGGAGCAATATTAACAAAGTTATGAACGTTTAAAGTTTTTATAAAAAAAAAAAAAAAATTTCAAAAGTAAATTTTGATGCAAATTCGACCCTCTAGGAGCAATATTAACAAAGTTATGAGCGTTTAAAACTTTTATAAACAAAAAAAAAAAAATTTTCAAAAGTAAATTTTGATGCAAAATTCGACCCTCTAGGAGCAATATTAACGAAGTTATGAGCGTTTAAAGTTTTTATAAAAAAAAAAAAAATTTTCAAAAGTAAATTTTGATGCAAAATTCGACCCTCCAGGAGCAATATTAACGAAGTTATGAGCGTTTAAAGTTTTATAAAAAAAAAAAAAAATTTTCAAAAGTAAATTTTGATGCAAAATTCGACCCTCTAGGAGCAATATTAACAAAGTTATGAGCGTTTAAAGTTTTTATAAAAAAAAAAAAAAAAATTTCAAAAGTAAATTTTGATGCAAAATTCGACCCTCTAGGAGCAATATTAACAAAGTTATGAGCGTTTAAAGTTTTTATAAAAAAAAAAAAAAAAAATTCAAAAGTAACCTCTAGGGGCAATTATTAACAAAGTTATGAGCGTTTAAAGTTTTTATAAAAAAAAAAAAAATTTTCAAAAGTAAATTTTGATGCAAAATTCGACCCTCTAGGAGCAATATTAACAAAGTTATGAGCGTTTAAGTTTTATAAAAAAAAAAAAAAAATTTCAAAAGTAAATTTTGAAAATTTAAATTTAAAAATAAAAAAAAATTAAAAATTTTCATAATTTTGAAAATAAAGAAATTAAGTTAAAAATTTAAGTATGAGCGTTTAAAGTTTTTATAAAAAAAAAAAAAAAAATTCAAAAGTAACCTCTAGGGGCAATTATTAACGAAGTTATGAGCGTTTAAAGTTTTAATAAAAAAAAAAAAATTTTCAAAAGTAAATTTTGATGCAAAATTCGACCCTCTAGGAGCAATATTAACAAAGTTATGAGCGTTTAAAGTTTTTATAAAAAAAAAAAAAAAAATTCAAAAGTAACCTCTAGGGGCAATTATTAACAAAGTTATGAGCGTTTAAAGTTTTTATAAAAAAAAAAAAAATTTTCAAAAGTAAAAGTAAATTTTGATGCAAAATTCGACCCTCTAGGAGCAATATTAACAAAGTTATGAGCATTTAAAATTTTTATAAAAAAAAAAAAAAATTTTCAAAAGTAAATTTTTATGCAAAACTCGACCCTCTAGGAGCAATATTAACAAAGTTATGAGCGTTTAAAGTTTTTATAAAAAAAAAAAAAAATTTTCAAAAGTAAATTTTCATGCAAAACTCGACCCTCTAGGAGCAATATTAACAAAGTTATGAGCGTTTAAAGTTTTTATAAAAAAAAAAAAAAATTTTCAAAAGTAAATTTTCATGCAAAACTCGACCCTCTAGGAGCAATATTAACAAATTTATGAGCGTTTAAAGTTTTTTTAAAAAAAAAAAAAAATTTTCAAAAATAAATTTTCATGCAAAATTCGACCCGCTAGGAGCAATATTAACAAAGTTATGAACGTTTAAAGTTTTTATAAAAAAAAAAAAAAAAATTTCAAAAGTAAATTTTGATGCAAAATTCGACCCTCTAGGAGCAATATTAACAAAGTTATGAGCGTTTAAAGCTTTTATAAACAAAAAAAAAAATTTTCAAAAGTAAATTTTGATGCAAAATTCGACCCTCTAGGAGCAATATTAACGAAGTTATGAGCGTTTAAAGTTTTTATAAAAAAAAAAAAAAAATTTCAAAAGTAAATTTTGAAAATTTAAATTTAAAAATAAAAAAAAATTAAAAATTTTCATAATTTTGAAAATAAAAAAATTAAGTTAAAAATTTAAGTTATGAGCGTTTAAAGTTTTTATAAAAAAAAAAAAAAAAAATTCAAAAGTAACCTCTAGGGGCAATTATTAACGAAGTTATGAGCGTTTAAAGTTTTAATAAAAAAAAAAAAAATTTTCAAAAGTAAATTTTGATGCAAAATTCGACCCTCCAGGAGCAATATTAACGAAGTTATGAGCGTTTAAAGTTTTTATAAAAAAAAAAAAAAATTTTCAAAAGTAAATTTTGATGCAAAATTCGACCCTCTAGGAGCAATATTAACAAAGTTATGAGCGTTTAAAGTTTTTATAAAAAAAAAAAAAAAAATTCAAAAGTAACCTCTAGGGCAATTATTAACAAAGTTATGAGCGTTTAAAGTTTTTATAAAAAAAAAAAAAATTTTCAAAAGTAAATTTTGATGCAAAATTCGACCCTCTAGGAGCAATATTAACAAAGTTATGAGCGTTTAAAGTTTTTATAAAAAAAAAAAAAAAATTTCAAAAGTAAATTTTGAAAATTTAAATTTAAAAATAAAAAAAAATTAAAAATTTTCATAATTTTGAAAATAAAAAAATTAAGTTAAAAATTTAAGTTATGAGCGTTTAAAGTTTTTATAAAAAAAAAAAAAAAAAATTCAAAAGTAACCTCTAGGGGCAATTATTAACGAAGTTATGAGCGTTTAAAGTTTTAATAAAAAAAAAAAAAATTTTCAAAAGTAAATTTTGATGCAAAATTCGACCCTCTAGGAGCAATATTAACAAAGTTATGAGCGTTTAAAGTTTTTATAAAAAAAAAAAAAAAAAATTCAAAAGTAACCTCTAGGGGCAATTATTAACAAAGTTATGAGCGTTTAAAGTTTTTATAAAAAAAAAAAAAATTTTCAAAAGTAAATTTTGATGCAAAATTCGACCCTCTAGGAGCAATATTAACAAAGTTATGAGCGTTTAAAGTTTTTATAAAAAAAAAAAAAAATTTCAAAAGTAAATTTTGATGCAAAATTCGACCCTCTAGGAGCAATATTAACAAAGTTATGAGCGTTTAAAGCTTTTATAAACAAAAAAAAAAAATTTTCAAAAGTAAATTTTGATGCAAAATTCGACCCTCTAGGAGCAATATTAACGAAGTTATGAGCGTTTAAAGTTTTTATAAAAAAAAAAAAAAATTTTCAAAAGTAAATTTTGATGCAAAATTCGACCCTCCAGGAGCAATATTAACGAAGTTATGAGCGTTTAAAGTTTTTATAAAAAAAAAAAAAATTTTCAAAAGTAAATTTTGATGCAAAATTCGACCCTCTAGGAGCAATATTAACAAAGTTATGAGCGTTTAAAGTTTTTATAAAAAAAAAAAAAAAATTTCAAAAGTAAATTTTGATGCAAAATTCGACCCTCTAGGAGCAATATTAACAAAGTTATGAGCGTTTAAAGTTTTTATAAAAAAAAAAAAAAAAAATTCAAAAGTAACCTCTAGGGGCAATTATTAACAAAGTTATGAGCGTTTAAAGTTTTTATAAAAAAAAAAAAAATTTTCAAAAGTAAATTTTGATG